>OX326951.1:8512500-9207500 GCA_946800315.1 Misopates orontium
TACATAGGCCGAACATAGTTCGTTGCTCGTTGCACAATTCAAGAATTGATAGGGTGATCATGATACCAGGATAATTATGATTATGAAGAAATGTGCGATTATGAATTAAATGGTAGGTTTAATTTAGCAATTTGTAAGAAACTGATTATCTAAAGAATTAACGAATGTGAATATGAAAGCATTGAAATGACGATAAAATGTTGCTCGTGATTTGAAATAAAGTATCACAATTATTATGTCCAAGTTTCTCAGGGCCAGGTGCCAAACGAGGCTTGAACAAATCAGAAATCAAACCTCACATTTTACCGTACGGGAAATTTTTGATTAACGTCGATAATTCTCGTACCTTAAATAAATCAAAAAGATATATAGATCAATTGTTTGCTTATAAATATACAACAATAAACGTATAATTTCAATATTTAGTATATTTAAAGAAATTTCATTAAATATCTAATTTGTTAATTTCTGGATAAATACTATATTACCTATTTTAGCTTTAACTATGAAGTAAAAATATAAATAATGAGATTTACCATTTCAAAGTAGCGAGTTGAAGACTAAATCAGTTATGAAATTATTGTTAAAATCTCCATTTCTAATTTATTAACAACATATTTGATATTAATATATACATATGCATCAATGCATATTTAAACCTTTTTAAAACAATATTTCTTAACAAAATTCTTGTAAATTACTTATTAAATAATAATCTCAATCCAAAAATTTTACCATGATCTTAACGTTGAACAAATACTTCAGTAAGCCCTTGAATAAAATTATATCACATTTTTGGTAAAAACTATTTTCTTTATAGTCATTAGCATTAAATAACATAATATTTCATATATCACTAATAACAATTAAAATAACTTGTAAACATGTAGATCTAATAAAAATTAATGTTTACAGAATACGCTAATAAACTAGGTTAGAAGGTTAGATCACAAGATAAACACAATACTTCACTTAAAGTTAAAGAAATTGAAAGATCAACCGTAAAACAAACTACATACATGTCATCTAAATGTTGCAAAATTCATGAAAAGTATTAAACACTATTCTAAATTATGATCAACTGATCCAAAATCATTATTAGTATGTAATGAGTCCATATCAATGATCAATTTCATGATTTAGATAGCTTTTGCAACATAATTTGGTTAAACAAAAGGGTTTGCAAATCCGATGCTGAAAACTGTAGCGATCTTAGATTTACCTTTAATCGGACTTTCAAACGATATGATAACCTGAAATTGGTTAAGGGGCTCAATCTTAAACATCATGGAGAGTATGTATCTTCAAAATCAGATCGAGAAGTTAAGTTTTGGTATTTGAAATAAATCATGAAAGTTAAAAGCTACTTTCAGACTTTCTGGACAGTGGTCCGTATTTCACAACTTTAGACCCCTCAAACCACTTTGGTTGAAGAAGGTTTATGAACATGAAAGTTAGTTTACAAAATAAAAAGTATGTGGTAAAAAGTTCAGAGAAAGATTCGAAGTTTTGATATGGTTTGTGGACTTCCAAAGTTTCTGTACTGAAACTGACAGTTTTGACATAACTCGGTTTTGAGGATTTTTAAGGACGATAAAGAAGGCTTAAAGGACTGAAATTTTTTTTCTAGAAACCTAAACATCAAGAAGAAGAACTTTGGAGAAGAAAAGGAGAGCAAATTTGGAGAAGAGAGGTGTGTGAAAAATGTTGAAGAGAGCCTCCATTTTATAGGTGAAAATGGGAGACAAAGAATTAATTACCATACCCTACTCATTTTTATTTTAATCCAAGCTAGGCCACCCTAATTATGAAGATGTTTCCAGGCCTTATCTGATAGAATTTTATAATAATAAATATTAAAAATATCTAGTATAAAAGACAAAGCAAAGTTACCTTTTCTCAAATATAAATATAAATATGTGAAGATTTACCATTGTAAGTGAATGCTTGGATATTTTGAAACTACAAGGGACCACTTTGAAAGTTTTGATAACTCATTTGGTCTTAAAGAAAATATTTGTTGTCAATCATAAATTTTTCAAAAGGTGATGGACTAAATTGTAACTCTTTCAATTCTTTTGGGGTCAAAATCATATTTTTAAAAAGTTCAAGGACTAAAATGAAGATTCAAAAAATACTTTTATTTTCTTCCAATTTCAGGGCTTTACAATATACAAAATAATTGAAGGAGTTGATAATAATATATTAATAACTTTTTATTAAACTATTCTAATAATGTAATTAAACTCTTTTTATTAGTTGGTGAAATGAATCAGCAGTAGTTATATTGTGAAAACATGTATGGTGGGATGGTATATATATAAGAACTAAGAATCAATACTTTAATGAAACTTTCCTGCCGTGCACATCAAATAATCTACATGTTCTACTTCCAAATAAAAAAAAAAAGAAATTGTTGCTCTTTCTTGTTACTATTCTTCTACTAAAAACACAACCTATTTTTTTTCTCCTTTTGAGAGTTGAACTAATAAAAAAAATTGTGCCTAAAAAATGGTAAGGTAATCAACTCTTCAAGTGTTTTTATGCGCAAGTGACAATTGAACTATATACAAAATAATAGTTTAACAAAAAAAAAAACTATATACGAAATAATTGAAGGAGTTGATAATAATATATTAATAACTTGGTAGGTTTTTGCTCTTTGTCCGTACAAAGAAAATTAATTTTCGGTGCAATTCAGATTTTTGCTTTAATTTATTATGCAATGACAAATTTAACCTTTTAACTTAATAGTTGACTAACAGAAGGGAAGTAAATGGAAAAGTTGCAAACAAGAGGGGGGTGGTTGGAGAGAGAGAGAGAGAGAGAGAGAGAGAGAGAGAGAGAGAACCTCAAGGGAGGTCAATGGAATTTGCCCGAAAAAATTCAACAGGGGTATGTGGATGAAAAAAATCCAATCTATATATAGGGAAGATGGGTAGAAAAACAAGAAACCTCAAGGGAGGTGGATGAAATTAACCCTATAATTGAGTGACATATTGCTAAGGAATACTAATTGGGGCAATTTCATAATGTCAAATTGTCGATTACTAATGAAATAACTTATTCCATGACTCGGATCTGATGCACTCAGTTTAACAATAGAATAGCAATATCTAAGTCATTGCTAACTAATACTACCCAGATGGCCATTACCTGTACGAATCTTCTATTAACAATTCGACTGTCGGTATATATTTAAGAATTGTTGGTGCCTCATATCATCTCTATGTCACGCATATTTATCAAACAACATGTCATTATTTAACACCACCAAAGAATTGGGGCATCTTTTACAAATTGAGAGTCCATACATAATTTTCTATTGAAGCTTGTAAAGTCTTCCTACCAGAAAATAAATCATTGTAAATAATTCATAAAACAGTTAAGATTTATTGGTCCCGT
The DNA here is from genome assembly GCA_946800315.1 of Misopates orontium. NCBI lineage: Eukaryota > Viridiplantae > Streptophyta > Magnoliopsida > Lamiales > Plantaginaceae > Misopates > Misopates orontium. Next base: position 8,515,906 of record OX326951.1, read on the forward strand.
AAAATCTTATGATGCAAACTTTGACTAATCTTTAATACCAGGAGCGGCTGAAAACTATTTAACGATTATCTCTTTTACAAATTCAAGGTAGCAGAAAGTATAGATATATTATTTTTCTCAAATTCTCCATAGGGCGTAATACTTTGATTTTATTACGTTCAACGCATCATATTTTCTTTGAAAATGCATGAGTAGTCCTCTAAAATTTAAATTGGTGGAAACACGTACTGTTATTCAATATGCGGAAATACTAATATATACATATATAATTATTTGAATGACATAATTGCGTGGTCATTGTCACGTAGTTGCCTGCCAAAAGTCGTAAAAGAAATTGGTTATTAATGGAGCTTTATATATATGTGTGATTTCCTTCCCATGTTCAAATTTATCATTACAACAGCAACTCCAATTAATAAATCTCAGACGCCAATAAAAGAAGATTAAAAGAGGTAGCAAAATGAACATATAACAAAATACAACAATTAATATTTATATAGATCAAGAAAAAACAGAAAGCGAAGGAACCCAAAGCTTACAGACAGTATTCTCCTATGTATTTCATACAGCAAAAGTCTTGTTTGATAGCGCTAGCAAAATGCCAAACTTCCTCGTAATTTAGTACTAATTAAAGACCTTTTGTGTCCCAAGTCATGTCTGACAAATGGTACTATCTTTAAACATTTGAAACAAACCTTGTGTTCCTACGATTTCTGTCCCATCCACCAATAGATTGCTTCCAATTTACCAGCACTGATCGTTTCCAACTTCCTTTTGTCTTGTCTTAACTCTTATAACAAATATATTTATAAACTCCTAAGTTACTACTAGCTAAAGCTTCTCACGTAAAAGTAACATGGAAAAACAGATCAGCAATATTTAAAAACTTTGCTCACGTTAAAACTCTCTTTTGTTTTCGAAAATGATGTACGTCACAAATCGCCTTGAGATGTTTTTCCGGGCCAATCGTAGAAGCTGAAAGGATCCAAAGCCTTATTAATGTTATTCTCTTCATCATCATTATCATCACAACCACCACCCAAAGGGAACAAAAGATCCAAAGGGTCAGCTTCAATTTCTCCTAATTCAGCAAAGAAGCTATCTTCACAACTCTCTAAGAAACTTGGCTTATAGCTGTGCGAGACCCCTTCATCAAATTCGACAACGTTATTATCGAAATCTTGGTCCATTGATTCTTTTTTCACGTGATCTGCGGCGGTATTCGCGGGATTTTCGATACTAGTCTCCTTATTGTGGTCTTGTTTATGAGGAGGGTTAATGGTTTGTTTTTGTGGATTGGATGAATCCTTTGTGTTGGTGTTAATCTTTGAGGTTGGGTGATGAGATCTCGTGGAGCCAGCGAGGGCGTTTCTCTGAGTCGGCCAGGGATGGTTGTGCTCGGAGGTGTAGGTGATCACCAACATATTTGGGTCGGTTCGGCTCCGTTCGACTTGCTTCCTAGCCAAACAACCCTTTGAACTGCTGCATCTATAGTAGCCCCTGAAATTTGATATATATGAACATCATCATTACTGGTACGTGATTATAAGAATTCTGAAAACAAGATAAATACTTGAACCGATTCGTAACACATCAAACCCTTATTTTGGGGCAAAAGATCGAATCTTATGTCTCACTTCGGGTCATTGTGTTTCATATAACTACCAATACTCCAAGATTAATAACATGTGTCATTATTACAACTGCATGCGTGGTACACAAAGTAAAATACAAAATAAGACAGAGGATTCTTGCCGAACATTATTTATCTTTCCCCATATAATTGAAGACACCATAATGTAGAAAGAGTTTGATGGCAATAACTTATCTATTAAACTTTATTGTTACAATTACGTCATGTAAATAAAATTGTAGTTTATAGTTTTTAGATGATGTTTTCAAATCTTAGTTAGAAAGTCCATAAACCCAAAGGAGTAAGTACATTTCTAAAACGAGTAGTATAAATCGAACTCAATATTGACAACCTTAGGTGATTATATACATAGAGGCCATGCACATCTCCAGAACTTGGCCCTCAAAGATATGAATTGATGAGCAATGATGTGTGTGTAAGTGAAAAACCTGGCGAAGAAATTAATCAATTAATATAAGCTATATATATGGTTACAACATACCTTGGATAGGGGGAACCTTTAATAGGCTTCTGGCCGTATTTTCGCCATGCCCAAAGATCTGAAGGAACAACTTCTCCACTGGGCCTAGTAGTACTACTACTACTGCTGTTTACCGGTGCAGGTGCCGGAATATAAACAACCTTCTTCCCCTGACTCTTCCTAATATATAGTTAATAAAAATTGCATCAAAATCATCACATCTCATCTTTGTTTTTTTAGTTTGAAACTAACCAAAGTTAACTCCAAGTAAATTAAATTGTGTTTAAGAAGAAACGAATATCTGAATTTTTGGAAGAAATAATTTTCCTCATACATATCATTTTCAGAAGTGCATGATGATCAGTTAGTTCTGCAAGTCACCTTAAGATCTTTTTTCTTTTCGGAAACACCGGAAAGTGATGGGCGATTGGAAAGAGTTAACGGACTAATTCTGGTCAAGTGGGATGCAGAAAACAGTTGCGCATGAAAGCTAAGTTCGACCATCATGGGGTCTAAAGGTTGTAAAAATTCTTCGAACTTTTTCGGGTTATATTGTGATCTTTTTTTTTTTTCTCAAGTTTGGGAGGATACAATTTTTTTGTAAGCCACTAAATAAAGAAAAAACCTATACATATATTGAGATTCTCAACTCCAGCATGTGATAGCTAGCTCGAGTCACATACAAGCTGGAGTTAATTATAATCTCCACAAAATTCAATAAAGAACCGCTTGCAAAATTAAATGGCTTCAAATCCCTCACTTTTGGTTTTAAATACTAAGCATGATTAATAATAATTTGAAGAAATAAAAATCTCCTACCTTCTTTTGATGCCCGTATTTCGCGGAGATGAGATCTGCACACCCGGGCTCTCCGGTAAGCAAACTTTGGAGCTATTCGGAGATACCAAAGCATGATGATCATTAGTAACATCGCGCGGCGGCACTTGCAACTTTGGAGAGATCTGCAACATCCTTGAAAATATACTTGAAGGCTTAGAGGATCTCATTTCTTTTACATCAACAACATTAATTTTATGTTGACCAAGCTGGTTTATTATGCTGCTACCTCTATCAACAGCACTAGTTGCGTTAATGTTTTCAACGCCTCTGCTGTTCTGAAAAAGCCCCGATGATACTGGCGTAGTACTGTCGATGATATCGTGGAGAAGTGGATCTCGGAATTGCGTAAACGGATCGCCAAAATCATCAACCGGGTCGGAAGGATAGTTGATCGGATTATTGCTCGGGAACGGCTGCCACTCGGTAGTTGAACTTCCTCTTGCTCGAACAATATCAGTTAAATCTCCCTCGTAACTATTCTCCATCCTCTTCAATAACTCACTGCACATACTTTGCAAACACAATTTCTCAAATAAAGTAAATAACATGCGCGCGGGTTTATCAAGTTTTTGGTTAGATAAGGTAGTTCTTGATCAAAAAGCAGAAGCTTCATTCAATGATTATTTTTTTGTTTTTTTACATTCTGAACATAAGATTGAATGAAGATGGTTGTTAGAGAGAGAAGGCGCTGACTTTCTGGTTTAATATTACAGCGGGTTTCCATACGCAACTGATCATGAAGGAAAGAGATATATGAGCTATAGTCTATAGTCAATAATGTTAACTATTTTCCTATTAATCGGTTATCGAGCAGCTTAGACTTTTATATCTATTAATATCAAAAGGGTCAAGTAAACTAATTATTTGGGTGAACATCATGATTTCTTTAAAAAGAATTATGAAAGTGCAACTGAATTCGCTCTTCTCTAAGCGCATGTTAATTATTGCACTTACGGCATACATTGTTTTTGGTGAAATACACCATTTAGATATTTTTTTCTTCGAAAAAAGTATAAAATAAGTAGCTATGTACTATATGTGACAAGGTATCACACGGCAATCTTTGATTTTACTGAAAAGGGTGCGATTAGTAGCACAAGTAGTCGCTACGTCTGCTTTGTTCGTGTGCTGGGTGTTGCACTCACGTCTCAACTACGTTTTAGAGGCACAACAAAATAAGTAATATTCATGTCCATTTAACAACAATGTAAATATTACAACCGCATAGGAGGATATGAGCTAACAAAGCTTGATTACAGAATTTGGTTTCTCAACAAACTGTTCCCCTTTATTATACTTTAAAAAGAAAAAGGTTGTGACAACAGTACACTACTAAAATGCTACCCACACATTTTCTCTTTTCTATCAAAGCAACAAAAGACCTACACTACGCCGCCTCTTTCAATTTTCAATCAACTTTTGGCCTTGTCTTGTAAGTAAGTTCTACGCTCGGTGGGACGGCCCGACAAGCGTCTTCAATCCTTGTCAACGGCTCGACGACTGGGGCGCGTTGGGCAGCCTTTGACACAAGGACATAATTATGAACATCACCACTATTTCTAGTTGGATCACTTTCTTTCTGTTCGAGCACTAATCAATGAAGTGCACTTTGCCAGCAGTTGAGCTAGGGTTGGGATACTTCGAGAAGGCTAGAGTATTGTAATGTACAAGTATTCCTAGTGTGCATGTATAGGCCATGAGTCTCGATCGTGTACGGTCGATCTCGACGTCCTCTTGCCAAATGTCATGTTAGACAAGCCATTGAAAGACACTGACAATGTGATATTCGTGTCTTAATGTGGAGTCTAACCAGTCGGTGTTGATTAATACGTTGATCCATCGCTTTATTATACTTTTCTTTTATAGTGTGTGATAAGAAGGTCGTCGACCATACCTCCATCGCTATCTGATCTTTAGTGGTTCCTAGGCTTTGATCGAATATAATTACATAATTCCCTTTCAATGTTGCAGGTGACAAGAGAAGGGTTATATTGTGCATCCTCGTAGCCTCTTATGATTCTCATGATGATTGCATGAAAGATATTGTGACTTTGTACGACCCATATCAGTCGTATTATCATTATTATTGTTATTATTGTTATTATTATTATTATTGAGAATTCAGTAATAAAATTGATTTAATAGGTGCCGTCATTATATTCAACAAACTATAATTTGAGTAAATAATTAAATTATATAGTGTGGAACGTAACAGCCGAACAAGTCATTAACACCAAAGAAAAGAGATGTAGGCGGCAACTAGCAGCAACCCTCGGAGAACACTTCAAAACGTTTTGCCGTTGGACCGCAAGTAGTATACTAATAATGCCAAATTAGAATAAGAAGAAGCAGATTTTCATTTGGTGCAACTTTTGTTTTCAAGTGACATAGATTATCCAACTAGTATTTACCAATTACCAGTTCATACCACACATGCAGTACCAGAGTTTTAATTTATGGCTAGCTAAGCACCGAATATTGGTTTGATCTATTTCAACAGAAATATAAATTGAATTTTTTTACTCCATGAATATGCTCTAGATCCTTGCTAACTAAAGAGTATAGTTGCGAATTCACAATGAGGAAACTAAATGATTTAACCTATTTTTTTTTTTACTTGCTGGTAATATTGTTAAAAGATACATTGTATAAGATCAACCATAATACACAACTTCACAAGGAGTGGCGGAGTCAGGAATTTGGTTTAGGGAGCACGAGATCAAGTAAACATTTTTTTTTGTAAAAAAATGAGTTTTTTTTGTAAAAAAATGAGTTTTACAAAAGCTAGATCTAATTGGCCAGTGAGATTGGTCTAAGATAAATGATGGAGTTTAATTATTACGAAGTTTTAGCTCACTAGTCATTTCAACATACAGGTGATTTTATGATTTTGAAATAATTTCTTTTGGCGTTAAAAGGTTTTAATAAAATTTCAATGAAAGTGTTAGTGGTTATAATAGTTAGTTAGAGAGTTAGATATATTGTTAGGTTGTTAGTGATATAGTCAAGCTTTGCTTAGTATAAAAGCTAGATTACTCTTGTATCTCATACACAATGTAAATACACTTTATCATCAATAAACGTTTTGCTCTCTACAATTTACTTGTTTGTTCATCTTCTCCAATATCCAACATGGTATCATTCGCTAGGTTAACCGATCATTCACTTCCGCTTCACTTTGTTGATCTCGCCGCCCTCTCTCCGCCAACACGGCCACTGGAATCTGCATGTTCTCACCGGAATCTGGTTATTGTTCAATCAGCAGTTCATATCGTCGGATTTGTTCTCCGATTTTACAAATCTGCCGACTGTTTCTTCTCAATCTATCGTCGGCGCTCGTTTGCTCTTTTTTGCGAGTTTTTTTTCGTCATCACCACTGTTGTATGGCGGCTCAATCGTGCGCAACTCCGCAGCTGTTTCCCCTTTGCCGCTGCTTCAGATCTATCCCCGATCGATTTTCTACCATTTCATTCTGCTCCGATTTTCGTCGGAACTCTACTTCTGCCGTTATTTCACCGCCTCCATACCATGACGGTTATCAATTGGTGATCCTTCTGCGTTCGATTCCTCACATTCTTCCTCTATTTTTCATGATTTCTAGTTTGATTCAAGTTGTTAGTCAAGGTGTTCGATAATTTTCCGCAATGACTCGTTCAACTGATTTACACTGTAATTTCTCTTTTTCTTTGCTCTGTCCATGGCTGATTACCCTCCCACAGCCTTCAATCGTTTCTTTTCGCCTTATAAATTTCATCTATCATTTGTTTTGCTTACGTTTCCTCATTCTCAATTTTCAGCTGTGTTTCCTTTCCTCTAGTTTGTTACAGATTATGTTTCTCTGTTTCTTCATTAATCTTTGCTCCTATTTCGTTCATTTTATTTCCTGTTCTGGTTTTGCTATGTTTTGGTTGGCTTGTTGTGTATTCTTTGTTGTTGCACTCTTGTTCATCCCTTGATTAGTGCCTTGATTCTCCCACTCTTCTTCTTTTACATGTTCTGGTTTTGCCAATGTTTGGTTCAGCTGCAATGTCTTCTTTGTTGCTCCCTTTTGTGTTAATTTCCTCAATTCTGCTGCTCCTTTTGGTTGTTATTGTCCCTAAAGTTTCTTGCTCTACCTTTGTTCCTTGTTGATAGATGTTGTTGACAGCTGATCTTATGATCTCCAGCCCATATGATTTGGTTTAGCTTGTATTGCCATTTCTATCGAGAGTGCATTCTCTTTGTTGGTATTTTGTCTATCTTGACGCTAATGTGCGTTTCTACTCCTCTTATATTGTGCCTTTGAGCACTTTCTTACGCTAATATGCGTCCCTACCCTTTACTTGTGCCTTTGAGCACTTCTTTACGCTATTGTGCGTCACTACTCCTATCTTGTGCTTTGAAGCGCTTCTTTACGCTATTGTGCGTATCTACTACCTACTTGTGCCTTGTGCACTTCTTTGCGCCTTTGAGCGTCTTACTTGTGACATCGACACTTGATATGTGCTTATGTACACTTCTTGGGTTTCTTGACCTTTTTGTAGCGCTTGTGTGCGCCTTTTTATTGCACCTGCGTGTGCATTACTTTGCCGTTGTTTGGCTGTTTTTCATGGATAGTTTTTTTTGTCCAAGATGGACATGTTTTGTGTTGCTCCCCATGTCCATCTTGCGGGGAGGGTGTTAGTAGTTATAATAGTTAGTTAGAGAGTTAAATATATTGTTAGGTTGTTAGTGATATAGTCAAGCTTTGCTTAGTATAAAAGCTAGATTACTCTTGTATCTCATACACAATGTAAATACACTTTATCATCAATAAACATTTTGCTCTCTACAATTTACTTGTTTGTTCATCTTCTCCAATATCCAACAGAAAGTACAACCGTAAGCAACTAGCTAGCATTAATTTATGAACCAATCGGAACAAAGGATATATTCCTCTTGTTCGGTGGAGTTACATTAGTTTTATGAAAACATTGTTGTTTCTAAATTACAAGCCGAATTTGTTTCGCCAGATTGAGAAAACGAAAATATTCGACCGTTTCATACGAAACGGTTCGATATTGTAATCCATGAGGTAACTACTCAAATTAAATATGCACATAAAGCTTGAAGTTATGCTCCTTTCTAAGATCGAATATTAAAAAATTTGCACCATTGGTATCACATATGTTTTTTACCTCCTCATGCTAGTTAGTCACTTAGTACAGCTTTAATTCTTATGTGGTTTTCTCATTGGAGCGCAAAGTTCCATAATTGGATTCTTTAACTATCATACATATCTACTTTAGCCATAGCGTAATTGGCCAATGAGATTGGTCTAAGATAAATGATGGAGTTTAATGATTACGAAGTTTTGGCTAGCTCAGTAATCATCTCAACATACAGGTGGTTTTTTGATTTTGAAATAATTTCTTTTGGCGTTAAAAGGTTTTATTCCCAAGAAATATTGGCGTGCTCAACTCAAATCTTATTTCTCATTCATCCAAAAAAGAAAAAGACGAAACTTTACAAATAAAATCTATGAAATCAACTATCAAAATCATTTAGATTTCATTACAAACTAAAATTTCTAAAAGTTACTATAGAATGATTACGTCTTCATAAATGATTTAAATTTTTGTGATCGTAATCTTGTCAGTTCATTAAAAAAATTATACTATTAAAAACTTGATTTATTGTTATAGAAAATTAAAATTGAAAATTAACTTAGGTAAAGATTTCCAGCAAAACAAGGTTTATATCACTATATGGTGTTAGGTGGTCCATTGCCCGTACACGCTTAGTTTTGAAATCATTGTATAATTTGGTACAGCCAACACACACCCCACGTTCGTGCATGGAATAAAGCCAAAATCTCACAAGAAACAAATTAGCACTGGGATTCTCTGAGTAACTCGAACACGGAATTTTGTCCTATTAAATTAAAACAAATTATGAGAATCATAGTCGGCCTTCCATGTGATCCGCAGTCATTATATAATCCAACGGTTTAATTGTTTAATTATTAAAACAATAATTAGTAAGTGGTGAGACATCAAATAATGACAAACCTGTCTCGATACTTAAGACCGATTCTTGGATTATACAGCGATGCTCAAAGGATTAAAGTCATGTTTAATGGCTCAGCTTATGAGGTCACGTATTTACTTTTGTGACAAATAGTGGCGTATCTATGCACGCGAGACGCTTTGGTGTTGAAGGGGCGTGTAGATGGTACCAACTTAGTTGGGATTTTCGAACGTCCTTAATCGCCGAGTCTCCATTTTCCACTAAAAAAAAAAAAAAAAAACGCTCACGTAAGAGGTGGCCTCCGCTTGATTTTAGTCCCTATAGCTAGCTACGGTCCACCTTAACAAGCTAGCAAATCCTATCATTGTCGTTTTATTTTAATGATATGTGGATGAACCAGATCTTTATTCAAATTTTCTTCTCAAAAAGAATTTGTTTGTAGTTCAATTGATCAAAGTCTTGCGGAACCCTTGACTTAAGACTTATGCGACATTCAAAATAAATTAATTAATCAAGCCTCGTGGAACTTTCAGGCTTCACACAAATTTATGGAAGGGAACAAAGCCGCCGATGCTCTTGCAAATTATGGCGCACAACACTCAGGAGTGCACTGGTGGACGTCTTATCCTGATTTTATTTTTGAGTTTGTTAACAATGATTATTGTAGTCGAGAGAACTTCAGGTTTTGTTGAACTCTCGACTATGGATTCTTGCATGTACTTCTTTTTTATTTTTATATATTTATGAGCTTTGGTGTTGAAGGGGCGTGTAGATGGTGCCAACCTAGTTGGGATTATCGAACGTCCTTAATCGCCAAGTCTCCATTTTCCACTATAAAAAAAAAAAAAAAAAAAAAAAGCCTCGTGGAACTAACGCCTTGAGTTAAGACTTAGGAGAAATAAGAAAGAAAACATTTATTTTCTCTTTTTTTTTATGTTGCTAGAAGTCATTAGTTAGTCAGTCTGAAAAGAGGTAAAACGGAGAGAAGGTACGATCATTACTTCGAGAAGATAAGGTAATTTTTAATATAACTACACTGATACGTAAAATACTTTCAGACATTGAAAAACTCCATCAACTTTACATGTTGTTTAACTAAAAGAAGACTTTAGGAAAGAAATATGTTCAATCCCTAGAATTCTGTGACGGGTTGATCAATTGCATGTGGGTAGATGAATACTTTACTTCCATTTGCGAGAAGTTTGAGTGCTTTTTAGAGTGAATCGCTTACACTCTCAAGAAATAATTCCGAACTAACACTCTTCAAAAAATAATTCCCGAACTAACATTCTTTAACTAAAAATTCATCTTTTAACCTTTTATTTAGTCAAGTAATTATCAAACTAATATACTTTAAAACATATATTCACAGAAAAAGATATTAAACATATTGACTAAGTTTAATTAAGAATATATAAAAAGAAAATACTCATTCATCTTCCTCCCTAGCCCCACCCGCAACCTCAAACCCCGTTCCCTTGAATCCTCTCCGTGACTGCTCCTTTTTCTCATATACATTGTTTTACTAAAAATGTTTTGCTATCAAAAGGTCCTTTAATTTTTGAATCAAATACTTTCTTGAGTTCACGAATTAACAATTTTTATTTCTTTCTTTTACAGTATTTAGTTTAAAACAGAGAAGGAAAATTACTCCATACAAGATACAACGATTGAGATTGGGGGAGGAATTTGTTATGGTCTTGTTTGTTAATTGATGTTTAATTAGAGTTTAGTTTGAGGCAGAATGTATTCTACAATTTTTGTGCTCTATTTTTTCTTCTGGAACCATGGCGAGGGTTCGCTGGGACTTGGGACAGGGGTGTGCATCCTGAAGACGGGTACTTATTTTAATTATATTAATTAATTATTTAAATAGAGTTTTCAGTATATCTGTATGTGACTTTGTGTTTATACTGAGAGTTTTTTTTTTTATATTCATAGAAAATATGATTTGATAGTATCTTTGTAATACATGATAAAATAAAGAGGTTAAAAGAGGAATTTTTAGCTGAAGAATATTAGTTTTGGAATTATTTTTTCAAGAGTATTAGTTTGGCAATTATTTTTTGTGAAAGTGTTAGTTTGACATTCACTCTACTTTTTGCCACTATTTTGGGGATCCATTTCAGCTACATTTCAATCAAAGTCTCGGAAAACCTTGTATAAAAAGTTTTACACTATAGTTTTTTCCCTCTTTAATTCATCATCATTACGTGGGAGACAACACTAAATATTTTGCAATTATATGCATATTAATAAGTTGTATGGTACTGCATATAGAATAAAAGCTTTTATAGGGATTTGACACTGCAGCTTCACGATGGAGGCCGGCATTAGTCTTCGATTTGTGTGTCCGAACATGTTTTCTATGCTTGGAACATGTCAAAATATCATCAAACTTTGACATTGGTCCATGAAATGAGATGCATTTAGGACCAACGAAAACAAGAACCAGTTAAACCAAAGTTTAATGTAGGTTATACTCAGATCCGTTTTCGCAATGCATGATTGGCTTCATAAGACAACGAATCTATTAGTCAGAATATAAGTATGGATTCATAGTGTTACAAGTCCCATGATCGTTCATTTCTCAATGAAAATTAATTTCTTATATTCTCATAAATCAAGAAAAGATGCTTCACTGAAAAATTTAAAATTTACATTCTAAAAGCAAACATGAAAGGACACGCTTTAATGAAATTTAAAATTACGTAAAGAGGAACATTGATCTTCTCAAGTAATTTGGTTTTTTAGGTGTAGGTGTGAGTGTGGGTGAGGGTAGAGGTGGGGAAGGCAATAGCAGGAAAGTATCATGAATAGAGGAAAAATGTTTCAATGGACTATAGTACGATAACCACAATGAACTACAATTAGTTGGATTAAATACTAGAGGGTTTGATGAACACCACCTCCTGTAATTATTTTATTTAAGAAATGACCTATTTAAACAATGACCACAAGGTCTATAAGTTGTTCCCTAGACCCAACGTACACACATATTTTCTCGTTGAATAGCTATTCTCTTAAATTATTCCAACGAGTGATCGAATCAATGCCAAGCTATTGGGCTTACACATGTTCTTTTCTATGCGTGGATAAGTCGTGTGCAAGTAGTGTCAAAGACCAGAGGAACATAGAGTTGAAAACGAGCATAATAATATAATTACCAAAAAAAGAGAGTAACTCGATAGAAGGTATGCATATATTATAGGAAATTGATGGTCAAGAATATTATCCCCTTCTCAATTATAGATTGAATGTTGGAGCGTTCTTTCTAGTTTTTGATGGATACTTTGCATATAACCAAATTCAAATAGACCTTCGCAATCAAGAGAAAACAACGTTTACATGTCTTTATTGCACCTTCTCTTATCAAAGAATGTCATTCAGTTTATGTAATGCTCTAGTGACTTTTTGTAAATGCATGAAAACAATATTACTTAAAAGGGATAAAAATGTTGAACCCCCTATACTATGCCCCAATTTCACTTTGCCCCCTGTACTATTGGTTAATAAGAACTTTGCCTCTTGAGTCCAAATTCCACGGCAAAAAATGTTGACACATGTTCAAATCCAATGGTGAAAAAACGACTCCGGGAGCAAATTGTTTATTTATCTATAGTACATGGGGCCAAGTTGCCAAAAATAAAAGAATAGGGGACAAAGTGCAACAAGGGGTAAAGTATAGGGGGTTTTGATGCTTTTGTCCCTAATCGTACTTAATGTGATTGAAAGATATATTGAAGTTGTTGAAGTGTGGTTCAAACACTCCGAAGATTAGAAGTCAGTGAAACAGCAAAAACAAGTTCAAAAGTTAGTTAATTCTGTTAGGAGCGAGCAGAGTTGCTCTGGCGGGAAAAACTGTTTTTGATGGTTTTTTGTGAGCTGTTTTTTAACTGTATTTGTGTGCGATCGGTTAGCTCAATCTGTTGTCTATATAACCAGTTGAGGGGCGATCAGTTGCAGCTAATTCATACACTCAAAACACTTGTCAAATCTTTGAATACATTGAATGAAATTCTTCTTTGCTCCTTGGATGTAGATTGTGAGATCACATTGATTTTCTCAATCGAACCAAGTAAAACCGTGTGTTCTAGTTCTTTGTTTGATCCTTGTGTGTTCTTGTGAGGTTGAGAGTTTATTGTTTGTTCATTTTGCACGAGTGAGATCGAGTTTGTTTCAACCTAATCTTGGTTTGAATTTGAGAATTCACAACAGAAGTTCTTATGGATGATTCTTCTATTTTGGGTACTTATGATTCTTGTTAGCATAATCTATCAATGGTCTTAGCATGGTGTGAGGAGACTTGGTTTTAAATTGGGAGAAAGTGTCATTTCATGCTGCAATCAAGGATTCAACATCTCAGCCTATGGAATCAAATCGGACAAAGCTAAGATTGACGTTATAGAGAACCTTTCACCTCCAACAAGTGAGAAGAGAATAGTTTCTTCTTTGGGCATGTGGATTTCTATAAGAACTTCCCCTACAAAAAGAAGGGTCAACCATGACCGCAAGGAAAACCAAAAAACAATCACGATTGACCTTTGGTGACCAAGTGAAGCTGGTTTCAAATGTGACTATGAAAAGGTGGATCATGGAAACGATCAGGTATTAGTAACCTCATTACAGTTACCAATTGGATTAGGGTTGATAAGTTTTTGTTTTTTTTTTTTTGTTTTTTTTCGATAAGCAGGTTGATAAGTTTTTGTGACCACCGAGCAATTACAAAAATATCTCAAAATTGGTCCCGGTTGATAAGTTTTCGTGACCACCAAGCGGTCGTGGAAAGATCCCTAAATCAGGGTTCATATTTCGGGGACAACCAAGCAGACACGAAAAGATCCTCATATCAGCCACGATTTATTAGTATCGAAGACCACTTTGTTGTCATAGTAGGGTGCCAACACCCGTCACGATTGCCATTATTCCTTTACCAAAAAGAGGTCATCAAAACATATCAACCGTGACCAATGTAGGCATGTTTCCCTGACTGCTTGGTGGTCAGGAAACTTTAAACCCTGACCGATTTAGAGATCTTCCCACGAGCGCTTGGCAGTCCCATAAAATTATCAACCGTAACCAATTTGTGACAAGAGAAAGTTCTAAAAGCAATAAAAAAATCGGTTTGAACATTCAATGACCGATTGTAGTCATGGAAAGTCCCATATTGAATTTAAAGGAAAACATTATGGAACCCGTCATATTTTATTTACAGAATTCGTAAACAATTAGAATTTATAAACTTAATCACAACTAAAAGAATTCATACGATTTAGCCAAATAAAAAATAAAAATAGCTAGCGTATAATTAAATGGAAAATAAATTAATAATTTTAAATTAAATCGAATACAAGAAACAACTTTTAGATATAATCATGAATAATATGTGTGTATGAGTTTACACATAAATATTTAAGAAACTGAAATTAAATAATAAAATCGTATGATTATAGGTAAAGTAGATGAAAGTATAACAACTTAAATACTAATTATAGAAAAGAAAGTAGAGAGAAATGAGAGAAAAGTTTCTCATGCATTTTAGGAAGGACTTCTAGGCAAAGTTTATAGAGATAAGTTTCATCAAAATTGACCACCTCACCTTATCCCCTATTTTTTGCACTTTCTCTTTATTAATATGGGCGAGTTCCACCAAAGATCACTTAGAACTTTATAAACTTGTAACATTAGGCTAGGGTGTTGAAATTACTATACCGAGAACTAGAATCAGAAGCGTTAAAATTAGAGAAGGAGGATTTGAATTCGAGGGGTGGATAATCGTTGTTATGGAGAAAATTTGAGGCGGTTGTACAGACACGTGAAATTGCAGACTAAAACGACGTCGTCTCCATCAATGAAGAGCAGCGAGGACGAAGAAAAGAAGCAGTATTACTACGTGAAGTGTTTCTTGAGCTTTTTCACGGAGAAATTAGCTGTGATATCTACAGGTATTGAAAACCTGTTTTATTCTTGTGCGAAGTGTTATAGTTATCACTTGATGCTGGTTAATTAGTAGCGATTCTGAGGTTAATTAGTAGTAATTCTGTTGAGAATTATGAATAGTCCAATAGAGTTTTAGTTGGTTATTGCTCTTGGTAAGTAGTGTGTGATATTTGGGCATTGTTGGGTGGAAATGTAAAGATTAGTTTTTTTTTTTTTTTTTTTAGGTATTGGGGAATTAGTTAGGGTTTTTTTCTTTTTTTTTGGTTGTTGTTGCTAAAGATGTAATTCCAAATTGGGATTGTGGGTTCTTGGGAAAATGAAGGAATTTCAATTTTTTAAGTTTAAGTTATTATATAATAATGAAATTTAAAAATTATAAGCAATTTTGGTTTATAACAAAAGATTTAGAAATTTTTTGGGGTGTAAATGGAATTTTGTGAAAGATGTGGTGTGTAAGTGTAAATAAATCTCAAATTAGGCAGTCAAGATCGTTGACTCCGGCCAAAATTAGGTCAAAATCGCTGACTCCAGCAAAAAAGGACTAGTTTTGCAAATGGTGCCACACTGTGGGACTAAAATAGTGACTTGCCACTTTGTGTGACTAATTTCGCAAATAGACCACTTTGTGGGACTAAGTTCGCGAAATTCCCTCGCAAGTAGTACTAATAATGCCAAAATAAAATAAGAAGAAGCAGAGTTTCATTTGGTGCAAGTTTTGTTTTCTAGTGACATAGATTATCCAACTAGTATTTACCAGTTGCAGTACCAGAGTTTTAATTTATGGCTAGCTAAGCATCGAGTATTGATTTGATCTATTTCAACAGAAATAATTTGAATTATTTTACTCCATTAATAATTTAATATGCTCTAGATCATTGCTAACTAAAGAATATAGTTGCGATACTTTATAGTCACAATGAGGAAACTAAATGATTTAACCTATTTCTTTTTATTTGCTGGTAATATTGTTACAAGATACATTGTATAAGATCAACCAAAATACACAACTTCACAAATAAGGGCAGCGCTAGGAATTTGTTTTAGGGAGTGCGGGATCAAGTAAACAAACTTTTGTATAAAAATGATTTTTTTTGGTTAATTTAGTTTATTTTAAAAATAATAACCCATCGTGAAAACTTAAGAATATAGCTAATATGTTTCAAAGTTTTAAAGTAAAACTAGATTAATATATACAAAAAATATGTCATACGAAATAGAGATATTGCATACGCTCCTAAGATATTTATATTTAAATCTACAATTGTGTCGCATGTTTTAAGAGGGTGTTAACTTATAACTAAATTAATATTAAAGTATTGAAATTACTAGTGCAATACTAAAGAAATTAACTTTGGCTCAATTACTTTTTCAATACAAAACCAAATGTTTCATGTCAAAAAAACTTAACAAAAATATCGAATCTTCCTAAAATAAAATATACACTCAAATATTATATTAAACGTATTTTGTTAACTACATAAAGATCAAACATTAGAAAAATTTGTACGTAAAAGTACCGGTTCCTTATGTGGTTTTTCTCATTGGAGCACAACTTCCATAAATTCGATTCTTTGACTATAATATCTACTTTAGCCATAGCGTTATTGGCCAGTGAGATTGGTCTAAGCTAAATGATGGAGTTTAATTATTACGAAGTTTTGGCTAACTAATCATCTCAACATATATACAGGTGATTTTATGATTTTGAAATAATTTCTTTGGCGTTAAAAGGTTTTATTCCCAAGAAATATTGGCGTGAACTCCATGCACAAATCAAATCTTATTTCTCATTCATCCAAAAAAATAAAGAAAAAGAAAAACGAAACTCCACAAATAAAATATATGAAATTATAACTATCAAAATCATCAGGGGCGGAGCCAGGAATTTGGGTTAGGAGGGGCGAATTAATGTTGAAGATTTTTTTTAGTTTACATGTATAAATTTTTTATTTGATTCATTCTAATTTTCTACAAAAAATATATACATCATAAAGATATACACTACAAGAAATGTGGCTTATAGCAAGGTCCAAAAACCTTGCTATAGGTTCAAATTCCCTTGCTATTGACCTATTGCAAGGGATGTGGACGTTGGTAGCATCCCTTGCTATAGGTGGCGTGGGTGCAGGTATTTTGCATGTTGCAAAGGAAATGGACCTTGCTATTGCTGTTCTGACACACACCTGTAGCAAGGTCCATTTCCCTTGCTGTAGTGTGCTGACACACACAAATGACAGCAACGTCCATAGACGTTGCTATTTATTCTGACACCAAAATTCAATTGCAACGTCCTTAGACGTTGCTATGCATTCTGACACAAGACTCAATTGCAACGTCTTTTGACCTTGCAATTGATTTACGCACGTTTTTTTTTTTTAAATTTCATTTTTGTTCATTATTTTTTTTCGATGAAACACAGCAACGTCTACGGACGTTGCTATAGTGTCCGGACACTTTTTATTTTTCAAATTTGGCAGCAACGTCCACGGACGTTGCTATAGTGTCCGGACAATTTTTTTTCAAATTTGGCAGCAACGTCCAGGGACGTTGCTATAGTGTCCTGATTTTTTTTTTTCAAATTTGGCAGCAACGTCCATGGACGTTGCTGTAGATACATATTTTTTTATAAAAAAAAGTGGCGGTAAAAACCGCCCCGTAATAAAATGTTTTTTAATATATATACATATATATATATATATATATACACACACTCACATTATACATTAATTGAAACCTCAATATTATATATGTATAGTATGTGTTAAAAAATATAATACTAATAACTAAATTATAAGATACACACACACACACAAACACACGCACATATATATATATATATAGTATTAAGAAATGTTAGATAACATTTTAAAAATTATAATGATATATATATACATACACACACTAAACTTTGCAATGTATAATTATAAAATAATCTCACTAATTATAATTATACAATACATATGTATATATATATATAGTATAAGATGCATGTATGCATATATAATATATATATATAGGTTGATGATGATGCAAAAATAAATTAAGGAAAAAAATAAAGTGAAGGAGAGAAGGGGAGAAGAAGATGATAATAATATGAGAGGGAGAAGTGGGATGGATGAGTGATATAGTGTGGTATTTATAGTAGTATAGTGGGAGGGAATGAAATTTTTTGGGAAATTTGAAATTTCCGCCAAAAATTTCATTCTGAAATTTTGTAGCAAGGTCCAAATCCCTTGCAACAGGCTATTGTCAGAAAGCTGTTGCAAGGGAAATTGGGATCCCTTGCTACTGTGTCAGAATGAAATTTTGTAGCAAGGTCTAAATCCCTTTCAACAGGCTATTGTCAGAAAGCTGTTGCAAGGGAAATTGGGATCCCTTGCTACTGTGTCAGAAAAGTAGCAATAGCAAGGGATTTGGACCTTGCAATAGCTTTATTAGAAAAATGTTTTAATTATATATATTCCCTCATTCACTCATTTAATTACATCCATATATAATTATGACTTATAAATCATAATTACATGAGACTTGAACTAAATATATAGAACTAATCTTGATCTTGGTTAAATTAATTAATTAATAAAACTTATTTGATTGAATAATTATTAATTACATAAGAAAATAGAACTAATCTTGATATTTATAGCTATATATATATATATATATATATATATATATATATATATATATATATATATATATATATATGTGAACTTATTTGAATGAATAAGATCCTAATAACATATGAGAACTGAACTAATTAGAATTAATCTTGTATTGTAAAATTTATTAAAGTTATTAGAATCAATAACTTCTCATTAAATAATAATAATCAAACTAAACATACGATTCTTGATTTTCATTAGATAAACTGAAATTATATGAATGAATAATATATATTTAACTACATAAGAATTGATCAACTACGTATTGGAAAACTTACGGTTTATTTTTGTTGAATTAATTAAGAATATAATTGATAACTCAACATTACATTAGAATTGAACTAATTAAACAAAACTAATTTTAATTAAATTTTAATAAATTAATTGAACTTGTTTGAATGTACAACTCCTAATTAACTACAAATATATAAGCATCAACTAAATATAACTAACATTGACTTTTGTCAAATTAGCTTAACTCAATTGAACAAATATTAAATAAGAACTAAATTACTTAGATTTAATAACATTGATTTTATTATGAATAGTGTTATTACATAAGAATTGAACTACGTACAAGGAATACAACTCTTTTTGAAAATATGATTTTGACCCCAAAAGATTTGAAAAGTTACAATTTAGTCCTTCCCCTTTTGAAAAATTTATGATTGACCGCAAATACGATTCTTGATTTTCATTAAATAAACTGAAATTATATGAATGAATAATATATATTTAACTACATAAGAATTGATCAACTACGTACAGGAAAACTTACTGTTTATTTTTGTTGAATTAATTAAGAATATAATTGATAACTCAACATTACATTAGAATTGAACTAATTAAACAAAACTAATCTTAATTAAATTTTAATAAATTAATTGAACTTGTTTGAATAGACAACTCCTAATTAACTACAAATATATAAGCATCAACTAAATATAACTAACATTGACTTTTGTCAAATTAGTTTAACTCAATTGAACAAATATTAAATAAGAACTAAATTACTTGGATTTAACTCAATTAGACTCACAAGACGTGAATAATATTATCTAGAATTTATGAGAGATTTGTGTTTAGTTAAACTGCGTGGCTGTTAGCGATGTTATTCAGTAACAATATAATGAGATATAAAATAATTATATAATATGATAATACATTATTATTTATACTCACAATCCACTTCGAGGTTTACTTTAGCATAAACCACGTACGTACACACGTCTTCGAGGCCACAAACAATAGATTTTTTTATATTGAAACTTTCATTGATGATTGCAAAAACAAAAAAAAAAAGGTCAAATGTGGTACCAACGTCTGGTGGACGTTGGTACCGTTTAAATTTAAAAAAAAAATAGTAAAAGCTGGTACCAACGTCTGGAGGACGTTGGTACCTTTTAAATTTAAAAAAAAAAAAGTAAAACCACACGCAGCAACGTCTTTATGACGTTGCTGCTTGAATTGTGCGCTGCACAATACCTGCCAACGTCTTCGGACGTTGGCAGGTTATTTTTTTTTTTAACTTTTGTAGTACCAACGTCAGGTGACGTTGGTACATCAAAATACTGCAACGGATTATAAATCCGTTGCAGTACCGGCGTTGCTTTAGGCCGTTATTCTTGTAGTGATAGTTACTTTGAAAAAGAGGAACAAAGCTCCTAAAAATAATTTAAACAGGAAAAAGATGACATCCCCTCCCCTCCTTTTGTTTTCTGAAATTGAAGGTTTTTTTTTTCTTCATTTCCATTTCATGTGTTTTGTTTGCTTATTACATATGACACTTGCTTCTTTTGCCTATTTTGTCACATTAAGTTTTTCCAATATTAGGTATATTACTTGGGTTTATTGTTAATGTTTGTATTTAGACCTTTTATTTGTGTAGGAACTTCGTGGGATTACATAATATTAAATATTATGTAACTTTACTTACACGCATTTTTTTCCTTTCAAAAAGATACATGCTTAAATTTTAAAAATATATTAAGAAGATACATAAGTTATCTATTAAAATATGATAACGACGAAGATGTCGTTAAAAATAGTTACATTTTGTTTTATTTATTAAAATAGTATGACAAGCCAAATAT
Organism: Misopates orontium; assembly: GCA_946800315.1. Taxonomy (NCBI): domain Eukaryota; kingdom Viridiplantae; phylum Streptophyta; class Magnoliopsida; order Lamiales; family Plantaginaceae; genus Misopates; species Misopates orontium. Next base: position 8,536,546 of record OX326951.1, read on the forward strand.
ATAATTACAAAATTAAGCATTGAAGGCAAAATAAGTTAAATTAAAACTTTAAGTCATATAAAATGCACAATGTGCATTATTAAGGGACTCATCTGCTATTTATTTGTACAATTTGCAATTTGCACCCTTGAGCCTAATTAAGAAAATTCGCTAAAAATTTGCAACTCTTTCAACATAGTACATCATTTCCACAGGTTCACATAAACGGTGTTCCCACTTTCTACTATTCTTTTACTTTAGTGCTTATATATACATATACATACAGATATACATATAAAGGAGGGGGTGAGGTTGGGGGGGGGGGGGGGGGGGGCATATGCCCCCCCTGCCTCCGCCTCTGAAAATCATTTAGATTTCATTAGAAACTAAAATTTCTAAAAATTACTATAGAATGATTACGTCTTCATAAATGATTTAAATTTTTGTGATCGCAATCTTGTCAGTTCATTAAAAAAATTATACTATTAAAAACTTGATTTATTGTTATAGAAAATTAAAATTGAAAAATAACTTAGGTAAAGATTTCCAGCAAAACAAGGTTTATATCACTATATGGTGTTAGGTGGTCCATTGCCCGTACACGCTTAGTTTTGAAATCATTGTATAATTTGGTAGAGCCAACACACACCCCACGTTCGTGCATGGAATAAAGCCAAAATCTCACAAGAAACAAATTAGCACTGGGATTCTCTGAGTAACTCGAACACGGAATTTTGTCCTATTAAATTAAAACAAATTATGAGAATCATAGGCGGCCTTCCATGTGATCCGCAGTCATAATATAATCTAACGGTTTAATTGTTTAATTATTAAAACAATAATTAGTAAGTGGTGAGTCATCAAATAATGACAAACCTGTCTCGATACTTAAGACCGATTCTTGGATTATACAGTGAGGCTTAAAAGATTTAAGTCATGTTTAATGGCTCAAGACCTCAAGTTATGAGGTCACGTATTTACTTTTGTGACAAATAGTGGCGTATCTATGCACGCGAGACGCTAACGTAAGAGGTGGCCTCCGCTTGATTTTAGTCCCTAATAGCTAGCTACGGTTCACCTTTACTAGCCAGCAAATCCTATCGTTGTCGTTTGATTTTGATGATATGTGGATGAACCAGATCTTTATGCAATTTTTCTTCTAAAAATGAAAGAAAAAAAAAAGTCTTTGTTTTAAGTTTAATTGATCAAAGTCTCGCGGGACCCTTGACTTAAGACTTATGCGACATTCAAAATAAATTAATTGATCAAGCCTCGTGGAACTAACGCTTTGAGTTATTACTTAGGAGACATAAGAAAGAAAACATTTATTTTCTCGTTTTTCTTAGGTTGCTAGAAGTTATTAATTAGCTAGTCATCTGAGAAGACGTAAAAGGAGAGAAGGTACGATCACTACTTCGAGAAGATAAGGTAATTTTTAATATAACTACACTGGATATGTAACATATAAGATTATTAAAGTGAACGAATGATTTTATTAATCACAGAAAAGGTATATATACTATTACAGAGTCCTAGTACTAATATGCTTACTGATATTTTATATTTACAATAAAAGAAATAAATCATCAACTAGGAGTCTAATAAATCATCAACTAGGAGTCTGCTTAACACGCCCCCGCAAAATTGACGTCCCATCGGCAACGACAATTTTGGATCTTAACAACTGAAAACGAACTCGTGACAAAGGTTTTGTGAGAAGGTCAGCAAGCTGATCAACAGTGCTAACATAAGAAACAGTGAGAAAACCTTTGTTCACCAAATCCCGAACAAAATGAAGATCCACGGAAATATGTTTCATGCGAGTGTGCTGAACCGGATGAAGAGAAAGACGTAAAGCACCGAGATTATCACATAAAACACGCGGGGGAGTAGGCAGAGAAAAACCAAGTTCACCAAACAAATGCTGCAACCAACGAACCTCGGCCGAAACATTTGCCAAAGCACGATACTCCGATTCGGTCGAGGACCGAGAAACAACCCTTTGCCGACGAGAGGACCAAGATATCGGATTTGACCCAAGAAAGACAACATACGCCGAGGTAGACGCAGCACAGAGAGAATCGCCAGCCCAATCAGCATCTGAATAAGCCGTAAGATGCAAGGATGAATCCCGACGAAGCAAAACACCATGATTAATAGTACCCTTCAAGTACCGTAAAACACGTTTAAGGGCAGCCCAGTCGGATTCAGTAGGAGAAGACATACGCTGAGCAAGACGATTCACAGCAAAAGCAATGTCCGAACGAGTAAGAGTCAAGTACTGAAAAGCGCCAATGACTTGACGAAACTCCGTGGCACTAACGAGAGGAGGAGAACCGGGCACGGCAGGAGTCGAACTCATAGGCGTGGCGACCGGTTTAGCACCATCTATTTTGTGCCGAGAAAGAACATCACCAATATACTTGTGTTGAGAAAGAAAAAGACCCTCACGACAACGAATAACTTCCACCCCAAGGAAGTACGTAAGATCACCAAGATCTTTTACCGCAAACCGCACACTAAGACCGGCAATGATGCGAGTGATAAGAGAGGAGTCGGTGCCAGTGACAATAATATCATCCACATATACGAGAATATAAATAGTTACAGTAGCCCGAAGAAATATGAAGAGAGAAGTGTCAGACTTACTTTGAGAGAAACCAAGTGACCCCAAGGCCGTACTGAGCGCCAAGAACCAAGCCTGAGGGGCCTGTTTGAGGCCATACAATGATTTCTGAAGATGGCAAACATGGTTGGGAAAATTGGCATCAGTAAAGCCCGGAGGTTGAGTCATTAACACATTCTCTGCAAGATCACCGTGAAGAAAGGCATTGCTGATGTCAAGTTGGCGAATTGGCCACGAGCGAGCAGTGGCGATAGAAAGAATGCAACGGATGGTAACCGGCTTGACAACAGGGCTGAAGGTCTCACGGTAATCCACGCCCGGACGCTGATGAAAACCCTGGGCAACGAGACGGGCCTTGTAGCGATCGATGGAGCCATCAGGTTTCCGCTTGAGGCGAAAAACCCACTTGGAACCAATCACATTGCCATGAGAAAGAGCCGGGACAAGATTCCAAGTACCATGCTTGACCAAGGCCGTATACTCATCAGCCATGGCCGCCCGCCATGTAGGATCCTTAAGAACAGTAGTGACGGAGGAAGGCTCAATCGGACCCTGAACCGGATGCTTGGTCGCAGAGTGAACAACTTTGGGCCGAAATATGTTGTTCATGGAGCGGGTGGTCATGGGATGTGTTCGGGTCGGCGGTGGAGCGGGGCCCGACAACAAATCATGCGGCGGCGTAGCGGCCGAAGTGGAGTCGGGCGAAAGGGGCAGCACCGCGGGCGAGAAATCAGCGCCTGGCGCGCCTAGGGCCGCGGGGCCTGTCGAGCCCGGGGCCGCGGGCGACGTGGCCCGCGCGCGCGCGCGAGGTGAGAGAGCCGGGGTTTGCGGGGCGCGCGCGGGGCCAAGTGGAAACGGCGCGACGGTGAGGGGCTTACGGCAGATGGGCGGGGCCGGTGTCAGATGTATACCAGAGAAATCCGGAAACTGATTTTCAACAAACCGAACATGTCTGGAGATATAAATGCGACCAGACGTGGGATCCAAGCAACGGTAGGCACTCTGAGACGTGGAATACCCAACAAACAAGCAAGCCCTGGACGGTGCGTCAAGTTTTCCCGGAAAGTATGGTCGTAGCCAGGGAAAACATAGACAACCAAAGGTGCGAAGCTTGAGATAGTTAGGAGGGCGCCCAACCAAGACCCCAAACGGTGAAGAACCCCGAAGAATCGGAGTAGGGAGCTGGTTCGTGAGGTACACCGCCGTCTGGAAGGCAAAATCTCAAAAATCCGGAGGCAGAGAGGCGTGACCCAGGAGGATGCGACCCAGAGTCACAAACTGCCGATGACGTCGCTCAGCAGTGCCATTCTGTTGAGGAGTATGAGGAGCAGTGGTAAGCCAACTAATACCCTGTTCAGACAGATAAGAACGCAGTGCCACAAATTCACCACCATTGTCAGAATAAAAATTCTTAATACTGGACCCAAACTGCTTCTCAACTAATCTGCGAAACTCCCGGAAGATGGGAAGAACCTGAGACTTGTGAGACATAGGATAAATCCAACTATACTTGGAAAAGTGATCAACAAGTAACAGGTAGTACCGATTTCCGTTCAATGAACACACAGGGGAAGGGCCCCAAACGTCAGCATAGATATAGTGCAACGGATGGAAAGAGTGCAAAGAAGTAACAGAAAACAGCAATCGGTGGCTCTTATGTAATAAACAAAAAGAACAACAATCGTTCGACTTAGCAAGTACGGAATCACAAGGTAAAGCAAAAGTACGAAAAATCAAAGAACTAATGCTATCCGAGGGATGCCCAAGGCGACTGTGCCAGGTTGCCGCCGTCGTCCGTTCACCCACGTTAGCCAAAAAGAAACGCCAAGCCACCGGGGAAAAATTCAGATGATAGACGCCATTATCACACGTTCCTCGCATCAGTTTGACCCCCGTACGCCGGTCCTTAACAAAGAAACACGAAGGATGAAATTCAAGACAAACATTATTGCGAGAAGTAAACTGATGAACGGATAATAAGTTGCGACGGGACGACGGAACACACAAGACATCATCAAGATGAAAAGTACGATCAGAAACAGAGAAAGGAGTGGAGCCAATATGAGTGATCGGCAAACCTGAACCATCGGCAATTTGAACTTCATCAGGTCCGTCATATTCTGAGTGAACGGAAAGATTCTGAAGATCAGAAGTCAAATTGTGGGAAGCACCAGAATCCACCATCCAATTCTGACGAGAGGGAGGCGGTTGCGGGGGAGATGCCGCCATGTTAGCCATAGGGAACTGCAGTTGGCGACAAGTACGAGCGCCGTGACCCTGAATACCACAAATTTGACAGATGAGTGGAGGCCGATAGTTTTGCTGTCCTTGACGGTTTCCCTGATTGTTATAGTTGGGCCCCTGATTCGGATTATAGTAGTAATAACCATCCTGATTGCCCTGATTATTGTTGCGACCACGCCCCCGGCGATTTGAGCGGCCATGGCCGCGTCCACCATTGGTCGAAGTTGGCTGATTCGAACATTGACGATTTGGATCGCCGGCAGAAACGGTGTTAGCCGTGGCAACAAGTGACGCAAATTGGGATTCAAGCCGCCGCACGTAGGTTTCATGAGCCACAAGCTTGTCATGAAGGGCGGCAAACGAGAGAGGATCATCCCGAGCATTGATTTGAGCAGCAATGTCCCGGTAAGAGGCACCCAAACCATTGAGAACAAACAAGGTGACATCATCATCGGATAAGGGATTATCAATGATGGCAAGCTCGTCAATCTTGAGTTTAACCTGATGAAGAAACTCAGTGACGGATAGGAACCGAGAGTCATGGTTTACAAAGCCTCCTTCAACTGCATGACCCAGGATCGTGACTTGTTGGCAAAAAGACGCTGAAGAGTAGACCACGCATCAGCAGTCGTCCGAGCGGTGGAGATTAGCGGCACAATCTCCGCGGAAACGGAGCCAAACAAGGCGGCAAGTAGGAGAGCATCCTGTCTCATCCAATGAATAAAAGCGGCGATCTCATCCTGAGTCGCACCGCGAAAAGGGAACGGCGTAGAGCCGTCAAGAAACCCGAAAACTCCATAGCCATAAAACACATGGCGAACTTGAGCGTTCCAGGAGGAGTAATTGCCAGACGTAAGCTGGAGAGGAAGATGAGTATGCGCATTGATTGGAACAATCGAATCAAGAGGCGGGCCGCTTGGAGGAAGCGGCACGGTCGGCAGGGCTTCACGCGGCTGAGACGCGGCAGCGGTGGCGGCGTCGGGCGTCTCGGCGGAGCTAGGGTTAGAAGAGTTTGCGGAAGACATAGGGATCGAATTACTCTTTTAGGAGATAAATCCTGCTGATACCATATAAGATTATTAAAGTGAACGAATGATTTTATTAATCACAGAAAAAGTATATATACTATTACAGAGTCCTAGTATTAATATGCTTACTGATATTTTATATTTACAATAAAAGATATAAATCATCAACTAGGAGTCTAATAAATCATCAACTAGGAGTCTGCTTAACATAACATACCTTCAGATATTGAAAAACTTCATCAACTTTCCACGTAGTTTAACTAAAAGAGGAACTTAGAAAAGAAATATGTTTAATCCCTAAAATTCTGTGATGGGTTGATCAATTGCATGTGGGAGATGAATAATTTACTTCCATTGGCGAGAAGTTTGAGTGCTTTTTGCAACTATTTTGGGGATCCATCTGCAGATCCCATGCCATATTTCAGCAACATTTCAATTATACAACTACATAAAAAGTTTTACACTATAGTTTTTTCCTCTTTAATTCATCATCATCACGTGGGAAACAACACTAAATCTTTTGCAATTATATACATATTAATGAGTTGTATGGTACTGCATATAGAATAAAAGCTTTTATAGGTATTTGACATTGCAGCTGCACGATGGAGACCGGCATTAGTCTTGGATTTGCGTCTCCAAACTTGTTTTCTATGCTTGGAACATGCGGAATTGTCATCAAACTTGGACATTGGTCCATGAAATGAGATGCCTTTAGGACCAATGAAAACAAGAACCAGTAAAACCAAAGTTTAATGTAGGTTATACTTAGATCCATTTTCGCAAAGCATGATTGGCTTCATAAGACGAAAAATCTATTAGTCAGAATATAAGTATGGATTCATACAACCCCCATGATCGTTGATTTGTCAATGAAAATTAATTTATTACGTTCTCAAAAATCAAGAAAAGATGCTTCACTGAAAAATTCAAAATTTACATTCTAAAAAAAAATGAAGAAAGGACGCTTTAACGAAATTTAAAATTTACATTCTAACAAAACATAAAAATATGCTCCATTTTATTTTGTAGACCTATATTATAGGAAATTGATAGTGAAGACTAAAATCCCCTTCCAATGTTGGAGCGTTCTTTCTAGTTTTTTATGGATACTTTGCATACAACCAAATTCTAATAGACCTTGCAATCAAGAGAAACAACGTTTACATGTCTTTATTGCACCTTTTCTTATCCAAGAATCCCGTTCAGTTTATGTAATGCTCTAGCTACTTTTTGTAAATGCATGGTAACAAATACTACTCAATAGGGATAAAAGTGTTAAACCTCCTATACTATACCTCCAATTGTATTTTTGCACCATATACTATGGATAAATAAGCACTTTGCCCTCTGAGCCGAAATTCAACGACCAAAAATGCTGACACGTGTTCAAATCCAATGGTGAAAAAACGACTCAGGAGGCAAAGTGTTTATTTATCCGTAGTACATGGAGCAAGTTGCCAATAGTAACAAGGATAGGGAGCAAAGTACAATAGAGGGTAAAATATAGGGAGTTTGATGCTTTTACCCCTAATAGTACTTAATATTATTGAAAGATATATTGAAGCTTTTATGGATGATTCTTTTATTTTTTTGTTCTTATGATTCTTGTTTGGATAATATATCAAATGTGTTAGCATGTTTTAAGGAGACTAACTTGGTTTTAAATTGGAAAAAAGTTTCATTTCATGTTGCATTCAAGGATTTCACATATCAGCCGGTGGAATTGAGTCGAACAAAGCTAAGAGTGATGTTATAGAGAACCTTTCACCTCCAACAATAGAAGTTAGACAATTTAGAAAATCTAGACATCTTGTCCTGTAGGTAATTGGCTACAAGTGTTTGAAATATCGTCCATGCCTCATAGATTTCCTCCATATCCTTATGACAGAAACTCATAATGTCGTTTTGAGCTTCATGATTTCCGATGGTGGGCGGTATTCAGCTAAAAATAACCTTGTCATTCTCTCTCATGTGTTGATATTGTTGGCTGCTAATGAATCAAACCATTTCTTTGCTAAATTACTTAGTAAAAACAGAAATATCTATAATCTCGGAGCATCTTCTTCATAGCCAAAACCACTACATGTCGTGATAAAATTTCTCGAATGCTCTTTCGGGTCTTCAATGGGAAACCCCCAGACTGATTTTGATTCACCAGATGTATTGCTCCACGCTTGAGTGAGCGATTTCCATTAGGGATTCTCAAACATCTTCTTAGCACATTATTCAGCACGGGAAGAATCTCTTCCCTTCTACCACGGTAATACCTCGTAGTCTCATTGACTCATGGTGGTTGATTGGGTGGAAATGGAGGTGGTAGAATTTCTGGCTTCCTGTGCATGTTCTCCCCCTTCTTCATTATTTTTCATTGATCGTTCAGCTCTCAATTACTTGCAAGTCTTTTTAATCTCAAGATCGATTGGTATTGGTTATCTAATTGAGCTCCTGATCGTAAACCACCTTCACTTTCCCATGAAATCTAAGCAAATTACCCAAGTCAACAAAAAATCAAAACAAAATACACAAAAGTAATTGAATGTAATTTCTCCCCAACAACAGCACCAAAAACATGATCACCCAAAACTCAACAGGGATATTTCACTGCAAGTGTATGAGTCACAAGTAATACATCAAAGTAGATTAAAACAGCAAATTTTGATCCCACGGGAAGATTTACAATTTGCCTCATTTAAATCTATCTACTTATCTACTTGTATTCTACACTCACGAATTACAAACAAAAATAAAGTATTGCGGGGGGAAGGGAGATTTTGGTGTTTTAGAAATTAGCTAAAGATTGCTTAAAACTCTAAACTTACTCTAATGATAAAATAAGGTACTATAAGGACTAGGTTTCACTAGACATTACAGGCCTAAGGCTCACAGACAAACCATTGTTGTGATTAAAAAGGCTGTGAAAGCACATGAATGCGAAAGAAGAAAGAAAAAAATGAACAAATATAAAGATATATGTTAGTCTAAATGCAAATCTCATGATTGCTTTAAGTTGAATAATTTGCCAAAATTTATTCAAATGATTGAAAAAGAAAAAAAAAAGAAAAAAAACGATGCAATTTTTGTTATATAAGTGCATAATTTCTCATGATTCATTTCATTACACACTGATTTATGAATAATTTGCCAAAATTATACAAATGGTTTATGCTCTATAAAAACATAGAAATGTTTCTCCATCAAGACTCGAGAGAGCACCAAAAGAATCCAACTTTTGATTAAAAGAAACGATGTAATCGAATTTAATATCATTTTGTTTGTGAAAAGGTTGAAGGCATAGGTGCATCTTTACAATAGTCATTTCACTACAAAATCTGTATGCCTATAAATCCATTCAGTGTCAATCTTTATGTGGCTTGGTAAAACTTGAGTAATTATGAAAATGGCAAGACAGAATAACTTGATCATTTGATTCTTTCAGTATGTCACTATGAACACCTTCAGCAATATGGAACCTCTTTTTTTGCAGGTATTCAAAACAGTTGCTTGGTTAGGAATTTGCTATTACTTAATCTCTATTAGTGTTTCAGCGTTGTTAAAGTTTCTAGATATTGTTTACAGATCCTTCGAATTGGTTTTTACGAGATTGTCAAACTGGAAATGCCTCCATATGCAGTTGTTGATGAGGTATGTGAATCCATGAAATTTTAGACTCTTGTTTTTCTCGTGTCACCTTTAACAATAAACATTAAGAGCAATTTTTAGTTGATAAAGGGACACCAAATACTCTTAGTTTCTCCTTGTTTTGTAACTGTTTCATTATGAATTCTTTGTTTTTTGTAGTTTTGTTCTCTCTTGTTTTTGTTAGATATATTGTGTTTTTTTTCTTTTTATTTTAACCAAACTTATAAATTTATTTTTATTGTTTATCTTGGATTTATTTCTTTTTGGATTAGCTCTCTTTATTTTATATTTATAATACTGTTTTCTCTTTATTGTTTATATTTAGGTTTAAAATATGGCTTACAAGAAGCGTTCCAAATTGAATTTCGATATTTCTTTTTATTTATACTTCATTTCAAGCTTTATTCTATTTGAAGTGTTTTTATTTATTTAAAGAAAACACCACCGAAATGATGTCATCTCTCTTTGTCCAGATTGACATTTGCATTTGTCCTATATATATATTGTTAAAAAATAATCTGACACATTGTATAAGTAATTTAATTTTTATTTTATTTTTATCAAGAAACATATTCCTGTACACGCGAGAGCAGTCGTCCCATCACATCACCGATCATACTCACCGCATAGTAGTCCCACTCACTGTTCCATGCAAACTGATAACTCTTCAGAACAAGAAAACTCTCTCTTTCTCTCTTTAAAGTTTAAAACGGCATAACATTTTCTGTTTTCGTGAATTGTCTTTTGTATTTATCAAAATCCTATTTGTTAGATATATTTTATATTTTAATTTAAAATAAAATAAAACCAGTTATTTAAGTAAATCATTCGATCTTCTTAAACCACTTTTATATCAAAAACAACACTGAGACTATGTATAGATATATTGATAAAAAATAATGAGTGAGACATATAACTTTTTTCCGTTTTATGAAGAAACAATTTCGTCTACACGCAAGTGCACTGTTCCATGCAAAAGACTGACAAGTCTTTAAATTTGAAAAAACAACAGCCATCCACCCACCCTCATTAAAACTTAGTTAAAACCCCAAGAACATTGTAACTCTTCATCTTCTTCTTCAGTCTAATTAATCTTTTTCCTCTGGATCGAAATCCAGGTAAACCATCCGGCCTTCAACTATGCTCCATTTACAACAGTACACTGATGCTCTTAACTTTTATGTGTCTGCGGGAAACAGTGTCAATCCCTTCACCAAAAGTGGAAGCAAGCACGTGCTTTTGTTATTATTCATTCTCATCATGTGGTGCGTTAATATTTCAGCTACATATTATAGAGTTTCGTGCACTTTTCTCGATAACTTGTAAAAGCATTCCCCAGGGCCAATAATAACCACGATATTACTTTCTTTAGGATGTTGTCTATTTTTTAATTTATTTGTTTATTTATTATTGGTATATAAAGAACGAATGAATGTTTGTTTTAGTGATTTAAAGCTTTATTTTTGTTAGTGTACGTAGCCGAATTCATGTGATTTTAGGCGCTCATTTTCAATATCTTTTCGTTACAGAGGCATGTGTTGTGGAAGAAGATGGGTGATATTATAACAGAAAAGGAGAGAGCTAATAATGTACGTGGTGAGTCTCATGAGTTAGTACAACAAGAAGGTTCACGTACTAACAAATCGAAGCGAAAGCTAAGTGAGTCTGAGGAGTTAATAGTACAAGAAACGCAATAAAGAAAAAGAACGTAAAAGCACAAACGCAATCTCCAAATATTGTTCTTAGTTGTCAAACCTCACGGAAATCTATCTAACCTCTCTTTTCCATAAATTTATACTCTTCTATTTATATTGCCTAGGGCTTGGAAAGTTTGCACTTTAATTCAACTTTAAAAACCTATTTTTTTAGTCTATGTGATCGTATCTCCTTCGCATGCAGCAGACATTGAAATTAAGGTTACTGTTTGTCCAGGTCATGCGATCCTTGTTGTCGCATTCTTCTTCTACTATGCGATTGCATAAGTTTCACATACTTCTTACGCAATTTGGCTCATTCGCATCCCTTCGCATGGTTGCTCGCACTTTTTGACCTCTTTTTGTCCATTTACACCAAAAATCACTCCTACACAATAAAACAAAGGAAGAAAAGTAAATAGACACAAAATACTCAAGAAACAAGCTCAAAATTAGTCATTTTGGTACTTAAAAGATGAGTATATTAGAGACTCATCAAACACCTCCAAACTTACACTTTGCTTATCCCCAAGTAAACCAAACTAAACAATCAAAAAAACTCAAACTAAAATAGACTAAATTAACGTACAACATTTCACATAATCAGCTACTCCTAACAGAATCCCTTTTCAGAATGTCTTAAAATCTCATAACCATGTAACAATGGAAAACAATCTAAGAGCACTAGTCCAGACATTGGAAAGTTGATACACAATCCACAAGCAGATACATTAAACGAAATGGTGCAAAAAGATTCTCATGCATTTTAGAAATGCCTTCTTGGGTAAGTTTATAGAGATAAGTTTCACTAAAATTGACCATCTCACCTAATCTCTGATTTTGTACACTTTCTCTCCATTAATGTAGACGAGTTCCATCAAAGATCACTTAAGACATTATAAGCTTGTATTATTAGGCTAGAATGTTGGCTCTAAGAATGATATAGGATAGAAAATACAAGGTCTAGAAAGCTTCATTCATGCGCTGACCAAAATCTTTTGCTTGTATTTTGCCCTCAACAATCGTCATCCACCTCGCCTAAATTGATCACTAAAATTTTCTTATCTCCTGCTCCCCTTCATCCGACCTTTCCATCAATCTTCCAGACTTGAACGTTGTCTTGCGTAATAATAAATCCTAAAAATAATATTCTTTATGATCTAAACTAAGAACTAAACTAAGCTAGTGATGCTCTTAAAATACACAATGCTGAAAAGAATAAGAAAAGTTGTTGGAAAACATGCTGTAGGTGTTGTATTTATAGCCTCAACGGCTATCGGCGACTTTAACAAATTAGGACTTCTTGTCTTTAATCTATGCGATCCTGTGCAATTGCACACCTTTGCATACCTCCCTACGTGATTTCAGAGTTTTGCATACATTCGCACACTTCTTCGCACACCTTATGTAAAACTTCGTTTTTCCATAATAATTCCTTGACATGTAAAAGACGGACAATAGCAAAATAGACAAGAAATACTCGTGAAACAAGCTAAAATAATAGTCTTTTCAGCATCTAAAAGATGAGTATATGAGATGTTCATCATAACACTACCATAAAACTTCATCACATTTCACAAGCGAGTGTCTCAACCTTGTACACAATTCTCTAATTAGTCATGCTCAGAGGAACTCAAGAGTAAGTTTGTTCCAATTTGCCACTATTGTGGTATCATAGGTAACATCGAACCCTATTTCTACAAACAATGGAACAATGGTCCAAGTAAACTTTTAAAAAGTTCAGGTCATCGGTTGCAATACAAAAGTCATCCAAATGCCTTGTTACGACATAACTTGTTGCAATAGCTCAATTCTGCAAGAAACATTGCGTGAAACAAATTCAATTACCCTGTTTTGTTGCCTTTTCTTCCCTTCATAACAGTGCTCTTAACTCATATATATTAAAGGGTCAACTGCGATCACCCCCTATCGTTTGGGGTGTTTTGCGAAGTACCCCCTAACGTTTCAAAAAGAGCACTTTGCCCCCTAACGTTTGTAAAGTTGCCCCCTGAGTCCTCGATCTACCGTCGATTTTTGCCACGTGGCTATCTTTTCATCCATTAGATTTGACTCAGGGGGAAACTTTACAAACGTTAGGGGGCAAATTGCTCTTTTTGAAACGTTATGGGGCACTTCGCAAAACATCCCAAACGTTATGGGGCAAAACGCAATTGACCCTATATTAAAATTGGTTGTTAACGATACATGACGGGCATACATAAATACTCTCCAAATACATTTGGATTTTGATATTAGATGTTACTTTTAATGATGATAACTAAGGTAGAATTGTTGGGAGAGGAACATTGAACATCACATGCCTTGTATATGCCACTTTCATCGTATTGCACAGTTCAAAGATGATGACGTATGACCGCCATGGCTCATGTTTATGATTTGATGTAGAAAGGTGATTATGGTTTATTCACTCATGTCTAGACCCCGACGAAGAGTCTTAATTAGTGAGGATTATGACTCTTCGTCTATAAATACGAAGAAAGTAGTCCTCCCTCCACACACTCTTTCATGCTTTTGTGTTGCTTCATAATAAGATTAAATCTTAAAACCTGTGTAGGAGGCAGAAATGAGTGATTCCACCATCGGTTATATATTCACATAAAGAAGGTTTGTCTAATTATTAAGCAATTAGCACGGTTCATGTTAATCCTGATTACTTGTATGCTCACGTGATAGTTGTTTACAGTTCGTGCATCATAGGTCTCAATGTTGTTAGTTGAAAGTAATGGCAGCATAAATTGTGCATTCTTATGTCAAATTAATGAAAAAAAAAAAGAAAACTGAGATTGTTTGAAAATATTTCCGCAATTCAAATGTAGCTATATGATTTTCCATCTTCAATTCACAATTATCCTTTTTCTTATTTGTTTAGTAGCGCTCATTCATATGTGTCTCTATGTTGCAGCAGACAAAACCAGTGTTTTAAAATTCGTTGGGCGTAAGACGAGGCGTTTGAGGTGCTTACATGCAGGGTGTAAGCCGAATTTGACATTTTCATTTTTTTGTTAAATATTGTAAATAAAAATACAAATAAAGATTACGAAAATACTATGAAGAGCATCAATAAATATTAATAAGAGATTTATACACTTGAGCTAACAAGAAGTTATTATCCTAGAATGTGAAAAGTAAAACTCTTGTCAAGAATATCAATTACAAAAGAACTTTATTAGAGAATTACCATAACGAAACCTATGCAAGAAAAAAAGAACAATTTAATTTGGAGTGATAGCTAAAGAGAAAACACCCGAAATAACATTCTAAACACATCTCATGAAAATATCAAAAGAATAAAAAAAATCTAAACATTTCACTTTTCTGGAGAAATATTAGGACAAATATATAACCTTGTTTCTTAAAGAAATAAAAGAAGGCATTATTGTGAGATACATTGAAATGAAGATGAACAATACGAATTTTCCCGTTTGAAAGTTTTTCACTTGAATATGAATTGAAAGATATTATAGAACGGATACAGGGAACTGAAATGATTTACCGAACGAGGGGGACATTATGGCTTGGGCTTGAAGTTTGACAGGGCGCTTCTTTGTCGCGAGCACCTATGAGTACTTGATGAAAAACCACACCTCCACAATCAGACCACAACCGCCTTGGCGGATTATAGGCCGGCTGCGACTATACCGAAAATTCGTTTCTTCGCTTGGTTGTTATGTCATGAAGCGCTTCCCACTAGGGGTGTTCATGACCCGCCCGACCTGCCGAACCCGCAACCCGCATGGTTTAGTTTTTAACTTAACCCGCTCGGGTTGATTAATTGGTAACCCGCAAATTTTGGGTATGGTCACATTTTTAATGACAACCCACCAAAACCCGCCCGCGTACATCCTTAATTTGTATATTTGTATAGGAATTAAGGGAGCAAGGAAAATTTTCGAAACTCATATAGTTGTATGTTCATAATATTGCTATAATATAAATTTTTTTTGTTAGTTTATGTTGTTTGATAGTTGTATTTTCGGTTGTAAATCAATTTAATATTTTTTTTATAATGTACGTGGATAAAATGTCCGATTAAATCCTTATATTGTTATTTTAATTAAGTTAATTTGTGGTTTAAATATTTTTATTAAGTTATGGTATTGTTTTTGTTGTTTTTTCGAATGCAAAATGGATTAGTTTTTTATGTTTATAACAAAATATTACTATATTTTTCTCACAATTTAACCCGTCACCCGCCCGCAACCCGCTCAACCTGCCCAACCCGCAACCCGCATGATTTTATTTTTAACTTAACCCGCACGGGTCGACAAATTGGTAACCCAAATTTTTTGGATATGGTCACATTTTTAACGACAACCCGCCCGCAAACACCCCTACTTCCCACAAATGAGCGGCTCAATCAAAAATCCATCATCGAACAAGCTGATTGCCCTCTATGCCAAGAAGCCCCGGAGACCCAAGACCACCTATTTACTAAATGTCGAACACTTACCCCTTATCGTCGGCTATTGTGTCATACATTTGATGGTGCTTCGTTGACTAACCCTCTCGTGTTCTTATCTAATTCAACGGCTAAACGGAGGGCACCTGCATAACTTTCGTGTGGACAATCTGGCAGGTAAGAAACAAACTGATTTTCCAAGGGCAAGCCCTAAACATAACTGTTGTCCAACACCATTACCAGAGAACCTGTGGTACTAACACGACCCTTTTCCATAACTCTCGCGGACCGACTACCAATCAGTTATCACATAACATTTATTGGACCCCAACTCCGGTTGGGTTTGTCCAATTAAACATCGATGGGTCATCACTTGGGAACCCGGGCCCGACGGGGTTCAGAGGCATCTTTAGGAAGGAGAACAGGGATTTCTAATAACTTTGTGATTGAGATTAAATGAGAACAAATCAAACAAACTGAACATAAATTCGTATTGATGATTGAAATTGGATGAAAAAGTTACATGAATCGTTGAAGATCAACGATTAGAGTTGTGTTCTTCAGAGAGCGTTTAGAGAGAGAGAATCTAATCTTAATCACTAAGATTAGTGAATTGAGTAAACTAACTAATCTAACACCTGAAGCTCAAATAGTTAACGGAGAAAACAGAAAACTTCCATAAAAGGAAGGTTGTTATAAACGGCCACTAACAGAAATTTAAAATGCTTCTAAAAATAGAAACTGCATAATTTTGCTCATCTAAGAGCCCCCCTCAAGATAGGAATGGATGTTTAGAATTCTCATCTTGGAAATCATGTGCTGAAAAGGCCCGAGCGACAATGGTTTTTTCAAAACATCTGCAACTTGGTGATCATTAGAAACATGCATAATTTTGATCATTTTCTGTTGGACCTTCTCTCTAACGAAGTGACAATCGATCTGTATATGCTTTGTACGCTCGTGATGTACGGGGTTGTTGGCAATACATTATGCACTCTTGTTATCTGTGAACAAGAGAGGGATTTTGATCTGAGGGATATGAACATCTGTGAGCAGTTGACTTAACCACAGGAGCTCACATGTTGTGGAGGCAATTGCTCTATACTTAGCCTCTGTAGAAGATCTACTGACAGTGGGCTGCTTCTTTGCCTTCCAAGAAATGAGTGAATCACCAATGTAGATAGCAAAACCTGTGATGCTGCGCCTTGTCTGAATACACCCAGCCCAATCACTATCTGAGAAAGCTTTCAACTGAATCTCTGATTTTGAGCTGTAGAATAAACCTTGGCCTGGAGTGGCTTTGGGGTACCTTAACACTCTGTTTGCTGCTGAAAGATGTAAGAGTGTTGGCTTGACCATGTGTTGAGTAATGCATTGGATACTATAACTGAGGTCTGGTCTGGTTATAGTGAGGTATAAGAGCCTGCCCACTAGTCTTCTGTAGATGGAAGGATCTTGTAAAACTTCTGAATCAAAGTCTTGTAACTTTGTTGATGGATGCATAGGAGTGTTGCTAGGCTTGCAATCCAAGTAGCCAGCTTCAGTAAGTATGTCTAAGGCATACTTGCATGACAAATGCTGATTCCAGAAGCAAAACGAGCTATTTCAATACCAAGAATGTATTTTAGTGGTCCAAGATCCTTGATTGTAAATTTCTCATCTAGATGTGCTTTGATTCTCTGTATCTCTGTAAGATCATCTCCAGCTAAAATGATATCATCTACATATACACAGAGAATAGTTAGAGAACCTTTATCATTTTTAACAAACAGAGAACAATCACTGACATTTTGTCTGAAACCATAAGTGAGTAAGCAGGTTTTGTTAAACCGTTGTCTGGAGGCTTGTTTCAAGCTGATAGATCTTAGAGTCTAATACTTTACGTTTTAGCAATAGTCGCGGTACCTAGTCTCGACAGATAAGTAAGACAGGTAAGTAAGACAGCAGATTTTAACGTGGTTCGGACTATGTCCTACATCCACGAGGCTTTCGCCTGAATCAAACTTCTTTCAACGGACAAAAGTTATTACACCAACTGGTTTTACTCTAACACCGAATCCCTCTAATGTTGATACCACCGGAACCTTTTTCGCGTCTACTCCGTTTGACCCGTAAGACCAAGACTCCCGTAATGATCTTCTTATGAGAATGCTTCCAAGCGAACTGCACGTACGTATAGATCCCTCTAACTGGCGCAATCCTTTCCCGTTGAACTCCCTTCAACTCTTGTCGGCTTCTCACGTTCTTGATGTAACTCAAGAGGGCGAAAACTAAGAAATCAAAATAAAAGAGAACACCTAATGATGTATATTTTGTTACACGTGTGTTCTACATTGATTCCTAGGATTTCTACTATTTATAGGATAGCTCTCCTGAAAGATATCCTTGATTCTCGGCCAGTCTCCATATCCAGTCGAGACAGGATCTTTCCAAAGTATATCCGAATCTTTCCATGATAAGGCGATTCTTCCTTTTGCAACGTCTTTGTTTCCGATTGATAAGATCTTCATGATCTTCATATATTCTGCACATCAAAGACAAAGAAGAACTCCACAAGGAATAGATTACTAAAGGATATAGGAAAGAGTTTGATAAAGATTAACTTTCCATAAGATAAGATATTATAAGATCAAGTTAAATCTTTCCAAACTCACCTAAATATTCACGCGTCTAATAACAGGATAAATACCATAAAACCGTGTGAATAAATAAGTAAATAAATCAAAGTAAATAAAACCGAAATTTTCCTTTAAAATAATTTTGCAAACAAGGAAATAAAATCTAGTTGGACCTGGCAGTCCTGACTGTTCAACCGAGTTCGAAACCTGTCGGACTTTGCGGTCCTAACACAAGCCATATAAACTTTTGGTTAAAAGACAAACTCTGTGTCACCTGTAGAACAATAACCAGGGGGGTTTCATGTAAATCACTTCCTCCAAATCACCATTCAAAAATGCATTATTTACATCTAATTGATGAAGATGCTGATGTTTAGAAGCTGCTAAAGCTAAGATACCTCTCACAGTAGTCAGTTTAGCTACAGGGGAGAAAGTGTCAAAGTAATCGAGGCCTTCTTCTTGAGTGTACCCCTTTGCAACCAGCGTTGCTTTGTATCTTTCAATACTTCCATCATATATATATTTCACTTTATAAACCCATTTGCATCCTATGCAATTATGTCCTGTAGGGAGTTCAGTAAGTTTCCAGGTTTGTGTCTTCTCTAAAGCATCAATCTCCTTCTGCATAGCAACTCTCCACTCATGATGTTTACTAGCTTTAGTATAGGTTTTAGGTTCAACAATTTGAGATATAGCAGCAGTAAAAGCTTTATGCACACTACCAAGTTTATCAGCAGACAAAGTACTAGCAATAGGATAATGTTTGCCTTGAGTAATAACAACATTAGAGTTATGCAATGAAGGAGGAAGAGCACAGTCATCAACACTAAGATAAGAGGGTGGGATAATAGTCCTGCTAGATCTTCTCACAGGTGCAACAGGAATAAGAATGATACTAGAGTTACCTGGTGCAACAACAGAATGTTGCACAGTAGAGTTTTCTGGAATAGTTTCAACACTTTGATGTGCGGATTCTACTATAAAAGATCTATCCATGTCCATAGAGAAGTGTGGGTCTGGAGTAGCCGGTATTCTGTATTCATCAGAATCATTATGAGAAGCTTCATCAGATAAAGCTGGTTGAACCTGCAAAACATCATTAGTAATAACAGGCTGTGTAGATATGAAGGATTCAGTACAAATTCTCTTGATTTGAGGTAAATCAGCAGTAGAAGCAACATTAGTATCATCCTTAAAAGGAAAAATATGTTCATAAAATCTAACGTTTTCACAGTCTTCAAATCAAGAAGCAAGTAGCCTTTTGTTCGCTTTGGATATCCAATAAAAATGCTCTTAATAGCCCGATGATCAAATTTAAGCCTGTGTGCAGTCAATGTTGAAGCAAAACAAAGACAACCAAAGGACATTAAGACAGAATAATCAGGTGAAGTATTATAAAGCAACTCAAAAGGAGACTTGTTACCAATGGTATGAGAAGGTAACCTGTTGATAAGATAAGCTGCAGTATATACACAATGAGTCCAATATTGTAAAGAAGTGTTAGATTGGAATCGAAGGGACCTAGCAACTTGGAGGAGGTGCTGATTCTTTCTCTCAACAATTCCATTTTGCTGTGGAGTCTCTACATAACTTGTCTGATGTAATATACCAAACTCAGCATAAAAATCCTTAACTAAAAGAACTCAGAACCATTGTCGGTTCTAATAATTTTGATCTTAGCACAAAATTGGTTAGTAACCATCTTATAAAATTGAATCATATGAGCTCTCACATCAGATTTATGTTTTAACATACACACCCAAGTACACCTTATGTAATCATCTACTATAGTTAAGAAATACCTAAAGCCATCATGAGAAACCACAAAATATGGTCCCCAAACATCACAGTGTAACAGTTCAAAAGCAACAGAAGTAGAAGTAGTACTCAAAGAATAAGGCAATTTCTTCTGCTTTGATAAATGGCAAATGTCACAAGGTATGTCTTTATTATAATTGGGAATGTCAATAAAAGGAATAGAAGAGAGTTTATCATAAGATGGATGACCAAGTGTACAATGCCAAAGGGAATTATTATTCTGAACAGAATTACAATGAACATGGTGTAACAACAAATTTCGAGTCCTTAAAAATAAAGGACATGAAAAATTAGTACAAATAAACTTTATATAAATTTAAAAAGAAATTCGGGTTACAATCTCTAGAATTCCTCTGATTCTTTTCTTCAAGAACAACAATCTTCAGGATTTTTGGATTTGGAGGCAAAGTCTTCAATTTGATGTTTGTTGAATTTGACTTGAACTTGAAAAACTTTAATTCGAGGGCGTGAGGTCTTGATCTAGAAGCAAAGAGAGAATTTCTTTGATCTTCACGACGAACAATTTGAATCTTTGGATGAACGCCTTTGAAGATGATGAACTTGAGGGAGAAGGTTTGAAGAACTTCTTTACTACAAGAATGTTTGAGTTTTTGTTGTGATTTTTCTTCTTGGTGAAGACCTCTATTTATAGTGTTAGAAGGAGAATCTTCTGATGAGATGAATGGTTGAGATCGTTTCTCCAATATGGAAGACATAATTTGAGGGAATTATTCTTTCCATGATGAAATATAGTTTCCTTCTTTTGAGATTTCATGACTAGACCTTCCATCCTTTGAGATTTGATGAGTAGACTTTCCATCTTTTGAGATTTTGATGAATATACTTTCTATCTCTTGAGATTTTGATGAATAGACTTTCCATCTTTTGAGATTTGATGAATAGACTTTCCATCATTTGAGATTTTGATGAATACATATTTCCATCCGTAGAATATTGGAATTTTATGGAAAATTTATTTTCTCAAATTGCACACATTTAATTATTTAATTAGACACAAAATAAATGTGTCTACACATGGTGAATAGCAGATACGTCAGAAATGTTCCTATTCTCTAAAATGTATAAGTTGTCATGTAATTCAGCAGAACCAATCATCTTGCTCGTGAGTGAGTCCTGCAAGGTGCACATAGATGATGAGAATAACAAAGAAAGCTTAGAAACTTTAGCTAACTTGGAAATAGACAGCAAGTTGTATGTAAAACTAGGAACATACAAAACATCATCAAGAATAACATTAGGAAACAATCTGATTCTGCCTTTAAGTGTAGTTATAGTATGAGTTTTGTAAGGAAAATGAATAATAGCATTCACATGAACAGACTTATCAGGAAACCAATGTATATGACAAACCATATGATCTGTAGCCCCTGTATCAAGCACCCAAGCATACTTAGCTTCTATACAAGAAGAAGAACTGGAATTTAGAACAAGGGTCTTAGGGATACTAGTACCTGTTGCAGCAGCAAAATGATGAGAAGTGTCAGCAGCTTGAGCCATTGTCTTTTGCTCATCTGCCTGCTTATAAGCCAGAAACTGCTCAAACAACTCTTGGTTAGTGACAGGAACAGAAGATCTAATTGGAACATCACGAGAATTATCATGATTATCATTCTGAGTCACATCAGAATTAGCAGAATGATTTCTAGAAAATTGCCTCTTCCGTTTGGGGCCATCCCAACCAGGTGGGTACCTATAATCTGGAAACACTTACCCATAGTGTGACCATTGTATCCACAATGGGTACACCTGAGTTTCTTCTTGTCCTTATTGTTCTGTCCTTTACCAAATTTTGAAGTATTAACTTGTTGACCACCCTGACCACTGACCACCCTGCTGTGGAAAAGAAGGCTTGTTTTGTGAATCTTGATAGGTATTCTGTCTTGTAAACATAGCCATAGAATCAACCATAGTAGAGAAATTAGCATACAAATCCCTTTGGTTCTCCTCTTGCAAAAGCATAGAGTAAACTTTAGACAGAGATGGCAAATTGTTCAACAGAAGAATCTGACTTCTAATGGAAGAATATGAGTCATTTAACCCAATCAAAAATTTCAAAACACAATAATATTGTTGTAATTCTATCATCTTCTTCTTGACATTACAAACACATAGACCATAAGAGCAAGCAATTATAGGACGTTGAGCAACAAACTCATCCCACAAAGAACGAAACAGATTATAATATTCAGTAATGGAGTTATTTCCCTAAGAAATTGCGGACAAAGACTTCTGCAATTGATACACCCTCAATCCATCAGATCGATGATAACGTGTCTTTAATTCCAACCACAAATCCAATGTAGAATCAAAATACAAAAGACTCGGATGCAACTTTTTTGAAACAAAATTCAATAACCAGGACTAAACAAGCGTGTTCGCCCTGATCCAACAAGTGAGCATCAATTGATCAGATCCATCAGGTTTAGGCAGTGTTCCATCGATGAACTTAGTTTTATTTTTGATTTTCAGCGCCATAATCACACTTTTGCTCCAAGATATGTAATTTTTCCCACTGAAAATGTCACTAACGATCGAAGAACCAGTATGATCGTGCGATACGAGAAAATAAAAGGACGAAGAATCTTCGCTTGGATTTCTAACCAAAGATGAAGCAGAATTGGATCCACTAGCAGGATCTGATCCAGAATTGTTTTGAGACATGATCAGAAAATGAATCAATCAGCGATTGATCAGAAAAATAGAGAAATTAGGGTTTGCGAAAGCGATTTTCGAATCAGAAATCGATAACCCAGTCGATTGATACCATAATAACTTTGTGATTGAGATTAAATGAGAACAAATCAAACAAACCGAACATAAATTCGTATTGACGATTGAATTCAGATGAAAAAGTTACATGAATCGTTGAAGATCAACGATTAGAGTTGTGTTCTTCAGAGAGCGTTTAGAGAGAGAGAGAGAGAATCCAATCTTAATCACTAAGATTAGTGAATTGAGTAAACTAACTAATCTAACACCTGAAGCTTAAATAGTTAACTGAGAAAACAGAAAACTTCCATAAAAGGAAGCTTGTTACAAACGGCCACTAACAGAAATTTAAAATGTTTCTAAAAATAGAAACTGCATAATTTTGCTCATCTAAGAATTTCTTAGCAGCTTACTATGGTTCTTTAGGTCGCACCACCAATAATCATGCTGAGTTTAAGGCTCTTCGTGTTGTTTTACGCTTAGCGATTGACATGCATATCACTCATCTTATTATCCAACCCGATTCTTTACTTCTCCTACATTATTTAAGCAGGACCCATGACCCTCCCGCCCACCTGGCGGGACTGATCAAGGAGATATGGACACTACTCACTAGTTTCGAAGCAGTTACGGGAATTTTTTGCTATATGGAGTTGAACGCGGTGACAGACTACTTGGCAAGGCTTGGAGCCTAGTGGCAAGCTCAAAACCAGGGATATCAGGCTATGGTGAACAATCAGAGTGCTACTATTTTTCATGTTTGGGACACTTGCCCGAATTGGCTATCCCCTTTTGTATAATGATATGTATTTAGCCGCTTCACGTGTCACCCATTTTCCGTTCCCATGTACTAAAAGTGTTTGTTTGCGTTGATCTTATAAGATTATTAAAGTGAACGAATGATTTTATTAATCACAGACAAGGTATATATACTATTACAGAGTCCTAGTACTAATATGCTTACTTATATTTTATATTTACAATGAAAGAAATAAATCATCAACTAGGAGTCTAATAAATCATCAACTAGGAGTCTAATAAATCATCAACTAGGAGACTGCTTAACACGCCCCCGCAAAATTGACGTCCCATCGGCAACGGCAATTTTGGACCTTAACAACTGAAAACGAACTCGTGACAAAGGTTTTGTGAGAAGGTCAGCAAGCTGATCAACAGTGCTAACATAAGAAACAGTGAGAAAACCTTTGTTTACCAAATCCCGAACAAAATGTAGATCCACGGAAATATGTTTCATGCGAGTGTGCTGAACCGGATGAAGAGAAAGACGTAAAGCACCGAGATTATCACATAAAACACGCGGGGGAGCAGGCAGAGAAAAACCAAGTTCACCAAACAAATGCTGCAACCAACGAACCTCGGCCGAAACATTAGCCAAAGCACGATACTCCGATTCGGTCGAGGACCGAGAAACGGCCCTTTGCCGACGAGAGGACCAAGATATCGGATTTGACCCAAGAAAGACAACGTACGCCGAGGTAGACGCAGCAGAGAGAGAATCGCCAGCCCAATCAGCATCGGAATAAGCCGTAAGATGCAAAGATGAATCCCGACGAAGCAAAACACCATGATTAATAGTACCCTTCAAGTACCGTAAAACACGTTTAAGGGCAGCCCAGTCGGATTCAGTAGGAGAAGACATACGCTGAGCAAGACGATTTACAGCAAAAGCAATGTCCGAACGAGTAAGAGTCAAGTACTGAAGAGCGCCAATGACTTGACGAAACTCCGTGGCACTAACGAGAGGAGGAGAACCGGGCACGGCAGGAGTCGAACTCATAGGCGTGGCGACCGGTTTAGCACCATCCATTTTGTGTCGAGAAAGAACATCACCAATATACTTGTGTTGAGAAAGAAAAAGACCCTCACGACAACGAATAACTTCCACCCCAAGGAAGTACGTAAGATCACCAAGATCTTTCACGGCAAACCGCTCACTAAGATTGGCACCGAGTGATAAGAGAGGAGTCGGTGCCAGTGACAATAATATCATCCACATATACGAGAATATAAATAGTTACAGTAGCCCGAAGAAATATGAAGAGAGAAGTGTCAGACTTACTTTGAGAGAAACCAAGTGACCCCAAGGCCGTACTGAGCGCCAAGAACCAAGCCCGAGGGGCCTGTTTGAGGCCATACAATGATTTCCGGAGATGGCAAACATGGTTGGGAAAATTGGCATCAGTAAAGCATGGAGGTTGAGTCATGAACACATTCTCTGCAAGATCACCGTGAAGAAAGGCATTGCTGATGTCAAGTTGGCGAATTGGCCACGAGCGAGCAGTGGCGAGAGAAAGAATGCAACGGATGGTAACCGGCTTGACAACAGGGCTGAAGGTCTCACGGTAATCCACGCCCGGACGCTGATGAAAACCCTTGGCAACGAGACGGGCCTTGTAGCGATCGATGGAGCCATCAGGTTTCCGCTTGAGGCGAAAAACCCACTTGGAACCAATCACATTGCCATGAGAAGGAGCCGGGACAAGATTCCAAGTACCATGCTTGACCAAGGCCGTATACTCATCAGCCATGGCCGCCCGCCATTTAGGATCCTTAAGAGCAATAGTGACGGAGGAAGGCTCAATCGGACCCTGAACCGGATGCTTGGTCGCAGAGTGAACAACTTTGGGCCGAAATATGTTGTTCATGGAGCGGGTGGTCATGGGATGTGTTCGGGTCGGCGGTGGAGCGGGGCCCGACAATAAATCAGGCGGCGGCGTAGAGGCCGAAGTGGAGTCGTGCGGCTCGTGGCCGCGGGCGACGGGGCGCGCGCGCGCGCGCGAGGCAAGAGAGCCGGGGCCTGCGGGGCGCGCGCGGGGCCGAGTGGAAACGGCGCGGCGGTGAGGGGCTTACGGCAGATAGGCCGGGCCGGTGTCGGATGTATGCCAGAGAAACCCGGAAACTGATTTTCAACAAACCGAACATGTCTGGAGATATAAATGCGACCAGACGTGGGATCCAAGCAACGGTAGGCACTCTGAGACGTGGAATACCCAACAAACAAGCAAGCCCTGGACGGTGCGTCAAGTTTTCCCGGAAAGTAAGGGCGTAGCCAGGGAAAACAGAGACAACCAAAGGTGCGAAGCTTGAGATAGTTAGGAGGGCGCCCAAACAAGACCCCAAACGGTGAAGAACCCCGAAGAATCGGAGTAGGGAGCCGGTTCGTGAGGTATACCGCCGTCTGGAAGGCAAAATCCCAAAAATCCGGAGGCAGAGAGGCATGACCCAGGAGGATGCGACCCAGAGTCACAAACTGCCGATGACGTCGCTCAGCAGTGCCATTCTGTTGAGGAGTATGAGGAGCAGTGGTAAGCCAACTAATACCCTGTTCAGACAGATAAGAACGCAGTGCCACAAATTCACCACCATTGTCAGAATAAAAATTCTTAATACTGAACCCAAACTGCTTCTCAACTAATCTGCGAAACTCCCGGAAGATGGGAAGAACCTGAGACTTGTGAGACATAGGATAAATCCAACTATACTTGAAAAAGTAACAGGTAACAGGTAGTACCGATTTCCATTCAATGAGCACACAGAGGAAGGGCCCCAAACGTCAACATAGATATAATGCAACGGATGTAAAGAGTGCAAAGAAGTAACAGAAAACGGTAATCCGTGGCTCTTATGTAATAAACAAAAAGAACTACAATCGTTCGACTTAGCAAGTACGGAAGTACAAGGTAAAGCAAAAGTACGAAAAATCAAAGAACTAATGCTATCCGAGGGATGCCCAAGGCGACTGTGCCAGGTTGCCGCCGTCGTCCGTTCACCCACGTTAGCCAAAAAGAAACGCCGAGCCACCGGGGAAAAATTCAGATGATAGACGCCATTATCACACGTTCCTCGCATCAGTTTGACCCCCGTACCCCGGTCCTTAACAAAGAAACACGAAGGATGAAATTCAAGACAAACATTATTGCGAGAAGTAAACTGATGAACGGATAATAAGTTGCGACGGGACGACGGAACGCACAAGACATCATCAAGATGAAAAGTACGATCAGAAACAGAGAAAGACGTGGAACCAATATGAATGATCGGCAAACCTGAACCATCGGCAATTTGATACTTCATCAGGTCCGTCATATTCTGAGTGAACGGAAAGATTCTGAAGATCAGAAGTCAAATTGTGAGAAGCACCAGAATCCACCATTCAATTCTGACGAGAGGGAGGCGGTTGCGATGGAGATGCCGCCATGTTAGCCATAGGGAACTGAAGTTGGCGACAAGTACGAGCGCCGTGACCCTGAATACCACAAATCTGACAGATGAGTGGAGGCCGATAGTTGTGTTGTCCTTGACGGTTTCCCTGATTGGTATAGTTGGGCCCCTGATTCGGATTATAGTAGTAATAACCACCCTGATTGCCCTGATTATTGTTGCGACCACGCCCCCGACGATTTGAGCGGCCATGGCTGCGTCCACCATTGGTCGAAGTTGGCTGATTCGAACGTTGACGATTTGGATCGCCGGCAGAAGCGGTGTTGGCCGTGGCAACAAGTGACGCAGATTGGGACTCAAGCCGCCGCACGTAGGTTTCATGAGCCACAAGCTTGTCATGAAGGGCGGCAAACGAGAGAGGATCATCCCGAGCATTGATTTGAGCGGCAATATCCCGGTAAGAGGCACCCAAACCATTGAGAACAAACAAAGTGACATCATCATCGGATAAGGGATTATCAATGATGGCGAGCTCGTCAATCTTGAGTTTAACCTGATGAAGAAACTCAGTGACGGATAGGGAACCGAGAGTCATGGTTGACAAAGCCTCCTTCAACTGCATGACCCGGGATCGTGACTTGTTGGCAAAAAGACGCTGAAGGGTAGACCACGCATCGGCAGTCGTCCGAGCGGTGGAGATTAGCGGCACAATCTCCGCGGAAACGGAGCCAAACAAGGCGGCAAGTAGGAGAGCATCCTGTCTCGTCCAATGAATAAAAGCGGCGATCTCATCCTGAGTCGCACCGCGAAAAGGGCACGGCGTAGAGCCGTCAAGAAACCCTAAAACTCCATAGCCATAAAACACATGGCGAACTTGAGCGTTCCAGGAGGAGTAATTGCCAGACGTAAGCTGGAGAGGAAGATGAGTATGCGCATTGATCGGAACAATCGGATCAAGAGGCGGGCCCCGTGGAGGAAGCGGCACGGTCGGCAGGGCTTCACGCGGCGGAGACGCGGCGGCGGCGTCGGGCGTCTCGGCGGAGCCAGGGTTAGAAGAGTTTGCGGAAGACATAGGGATCGAATTACTCTTTTAGGAGAAAAATCTTGCTGATACCATATAAGATTATTAAAGTGAACGAATGATTTTATTAATCACAGACAAGGTATATATACTATTACAGAGTCCTAGTACTAATATGCTTACTTATATTTTATATTTACAATGAAAGAAATAAATCATCAACTAGGAGTCTAATAAATCATCAACTAGGAGACTGCTTAACAGATCTAAAATATATTGTCCTTTTATCAAAACAAAAAAAAAAAAAGTTCGAGAATAGGCCAATTGTCTGAATTTTCTATTATAAATATAGTGGCCCCGTTTATTTATTGTTGAAAATGTCTTAAAGCCTGTCCCCACCTTTTTATTTATTGCTTTAAAGACCGTGCTACTCTTTGTTCACTAAAAAATGAGGTTAAAATGCTGATCTCTCAATGGGCGTGAAATTAACGCCCAATGCTTTTGGGGCTTAGGCCTCAACTATTGGGGTTCGCCCAAAATCAACGCCCAAGGGCATTTTTGGGGTAATTTTACCTCTCGGCTGAATACGCCTTTTTAAACACGGGGTCACAAAACAACAAGAACGTGATTTAAATTATATTGGTGCCATTCCATTTTTAAAGTATGCATACATTTTTAAAAAAATCTAAGTGCCGTCATAGTCTCGTTAAATGTGGGAAAATTTGTTGTAATTCACCGTTATGTTTATTATGGGAACAAAGCAAATTAATTTGCCACAGTTAGAAAAAGTTGGTCAAAACTAACTTTTATCAAAAGGAAAAAAGAATCCAACATAAAAACTGCACAAACATTCGATATCGAACATTATGATATGTTCCCAAATGAAGGAATAAACCAGTAGCATATAATTCACTAAGAAGCCAAGCCAGTGAGTGTGTACAAGTACAAGACACATATGAAGAACATGATGATGAGGCAAATAAAATTGGGGTTATATTCCCAATTATGGCATCACGTGCCCCGCACGTGCCTAAACCATTTCCCGGTAAAACAGCAAACCAACAATTCTCTCAACACTCAAATCCACTTCTTCTTCACCTCAAACCCAATTCAATCATCATCAACCCTAGAAATCAAATCCATGGACAACAACAAAAAGATCGCTCTTCCAGAAGACGCCAAAAAACTCCTCAGATCTCTCGCGGCGAAGTGGACCGACATCGCCGATGTGGACGCGCTTCAGGTGATTCCGCTCAAGGGCGCGATGACGAACGAGGTGTATCAGATCAAGTGGCTCACGAATTCGAAGAGCGAATCACTGCCGCGATCGAGGAAAGTGTTGGTGAGGATCTACGGTGCCGGAGTGGACGTGTTCTTCGATCGCGAGAACGAGATCCGCACGTTCGAGTTCATGTCCAAGCAGGGACGAGGACCGCGATTGCTCGGAAGGTTCTCGAATGGACGTATCGAGGAGTTTATTCGCGCGAGGGTAAATGATTGATTGTGTTTTCAGTGATTTTTGTAGTGTGTGTGTGTTTGCGGTGTCGTTTTTGTGGGTGTGGTTGTGGTTTTGATTTTGATTGTGGCAATGTAGACGTTGACAGCTGCTGATTTGCGTGATCCGGATATATCCCCTCTAATAGCATGAATCGTAGTGTAATATGTGTGTTTGCGTGTCGATTTTGTACTTGTGGTTTTGACTTTGATTGTGGCAATGTAGACGTTGACAGCTCCTGATTTGCGTGATCCGGATATATCTGCTTTGATAGCGTCGAAAATGAAGGAGTTTCATGATCTTAATATGCCTGGAGCGAAGACCGTTGTGCTCTGGGATAGATTACGGTATGCTCGTTGAGTGTTGGAAGTTTGGTTGATTGGTTGGCGATTGTGTTATATATGTAGAATTTCGTATTTAATATTTTTTTGGTGGTGTTTTTGGTTTAGTAATTGGCTTAAGGAAGCTAAGCGTCTTTCTACACCACAAGAAGCCGAGGCCTTCCGCTTAAATGCCTTGGGAGATGAAATATCAGCACTGGAAAAGGCTCTCTCGTCGGATCGGCAAATCATAGGATTCTGCCACAATGATTTGCAATATGGTAACATAATGATGGATGAAGAAACCAAATTAATAACCATAATTGTGAGTTATATTTATTCACAGAGTGCATACCATATACATCAAACTTATAATTGTTGTCGATAAAAATCTTGGCAAGTTTTATTATGTATATTCTTTGTTTTATGTCATAAAAGTTTAGGCACTGGAGACTTTGCTTAGAGGAATTACTGAAATAACAAACCAATGCATAAACCTCCTAACTAGCTCTTTGCTCTCATGATACAACCAAACTGGGGCAGAGGTGTCATACTTCAGGAATTCAGTTTAGAGGCTATGCGTTGTTAAGATAAAGGTATCTCTCCTTTCATTTAGTGATTTGTATGGCCGTTGGTTGGGTGGCAGGTGCGGTTTATTTAGGTCAAATTGTTTGGATGAATTATCAAATAAAACAGATTCCAAAGTTGCTATGCTTGAACTGATAAGTAGAATCTGGACTAGGAAAGGTATAGTTTCGTTCAGTATAGTGTTTTCTTAGCCTTGTTTTCTAGTTTATTCCTTTCAAAACTCTCTCCAACGTGGTTCTTCTTCAAAACTTCGTAGTAATTCCAACACACTTTGTTCGTGTCAAGTGAGCCATTTTCTTTGGATTGACAAATCATCTCATTAACTATTTTTTAAAATTTAAATGGTCATCTTGGTCCAAGTTTGTATCCGGGTCGTCCTCATGCTCTTACTTTGCTTCTTGTGCCACTCAGTCTACAAACACCTTCAGCTGACACACTTTTAACTACAACCACTTAATTCTATGGTCTTACGCTTACTCCTCCTAAGTCTTTGAAAGAAACCTCTAGTTACCTCCTAGTCAAGAAAAACCTATTCTACTCATATTCGGTCCTTTCCTAAAAGTAATTAGATGAGAACCACTGTTCTTAGACCAAGCATTCACCTAGGTTCAACTCAGAAGATTAAAATACATCTAAAAGTACATATCCGGTTAATAGAGTTAGCCTCCTCATTCTTCTATCCAAAAACCTAAGCTCCTGTGAGTATCTTCAAAAGTAACTCGACTAGTTGCTTCACGTCTGTTGAAATCTCCTCCAATAAAGAGTTTCTCGGTAATAGGTACCCTCTACATCACCTCATCAAGACCCTCCCAAAAATTACATTTACTAGCCTTATCTCCTCCTGCATTCTGATGCATAAGCACCAATAAATCTAAGAATTTCATTGCCTAACATAACCTAAGCTAGTAAAATCCTATCACATTTCTTCCTAACCTCCATTACATCGTCAAGCAAATTTTTATTTATGTTGACTCGTATGCCGTTGCAGTTTCTATACCAATGTACCAAAGTTTTCTACCCTGAGGTTTTAGAAGTCTATCTCTCTTGCTACTCCCTTAGTTTCTCACAAGCAAAGGTACTAACCCTCCTTCGACTCATGGCTTCAGTCAGTTAACTCGGCTCTTCTCCTGTGGGCAAACCTACGTTCCAAGAGGCTGTAAGAATCCTACATTCCTATGTGAGGTCGCGGTAGTTTTCTGATTCCTAGAGTAGGCTAACTTCCTAACTCTTGCCCACCCTAAAAGGTGAGAGAACCCTTGCTCATTTAACACCACACTCAGCAGCTGAGTTGATGTGGCGTGTTGCGTCTGTGGGACGACCTAACAACTCTTGCCTATTTATCATTATGCCTGAGGTTTCATGCAATGTAATGCATCTCTTAGTATGGTGGTCAATAAAATTCATAGTATGGTTCATATCATAGGATGTGACGAGGTTTTGCATTGGATGTTATAAGTGTACCACAACCTTGTTCCTTTACCCTGGCTTGGGACAGGTAGTGAAAAATTGCTTGCGGAGCTGAATAAACAAAAATAATGCAATTGGAAAGTTGTTTGACAATGGAATCTAAAACCAAATTTAAATTATAGCCTGAAATTATTTAGTTCTGATGGGACATGAAATTATTCTTAAGTTACAATGCACGGTTTTGTTTTTGAGTCTATCATACAATCTTTTTAAATTAAAGATCTACTAAAGTCTAAGACATAATTTTTTTTTTTTTGGTCTCACTTGGTAAAGTTATTATCTTTTTTGTGGCTCATTTTCATCTAATCTAAATGATATTTGCAGGATTATGAATATGCTAGTTACAACCATGTAGCCTTTGATATAGCGAATCATTTTTGCGAGATGGCTGCTGACTATCATACTGAAACCCCACACATCTTGGATTACAGTAAATATCCAGGTGGGAGAACTTCTTCTTGTGCTTAATATCTAGTATCCCTTTTTGATACATGAACTTACTGCTTGTTTTCATTTCCAGGTTTGGCTGAGCGTCGAAGATTCTTGCATGTATATTTGAGTTGTTCAGGTATTAGTATTTTCACTTGATTTCGTTTTTATGGCGTTGAGTTCTATTCTCATATTATGTCAATTGATGATGATTCTCCATGTATTTCTATTGAGATATGCTTCATCTCTTTCTTCTCATATTTGTAAGAGTAAGATGTCGCTATAATTGTTGGTCTAGAGTCTCTAGACATCTTGGTTTCTAGCACTTGTGAATAATGCATCTTATATTATCTGTAACAGAGTGGATATAAATAAATAGTGCCTCTGTTTAATATAATTTTTTCTTCAAGTCTCTGTTAATGTGATAAATTACAAATTGTCTCTCCTTTACCCAAAGAAAACATAAAATGGCATCTTTATGTATATCCTTTGACGTATTATAATTTGGTGCAGGAAATCAACCTAGTGAGTTAGAGGTGGAACATTTAATCCAGGAAGTGGAGCGATTCAGTCTTGCAAGTCATCTCTTTTGGGGCTTATGGGGAATTATCTCGGTACTTTACCTAAACTTTGCTTTACAAATCAGCACAATTTTGTCCACCAACATTTACTTCCAGATTTGAATGTTAAATACTTTTTTTTGCTCTGATATAAAAGTACATTTAGCTAGCGAGAGATGAATAATGTGACACACAGACTTTAATTCACAAGATTGTTTCAGTTTGTAGACAAGCTCCCACTTTCTATGAATTGAGAATTTGTCCGCCTGTGGTTTGTACTTTAGATATGTTGCTACATGAGCAAACTGTTAAATTTTCTACCCAAAAGGATATGGATAAGTAGGATACAGCCATGTTAACGACGACTTTAGGCTATATATAATGATGATGTGTAATGCTATAAAGTTTCTGACACGTCAAATTCGTATGTCACCATGATGGGTTAAATCTGAACTATTTTGCTTGAGAAGTAATCATGTCAGAGGTCACATCATATACATGCTTCTTGTATGTTGAGGTCCGAGATGAGAAAATAATCGGAACTGGGTTTATAACAAGCTTAAGTGTATTTGCTAAAGGTTTACACTAACATCATTGGTTTCCATATATTATTATCAGGAACATGTTAACGAAATTGACTTTGACTACTTGGAGTATGCAAGACAAAGGTTTCAGCGGTACTGGGCAATGAAATCTGAAGTTCTCAAAGATTCAAGCCCTGCAAAACCATAGCTGATGGTGAGATTGGTTTAATTCTGTAAAATATTTAAATTTCACTTCTTTTTTTATTGCTATTTGGTGTAACGACTGAGTTCAATTTGTAAATATTTCAGCCCTTTGATTGCTTCACGCGCATTCGTCATTGTCTTTACCAGTGGCCTTATATTCTCAAGGAAACAATGATATGGGCTTGAAATTTTTGCTGAAGACTTTATTACTTGATGCTAGAACGTGTACATATGCTTTGTGGATCTTGACATGCAAGGAAGAAGATAGTACCAGAATGTCCTCAGGTGCACCCTTGAGCAAGGAATACTACCTGCATCTTTCTTGTTGGCTATTTTCTATTGTTATTATTTCCAATTATTATGATCCTCATTAATTAGCTTGTTACACTGCTTCAATTCTACTGTATATAAATTGCAACAATGAATAAATGCTGGTGTTAGCTTCATCACTGTGCTGAATGGCAGAGTTTGTTTGTGTTCCCGAGTTGTTTTGAGCTCGAACAAAGCTGTCCGAATTTTTGCCAAATCGTTTTTACTTGTTGTGAACCTCAAAATTCAATGGGCAATTTCTTATGGTACAAAATGATTTGCAGGTATTAGTTTCAGTTAAATCCCGTTGCCGCAAATGAACGCTGTATATCATTTTTGTACATAAAAAAGAACATTACAGTCTGATTGACTCGATTAGGTTTGAGTACCGTACTTAAAAACAAAGTTTAGGGCAGGCCGTCTGAAAATTAATAGTAATTACCAAGTATTTATCCGTACTAATTGCTTGCTCAGCTCTAGCCTTTACTTCTCATCTGGATGAGGACACGCTTTAATTAAACTGCAAACCATCATCATTGTCAAGAAGCTGTAAGTTATCAAGTTGAAAATAATATAGAAACAAAATATTAGAAGAAAGAAGCGTTACAACTCTAGCACAATGTTATTCGTTACTTTAATAGCTAATGAGGTAAAAAATCACATAAATTATGGAAAAAAGAGTAAATATAATTACATATATAAAAGAAATGAAAGAGAAAACGAATATAACCAAAAGCATTCGTCAGTTAGGCAATCAGAAGTAATATCAAGAAAAAAAAGTGAAACTGAGGAGTAGATGACGAATCCTCGTTTTCACAATAAATGAAAATAAAAAGATACAATTACTGATCCATTATTTCCCATTAACTTCGACTAATGGATTCATACATAGACATGAATTATTTATGCATGTTATATTTACATCTTACTTTGATAATTAATATACTTATAAATATACTTTTTTGGACCAATCGGACCTGCCTCAAAAATAGATCGCAAGACAGCATCAGTGAATTTGTAACAGCCCGGGAAAATTAAAACCTAAAAACATATATAAAAAAATTAGAGCGTGAAATAGGTTAACAAGGAGTCTAAAATCTCATTACTAAAAAGGATGTTACAATACACTTAAAAGTAACAAGGGTTACAATATAATACTTAATCTAGATCTCGAGGTGAGTAACTGTTAGCACTCCAAGGTCTCTGAGCTCTACTTCTGAAAGTCTAAATCTGGAAGGAATGAAAGGAGAAAACATTTGATGAGATAAAAATCTCAGTGAGTGTTCATGGTGTGTGTGCAGATCATGATTTTATTAATATATTTTGTTTACCAAAAGATTTGAGACAGAAAAGCGAGACGTGACATGCAATAAATTTGACTGTGAAAATCATAATATTTTAACTGGAAATCACTTTACAAGGAAATAACTCAAACCAAAACTTTAGTTTTTGACATAACTCACTTTAACTAAAACGTGAACTTCTGACCGAAACAACTGTAACTGAAATATTCGCTTTTGACAAAGATGACTTGATTGAAACTTTAATCTTTAACGAATCACTTTAAGTCAAACGTTGATCTTTGATAGATCACATGAACTGAAACATTAGTCTTTGAAAGACTACGTAAACAGAAACTTTAGTTACTTATGATGACAAAGTCCACATATTTTTGCCAATGCAGACCACCCTTATCGCCTCATATAAACAGACCTTGTCTCCCCGTGTAAGGAGCTACCTTACAATCTGAAACACATGCCATGGTACATGTGGAAATCTACGACCCAACAAAGATAACAACGACCTCCCGTTGTATCTAAGAGGGAATGGGCCATGGGGGCATGAGACTCAACCGGCGAGCCCTCTGCTGCCCGGTCTTACCCCAAACACACCCAAGCTAAAGTTGGATCCAACTAACTGATAGGGACATATCCGAACATAACGGGACATAATCATCATAAATGACAAATGCTTTAGAACAAATGATTTAACGATCGACATGCTTTCGGAAATCGATTTTGAGTAAAACTATATATAAAGATACGTAATTTGACATCTACATAGATATATATATATATATATATATATATATATATATATATATATATATATATATATATATATATATATATATATATATATATATATATATATATATATATATATATATATGCATCCCTCTCGTTTTCTCAAAAATATGTAATACATTTGTGAACACTCACCTGATTGCCCTTGTAAAGATAACACAATTTCCGAGGTTAAGTCGAACTACCTATTAGCCAAGAGAAAGATCAATATGAATGCTATTCAAGTAATCAATTCATAATTTGACCAAACTAACCATAACTTACTTATATATGTAATACACATTATGCACACGGTGAATTTAGTCACACTTGATTAATTATTTAGTTACAAACACAAATTACTTATTGAATTCCGTAATTTTATTTTATTATAATGAGAATAATATATTCAAAATAATAGATAGGAGTATGTGATTTAAAACTAATTTACGACAGTTTAGTTCACTATTTTTATAAAATCATGAACCCCTTAACATTCTATAAAATCTTAACACAATATTACAAACATAATGAAATCATCACATAAAATTCATCAGTTAAAAATAAGAGTCATAATATGCTCAAATAATTTTCTAAGTTCATTACATGTTTTCCCGCAGGAAAATCTGGCAGTGATTTTAGAACAACTTTATAAAATCAACTACGTATCCTAAATTTACAAAATTTTACCGTAGGTTTTCCAACACCTGGGAGTTATTTCATAAAAAGTTTGAATAAAAAACAACGCCATTTAACATATAAAAGAATTCGACAATGAAATAATATAAAAGCAGAATCCTAATCCCACCATGGTATTAAAGGAATTAGACTTATATATATACTACTCATAAGAAAAGCTTTCTAATTTGCATGAACATTCTAGCTTTAATTTTCTAAGCAATCCCATGTTATAATCACTACAATTAATCACAAAGCAATTAAAATTAAAATGAAGAATAACAATATCAAATTTCTGGAAATTAATCACCTTATTAATCTTCTTTCAATTTCCATCCGTGTGTGTATGGACATAAAAATAGAGATAGAAATGCTAGAAAAATTGAAAGTGAACTAGCTATCCATATTTATATATTTTCCCTTGCCACATGTCTACATATAGTGGAATTTGGTTGAGTAACAAATAAAGTGGGAATGAGAAATGGATATGGGAGAAGGGGGTGGTGACGGGTGGAACAAAGAAAATCAATGCATGACATGTAAGTGCAATATTCACAACACAAGGTGCTATATTAACTTTTAATGTCACGAGTTATTATAAATTCGGGATATTATGTTTTAACCTTTTAAGTTGTTGAACTCTTTCAATCAAGGACCAAATATTTATATGTTCCACTAATGCCAATTTATTTGAAAAGGTATTAAAAATATATAACTACATTTAGAAGAAAAATACTTTAAAAGACTAAAAGAAAACTAGGGATATTACAATATCTAACAAGGTTCGTAATACATATTTGTATAAGAAAAGATAATAATTTAAGAGACAAGAAAATTTGGGGATATTACAGAATTTGGCCATCCAGTTCCACAGCTCTTCAAGCCACCTCTCAACATTTCCATGCCGTTGAAACTGGAATGATAATTCTTCCAAAACTCTACAAAATATATTTGTGCCTATGATAATGGATTGTTTTGCTAGCACAGGATTATTGTCTCTCAAGAATGTTAATAAGACATGCATTAGTATGGACAAATGCTCCATTGTGTTTGCCCCTATCTCCCCAATTACCTCGACGAGGTACATTCTAACGAGGGTTTCGGGAGAAGACTGCAATTCAACAAAAAAGGGAAAAGATCGGCAGCATGATGATGCTCAAGATTCAACAAAATGTCCTTCACCTACCTAAACGACGATATCTACACCGCCAAATCCCCGTGATTGCTCACCGCCGCCAGCAGCGGTAAAGCCTGCTCCCACGACGGAACCGCTCCGGCCATGTCAAATTCAAAAAATTTATTGATCAAAGAAGGAATCTCGAATTAATAAATTGGGTAATTGCTGGTTGTTTTCAGTGGATTAAATTTCTTGTGCCCGGATATGGATGAATGCGTGTATCCCCTATCTTCTACTCGCATCCAAGTAATAACATATGCTTTATATATACGCATATTTAACAATGGAAAAGGAAGAAAGTATCAGAATATCGACGAAGAAATGTTTTTCAGATTCAGGGGTAAAATTGTCAAAACCAGTCCATGTATTTTTGGTAATTTCGTCTTATGTACTTATGTATAAAGGTGCCATCACTCTATAAAACGCTACACGATTTTGGCTGCTTTAAATGTTTTAGTAGTTGGGACTTCTACTCACATAAACCCTAAGTCGATTTTAGCTCTAGATTATGCCGCCTTCATTTCTTAGTCGCTTGATACCGTCCCCACATCCTATTAAATTAATTTGCCTCCACCATCATCTGCGTATAACGAGTTTATGATTGCCTATTCTCCCCTACACATAAATCACACACAGTGTTGTTCACGGATCTCAGATTGTTACTTTGTGTAGTTATATATATTAGATATTACTAGTTATATTCCTTACCACGTATATTTAGTCAAAAGTTGACAACTTTATTTTTTGTTTTTGAATCAAATCAAGATCGGGAATTGCATTTGTTTACAAATCTGATCGACATATCTCTCTATAATATCTAGAGAACATGTACACTTTCGTTTCTAAGAAGGTCAGTTTTGTTCTTGTTCCTCATGCTTATTTTGCTACAATACCAAATTGCAAATTTGTAGACATTGCCCCCACAATTTTATTTCCGGCTTGTACCAAGACTCTTTGTCATTTTAAATGCCAGTTTCATTAATAAACAATAATTAGTTGCTTTTTCTATATTGTTTCTCAACTAGTTTATCCAAGGGTGATTGCAACATATTAGACAATTAAACGCAGGTGCATTTCTGAAATAAGTCACAAAATCCTCCGCTAAAATTTTTTGCACGCCGCACAGTTCGTGCACTGGCGACTTTAGTCCCTTGCTTCGCACTAGGACGCTTTAAGAATTCTCAGTTCTCGCACTGAGAATACTTAGTTCTTTGTTTTAGAATTCTTAATTTCTCTCAATAAATGTTATGTGCATATATTCAATTCTACCTTATGTTTTTCTTCTCGCCTACATTCTACGCTCGTTGAAGAATAATTAGACAAAAATAACATTGTAAACAAAATAATTGCAGAAAATTGAAAGTAAGTTATAGAAACAAAATATTAGAAGAAATAAGCGTTACAACTCTAGCACTATGTTATTCGTTACTTTAATAGTTAATGAGGGAAAATGTAAAATAAAATTAAATATTGGAAAAAAGAGTAAATATACATATATAAAAGAAATGAGAGAGAAAACGTATAACCAAAGTCATTCCTTTGTTAGGCAATGAGAAGTAATATCTAGAAAAAATAGTGAAATCGATCAGGAGTAGATGACGAATCCTCGTTTTCGCAATAAGAGAAAATAAAAAGATACAATTACGGATCCATTAATTCAAATTAATTCCGACAAATGGATTCATACGTAGACATGAATTAATTATTCATGTTAGATTGTAAGATGCCCAGGTATCTGTTTGCTTATGACGTGCGAGTAGAAGGACTCAAAACAGGATGAGCACCATTTATCCACGAGACGCTGAAAGCCCTTCCTTGTCTTTCTTTTCGTTCTGGCGTATAGTTTTCAGAATCATTTATATCCAATTGAAACTGTAAAACACATATTTCCCGAAACTTCAATGCTAACAGCTTTGGACCAACAGGACCTGCCTCAAAAATAGATCGCAAGACAGCATCAGTGAATTCGGCCATCCAGTTCCACAGCTCTTCAAGCAACCTGTCAACATTTCCATGCCGTTGGAACTGAATTGATAATTCTTTCAGAACTCTACAAACTATATTTGTGCCTATGATAATGGATTGTTTTGCTAGCACGAGATTACTGTCTCTCAAGAATGTTAATAAGACATGCATTAGTATGGACAAATGCTCCTTTGTGTTTGCCCCTATCTCCCCAATTACCTCGACGAGGTACTTTCTAACGAGGGTTTCGGGAGAAGACTGCAATTCGACCAAAAACGGGAAAAGATCGGCAGCATGATGACGCTCAAGATTCAACAAAATGTCCTTCACCTGCCTAAACGACGATAACTACACCGACATATCCCCGTGATTTTTCACCGCCGCCAGCAGCGGTAAAGCCTGCTCCCGCGACGGAACCGCTCCGGCCATGTCAAATTAAAAAAAAATTATTGATCAAAGAAGGAATCTCGAATTCACAAATTGGGGAATTGCTGGTTGTTTTCAGTGCATTAAATTTCTTGTGCCCGGATATGGATGAATGAGTGTCTCCGCTATCTTCCACTCGCATCCAAGTAATAACATATGCTTTACATATACGCATATTTAACGATGGAAAAGGAAGAAAGTATCAGAGAATCGACGAAGAAATGTTTTTCAGATTCAGGGGTAAAATTGTCAAAACCAGTCCATGTATTTTTGGTAATTTCGTCTTATGTACTTATGTATAAAGGTGCAATCACTCTATAAAACGCTACACGATTTTGGCTGCTTT
This sequence comes from Misopates orontium, assembly GCA_946800315.1. Lineage (NCBI taxonomy): Eukaryota > Viridiplantae > Streptophyta > Magnoliopsida > Lamiales > Plantaginaceae > Misopates > Misopates orontium. The sequence goes on from OX326951.1 coordinate 8,577,102, forward strand.
AAATGTTTTAGTAGTTGGGACTTCTACTCACATAAACCCTAAGTCGATTTTAGCTCTAGATTATGCCGCCTCCATTTCTTAGTCGCTTGATACCGTCACGGCATCCTATTAAATTAATTTGCCTCCACCATCATCTGCGTATAACGAGTTTATGATCGCCTATTCTCCCCTAAACATAAACCGCACATAGCGTTGTTCACGGATCTAAAATTGTTACTTTGTGTAGTTATATATCTTAGATATTACTAGTTATATTCCTTACCACGTATATTTAGTCAAAAGTTGAAAACATTATTTTTTGTTTTTGAATCAAATCAAGATCGGGAAGTGCATTTGTTTACAAATCTGATCGACATATCTCTCTATAATATCTAGAGAACATGTACACTTTCCTTTCTAAGAAGGTCAGTTTTGTTCTTGTTCCTCATGCTTATTTTGCTACTACACCAAATTGCAAATTTGTAGACATTGCCCCCTCAATTTTATTTGCGGCCAAGACTCTTTGTCATTTCAAATGCCAGTTGTATTAATAAACAATAATTAGTTGCTTTTTCTATATTGTTTCTCAACAAGTTTATCCAAGTGTGATTGCAGCATATTAGAAGATTAAACGGAGGTGCATTTCTGAAATAAGTCACAAAATATTCCGCTAAAAATTTTTGCACGCCGCACGGTTCGTGCACTGGCGACTTCAGTCCCTTGCTTCGCACTAGGACGCTTTAAGAATTCTCAGTTCTCGCACTAAGAATCCTTAGTTCTCTCTTTTACAATTCTTAATTTCTCTCAATAAATGTTATGTGCATATATTCAATTCTACCTTATGTTTTTCTTCTCGCCTACATTCTACTCTCGTGGAAGAATAATTAGACTAAACTAACATTGTAAACAAAATAATTGCAGAAAATTGAAACTAAGTTATAGAAACAAAATATTAGAAGAAATAAATGTTACAACTCTAGCACTATGTTATTCGTTACTTTAATAGTTAATGAGGGAATATGTAAAATAAAATTAAATATTGGAAAAAAGAGTAAATATACATATATAAAAGAAATGAGAGAGAAAACGTATAACCAAAGTCATTCGTTTGTTAGGCAATGAGAAGTAATATCTAGAAAAAATAGTGAAATTGATCAGGAGTAGATGACGAATCCTCGTTTTCGCAATAAGAGAAAAAAGAAAGATACAATTACGGATTCATTAATTCAAATTAATTTCGACAAATGGATTCATAGATAGACATGAATTAATTATTCATGTTAGATTGTAAGATGCCCAGATATCTGTTTGGTTATGACGTGCGAGTAGAAGGACTCAAAACAGGATGAGCACCATTTATCCACGAGACATTGAAAGCCCTTCCTTGTCTTTCTTTTCGTTCTGGCGTATAGTTTTCAGAATCATTTATATCCAATGAAAACAGTAAAACACATATTTCCCGAAACTTCAATGCTAACAGCTTTGGACCAACAGGACCTGCCTCAAAAATAGATCGCAAGACAGCAACAATGAATTCGGCCATCCAGTTCCACAGCTTTTCAAGCCACCTGTCAACATTTCCATGCCGTTGAAACTGAAATGATAATTCGTTCAGAACTCTACAAAATATATTTGTGCCTATGATAATGGATTGTTTTGCTAGCACGGGATTACTGTCTCTCAAGAATGTTAATAAGATAGGCATTAGTATGGACAAATGCTCCATTGTGTTTGCCCCTATCTCCCCAATTACCTCGACGAGGTACTTTCTAACGAGGGTTTCGGGAGAAGACTGCAATTCGACCAAAAAGGGGAAAAGATCGGCAGCATGATGACACTCAAGATTCAACAAAATTTCCTTCACCTGCCTAAACGACGATAACTACACTGCCAAATCCACGTGATTGTTCACCGCCGCCAGCAGCGGTAAAGCCTGCTCCCGCGACGAAACCGCTCCGGCCATGTCACATTCAAAAAAATTATTGATCAAAGAAGGAATCCCGAATTCACAAATTGGGGAATTGCTGGTTGTTTTCACTGTATTAAATTTCTTGTGCCCGGATATGGATGAATGCGTGTCTCCCCTAGCTTCCACTCGCATCCAAGTAATTACATATGCTTTATATATACGCATATTTAACGATGGAAAAGGAAGAAAGTATCAAAGAATCGACGAAGAAATGTTTTTCAGATTCAGGGTTAAAATTGTCAAAACCAGTCCATGTATTTCTGGTAATTTCGTCTTATGTACTTATGTATAATGGCGCAATCACTCTATAAAACGCTACACGATTTTGGCTGTTTTAAATGTTTTAGTAGTTGGGACTTCTACTCACAAAAACCCTAAGTCGATTTTTGCTCTAGATTATGCCGCCTCCATTTCTTAGTCGGTTGATACCGTCACCGCATCCTATTAAATTAATTTGCCTCCACCATCATATTCGTATAACGAGTTTATGATCGCCTATTCTCCCCTACACATAAACCGCACATAGCGTTGTTCACGGATCTAAAATTGTTACTTTGTGTAGCTATATATCTTAGATATTACTAGTTATATTCCTTACCATGTATATTTAGTCAAAAGTTGACTACTTTAGTTTTTGTTTCTGAATCAAATCAAGATCGGGAAGTGCATCTGTTTACAAATTTGATCGACATATCTCTCTATAACATCCAGAGAACATGTACATTTTCCTTTCTAAGAACATTAGTTTTGTTCTTGTTCCTCACGCTTATTTCGCTACAATACCAAATTGCAAATTTGTAGACATTGCCCCCTCAATTTTATTTGCGGCTTGTAGCAAGACTCTTTGTCATTTCAAATGCCAGTTGTATTAAGAAACATTAATTAGTTGCTTTTTCTATATTTTTTCTCAACTAGTTTATCCAAGGGTGATTGCAGCATATAAGACAATTTAAACGGAGGTGCATTCCTGATATAAGTCACAAAATCCTCCGCTAAATTTTTTTGCACGCCGCACGGTTCGTGCACTAGCGACTTCAGTCCCTTGCTTCGCACTAGGACGCTTTAAGAATTCTCAGTTCTCGCACTGAGAATTCTTAGTTCTCTCTTTTAGAATTCTTAATTTCTCTCAATAAATGTTATGTGCATATATTCAATTCTACCTTATGTTGTTCTTCTTGCCTACATTCTACGCCCGTTGAAGAATAATTAGACAAAAATAACATTGTAAACAAAATAAATGCAGAAAATTGAAAGTAAGTTATAGAAACAAAATATTAGAAGAAATAAGCGTTACAACTCTAGCACTATGTTATTCGTTACTTTAATAGTTAATGAGGGAAAAAGTAAAGTAAAATTAAATATTGGAAAAAAGAGTAAAATACATATATAAAGAAATGAGAGAGAAAACGTATTACCAAAATCATTCGTTTGTTAGGCAAAGAGAAGTAATATCAAGAAAAAATAGTGAAATTGATCAGGAGTAGATGACGAATCCTAGTTTTCACAATAAGAGAAAATAAAAAGATACAATTACTGATCCATTAATTCAAATTAATTTCGACAAATGGATTCATACATAGACATGTATTAATTATTCATGTTAGATGGTAAGATGCCCAGATATCTGTTTGCTTCTGACGTGCGAGTAGAAGGACTCAAAACAGGATGAGCACCATTTATCCACGAGACGTTGAAAGCCCTTCGTTGTCTTTCTTTAGGTTCTGGCGTATATGTTTTAGTATTATTTATATCCAATGAAAACTGTAAAACACATATTTCCCGAAACTTCAATGCTAACAGCTTTGGACCAACAGGACCTGCCTCAAAAATAGATCGCAAGACAGCATCAGTGAATTTGGCAATCCAGTTCCACAACTCTTCAAGCCACCTGTCAACATTTCCATGCTGTTGAAACTGAAATGATAATTCTTCCAAAACTCTACAAAATATAATTGTGCCTATGTAATGGATTGTTTTGCTAGCACGGGATTACTGTCTCTCAAGAATGTTAATAAGACAGGCATTAGTATCGACAAATGCTCCATTGTGATGGCCCCTATCTCCCCTTACCTCGACGAGGTACTTTCTAACGAGGGTTTCGGGAGAAGACTGCAATTCGACCAAAAAGGGGAAAAGATCGGCAGCATGATGACGCTCAAGATTCAACAAAATGTCCTTCACCTGCCTAAACGACGATAACTACACCGCCAAATCCTCGTGATTGCTCACCGCCGCCAGCAGCGGTACAGCCTGCTCCCGCGACGGAACCTCTCCGGCCATGTCAAATTCAAAAAAATTATTGATCAAAGAAGGAATCTCGAATTCACAAACTGCGGAATTGCTGGTTGTTTTCAGTGGATTAAATTTCTTGTGCCCGGATATGGATGAATGCGTGTCTCCCCTATCTTCCAGTCGCATCCAAGTAATTACTATATATAACACAATTAGCATATTCTGCCGCTAATAGTGCTACTGAATGATATTACCCTTTATTTATGTAATGACTTAGTTCTGTACTTATTCTGAAAATCTTCATTCAACTCTGTAATTATTCTGTAAATCTTTCTTTAGTTAGTTCTTACCTTGTTTAGCTACTTTCTGTACTTATTTATTCTTCCTCGTTGAGGAGATGAAACAACAACTTTCATTCACTTGCTGCCTTGAATCTTTTATGGTATCACGAAGCCTTTAGTCTTACGACAAACTTGATCTCCTTATGGCCTCACCTTCCTCAACCCCCCTGCCTCTCCTCGTTCCGGCACCTCGCCCACACAGGTTACGACTTCGCTTGACTCTCGCCTCCCCTTGGCATTAGTTGCGTTGAACGCCAATCACCTCCCTCTTAAACTCACCACCACAAATTACCCTTCCTGGCACGCACAAGTTGAATCGTTGTTCATAGGTTATGACCTTATTGGTCACCTAAATGGCAATATCGTTGTCCCTCGGCAGCCTTCCGCTTCTTACACTCATTGGCTCCGGCAAGATAAGCTTATTCTCTGGGCTCTTCTTGGTTCGTTGTCTGCGGATATCATCCCACTGATCGCTACTGCCAAAACAGCCGAGGCAGCTTGGACGCGTCTATCGCGCCTATATGCCAATCGTTCGCGCTCTCGCGTGCTTCAAATCAAAGAGGATCTGACCACTCTTTCTTTGGGTTCAATGTCAGTTACTGAATTTTTACAAATGGTGAAGGGGAAGACCGACGAACTCGCTGTCATTGACAGCCCTCTCAGCGATGATGACATTACCTTGTATGTGCTCAATGGTCTAGGCCCAGCATACAAAGATATTGCAGGCCCAATCCGTGCTCGTGAGCACCCAATTCAGTTTCATCAGCTTCACGAGATCCTTACAAATCATGAGGCATATCTTCGTCGAATGGAACTTGCCTCTTCCACTCTTATCGCCACTGCAAATCAAGCTGGATTTGCACTATCCTCTCATTCTGCTCGGAGTTTTAAGAAAGGCCAGCAACAACCTACTTGGCGTAATCTGCCTCCCAAGTCTCCGAAAGAAGGACAACAACATCGTCCATCTCCCAATCGCGGTGGTCAGCTGCGCTCACCAATTTACTGCCAATATTGTGGCCTCCAGGGTCACACTGTTCGTCAATGTCGTCGTATCACTATCACCGCCAATGAAGCCTCCTCTCCAGTCTCAAATCCTGACAACTCGGCTTGGCTTATGGACTCTGGTGCATCCTGTAGTCTAACTTCTGATCTCTCCAACCTCACAGTTCACTCCGAATACGACGGTACCGATGAAGTGGCGATTGTAGATGGTTCAGGTTTGCGTATCTCCCATACCGGTTCTTCTGTCTTATCTTGTTCGAATTATAAGTTCCACATTTCTGATATGTTATGTGTACCTCAAGCTCGACGAAATCTCTTATCTGTTCATCAGCTCACTCGGGATAACAATGGGTTTCTTGAATTTCATCCTTATTATTTCCTTGTGAAGGATCGCTTTACGGGGGTGACTCTATCTCACGGGGAATGTAATCAAGGAACTTACAACTTGCACGCCCCGACCAAGAATTTGCCCCAAGCCTTGCTCGGAGTGCGTGCAAACTTGAAGACTTGGCACCAACATTTGGGGCATCCATCTTTACCAATAAGTGCAGAAGTTATTAGGAAATTCAAGTTGCCATTTGATCGAATAAAGAATTTTCCTCTTGTACTTCTTGTCAATTGAATAAAAGTATGAAGTTACCATTTCATTATTCATCTCTTACTAGCACTCGTTCTTTGAAATTTATCTATACAGATGTATGGGGGCCTGCACCAGTTACCTCTGTTAATGGTTTTCGATACTATCTTATTTTTGTGGATGACTTCACAAAATATATGTGGTTCTACCCTATGGTTACAAAATCTGAAGTGGCTACCATTTTTCCAATTTTTAAAGCTCTTGTTGAAAAGAGGTTTGGTAATAAAATTGTTAATTTGTACAGTGATAATGGCGGTGAGTACGTTGCACTTCGTTCTTTCTTAGCCACAAATGGGATTAGTTTATATACCACAGCACCTCACACACATCAACAAAACGGCACCGCAGAACGTCGACACCGTGATATTGTTGTTGCCGGCAAGGCAATGCTGCATCATGCCTCTCTTCCACCGGAATTCCGGGTTCATGCCTTTGAAACAACAGTCTATCTTCACAATCGAACTCCGACTCCAGTTCTTCCAAAGAAGAGTCCTTATGAATGCTTATTCAATGTAGTGCCTAATTACTTGAAGCTTCGCGTGTTCGGTTGCTTATGCTTTCCGTGGCTCAAGCCCTATTCTGAAAATAAGTTGTCTTCTCCATCTCGGGCATGCATATTCTTGGGGTACTCCACATCTCAAAGTGCATACAAGTGTCTTGAGGTTGGCACCAAGCGAGTGTTTCTCTTTCGTCATGTTCGTTTTGTGGAGAACTCTTTTCCTGTCCGTGAGAACAATCCGCTGCCTCAATCTCCTCTTGAATCTGCTGTTAGTGAATCAGTTCCTCTTTTGCCCCAACCATGTGTTTCTCAACCACCAGTGGTGTCCTTGTGCCCATCTGCTCCTACACGCAATGCCTCATTACATGTATCATTGCCTCCTTCTATTGGGCTACCTCTGTCCTCAGATATATCTTCATCTCCAACAGAGCAACAATCAGCAGAGTGTTTGCCTGATTTGGTTTCTGTAGTTGCACCAGCTATAGTGCCTACTTCTGTCCCCAACTCAAGTCGTACTCATGGCATGACGACTCGCTCTATGAATCAAATTTTTAAGCCCAAGAATGTCAACTCGGCGTCCAAAAATCCTATGCCAATAGATGACGAACCCACTAGTGTCTCTGTTGCAATGCAATCACCAGCTTGGCGTGCCGCAATGTCGGAGGAGTTTAATGCTCTCTCTCGACATGGAACCTGGACCTTGGTCCCTCCATCTCAAACTCAAAATTTAATCGGCTGCAAATGGGTGTTTCGGGCGAAGAGAAAACATGATGGCTCCATCAAAAAGCACAAAGCCCGACTTGTCGCCAAAGGCTTTCATCAACGCCCTGGTGTTGATTATTCTAAGACTTTCAGCCCCGTCGTAAAACCTGTCACAATACGCAATGTACTGTCCATCGCAGTCATGAATGCTTGCCCCATTTGACAACTTGATATTTCTAATGATTTTCTTCATGGCAACCTTTCCGAGGAAGTCTATATGAAACAGCCGCCGGCATTCATCGACTCTTCGCATCCTACTTATGTTTGCAAGCTCTTAAAATCTTTATACGGCTTAAAACAAGCGCCGCGGGCATGGTATACCACTCTTCGTCATGCACTTCTGGCCAATGGATTCACGCAATCTCGCTCTGACAATTCACTTTTTATCTGCAACAAAGGAAAGACTTGTCTCTATGTCCTTGTCTATGTGGATGATCTTCTCATTACAGGTAATGATCAATCTCTTGTTTCTTCTCTTATCAAGCAGCTTGGCTCTCGCTTCGCATTAAAAGATTTGGGCCAATTGTCATATTTTTTGGGTGTTGAGGCTGTTTATTATAAAGAAGGTCTGTTTCTCTGTCAATGGAAGTACATTTCTGAAATCATCACAAAGCACAAAATGGAGGGTGCAAAACCACTATGCACGCCTATATCCACTGACTACAAGCTTTGTTCCACTGAACCTTGTGATGCTTCTGCATATCGAAGTGCAATTGGATCTCTCCAGTACCTTGCCCTCATTCGTCCGGATATTGCGTTCACGGTCAATCGGTTAGCTCAATTTATGGTTAATCCTTCAGCTGAGCACTGGAATGCAGTAAAGAGACTGCTTCGCTACCTTAAAGGCACGCTGGACCATGGAATTCTCTTAAGGAGTCGGCAATCCTCATCACTCTCAGCCTACTCCGATGCTGATCTTGCTGGAAACACAACAGACTACACTTCTACTTCTGCTATGATTGTATTTTTGGGTGATAATCCCATTGTCTGGAGCTCACGCAAACAACGTGCAGTAGCTCGTTCCTCAACTGAGGCGGAGTATCGTGCGCTAGCAATGACTGCTGCAGAAGTCCGTTGGATACAACATCTTCTTATGGAGCTTGAGTTTCCCTTATCCTCTTCGCCGCGAATCTTTTGTGACAATATTGGTGCCACACATCTATCCCTTCATCCAGTGATGCACTCAAGAATGAAGCATATTGCCATCGATGTTCATTTTGTCCGGGACTTAGTTGCCAAAGGTTATCTGTCGGTTTCTCACATCAGTACGCATGACCAACTTGCTGATTTGTTGTCAAAGCCCCTTTCCCGTACTCGCTTCCAACTTCTTCGATCAAAAATTGCTGTTGCCGACGGCACGCAAATTTTGAGGGGGCGTATAACACAATCAGCATATTCTGCCGCTAATAGTGCTACTGAATGATATTACCCTTTATTTATGTAATGACTTAGTTCTGTACTTATTTTGAAAATCTTTATTCAACTCTGTAATTATTCTGTAAATCTTTCCTTAGTTAGTTCTTACCAGGGGCGGATTTATGTAGGGGCTAGGGGGGGCTATAGCCCCCCCCCCCCCCCCAACGCCACCCCTAAGTTTTATTTATATATATATATATATATATATATATAGTATCCATACAAATTAAGAAAATAAAAAAAAGTCTACATACTATTATAATATGTTAATTACACATACAAAAAATAATAAAAAGGAAACTAATAAAATTATTGAAGTTTACAAACTCATATTTATATAAAACAGAGATAAAATCCCTAAAAATTTCTATTAATTTTCAAAACCCCACAACAAAACACATTGTTATCAAACAATAAATTTTTATATTCAAATTCAGCGAATATTTTACATTTTATGAACAAAGGTACTTGAGTAATGTATGAAAAATAATATTATATAAATTTACTTTCCTTTTTACATGTAGTATTTAATGATTATTATGAATCTTACCAAGCTTTTACCTTTATATCGGCGTTTACTTTTGTTTGTTAGATCACTTTTATATTAATGTTTTACTTGTTTCATATATAAGAATCTTTATTATTACTTGTATTGCTTTTATATATTTTAACCTTGATTAATATGGTCTATTTTTATGGACTTTTATCTAAATTTAACATTAAATATTAATATATATTTATTAGTGTAGCTCTCCCCAAGTTAAATTCCTGGATCCGCCCCTGGTTCTTACCTTGTTTAGCTACTTTCTGTACTTATTTATTCTTCCCCGTTGAGGAGATGAAACAACAACTTTCATTCACATGCTGCCTTGAATCTTTTAATTACATGTGCTTTATATATACGCATATTTAACGATGGAAAAGGAAGAAAGTATCAGAGAATCGACGAAGAAATGTTTTTCAGATTCAGGGGCAAAATCATCAAAACCAGTCCATGTATTTTCGTAATTTTGTCTTATGTACTTATGTATAAAGGTGCAATCACTCTATAAAACGCTACACGATTTTGGCTGCTTTAAATGTTTTAGTAGTTGGGACTTCTACTCACATAAACCCTAAGTCGATTTTAGCTCTAGATTATGCCGCCTCCATTTCTTAGTCGCTTGATACCGTCACCGCATCCTATGAAATTAATTTGCCTCCACCATCATCTGCGTATAACGAGTTTATGATCGCCTATTCTCCCCTAAACATAAACCGCACATAGCGTTGTTCACGGATCTCAAATTGTTACTTTGTGTAGCTATATATCTTAGATATTACTAGTTATATTCCTTACCACGTATATTTAGTCAAAAGTTGACTACTTTATTTTTTGTTTTTGAATCAAATCAAGATCGGGAAGTGCATTTGTTTACAAATCTGATCGACATATCTCTCTATAATATCTAGAGAACATGTGCACTGTCCTTTCTAAGAAGGTCAGTTTTGTTCTTGTTCCTCAGGCTTATTTTGCTACAATACCAAATTGCAAATTTGTAGACATTGCCCCCTCAATTTAATTTGCGGCTTGTAGCAAGACACTTTGTCATTTCAAATGCCAGTTGTATTAATAAACTTTAATTAGTTACTCTTTCTATATTGTTTCTCAACTAGTTTATCCATGGGTGATTGCAGCATATTAGACAATTAAACGGAGGTGCATTTCTGATATAAGTCACAAAATCCTCCGCTAAAAATATTCGCACGCCGCACGGTTCGTGCACTGGCAACTTCAGTCCCATGCTTCGCACTAGGACGCTTTAAGAATTCTCAGTTCTCGCACTGAGAATCCTTAGTTCTCTTTTTTAGAATTCTTAATTTCTCTCAATAAATGTTATGTGCATATATTCAATTCTACCTTATGTTTTTCTTCTCGCCTGCATTCTACGCTCGTTGAAGAATAATCAGACAAAACTAACATTGTAAAAAAAATAGTTTCAGAAAATTGAAAGTAAGTTATAGAAACAAAATATTAGAAGAAATAAGCGTTACAACTCTAGCACTATGTTATTCGTTACTTTAATAGTTAATGAGGGAAAAAGTAAAATAAAATTAAATATTGGAAAAAAGAGTAAATATACATATATAAAAGAAATGAGAGAGAAAGCATATAACCAAAATCATTAGTTTGTCAGGCAATGAGAAGTAATATCAAGAAAAAATAGTAAAATTGATCAAGAGTAGATGACGAATCCTAGTTTTCGGAATAAGAGAAAATAAAAAGATACAATTACTGATCCATTAATTCAAATTAATTTCAACAAATGGATTCATACATAGACATGAATTTAATAATTCATGTTAGATTGTAAGATGCCCAGATATCTGTTTGCTTCCGACGTTCGAGTAGAAGGACACAAAACAGGATGAGCACCATTTATCCACGAGACGTTGAAAGTCCTACCTTGTCTTTCTTTTGGTTCTGGCGTATAGTTTTCAGAATCATTTATATCCAATGAAAACTGTAAAACACATATTTCCCGAAACTTCAATGCTAACAGCTTTGGACCAACAGGACCTGCCTCAAAAATACATCGCAAGACAGCATCAGTGAATTTGGCCATCCAGTTCCACAGCTCTTCAAGCAACCTGTCAACATTTCCATGCCGTTGGAACTGAAATGATAATTCTTTGAGAACTCTACAAAATATATTTGTGCCTATGATAATGGATTGTTTTGCTATCACAGGATTACTGTCTCTCAAGAATGTTAATAAGACAGGCATTAGTATGGACAAATGCTCCATTGTGTTTGCCCCTATCTCCCCAATTACCTCAACGAGGTACTCTCTAACCAGGGTTTCGGGAGAACGCTGCAATTTGACCAAAAAGGAGAAAAGATCGGCAGCATGATGACGCTCAAGATTCAACAAAATGTCCTTCACCTGCCTAAACGACGATAACTACACCGCCAAATCCCCGTGATTGTTCACCGCCACCAGCAGCGGTAAAGCCTGCTCCCGCGACGGAACCGCTACGGCCTTGTTAAATTCCAAAAATTTATTGATCAAAGAAGGAATCTCGAATTATTAAATTGGGTAATTGCTGGTTGTTTTCAGTGGATTAAATTTCTTGTGCCCGGATATGGATGAATGCGTGTCTCCCCTATCTTCCACTCGTATCCAAGTAATTACATATGATTTATATATACGCATATTTAACGATGGAAGAGGAAGAAAGTATCAGAGAATCGACGAAGAAATGTTTTTCAGATTCAGGGTAAAATTGTCAAAACCAGTCCATGTATTTTTGGTAATTTCTTCTTATGTACTTATGTATAAAGGTGCAACCACTCTATAAAACGCTACACGATTTTGACTGCCTTAAATGTTTTAGTAGTTGGGACTTCTACTCACATAAACCCTAAGTCCATTTTAGCTCTAGATTACGCTGGCTCCATCTCTTAGTCGCTTGATACCGTCACCGTATCCTATTAAATTAATTTGCCTCCACCATCATCTGCGTATAACGAGTTTATGATTGTCTATTCTCCCCTACACATAAATCGCACATAGAGTTGTTCACTGATCTCAAATCGTTACTTTGTATAGCTACATATCTTAGATATTACTAGTTATATTCCTTACCACGTATATTTAGTCAAAAGTTGACTACTTTATTTTTTGTTTTTGAATCAAATCAAGATCGGGAAGGGCATTTGTTTACAAATCTTATTGACATATCTCATTGTGAGGAATTAGTTCATAAACAGGTGGAATTAGAGGAAGTTAGCTCATGTTTAATTAGCTTAAGAAGTAGTTAGTTAGAGTTAACCGAATCTGGAAGGTTTCAGTTTGAAAGTTAGTTGAAAGTTAGTTAGAACTTTCTATTTAGAGGCTGATTGTTGCAGCCTATTTAAGGCACTTGTGCGCATCAGTTTTCAGTCGATTCATTGTAATTTCTTCAGCATTATTCTCTCATACATTTGTTCTAGTGAAAGCCATTCCCTGGATGTAGGTTTGAATCAATTTGATTCAAACGCGAACCACGTTAAAATCGTTGTGTGTTGTGCATGTTTTTTCTGGCAATTTTTCTAACTCTGTTTCTGATTAATTTCTGCTTGGTTTTGTTCGATCTGATCACTTTTTTCTTGATCGTTTTCGATACGGTTTTGTTTGCTGAACTCATATTTGGTGTGTTAACAACGTTTTGATCGGTTTAAACTCTACAAATTGGTGCGGTGAACGTGGAGCAAGATCAATCGGTTGAACATGGCAACTGCAAAATTTGATGTTGAAAAGTTCACTGGTCTGAACGATTTTGGTTTGTGGCGGTCTGAACGATTTTGGTTTGTGGCGTCTGAAGATGAGAGCATTGTTGGTTCAGCAAGGTTTGCTTGATGCTCTGAATGAATCAAGCATTGATAAAGACATGGATGAAAAGGCAAAGAAGATTATGTTGGAGAAAGCACAGAGTGCTATAATCTTAAGCCTTGGTGACAAAGTTTTGAGGCAGGTTTCAAAGGAGACAAGTGCAGCAAGCGTGTGGTTGAAACTTGAGAGCCTCTACATGACTAAATCACTGGTAAATTGTCTCTATCTTAAACACGCTCTGTTTTCTTGTAAGATGTCAGAAGATAAATCAATAGAGGAGCAAATGGACAGTTTTAATAAGTTGATCTTAGATCTTGAGAACATTGATGTTACTGTGGAGGATGAGGATCAGGCATTGATGTTGCTGTGTTCTTTGCCTAAGTCTTTTAGTCATTTCAGGGATACCTTGATCTACGGTAGATAGGTTTTTGACTTTGAATGATGTTCAATCTGCTCTAAACTCAAGAGAATTGAATCATAGAAATGACTCTAAGAACTCTGTGAAATGTGAGGGACTTGTTGTACTGGGAAAAGGGTCCAAGAAACAGAACAAGTTTGACAAAAAGAAGAACAAAGAACAGCAGAAAACTGGTGATAATAACTCAAAAGAGTGCTATCATTGTCACAAGGAAGGACACATAAGGAGATTCTGTCCTGAGAGGCTTAAGAAGAAGCCTGAAAATGGAGGAAATGAATCAGGGAATGCAGCTATAGCACAAGATGGCTATGAGTCTACAGATGTGTTGGTGGTGACAGATGATAACACTGAGGTGCAGTGGGTTATGGATTCAGGGTGCTCATTCCATATGACACCAAATTTAGAATGGTTTGAAGAGTAGGCAGAGAAAGAATGAGGGATTGTACTGTTAGCAAATGATGAACCATGTAAAGTGGAGGGAATTGGATCTGTAAGATTCAAGTTACATGATGGAAAAACCAGGCTCTTGAGAGAGGTGAGATATGTACCAAAGTTGAAAAGAAACTTGATATCTATGAGTGATCTTGACAAGAAAGTCTTTCTGTATCACTGTCACAATGGTGTGTTAAGTGTAAAGAAAGGATCTCTGTTGGTAATGAGGGGGCACAGAAGAAATAACCTATACTTTCTTGAAGGAGAAGTGAACAAAGGCACTGTTGCTACACCTGAAAGTAAACCATTGACAAAAGTGGAATTGTGGCACTAAAGGTTGGGTCATGTGAGTGAGAAAGGCTTGATAGAATTGAGTAAACAAGGCTTGTTGGGTTCTGATAAACTGGAGAACTCAGTTTCTAGAGGATTGTGTTCTTGGCAAGTCATGTAGGCTGAAATTCACCACAGGAGTTCACAGAACAAAGGAAACACTTGATTACATATATTCTGATCTCTGGGGGCCTTCAAGAGTTCAATCACATTCTGGTGCCAGGTACTTCTTAACTCTTGTTGATGATTACTCTAGGAAGCTTGGGTTTATGTTTTGAAAACAAAAGATGAAGTGTTTGCCACATTCAAGTCTTGGAATACTCTGATCGAAAATCAGACAATGAAGAAGGTTAAGAGGTTAAGAACAGATAATGGACTTGAGTTTTGCTCTGAAGAATTCAATAGTTTTTGCATGGAGAATGGCATTGTTAGACATAGAACAACTGCAGGTACTCCACAACAAAATGGTTTGGCTGAGAGATTCAACAGAACTTTACTTGAGAGAGTGAGATGCATGATAAACAATGCACCTCTACCTAAGGTATTCTGGGCTGAAGCTGTTATGACAGCTGCTTACCTGATAAATAGATCACCCTCATCTGCTCTAAACATGAAAAATCCAGAAGAAGCATGGTCACGTCATGCTACAGATCTAAGTAGACTCAGAGTGTTTGGATGTTTGGCTTATGCACATGTCAGACAAGACAAACTTGAGCCTAGAGCATTGAAGTGTATGTTCTTTGGTTATCCAGAAGGTGTGAAAGCTTACAAACTATGGTGTTTAGAAGCTGGACATAGGAAGTGTATCATTAGTAGGGATGTAGTATTCAATGAATCTGAAATGGCACACAAGAAGCATGAGAAAGTTTACACTCCAGAGAAGATACCTGCTAAAGTTATAGAAAAGGTGGAGCCAACTGTGGATTCTGGAGAGAATACAGTTGGAAAGTGGCTCGTCAATGAAGATGAACAACAAGACACTCATAATGCAGAGGATGAAAGTGAAGGAAATCAACAGGAAGAGGAGACATACATGCTGACAAGAGACAGAACCAAAAGGCCTATAAAGCCTCCAAGCAGGTATGGATATGCTGATCTACTAACTTGCTCTCTAGTTGTAGCAAGTAATGTACTTGAGGATGAACCTAAACATTACCAAGATGCACTGAGAAGTAAAGACAAGAAAAGATGGATAGAGGCTATGCAGGAAGAAACGAAATATCTCATGAAAAACAATACTTGGGTTCTGACAGAGAAGCCTAAAGGCTCAAAGGTTGTGAGTTGTAAATGGATTTACAAGAAGAAACCAGGGATACCAGGTGTTTAAGATGAGAGGTACAATGCAAGATTGGTTGCCAGGGGGTTCACTCAGAGAGAAGGAATCGATTATAATGATGTTTTCTCACCAGTGGTAAAGCATAGATCTGTCAGAATTCTATTAGCTCTAATTGCAAAGTGTGACCTTGAACTTGAGCAAATGGATGTGAAAATAGCTTTCCTATATGAAAAACTTGATGAAATCATACTCATGAAGCAACCTGCATGGTTTAAAGTTAAGGGAAAAGAGGATTTTGTGTGCAGTCTTGAGAAATCTCTTTATGGACTTAAACAGTCTCCAAGGCAATGGAACAGAAGGTTTGATGAGTTCATGAGTTCGGTTGATTTCAAGAGGAGCAAGTTTGATACTTGTGTGTATTTCGAGTTCACCTCAGAAGATAGTTTCATTATCTTGCTACTTTATATGGATGATATACTCATAGCAAGCAACAACAAAAGTGAAGTTGAAAGCATAAAGGGTCAGTTGAAAGGTGAATTTGAAATGAAGGATCTTGGCCCTGCAACAAGGATTCTTGGCATAGAAATCAGCAGAAAAAGGGTCAGAGGTGTTCTATACTTGTCTTAGAAGAATTACTTGAAGAAAGTATTGGAGAAGTTTGGAATGATTGAAGCAAAATCAGTCAATACACCTCTGTCACAGCAGTTCAGATTGAGCAGTGATCAGGCACAAAAATCAGAAGAAGATAAGGAGTTCATGAGCTAATTTCCTTATGCAAATGCAATTGGCTCATTAATGTATGCTATGGTATGCACAAGACCTGGTCCTGCATATGAAGTGACCATCGTTAGCAGATTCATGGCAAATCCTAGAAGAATGCACTGGAATGCTTTGAAATGGATTCTGAGATACATCAGAGAAACTCTTGACAAGGTTCTGGTTTATGGTGGAGCTAAGGATCAAAGGATAGCTATTGAGGGATATGTGAATTCTGATTATGCAAGTTGTTTAGACACTAGTGATAGATCTTAGAGTCTAATACTTTACGTTTTAGCAGTAGTTGCGGTACCTAGTCTAGACAGATAAGTAAGACAGGTAAGTAAGACAGTAAAGTAAGACAGCAGATTTTAACGTGGTTCGGACTATGTCCTACATCCACGAGGCTTTCGCCTGAATCAAACTTCTTTCAACGGACAAAAGTTATTACACCAACTGGTTTTACTCTAACACCAAATCCCTCTAATGTTGATACCACCGGAACCTTTTTCGCGTCTACTCCGTTTGACCCGTAAGACCAAGACTCCCGTAATGATCTTCTTATGAGAATGCTTCCAAGCGAACTGCACGTACGTATAGATCCCTCTAACTGGCGCAATCCTTTCCCGTTGAACTCCCTTCAACTCTTGTCGGCTTCTCACGTTCTTGATGTAACTCAAGAGGGCGAAAACTAAGAAATCAAAATAAAAGAGAACACCTAAAGATGTATATTTTGTTACACGAGTGTTCTACATTGATTCCTAGGATTTCTACTATTTATAGGATAGCTCTCCTGAAAGATATCCTTGATTCTCGGCCAGTCTCCATATCCAGTCGAGACAGGATCTTTCCAAAGTATATCCGAATCTTTCCATGATAAGGCGATTCTTCCTTTTGCAACGTCTTTGTTTCCGATTGATAAGATCTTCATGATCTTCATATATTCTGCACATCAAAGACAAAGAAGAACTCCACAAGGAATAGATTACTAAAGGATATAGGAAAGAGTTTGATAAAGATTAATTTTCCATAAGATAAGATACTATAAGATCAAGTTAAATCTTTCCAAACTCACCTAAATATTTACGCGTCTAATAACAGGATAAATACCATAAAACCATGTGAATAAGTAAGTAAATAAATCAAAGTAAATAAAACCGAATTTTCCTTTAAAATAATTTTGCAAACAAGGAAATAAAATCTAGTTGGACCTGGCAGTCCTGACTGTTCAACCGAGTTCGAAACCTGTCGGACTTTGCGGTCCTAACAATCTCCCCCAATTGACTTGTTTGGCAAAAACACTTTTAAATCCCAAGGAAAATGTAGACATGCTGAAATAAAACAAGTTAGTAAGAGATAGGCACATAAATCAACTAACGAGTCTCGACAGCAATAAAAATGTGTTGCAACAGCGGTGCAACACTCTGCAAAACAACTTAATAATGTAAGCAGTTAAAACATTGTTCTTAAGCGGAATAAAAACAAAACAAAATAAATAACAAGATAGATCAGCAGCAGCCGGAAGAAATCTCCCCTATTCTTCAAGACTCCCCCATTCTACATATTCTGTTTACTCCCCCATTTTGCCAGAACTAGTCAAGGCTTTGCCGCTAATTGGGCAAGTGACTCGTTCATGGACTGCAGCAGTGTAATGACCTGGGCAAGTTGCGACTGAAGGTTGTCGAGACTGCCCTGGGGAACAGACGGTCCAACTTCGTTATCCCTGGCAGTTGGGACAGAGCGCCGGATCGGAGAACCAAGTAGAGCTTGAACAAGGTGACTCGGGGCATGATAAGGCCTAGGGCGGCTCGTCATCTTGTCCTTAGAGACCCGGATATCCATTTGAGATATGAGCAAACGGTAGACCAATGATGGATAGCCTAAGGTCATCTTTACCTTGTGGTCGGATGCTTCAAGTTGTAAACGCTCAAAGACCCGTTTCCCAAGATTAATGGGAGCATTCGAACCAATACGGAATAAGATAGAAGCAGTTAATGGGCTCACGGTAGAAGTATGAGACATAGGGTACCAATTTCTTACCATAATTCCATAGATCAGACCATACCATGGAAGAAGGGAACCTCGCTGTAGATTTCCATTCTTTGGCCACTTCATGGGTTGGCCGGTTATGGTTGACGCGACTGCATCCATATCTGCCTCCGGTTCCAACTCGGAGTCGCAACCGGTTTGTATGTCAGGAGAACCCAACTGCATGTTCAGAATTTGCGGACTGATCTTGAAGATGAACTTCCGGACAAATACTGAATGTTCCTTGGCTGAGCCTGGAACGCCTAGTTGAGTATCCAGATTGGCGTAAAACTCATGCACAATCTGGGTTACAAACGGTTGTACCCTGCGAGTGGATTCAAGAAACCCTCTCCCTTCCAAAAACTCAATAACCCCCGTACCCTCATAAGAATCATCATGAAGTTGAACTTCACGAACAGGAATGCGATCAGTGAGACGAGTATACCTGAGTTTGGCTTGAGATGTGTAGAACCTGTCGGAAAATGCCTTTTTCACCCTGAAAGGCTCATCGGACGGTGGAACACGGGGAGGGACTGCAAAATCTCCTTCAGCTTCTTCTTCAGCCTGGTCGTGACTGCCTGCCTCAGAGGCCGACTGGTCGCCTGACTGGTTGTCCTTATCAGACAAGGACTGAGCTGAGCGTTTCTGCTGTTTGCGGACAGGGCTGGAATCTGAGTCAGAGACCTCGATTGGAGCAGAGTCCGAGGCAGCAGGAGCGGATCGGGGACGTTTGGATACAGGAACTTTCTTGCGTGTCCCGACTCGGCTCGCGACACCCTCTACAACAGGTTTTGACTTTTGGCGAGCAGATGGAGTGCGCTTAGGAGGTTGAGCCTTCTGCTTCCCTTTAGCCGCGGTGGTGTGGCGGCGAGAGGATGCAGGAAGAGGTGCAGGTGACGGCGACGTGTCGTCCGGCATGGGAACAGAGTGCGAGTCGTCCAAAGGAGGAGAGAACTCGCGTGCCTGAGGAGCAGTGGCACGGGGTGGTGACTCTGTTGCCGGTGGTGGTGGTGTGGTGTCTTGCGGTGGTGCCGTGGAAGACGTCGGTGGAATAAAGTCCGCCAGAATTCGGATTTTGAGCGGCTTTGGCTGCAAGACTTGGGACAACTCGTTGCCCGTTGTGGATGCACTGTCAGGGTCGACTGATGGGGTCGACTGAGACGATTCTCCTGATGACTTAGATTTCACCATGTTAAATATTTTCTTGATAAATGTAGGTGAGAAAGAAGACATAAACACAAATCCACACACCAAAAAATATGATCACACGAGAGAGAGAGAGAGATAGGAGGATGGCGTGAGATATGATACAAAGGAAAGATATATAAATAGATGTAATCAAATCAATGTCATATCTTTTATAATCATTATCCACAACTTCCCATAAGAGATAGGACTCTTACCAAGACTCATCTAGGAAAGATTCCAACAAGATATGCAACTCAATCTCTACGAAATTTAAAACGCGGCAAAGCATAGGCGGGAAACAAATTCGTGCCAAAATTAAACATATCGCGTTTTAAAGACAAAATAAAATAAAAAGCACCTGTTTAAAAAAATTAAAACAAATTAAAACACAAATTAAAAGAAACAAACAGAAAGTAACTCAGCAAATTACTCACATAACTTACCGAGGACCGATTCAACTGGTGTAAGTGGATGTCGAGACACCCTGTCATGACAGACTATAAGACTGAGTATAAAACAGGTCGAGACTGAAGCATACTCATGAACCAGATGAATACATTAAAATGTGTGTGTGTGAATTCTCATATGATAAACAGATGAAAGGGAAGAGAATTTGAAAGGGGCAAAAATCGTTTTGCAAGATATCTCTTTTCAAACAATACAATTGCACCTTGTACACACACTTTGAGCCTTTTGCATAGAGGTAGCTTTCGCACATAACTTTATATAGAATATGGTAGCTCTTTTCAATTTTGTGATGACCGTGAAATATGAATTGAATGCTTTCACACATATTCATTGAGTTTAGGCAGCTTTTTCCTCTATATATTTTTCTTTTGAAGCACTTTTTCTTGTGGCTCATGCTCTCTTTGTTCTTTTCTTTTCACAACTCTTTTGATCACTCATACTTTTCTTTTCAGCTCAATTCTTCTGTTTTTAAAGTGAGAGGTAGCAAAAGTGGACAATGTCCATGCCAAAGAGATTATAAAAACAAAATAAAAATAAAACAAACAAAAAATTGCCCGTTGCAAAATCCTTCGATTTCACTGATTTAACTGAGGGAATGATGTGCACTGTGTATCAATGCAGTTCTAAGTACGCTCCAGAACCGGCTGTCCAACAGGTCTGCAAGTAAGTCATGACAGTTAGTCCAACAAAAAAAACATCTCAGTTAAATCGGGCACGCGACCAGCACTTAGTGGAGACAAATGCTGAGAGACTTTCTGAGGGTCTCAAAGCTTTGTGAAACAATTTTCTTCATAAAAATAACAGCAGTTTGTCTTCCAGTCGCGACATGCTTAATGACAGCACATTCATTATCATCTAAATCACATAAGAGATGGTGCCATATATCCGTGTGCTGTGTGCATAAGTGCTTAACATGATTATGAGCAATGATAATAGCACAGTTGTGGTTACTAAAGACCAACACATCACTTTGCACAAAAACAAAAAACTTAAGCATGTGATCAACCCAACCAATATCAAGTGATATGACACGATTATGCATAGTTAGGTAGAGATGACTTCCTGTTCCAAAAGTGGAGAAACTGAGGTCTATGAAGTTGCCTCTTGTTTCATTAACAACCCATGTAGGAGTTGCGACAGGAATCATCGACTGTTCTGCAGTTTCAAGATCAAGGTCCTTGATAGGATATTGAAAGTACTTGGATTGATCTATGACCAATCTGTTGGCTCCTTGACTGACCTGCGAACCACAAAAACAAAATAGTTCACTAACAAACGGAGAGATAGATCTGTTTGAGATAGAGTTTGTGAACTGTTCTAAAGGGAGTCGTGACTGCGTTAGGGTATAGCAATTTTCAGCAGTCCGATTTCCTGAAAAAATACAAAAACTTTGGTTATCAAATACATGACATTCATCTTGTGTAAACGTGACAACCATCTTTTGATCGCATAGCTGGCTTATGCTAATCAAATTATGCTCAAGTCCATCAACATGGAACACATCATTAAGTATAGGACACCCGCTAAGAATGAGTGTTCCTTTTGCAACCACTTGACCCTTTTTACCATTACTGAACTGAACTGTTCCACTTGGACCAGTGACATAGTTAGTCAAAAGGCTTTTGTTCCCTGTCATGTGATGTGAGCAAGCACTGTCAAGATACCAACAATCAGGTGAGGCGTTTTCAACAGAAGAAAATGCAAAATTAATGTTTTTATGATTAGAACATTTCACCCTTATGTGATTCGTTGGTTCAGAATCTTCATCGGAGTCTTTAGACACTGTTTTTCGTAGAGTCTTCCGAGATGTCGGGACTCGTTGTCCAACAGGTTTCTTTGCTGTGTTCCTCGATGAGTTCTGTTGTAAGTCAGGACAGCGTGAACGAATATGTCCTTGACCACCACAATGATAACAGGCTCTGCTTGTCTTGTGCATCCGTCGTGACCACCAAACGGGACTGGGCCTGTTCGGTTGACTGGACCTGCAAAAAACATGAGGCTGTGTGAAATTAGGATCACGTGCTAAGCTATCATTATCCATATCAGATATACTAGGAATAGCCCTGCTTAGACCGATCGGTGGGTGGTAACCAAGACCAGCATGATTAAAAATGGGACTAGGACTTTGATCAGAAACTTTGTTCTGATTGTCTGTGACAGTCTTATTGAGAACCTTAAGAACATCTTGGAAGTGTGATTCCAAATCCTCAAAAATAGTGATAGATTCTTTTATGTTTTGTACATTATTTCTGAGGGCCATGACTTGTCTATTTAGATCAACGTTCTTGCGTATCTCTGAAAACAAAATATTTCTAAGGATTCTGATTTCCCGAAAAGGATCAGGGGAATTATCGTCCTCAGTATCTTCGCTGTTTTCCTGAGTAGTCAAGACAGGTGGTAAGTCATGATTAAGAAAAGAAGAAAATGCAAAAAATGTTCTTTCTACAGGTTCATCAATGCAACAATCTAACTCGTCATCACTGCATATAGATGTAATCGATTTAATTTCAGAAGCAATTTCGGAGTCGTCCTGGTCAGTCGCGACAGGTGATGAGTCAGGTCTGATGACAGAGGAGAGTGCAATATTAGCTTTTTCTCCAGTCTCATCTTCACTTTCAGATGACTCTTCATCACTCCAGGTGCACACCATGGCTTTGTCTTTATTCTTCGGGAGAAGATTTGCACAATCAGTTTGTATGTGACCATAGCCTTGGCATTCCCTGCATTGAACACCTTTTCCTCTTCTTTTGTAGCTAAGATCATTAGCAGCGGAAGATTTAAATGAATTATCAGAGTTAGAAGGGAAAGTGTTCGTACCTTTGTTTTTCCACTTGGAAAACTTTCGGAGTCCTTTGGAGAGAAACGCGACAGATTTCTCGAACTCGTCTTTGTCGTCACTTTGAGGTTTGTCTTTGATTTCAGCTTTAAGTGCAACACCTTTCGAAGTGACTCCATTCAAATTCTTTTTCAACTCGAAAGTTGAGAGGGCACCCATGAGTTCTTCTAGTGACAAGTTTTCCACGTCTCTTGCTTCTTCAAGCGCCTCAATTTTCATATCGAATCTTGAGGGTAAAGTTCGAAGAGTTTTCTGAACAAGTTTGGACTCACTGTACTCATCACCGAGGAGGAAGGCTTCATTAGCAATGTCTCTAAGTTTAGCATTGTATTGAGCAATTGTTTCATGATCCTCCATTTTAAGTTCCTCAAACCGTGTACCAAGGATTTGTCTTTTGGATCTTTTCACGGATGGGGTACCTTCATGGGCAACGCGGAGGGCGTTCCATGCATCTTTGGCCGATTCACACTTGGAGATCAGTTTGAACTGATTTAGGTCGACTCCATTTAAAATTGCATTGATTGCAATGGAGTTGTTGCTCGCGTCGAGATCTTCTGCGTCCGACCAGTCGAGCTCTAGCTTCGGCTTTCCATCTTTGTCTAGTGGTGGAGACCATCCTTTGAGAATGCTTTTCCACGCTTTTTGATTTTCCCTTTTGATGAAAGCTGTCATGCGGACCTTCCAGTATGAATAGTTAAATTCATTTAAGAGCGGCGGCTTTGATGATGATAATCCCTCAACGTTTTGTGCCATCAAATCTGCAAGATCTAAATAAAACCAGAATCTCACCAATGTAAGTAGGTGATAGGCTCTTGATGCCAATTGATAGATCTTAGAGTCTAATACTTTACGTTTTAGCAGTAGTTGCGGTACCTAGTCTAGACAGATAAGTAAGACAGGTAAGTAAGACAATAAAGTAAGACAGCAGATTTTAACGTGGTTCGGACTATGTCCTACATCCACGAGGCTTTCGCCTGAATCAAACTTCTTTCAACGGACAAAAGTTATTACACCAACTGGTTTTACTCTAACACCGAATCCCTCTAATGTTGATACCACCGGAACCTTTTTCGCGTCTACTCCGTTTGACCCGTAAGACCAAGACTCCCGTACTGATCTTCTTATGAGAATGCTTCCAAGCGAACTGCACGTACGTATAGATCCCTCTAACTGGCGCAATCCTTTCCCGTTGAACTCCCTTCAACTCTTGTCGGCTTCTCACGTTCTTGATGTAACTCAAGAGGGCGAAAACTAAGAAATCAAAATAAAAGAGAACACCTAAAGATGTATATTTTGTTACACGAGTGTTCTACATTGATTCCTAGGATTTCTACTATTAATAGGATAGCTCTCCTGAAAGATATCCTTGATTCTCGGCCAGTCTCCATATCCAGTCGAGACAGGATCTTTCCAAAGTATATCCGAATCTTTCCATGATAAGGCGATTCTTCCTTTTGCAACGTCTTTGTTTCCGATTGATAAGATCTTCATGATCTTCATATATTCTGCACATCAAAGACAAAGAAGAACTCCACAAGGAATAGATTACTAAAGGATATAGGAAAGAGTTTGATAAAGATTAACTTTCCATAAGATAAGATACTATAAGATCAAGTTAAATCTTTCCAAACTCACCTAAATATTCACGCGTCTAATAACAGGATAAATACCATAAAACCGTGTGAATAAGTAAGTAAATAAATCAAAGTAAATAAAACCGAATTTTCCTTTAAAATAATTTTGCAAACAAGGAAATAAAATCTAGTTGGACCTGGCAGTCCTGACTGTTCAACCGAGTTCGAAACATGTCGGACTTTGCGGTCCTAACAATTAGGAAGTCTCTCACAGGTTACATCTTCACTGCAGTTGGCACGGCTATAAGTTGGAAGGAAAGTCTGCAGAAAGTTGTGGCTTTATCCACAACTGAGGCTGAGTACATTGCTCTAACTTAAGTTGTCAAGGAGGCAATGTGGTTGGAGGGGATATGTAAGGAATTGAAGGTTCAAGAAGAGGTCATCACAGTGTTTTGTGACAACCATAGTGCAATACATTTGTCTAAAAATCAAGTGTATCATGACAACCATAGTGCAATACATTTGTCTAAAAATCAAGTGTATCATGAGAGAACAAAACATGTTGACATAAAGTTACATTTTGTTCGAGAGATCATTTCAAGAGGAGAGGTGCTGATTCAGAAGATTGCAACCGAGCACAATCCTGCTGACATGATCACCAAAGTGTTGCCAAGTGGGAAATTCAGCTACTGCTTGGAGCTTGTGCAGCTGAAGGATGCATAGCTTGTTTCAAGCTGGTTTAGCCTGGTTTTAGCCTAGTTTGAGTGGTGTTTTGAGCAGTGTAAGAACCAAGGTTGAGAATTGTGATGAATTAATTAATAAACAGCTGGAATTAGAGGAAGTTAGCACGTGCTTAATTAACTTAAGAAGGAGTTAGTTAGAGTTAACCGAATCCGGAAGGTTTCAGTTTGAAAGTTAGGTGAAAGTTAGTTAGAACTTTCTATTTTGAGGCGGATTGTTGCAGCCTATTTAAGGCACTTGTGCGCATCAGTTTTCTGTCGATTCATTGTAATTTCTTCAGCATTATTCTCTCATACACTTGTTCTAGTGAAAGCCATTCCGTGGATGTAGGTCTGAATCAATTTGATTCAAACGCGAACCACGTTAAAGTCGCTGTGTGTTGTGCGTGTTTTTCTGGCAATTTTTCTTACTCTGTTTCTGCTTATTTTCTGCTTGGTTTGTTCGATCCGATCACTTGTTTCTTGATCGTTTTCGATACGGTTTTGTTTGCTAAACTCATATTTGGTGTGTTAACAACGTTTTGATTGGTTTAAACTCTACGCTCTCTATAATATCTAGAGAACATGTACACTTTCCTTTCTAAGAAGGTCAATGTTGTTCTTGTTCCTCACGCTTATTTTGCTACAATACCAAATTGCAAATTTGTAGACATTGCCCCCTCAATTTAATTTGCGGCTTGTAGCAAGACTCTTTGTCATTTCAAATGCCAGTTGTATTATTAAACCATTAATTAGTTGCTTTTTCTATATTGTTTCTCAACTAGTTTATCCAAGAGTGATTGCATCATATTAGACAATTAAATGGAGGTGCATTTCTGATATAAGTCACAAAATCCACCGCTAAAATTTTTTGCACGCCGCACGGTTCGTGCACCGGCGACATCAGTCCCTTGCTTCGCACTAGGACGCTTTAAGAATTCTCAGTTCTCGCACTTAGAATCCTTAGTTCTCTCTTTTAGAATTCTTAAATTCTCAGAATAAATGTTATGTGCATATATTCAATTTACCTTATGTTTTCCTTCTCACCTACATTCTACGCTCCTTGAAGAATAATTAGACAAAAATAAAATTGTAAACAAAGTAATTGCAGAAAATTGAAAGTAAGTTATAGAAACAAACTAATTGCAGAAAATTGAAAGTAAGTTATAGAAACAAAATATTAGAAGAAATAAGCGTTACAACTCTAGCACTATGTTATTCGTTACTTTAATAGATAATGAGGGAAAAAGTAAAATAAAATTAAATATTTGAAAAAGAGTAAATATACATATATAAAAGAAATGAGAGAGAAAATGTATAACCAAAATCATTCGTTTGTTAGGCAATGAGAAATAATATCAAGAAAAATTAGTGAAATTGATCAGGAGTAGATGACGAATCCTCGTTTTCACAATAAGAGAAAATAAAAAGATACAATTACTGATCCATTAATTCAAATTAATTTCGACAAATGTATTCATACATAGACATGAAT
Organism: Misopates orontium; assembly: GCA_946800315.1. NCBI lineage: Eukaryota > Viridiplantae > Streptophyta > Magnoliopsida > Lamiales > Plantaginaceae > Misopates > Misopates orontium. The sequence goes on from OX326951.1 coordinate 8,603,814, forward strand.
TAATTATTCATGTTAGATTGTAAGATGCCCAGGTATCTGTTTGCTTCTGACGTGCGAGTAGAAGGACTCAAAACAGGATGAGCACAATTTAACCACGAGACGTTGAAAGCCCTTCCTTGTCTTTCTTTAGCTTCTAGCGTATATGTTTCAGAATCAATTATATCCACTGAAAACTGTAAAACACATATTTCCCGAAACTTCAATGCTAACAGCTTTGGACCAACAGGACCTGCCTCAAAAATAGATCGCAAGACAGTATCAGTGAATTTGGCCATCCAGTTCCACAGCTCTTCAAGCCACCTCTCAACATTTCCATGCCGCTGAAACTGAAATGATAATTCTTCCAAAACTCTACAAAATATATTTGTTCCTATGATAATCGAATGTTTTGCTAGCACGGGATTACTGTCTCTCAAGAATGTTAATAAGACAAGCATTAGTATGGACAAATGCTCCATTGTGTTTGCCCCTATCTCCCCAATTACTTCGACGAGGTACTTTTTAACGAGGGTTTCGGGAGAAGACTGCAATTCAACCAAAAAAGGGAAAGGATCGGCAGCATGATGACGCTCAAGATTCAACAAAATGTCCTTCACCTGCCTAAACGGCGATAACTACACCACCAAATCCCCGTGATTGCTCTCCGCCGCCAGCAGCGGTAAAGCCTGCTCCCGCGACGGAACCGCTCCGGCCATGCCAAATTCAAAAAAATTATTGATCAAAAAGGAATATCGAAATGACAAATTGGGGAATTGCTGGTTGTTTTCAGTGGATTAAATTTCTTGTGCCTGGATATGGATGAATGGGTGTCTCCCCTATATTCCACTCGCATCCAAGTAATTACATATGCTTTATATATACGCATATTTAACGATGGAAGAGGAAGAAAGTATCTGAGAATCGACGAAGAAATGTTTTTCAGATTCAGAGGTAAAACTGTCAAAACCAGTCCATGTATTTTTGGTAATTTCTTCTTATGTACTTATGTATAAAGGTGCAACCACTCTATAAAACGCTACACGATTTTGGCTGCCTTAAATGTTTTAGTAGTTGGGACTTCTATTCACATCAACCCTAAGTCGAATTTAGCTCTAGATTATGCCACCTCCGTTTCTTAGTAGCTTGATACCGTCACCGCGTGCTATTAACTTAATTTGCCTCCACCATCATCTGCGTATAACGAGTTTATGATCGCCTATTCTCCCCTACACATAAACTGCACATAGCGTTGTTCACCGATCTCAAATTGTTACTTTGTTGAGCTATATATCTTAGATATTACTAGTTATATTCCTTACCACGTATATTTAGTCAAAAGTTGACTACTTTATTTTTTGTTTTTGAATCAAATCAAGATCGGGAAGTGCATTTGTTTACAAATCTGATCGACATATATCTCTATAATATCTAGAGAACATGTACACTTTCCTTTCTATGAAGGTCAGTTTTGTTCTTGTTCCTCACGCTTATTTCGCTACAATACCAAATTGCAAATTTGTAGACATTGCCCCCTCAATTTCATTTGCGGCTTGTAGCAAGACTCTTTGTCATTTCAAATGCCAGTTGTATTAATAAACATTAATTAGTTGCTTTTTCTATATTGTTTCTCAACTAAGTTTATCCAAGGGTGATTGCAGCATATTAGACAATTAAACGGAGGTGCATTTCTGATATAAGTCACAAAATCCTCCGCTAAAATTTTTTGCACGCCACACGGTTCGTGCACTGGCGACTTCAGTCCCTTGCTTCGCACTAGGACGCTTTAAGAATTCACAGTTCTCGCACTGAGAATCCTTAGTTCTCTCTTTTAGAATTCTTAATTTCTCTCAATAAATGTTATGTGCATATATTCAATTCTACCTTATGTTTTTCTTCTCGACTACATTCTACGCTCGTGGAAGAATAATTACACAAAAATAACATTGTAAACAAAATAATTGCAGAAAATTGGAAGTAAGTTATAGAAACAAAATATTAGAAGAAATAAGCGTTACAACTCTAGCACTATGTTATTCGTTACTTTAATAGTTAATGAGGGAAAAAGTAAAATAAAATTAAATATTTGGAAAAAAGAGTAAATGTACATATATAAAAGAAATGAGAGAGAAAACGTATAACCAAAATCATTCGTTTGTTAGGCAATGAGAAGTAATATCAAGAAAAAATAGTGAAATTGATCAGGAGTAGATGACGAATCCTCGTTTTCACAATAAGAGAAAATAAAAAGATAAAATTATTGATCCATCAATTCAAATTAATTTCGACAAATGTATTTATACATAGACATGAATTAATAATTCATGTTAGATTGTAAGATGCCCAGGTATCTGTTTGCTTCTGACGTGCGAGTAGAAGGACTCAAAACAGGATGAGCACCATTTATCCACGAGACGTTGAAAGCCCTTCCTTGTCTTTCTTTAACTTATGGCGTATATGTTTCAGAATCATTTATATCCAATGAAATTTGTAAAACACATATTTCCCGAAACTTCAATGCTAACAGCTTTGGACCAACAGGACCTGCCTCAAAAATAGATCACAAGACAGCATCAGTGAATTTGGCCATCCAGTTCCACAGCTCTTCATGCCACCTCTCAACATTTCCATGCCGCTGAAACTGAAATGATAATTCTTCCAAAACTCTACAAAATATATTTGTTCCTATGATAATGGATTGTTTTGCTAGCACGGGATTACTGTCTCTCAAGAATGTTAATTAGACAGGCATTAGTATGGACAAATGCTCCATTGTGTTTGCCCCTATCTCCCCAATTATTTCGACGAGGTACTCTCTAACCAGGGTTTCGGGAGAACGCTGCAATTCGACCAAAAAGGGGAAAAGATCGGCAGCATGATGACGCTTAAGATTCAACAAATTGTCCTTCACCTGCCTATACGACGATAACTACACCACCAAATCCCCGTGATTGTTCACCGCCACCAGCAGCGGTAAAGCCTGCTCCCGCGACGGAACCGCTACGGCCTTGTAAAATTCCAAAAATGTATTGATCAAAGAAGGAATCTCGAATTATTAAATTGGGTAATTGCTGGTTGTTTTCAGTGGATTAAATTTCTTGTGCCCGGATATGGATGAATGCGTGTCTCCCCTATCTTCCACTCGTATCAAAGTAATTACATATGCTTTATATACACGCTTATTTAACGATGGAAGAGGAAGAAAGTATCAGAGAATCGACGAAGAAATGTTTTTCAGATTCAGGGTAAAATTGTCAAAACCAGTCCATGTATTTTTGGTAATTTCTTCTTATGTACTTATGTATAAAGGTGCAACCACTCTATAAAACGCTACACGATTTTGACTGCCTTAAATGTTTTAGTAGTTGGGACTTCTACTCACATAAACCCTAAGTCCATTTTAGCTCTAGATTTTGCCGCCTCCATTTCTTAGTCGCTTGATACCGTCACCGCATCCTATTAACTTAATTTGCCTCCACCATCATCTGCGTATAACGAGTTTATGATCGCCTATTCTCCCCTACACATAAACCGCACATAGCGTTGTTCACGGATCTCAAATTGTTACTTTGTTGAGCTATATATCTTAGATATTACTAGTTATATTCCTTACCACGTATATTTAGTCAAAAGTTGACTACTTTAGTTTTTGTTTTTGAATCAAATCAAGATCGGGAAGTGCATTTGTTCTGATCGACATATATCTCTAAAATATCTAGAGAACATGTAGACTTTCCTTTCTAAGAAGGTCAATTTTGTTCTTGTTCCTCACGCTTATTTCGCTACACTACCAAATTGCAGATTTGTAGACATTGCTCCCTCAATTTCATTTGCGGTTTGTAGCAAGACACTTTGTCATTTCAAATGCCAGTTGTATTAAAAAACATTAATTAGTTGCTTTTTCTATATTGTTTCTGAACTAAGTTTATCCAAGGGTGATTGCAGCATATTAGACAATTAAACGGAGGTGCATTTCTGATATAAGTCGCAAAATCCTCCGCTAAATTTTTTGCACGCCGCACGGTTCATGCACTGGCGACTTTGGTCCCTTGCTTCGCACTAGGACAGTTTAAGAATTCTCAGTTCTCGCACTGAGAATCCTTAGTTCTCTGTTTTAAAATTCTTAATTTATCTCAATAAATGTTATTTGCATATATTAAATTCTACCTTATGTTTTTCTTCTCGGCTACATTCTACGCTCGTTGAAGAATAATTAGACAAAAATAACATTGTAAACAAAATAATTGCAGAAATTGAAAGTAAGTTATAGAAACAAAATATTAGAAGAAATAAGCGTTACAACTCTAGCACTATGTTATTCGTTACTTTAATAGTTAATGAGGGAAAAAGTACAATAAAATTAAATATTGGAAAAAAGAGTAAATATACATATATAAAAGAAATGAGAGAGAAAACGTATAACCAAAATCATTCGTTTGTTAGGCAATGTTAAGTAATATCAAGAAAAAATAGTGATATTGATCGGGAGTAGATGACGTATCCTCGTTTTCACAATAAGAGAAAATAAAAAGATACAATTACTGATCCATTAATTCAAATTAATTTCGACGAATGTATTCATACATAGACATGAATTAATTATTCATGTTAGATTGTAAGATGCCCAGGTATCAGTTTGCTTCTGACGTGCGAGTAGAAGGACTCAAAACAGGATGAGCACCATTTATCCACGAGACGTTGCTTGTGCGGTCTACTTGATGAACCGAAGTCACACTAAAAGTCTCCATGGCAAGACACCACAAGAAGCTTGGAGTGGTTACAAGCCAAGTGTCTCTCATTTGCGAGTGTTTAGAAGCATTGGATATGCACATGTGGCGGATGGGAAAAGGAAAAACCTTGATGACAAAAGCCAAAGGTATGTCTTTGTTGGTTATGATCAAAGTTCAAAAGCTTATAAGTTGCCTAATCCAAGCAATGGGAAGACGGTCATAAGTCGAGATGTTGAATTTGATGAAAAGAGTTCTTGGGATTGGAATGGAAATGATGAAGATCACAAGGCTAGTCCGTTCTTTGATGATGATGAAGACGATGCCACACGACCTATGTCTGCGCTATCAACACCTCCACCTCAAAATGTATAAGTTGATGATTCAAGTTCAAGTGAAGGGCCTCGAAGATATAAATCTCTACGTGACTTGTATGACACCACTGAAGAGGTACAAAATTTGAGTGAATTTACACAATTTTGTTTATTTGCGGAGATTGAGCCTGTAGGTTATGATGATGCTATTCGTGATGAGAGATAGAGGGAAGCTATGAATGATGAAATGAAAGCAATAAATAAGAATGACACATGGGAGCTAGCATCACTATCTAAAGGCAAAAACACCATTGGAGTGAAGTGGGTGTACAAAATAAAGAAGAATGCAAAAGGGGAGATTGAGAAATACAAGGCTCAATTAGTTGCCAAGGGTTACAAGCAAAAGGCTGGTATTGACTATGATGAGGTATTTGCTCCGGTTGCTCGTCTTGAAACTATTCGTTTGATTATTTCATTGGCTGCACAAAATAATTGGAAAATTCATCAAATGGACATAAAGTCCGCCTTTCTTAATGGCGTTTTGGAGGAAGAAGTGTACATAAGTCAACCACCGAGTTATGTGGTTAAAGGGCAAGAAGATAAGGTGTTGAAGTTAAAAAAAGCTCTCTATGGTTTGAAGCAAGCCCTGCGTGCTTGGAATAGTTGAATGACAACGATTTCAAGATGAATGGTTTCACCAAGTGTCCACATGAACATGCACTCTATGTGAAGTTGAATAAAAATGGTGATATATTGCTTGTTTGTTTGTATGTAGATGACTTGATATTTACAGAAAATAATGAAAAAATGTTTGATGAATTCAAGAGAGCTATGGCGAAGGAGTTTGAGATGACGGACATTGGCCTTATGTCCTACTATCTTGGTATTGAAGTAAAACAAAGAGACGATGGTATCTTTATTTCTCAAGAAGCATATGCAAACGAAGTGCTTAAGAAATTTGAGATGGAAAAGTGCAAGCCGATTAGCACCCCCGTAGAGTGTGGAGTCAAATTTTCATTGCATGGAGATGGTGAGAAGGTTAATCCAACACTTTTCAAAAGTCTTGTTGGAAGTTTGAGGTACTTAACTTGCACGAGACTGGATATTCTTTTTGGCGTTGGACTTGTAAGTCGCTACATGGAGGCTCCTACTACTTCACATATGAAAGTGGCCAAAAGAATACTTCGGTACATTAAAGGTACGATTGATTATGGAATTTTATATACTCCTTCCCATGAGTTTAAGCTTGTTGGTTATAGCGATAGTGATTGGGCTGGTGATGTTGATAATCGAAAAAGCACAACCGGGTACGTTTTCTTCATGGGAAACTCGGCATTTACTTGGAGTTCAAAGAAGCAACCAATTGTGACCCTATCTACTTGTGAAGCCGAATATGTTGCGCCACTTCTTGTGTTTGTCATGCAATTTGGCTAAAAAGATTGTTGAAAGAACGTAATTTATCACAAGTAGTCCCGACGGAGATATTTGTTGATAACAAGTCAGCAATTGTGTTGGCAAAAAATCCGGTATTTCATGATAGGAGCAAGCATATTGATACTAAAAATCATTTTGTTCGAGATGCTATTGGCAACAAAGAAGTGAAAGTTGAGTTCGTGAAATCCCAAGACCAAGTTGCGGATATCTTCACCAAGCCTTTGAAGTTTGAAGATTTTCAAAAGTTGCGGTTCTCGCTTGGAGTGATGAATCTAGTTTAAGGGGGATGTTGAAATATTATTAAAATAATAATATTATTATTATTAGTAAACTAGATTAATATTATACTAGAAATGTGTGGAAGCTTCTATTCATGTACTTGGAGGATTCATGTATTTGTCTTTTGAGTGTATTCATGAACTTGGTGGATTAGGATGGATCTAAATTAATTAAAGGCACATGTATTAGTATGGTTCATGTTAGCTATTACCTATAACTACCCCATGTATTGTAGTCATTTAAAGCAAGTCAAGAAAAGTGATAGTAAGAAATCATCAAAGTTTCCTCCACTCTTCTCCTCTTATATTTTTCATCTTATCTTTTAGTTTTTATATGCTCTCCAACATCTAACATTCCATGCCGTTGAAACTGAAATGATAATTCTTACAAAACTCTATAAAATATATTTGTGCCTATGATAATGGATTATTATGCTAGAACGGGATTACTGTCTCTCAAGAATGTTAATAAGACAGGCGTTAGTATAAGACAGGTCTACGAGGTACGTACTTTCTAACGAGGGTTTCGGGAGAAGACTGCAATTCGACCAAAAAGGAGAAAAGACCGGCAGCATGAAGAGGCTCAAGATTCAACAAAATGTCCTTCACCTGCCTAAATGACGATAACTACACCGCCAAATCCCCGTGATTGTTTACCGCCGCCAGCAGCGGCAACGCATGCTCCCGCGACAAAACCGCTGCTCCGGCCATGTCAAATTCAAAAAATTTATTGATCAAAGAAGAAATTTGAATTCACAAATTGGGGAATTGCTGGTTGTTTTCAGTGGGTTTTCTTGTGCCCGGATATGGATGAATGCGTGTCTCCCCTATCTGCCACTCGCATCCAAGTAATTAAATATGCTTTATATATACGCATATTATATAAAGCATATTTAACGATGGCAAAGGAGGAAAGTATTAGAGAATCGACGAAGAAATGTTTTTCAGATTCAGGAGTAAAATTGTCAAAACCAGTCCCTGTATTTTTTGAAATTTCTTCTTATGTACTTATGTATAAAGGTGCAATCACTTTATAAAACGCTACACGATTTTGGCTGTTTTAAATGTTTTAGTAGTTGCGACTTCTACTCACGTAAACCCTAAGTCAATTTTAGCTCTAGATTATGCCGCCTTCATTTTCGTAGTCGCCCGATACTGTCACCGCATCCTATCACCTGCATTTGCCTCCACCGTCATCAGTGTATAAACGAGTTTACCATCACCTATTCTCCCCTGCACATAAACCGCACATAGCGTTGTTCACGGATCTCAATTTGATTAATGAACTTCAGCCAAATTTGGTGGTTGCGATTTAAAAATCCAAGTGGTGATAGTTGGGAAAGCATCCAACAATTTTGATGGGAAGATCTGATTGTTAAATGGACATAACTTATAACTTGTCAAGTATTAAGCTGCTATATGATAATGGTGAGACAGAGATTGCTACAAGATTCTGCCTCATGCTTATTGTGATGGCAAATTCAAAGAGATATTTGGAATGGATGGAATTGGAAAGAAGGACCTTCCCCTCTGTAAGTTCTCTTTTATTACATCTATTTACATAAGAATCAATGGGTCAAATTTTATTCAGTATACTGTGTTTTCTTTATTCTAAATCAATGTGTATCTTAGTTCCCATGTACAAGAAAACATTCTTTCGCTCATCATGAATATTAACTCTTTCATGTTAATCTGTTGATCAGGAAAAATTAATTTATCACGAAATTAGTAAATTAGAAATATGATTTGTATTTCGGTGTCTGTCTCTGACATGCTCAATATTAGAATTGTTTTGGGACTTTAGATAGAAATACTTTAAAACGAATTATGAAAGAAGGTTGATACGGTTTTTAAAAAATATCCTTAGTTGAACTTCAATTAATAAAAAAAGAAGTATAGTATTTCGACATTTTTGATGAAAATTTGTTCGATTTATGTGACGTGTGATAATCGTACGGTAAATATATAATTCTTATTTTTCTAAATATTTAGAGCGTGCATCATTGTGATCTCACTACAAGTTATGTTTGTATGTCATAAATTTAGGGAAAATGAATACAAACCTATGATATTACCAAAGGCAACCACCTAAATCCCTTCACACACCCCCTTTTTTTTATTATAACCCTTGTTCTTTCAAACTTGCAGAAATTCCCTAATACTATTAGCAATCTACATAAAATTCGCCCCAATATTAGGAAACACTGCATCATATTCCTTCATGTTATATACAAATTGTATCAAACCTTACTCATGAAAAAATATTATTTCATGCAACCATTGCATGATGACTTGGTACAACCAAAGTCCAAGTTTGTATATATTTTCCTAAATAATAGGGTAGTAAACTCCAAAAACCCCATCTCAATCATGCAGTTACACATATAATCGAATTGGTTGTACCACCTCATTGTGTAGCCGATGTACTTAGTAATCATTAGAGATAGGGTGAAATAGACAGTTCATTTTTAATTAGGGGTTTTGTTCAGGTTTACTAAAATACATGGAGAATTTTTGCATTCTTTAGTAATCTAAAAGTGAGACAAAGAGTGGTTATTATGTGTCAGTAAATCTATCGTGACACGAAGAGTGATACATCATTTTAGTACAGAGGTTTTAGACCAAGAATATAATGAAGGAATTTATTTTAAGTCAAACTCAATATAGATGGGTAATGAACAACATAAAATACATTTTTATATGTGATCAAATTAGCCACACTAGAACTCTTGTTATGCACTTAGCTCAAACTAAAATAATATTTGTTTTGATCATAATTCATAACAACAAATAGCAAACTTATAATCTTGATTTATGGGGTAAGCTATATTAACTAAACAAGAATCACGTCGAAACAAACACATGGCTTTTCCTACTTTACATGCTTCTGTTGAGTAGGACGTCATATTTTAGGCTTCTAGGTTTCATGTCGCTTCTTACGATTTTCATTCAAATTTTCTTCGGTCATCCTCCTGCTTGACCGTTGACCTGTGTCAAGGTTCTCCATAAATCGTATCAGTGCATCCATAGGTGTTCGTTGCACATGACTAAACCATCCTAAACAATTTTCTTGCATCCTAGAAATATTATAGCTATACGACATACTTTAATTAACTAGAATTACGCAATGAAATGCATCCTTTCGTATTAAATAAGTTAGCTTTATCATTAAACCCCCTACTGATCAGCATTTTCGACAGACTTGATAATTGGTTACTGTTCAATGTTGTATTTAGGGACTCGACCAATATGGAGAGGATGGAAAATTGATGGTTAGGCAAGATTATGTTTTGTCGAGTGACGAGTTTCAAGACGTGAAACTACCACAATCTCCAAGGGACTGATGCAGAGCTATGTTCCCTGAGGTTTGTGCTTCAAAATGCAACTGCATTGGAGAAAATGAAGATATTCTGGTCCACAAGTTTTGCAAAGGAATCAATTGGACGCGAGAAGATAACAGATTTGTTGCATGGAGTTTGTAGAGGTTCCAGCGGTTATGTACTTACATTGACTTGAAACTCCATGCCTGTACGCACATATTCTTTTCCCTTTCTCTTTTGGCCTTTCATATACCAATTACCTTGAAATAGAAATATGTTGTGCATCTTATTGCCTGCATTCTTCATATGCATTTACCACCCGACCAAATCTTATATGCCGATTCGGGTGCCCTGCTCTCTGCAATTATGCAAAGTGCTTGATGGTTGTGAGATAATATGTACACGCTGCCATTCTTTTTGCTATTTTTCACATTATGGTTTGATTAATTTGAGTTTCAGTAGTTATTCAATTTGAAAATGTGCTCCGCTTCTTTACTTATTTAGTTCTGGTGCGCACTATGTTTTTTACGAAATGTACAGTTTCCAAAAGAACTGGTCGATTTATAAATTAGATTAAGATGGTTACTGTTAATCTGTTGCTCGAAGGGACAGAAATTGCTTTGGTGGTATTGCGATAGTTGTTTGATAGCTCAACGTCTCTTTTAATGCTGCTTTTGCCTTGATGGTCAAGCAAAGAACATCGCTTTTTGCTTTGTTGCTCAAGCTAGGATTGATCTTCGGACATTGAAACATTTCAGAATATCTCTGAAGGCCTCTTTGTCCTAGTAGTGATAATATACAGTTGCCTTTGGTAAGACAATTGTTTTAAAGAGTTGTTGATATATGAGCCATGTGTTCCTTCTAACACGAAGTGTACAAATAAACAATGAAATGTAAATTAGCTCGTTGCATCACCTACAAGTTCACCCTCTCCAGTAATGTTGAGTCTCTTAATGAAAGTGAAGAAGGGAATGCTTCTCCTCCCATCTTGTGCAGTTTATACCCCTCACGCGCAATTTTCTCATCTTCTTGTTCCTCACCTTTTGACCAAGATCTTCTACTGTGCTAATACTATATGTAAAATCACATCTATAATTAGTCATCTCCTTGCGCAGAATTTGATAAGTTTTATCTCTGTTATAAATAATCGTTTCATGCCCAATTCTTTTAGTAAATTTTTGAGGTGGTACCAAATCTTTTTTTATATATTTAGTATAAGTATTTTTGTGAAATATATTTAGTATTTCATATAGGTATAAAAGCATTATATCTGGTTGCTTAGAAACAATACTACATTCAACTCTAAGGATCATTATTGATAAAGAGTTGGACCTTATTAAAGTTAAGTCTTGGAGGTGGCTAAAGGCTTGAAAACAAGATTTTTGCTTTTCCTTTATTGATTGGTACAATCATCCTCTGTCATGTCTGTAACTTTTCGAGGATCTGATTGTCGTTGTGGTTGTTTCATTTATGCTCTCGTTGGTGTACTTCTGGTACCCTGTTTGCAATAAAATTTTGCTTTTGCCGATCAAAAATAAAATAAAATAAAATAAAATAAAAGCATTTAACCCCCTATATTATAACTCGTGTTACACTTTGCCTCCTATCTTTTTTTTTGGGGCAACTTGTCCCTTGTGCTATGGATTAATAAAACACTTTGCCGCCTTATCTATTGACTGAAAAAAAAAAAATTAAATAATTTTGCCCCTGACCGGATTTCCGGCCAATTTTTGCCAGAATTTGAAGCGTGGACATGGGTATTCATCACTATTTAATCTCAAATTCAATAAAATGCTCTCTTTTCACTTCAATTTTTTTTATATTTTCTTAATTTTCAAACCCTAAATATTGATAATAAAAACTAGGGCTTGAAAATTAAGAAAATGTACAAACGATCGAAGGAAAATAGGGCATTTTATTGAACTTGGTTAAATCGTGATGAACCCCATATCACGTTTCAAATTCTGGCGAAAATTTGCTGGAAATTTGATCAAAGGCAAAAAGTTTTATTTAGCCATAGTATAAGGGACAAATTGCAAAACAGAAATAGAGAGCAAAGTGCAATAGAGGATATAGTCTAGTTATTGATACTTTTATCCCTTTCATACATACAAAAAGCTTATAGATTACTCCTAGTCTTCGAAAAAATTGAATCATGTCCTTGACATTCTATATCTTAGATTCTTAGTCAATATAATTTTAAAAAGTTGAAAGATTGCTACGCCACTCACTTTCTGATGAAAAACGGTAATATATGTACTTGTGCTAACTTTTAGACAATTTTTCATGATAAAACGACAATGTCTGCCACGCTTTTTACAAAGTTATGTTTATAAGATTATTAAAGTGAACGAATGATTCTATTAATCACAGAAAAGGTATATATACTATTACAGAGTCCTAGTACTAATATGCTTACTGATATTTTATATTTACAATAAAAGAAATAAATCATCAACTAGGAGTCTAATAAATCATCAACTAGGAGTCTGCTTAACACGCCCCCGCAAAATTGACGTCCCATCGGCAACGGCAATTTTGGATCTTAACAACTGAAAACGAACTCGTGACAAAGGTTTTGTGAGAAGGTCAGCAAGCTGATCAACAGTGCTAACATAAGAAACAGTGAGAAAACCTTTGTTCACCAAATCCCGAACAAAATGAAGATCCACGGAAATATGTTTCATGCGAGTGTGCTGAACCGGATGAAGAGAAAGACGTAAAGCACCGAGATTATCACATAAAACACGCGGGGGAGTAGGCAGAGAAAAACCAAGTGACCCCAAGGCCGTACTGAGCGCCAAGAACCAAGCCTGAGGGGCCTGTTTGAGGCCATACAATGATTTCCGAAGATGGCAAACATGGTTGGGAAAATTGGCATCAGTAAAGCCCGGAGGTTGAGTCATGAACACATTCTCTGCAAGATCACCGTGAAGAAAGGCATTGCTGATGTCAAGTTGGCGAATTGGCCACGAGCGAGCAGTGGCGATAGAAAGAATGCAACGGATGGTAACCGGCTTGACAACAGGGCTGAAGGTCTCACGGTAATCCACGCCCGGACGCTGATGAAAACCCTTGGCAACGAGACGGGCCTTGTAGCGATCGATGGAGCCATCAGGTTTCCGCTTGAGGCGAAAAACCCACTTGGAACCAATCACATTGCCATGAGAAGGAGCTGGGACAAGATTCCAAGTACCATGCTTGACCAAGGCCGTATACTCATCAGCCATGGCCGCCCGCCATGTAGGATCCTTAAGAGCAGTAGTAACGGAGGAAGGCTCAATCGGACCCTGAACCGGATGCTTGGTCGCAGAGTGAACAACTTTGGGCCGAAATATGTTGTTCATGGAGCGGGTGGTCATGGGATGTGTTCGGGTCGGCGGTGGAGCGAGGCCCGACAACAAATCATGCGGCGGCGTAGCGGCCGAAATGGAGTCGGGCAAAAGGGGCAGCACCGCGGGCGAGAAATCAGCGCCCGACGCACCTGGGGCCGCGAGGCCTGTCGAGCCCGTGGCCGCGGGCGACGTGGCGCGCGCGCGCGCGCGAGGCGAGAAAGCGGGGGCCTGCGGGGCGCGCGCGGGGCCGAGTGGAAACGGCGCGGCGGTGAGGGGCTTACGGCAGATAGGCGGGACCGGTGTCGGATGTATGCCAGAGAAACCCAGAAACTGATTTTCAACAAACCGAACATGTCTGGAGATATAAATGCGACCAGACGTGGGATCCAAGCAACGGTAGGCACTCTGAGACGTGGAATACCCAACAAACAAGCAAGCCCTGGACGGTGCCTCAAGTTTTCCCGGAAAGTAAGGGCGTAGCCAGGGAAAACAGAGACAACCAAAGGTGCGAAGCTTGAGATAGTTAGGAGGGCGCCCAAACAAGACCCCAAACGGTGAAGAACCCCGAAGAATCGGAGTAGGGAGCCGGTTCGTGAGGTACACCGCCGTCTGGAAGGCAAAATCCCAAAAATCCGGAGGCAGAGAGGCGTGACCCAGGAGGATGCGACCCAGAGTCACAAACTGCCAATGACGTCGCTCAGTAGTGCCATTCTGTTGAGGAGTATGAGGAGCAGTGGTAAGCCAACTAATACCCTGTTCAGACAGATAAGAACGCAGTGCCACAAATTCACCACCATTGTCAGAATAAAAATTCTTAATACTGGACCCAAACTGCTTCTCAACTAATCTGCGAAACTCCCGGAAGATGGGAAGAACCTGAGACTTGTGAGACATAGGATAAATCCAACTATACTTGGAAAAGTGATCAACAAGTAACAGGTAGTACCGATTTCCATTCAATGAACACACAGGGGAAGGGCCCCAAACGTCAGCATAGATATAGTGCAACGGATGGAAAGAGTGCAAAGAAGTAACAAAAAACGGTAATCGATGGCTCTTATGTAATAAACAAAAAGAACAACAATCGTTCGACTTAGCAAGTACGGAAGTACAAGGTAAAGAAAAAGTATGAAAAATCAAAGAACTAATGCTATCCGAGGGATGCCCAAGGCGACTGTGCCAGGTTGCCGCCGTCGTCCGTTCACCCACGTTAGCCAAAAAGAAACGCCGAGCCACCAGGGAAAAATTCAGATGATAGACGCCATTATCACACGTTCCTCGCATCAGTTTGACCCCCGTACGCCGGTCTTTAACAAAGAAACACGAAGGATGAAATTCAAGACAAACATTATTGCGAGAAGTAAACTGATGAACGGATAATAAGTTGCGACGGGACGACGGAACACACAAGACATCATCAAGATGAAAAGTACGATCAGAAACAGAGAAAGACGTGGAGCCAATATGAGTGATCGGCAAACCTGAACCATCGGCAATTTGAACTTCATCAGGTCCGTCATATTCTGAGTGAACGGAAAGATTCTGAAGATCAGAAGTCAAATTGTGGGAAGCAGCAGAATCCACCATCCAATTCTGACGAGAGGGAGGCGGTTGCGGGGGAGATGCCGCCATGTTAGCCATAGGGAACTGCAGTTGGCGACAAGTACGAGCGCCGTGACCCTGAATACCACAAATCTGACAGATGAGTGGAGGCCGATAGTTTTGCTGTCCTTGACGGTTTCCCTGATTGTTATAGTTGGGCCCCTGATTCGGATTATAGTAGTAATAACCACCCTGATTGCCCTGATTATTGTTGCGACCACGCCCCCAGCGATTTGAGCGGCCATGGCCGCGTCCACCATTGGTCGAAGTTGGCTGATTCGAACGTTGACGATTTGGATCGCCGGCAGAAACGGTGTTGGCCGTGGCAACAAGTGATGCAGATTGGGATTCAAGCCGCCGCACGTAGGTTTCATGAGCCACAAGCTTGTCATGAAGGGCGGCAAACGAGAGAGGATCATCCCGAGCATTGATTTGAGCGGCAATATCCCGGTAAGAGGCACCCAAACCATTGAGGACAAAGAAGGTGACATCATCATCGGATAAGGGATTATCAATGATGGCGAGCTCGTCAATCTTGAGTTTAACCTGATGAAGAAATTCAGTGACGGATAGGGAACCGATAGTCATGGTTGACAAAGCCTCCTTCAACTGCATGACCCGGGATCGTGACTTGTTGGCAAAAAGACGCTGAAGGGTAGACCACGCATCAGCAGTCGTCCGAGCGGTGGAGATTAGCGGCACAATCTCCGCGGAAACAGAGCCAAACAAGGTGGCAAGTAGGAGAGCATCCTGTCTCGTCCAATGAATAAAAGCGGCGATCTCATCCTGAGTTGCACCGCGAAAAGGGCACGGCGTAGAGCGTCAAGAAACCCTAAAACTCCATAGCCATAAAACACATGGCGAACTTGAGCGTTCCAGGAGTAATTGCCAGACGTAAGCTGGAGAGGAAGATGAGTATGCGCATTGATCGGAACAATCGGATCAAGAGGCGGGCCGCGTAGAGGAAGCGGCACGGTCGGCAGGGCTTCACGCGGCTGAGACGCGGCGGTGGCGTCGGGCGTCTCGGCGGAGCTAGGGTTAGAAGAGTTTGCGGAAGACATAGGGATCGAATTACTCTTTTAGGAGATAAATCCTGCTGATACCATATAAGATTATTAAAGTGAACGAATGATTTTATTAATCACAGAAAAGGTATATATACTATTACAGAGTCCTAGTACTAATATGCTTACTGATATTTTATATTTACAATAAAAGAAATAAATCATCAACTAGGAGTCTAATAAATCATCAACTAGGAGTCTGCTTAACAATGTTCACATGTAAGACAGAGAACATGGCCATGCTTTTCTCTGTTCCCCAGCAGTCTCTTTCATTTTTCCGATTTCTTAGCAGTAAAAAAAACACTTACGGATGTTTTCTTTTTCACTTTTAATAGTTTTTGATATCATACTTTAAAATACGACGGAATTAGTGTGAGGAAACACCAGTTATACGTAGGGGTGGCAATTGGATCAACCGGATCGGATCCAAGTCTAAATTCATGTGGATCCGATCCATTAGGATTTGGATCCAACCGGATCCATAGGGGTGGATCTCAAATGGATTCAACTTGGATCGGATCCGCGTCCGGATCCATGTGGATCCGCGGATCTAAGTAGTACTATTTTTGGATCCAAATATGGATCCGACCGGATCTATTTGTGGATCCACCGCGGATCTATTGTTGGATCCAAGTGGATCTATTGTCGGATCCAAGTGGATCCATCTTGGTAGATCCATCTAATCCACCAAATCAACCTCTACTCAACCCAATTTCCCCTTTTACCAATATATCCCACCACCTTAAATTTAATAATATATTAATATATATCATTATTCTTAGTTCTTAATTAACAAGATATTGGACGCTTAGAAAGAAAAAAAAATTGTAATTTAACACTCAACTACATTACGATATAAATGTGCAAGCTAGTGTTTCACAATAAGTTAACTTTTTTATAAATTTTAAAATATGTAATGCTCTTTTGAGATGTATTTACTAAAAATTATATGTATACACATAAAACATTTATATATATATATATATATATATATATATATATATATATATATATATATATATATATATATATATATATATATATATATATATTATATTTGAGAAAAATATACAAATCATTAATACTTCTATAACAAAAGAAATGTTATTTTTTGTAATGTTTTTAATGAAGTTGAGTTTTGGAATTTGGAAGACTTTCTCGAGCTTTTGATTAAGGATTAGAAATATTATCTAAGTTCTTTTTTATATATGATTAAGAATAATTTTTGCCTCTTTAAAAATTGAGGTTAAAGATTACAAAATTATAAAATTTAATAATGAGAATAAAAATACCAATCAACCATAGATTGTACATATCTTTAACTTTAATGATAGTTACAAAATTAAAGCACGAGCTCTTCTTCTCATGAATAGTCATACGTTGTCAAATTATTTTTCGTAATTAAAAAATTAAATTCATAGTAAAATAAAGTTATATTTTAAAAGTGTACAAATGCATAAAGACAATGAGATAGCGGCGCGAATAAAAAACTAAATGCCAAAAATTGCTTTAAATTGAGTTAGATCTAGACATGGACTTGGATAGATCCACACGGATCCAAATGTGGATCCATCTGGATCCACCCAGATCCATGATTAGATCTAGCTGGATCCACTCAGATCCACCCGGATCCACATTGGATCCAGGTCCACCTTGGATCCACCGGATCAACTTGGTTTCGGATCCATGGTGGATCCTAGGTGGACCGGATCCGATGGATCCACAACGGATCCGGTTGGATCCATGGATCCGAATCCATTTTGCCACCCCTAGTTAATACGTTATTCAAGCTTGAATGCGTTTGGATTTCACGTATAAATCCATAGTGGGTGTACTCGCATCTTTCATGAACTTCAACATAATTGTTCCTTTAGGGGTGGGACAGGACGAGTACCTGCGGGTTTGTGTATTTCCCAATAGGTAGTACCCGAGGATTCAAAAATCTTCGGGTACCCGAATTTGGCGGGTACCATGACGGGTATCTGTGTTTTACTTTTTTTTTTTTTACTTTTTCTGTGTGTCTTTAGTAGAAATAAAACGATTTTTGTGTATCTATTGGAACTATTTGTCAAAAAAAGACTGCATTTTTAACTCCATGCCGTCTTCTTAAGCGCTCATGGCTCACCCTTTCAATATTTTGTAGCTTGTGCTGTCTTTTGGTTATCTTTTCTTCTTCAACAATCGTAATTTAATAGAGATTAAAAAATAGAATCAAAGAATATATAAACCGGACAAGAATATACATACAAGCCGAAAAACTATATAAATAAGTGGTAGTTGAGTAGAGAAAACTTCAATTCATATTAAAGAAAACTTGATATCTATGAGTGATCTTGACAAGAAAGTCTTTCTGTATCACTGTCACAATGGTGTGTTAAGTGTAAAGAAAGGATCTTTGTTGGTAATGAGGGGGCACAGAAGAAATAACCTATACTTTCTTGAAGGAGAAGTGAACAAAGGCACTGTTGCTACACCTGAAAGTAAACCATTGACAAAAGTGGAATTGTGGCACTAAAGGTTGGGTCATGTGAGTGAGAAAGGCTTGATAGAATTGAGTAAACAAGGCTTGTTGAGTTCTGATAAACTGGAGAACTCAGTTTCTAGAGGATTGTGTTCTTGGCAAGTCATGTAGGCTGAAATTCACCACAGGAGTTCACAGAACAAAGGAAACACTTGATTACATATATTCTGATCTCTGGGGGCCTTCAAGAGTTCAATCACATTCTGGTGCCAGGTACTTCTTAACTCTTGTTGATGATTACTCTAGGAAGCTTGGGTTTATGTTTTGAAAACAAAAGATGAAGTGTTTGCCACATTCAAGTCTTGGAATACTCTGATCGAAAATCAGACAATGAAGAAGGTTAAGAGGTTAAGAACAGATAATGGACTTGAGTTTTGCTCTGAAGAATTCAATAGTTTTTGCATGGAGAATGGCATTGTTAGACATAGAACAACTGCAGGTACTCCACAACAAAATGGTTTGGCTGAGAGATTCAACAGAACTTTACTTGAGAGAGTGAGATGCATGATAAACAATGCACCTCTACCTAAGGTATTCTGGGCTGAAGCTGTTATGACAGCTGCTTACCTGATAAATAGATCACCCTCATCTGCTCTAAACATGAAAAATCCAGAAGAAGCATGGTCACGTCATGCTACAGATCTAAGTAGACTCAGAGTGTTTGGATGTTTGGCTTATGCACATGTCAGACAAGACAAACTTGAGCCTAGAGCATTGAAGTGTATGTTCTTTGGTTATCCAGAAGGTGTGAAAGCTTACAAACTATGGTGTTTAGAAGCTGGACATAGGAAGTGTATCATTAGTAGGGATGTAGTATTCAATGAATCTGAAATGGCACACAAGAAGCATGAGAAAGTTTACACTCCAGAGAAGATACCTGCTAAAGTTATAGAAAAGGTGGAGCCAACTGTGGATTCTGGAGAGAATACAGTTGGAAAGTGGCTCGTCAATGAAGATGAACAACAAGACACTCATAATGCAGAGGATGAAAGTGAAGGAAATCAACAGGAAGAGGAGACATACATGCTGACAAGAGACAGAACCAAAAGGCCTATAAAGCCTCCAAGCAGGTATGGATATGCTGATCTACTAACTTGCTCTCTAGTTGTAGCAAGTAATGTACTTGAGGATGAACCTAAACATTACCAAGATGCACTGAGAAGTAAAGACAAGAAAAGATGGATAGAGGCTATGCAGGAAGAAATGAAATATCTCATGAAAAACAATACTTGGGTTCTGACAGAGAAGCCTAAAGGCTCAAAGGTTGTGAGTTGTAAATGGATTTACAAGAAGAAACCAGGGATACCAGGTGTTTAAGATGAGAGGTACAATGCAAGATTGGTTGCCAGGGGGTTCACTCAGAGAGAAGGAATCGATTATAATGATGTTTTCTCACCAGTGGTAAAGCATAGATCTGTCAGAATTCTATTAGCTCTAATTGCAAAGTGTGACCTTGAACTTGAGCAAATGGATGTGAAAATAGCTTTCCTATATGAAAAACTTGATGAAATCATACTCATGAAGCAACCTGCATGGTTTAAAGTTAAGGGAAAAGAGGATTTTGTGTGCAGTCTTGAGAAATCTCTTTATGGACTTAAACAGTCTCCAAGGCAATGGAACAGAAGGTTTGATGAGTTCATGAGTTCGGTTGATTTCAAGAGGAGCAAGTTTGATACTTGTGTGTATTTCGAGTTCACCTCAGAAGATAGTTTCATTATCTTGCTACTTTATATGGATGATATACTCATAGCAAGCAACAACAAAAGTGAAGTTGAAAGCATAAAGGGTCAGTTGAAAGGTGAATTTGAAATGAAGGATCTTGGCCCTGCAACAAGGATTCTTGGCATAGAAATCAGCAGAAAAAGGGTCAGAGGTGTTCTATACTTGTCTTAGAAGAATTACTTGAAGAAAGTATTGGAGAAGTTTGGAATGATTGAAGCAAAATCAGTCAATACACCTCTGTCACAGCAGTTCAGATTGAGCAGTGATCAGGCACCAAAATCAGAAGAAGATAAGGAGTTCATGAGCTAATTTCCTTATGCAAATGCAGTTGGCTCATTAATGTATGCTATGGTATGCACAAGACCTGGTCCTGCATATGAAGTGACCATCGTTAGCAGATTCATGGCAAATCCTAGAAGAATGCACTGGAATGCTTTGAAATGGATTCTGAGATACATCAGAGGAACTCTTGACAAGGTTCTGGTTTATGGTGGAGCTAAGGATCAAAGGATAGCTATTGAGGGATATGTGAATTCTGATTATGCAAGTTGTTTAGACACTAGTGATAGATCTTAGAGTCTAATACTTTACGTTTTAGCAGTAGTTGCGGTACCTAGTCTAGACAGATAAGTAAGACAGGTAAGTAAGACAGTAAAGTAAGACAGCAGATTTTAACGTGGTTCGGACTATGTCCTACATCCACGAGGCTTTCGCCTGAATCAAACTTCTTTCAACGGACAAAAGTTATTACACCAACTGGTTTTACTCTAACACCGAATCCCTCTAATGTTGATACCACCGGAACCTTTTTCGCGTCTACTCCGTTTGACCCGTAAGACCAAGACTCCCGTAATGATCTTCTTATGAGAATGCTTCCAAGCGAACTGCACGTACGTATAGATCCCTCTAACTGGCGCAATCCTTTCCCGTTGAACTCCCTTCAACTCTTGTCGGCTTCTCACGTTCTTGATGTAACTCAAGAGGGCGAAAACTAAGAAATCAAAATAAAAGAGAACACCTAAAGATGTATATTTTGTTACACGAGTGTTCTACATTGATTCCTAGGATTTCTACTATTTATAGGATAGCTCTCCTGAAAGATATCCTTGATTCTCGGCCAGTCTCCATATCCAGTCGAGACAGGATCTTTCCAAAGTATATCCGAATCTTTCCATGATAAGGCGATTCTTCCTTTTGCAACGTCTTTGTTTCCGATTGATAAGATCTTCATGATCTTCATATATTCTGCACATCAAAGACAAAGAAGAACTCCACAAGGAATAGATTACTAAAGGATATAGGAAAGAGTTTGATAAAGATTAACTTTCCATAAGATAAGATACTATAAGATCAAGTTAAATCTTTCCAAACTCACCTAAATATTTACGCGTCTAATAACAGGATAAATACCATAAAACCGTGTGAATAAGTAAGTAAATAAATCAAAGTAAATAAAACCGAATTTTCCTTTAAAATAATTTTGCAAACAAGGAAATAAAATCTAGTTGGACCTGGCAGTCCTGACTGTTCAACCGAGTTCGAAACTTGTCGGACTTTGCGGTCCTAACAATCTCCCCCAATTGACTTGTTTGGCAAAAACACTTTTAAATCCCAAGGAAAATGTAGACATGCTGAAATAAAACAAGTTAGTAAGAGATAGGCACATAAATCAACTAACGAGTCTCGACAGCAATAAAAATGTGTTGCAACAGCGGTGCAACACTCCGCAAAACAACTTAATAATGTAAGCAGTTAAAAACATTGTTCTTAAGCGGAATAAAAACAAAACAAAATAAATAACAAGATAGATCAGCAGCAGCCGGAAGAAATCTCCCCCATTCTTCAAGACTCCCCCATTCTACATATTCTGTTTACTCCCCCATTTTGCCAGAACTAGTCAAGGCTTTGCCGCTAATTGGGCAAGTGACTCGTTCATGGACTGCAGCAGTGTAATGACCTGGGCAAGTTGCGACTGAAGGTTGTCGAGACTGCCCTGGGGAACAGACGGTCCAGCTTCGTTATCCCTGGCAGTTGGGACAGAGCGCCGGATCGGAGAACCAAGTAGAGCTTGAACAAGGTGACTCGGGGCATGATAAGGCCTAGGGCGGCTCGTCATCTTGTCCTTAGAGACCCGGATATCCATTTGAGATATGAGCAAACGGTAGACCAATGATGGATAGCCTAAGGTCATCTTTACCTTGTGGTCGGATGCTTCAAGTTGTAAACGCTCAAAGACCCGTTTCCCAAGATTAATGGGAGCATTCGAACCAATACGGAATAAGATAGAAGCAGTTAATGGGCTCACGGTAGAAGTATGAGACATAGGGTACCAATTTCTTACCATAATTCCATAGATCAGACCATACCATAGAAGAAGGGAACCTCGTTGTAGATTTCCATTCTTTGGCCACTTCATGGGTTGGCCGGTTATGGTTGACGCGACTGCATCCATATCTGCCTCCAGTTCCAACTCGGAGTCGCAACCGGTTTGTATGTCAGGAGAACCCAACTGCATGTTCAGAATTTGCGGACTGATCTTGAAGATGAACTTCCGGACAAATACTGAATGTTCCTTGGCTGAGCCTGGAACGCCTAGTTGAGTATCCAGATTGGCGTAAAACTCATGCACAATCTGGGTTACAAACGGTTGTACCCTGCGAGTGGATTCAAGAAACCCTCTCCCTTCCAAAAACTCAATAACCCCCGTACCCTCATAAGAATCATCATGAAGTTGAACTTCACGAACAGGAATGCGATCAGTGAGACGAGTATACCTGAGTTTGGCTTGAGATGTGTAGAACCTGTCGAAAAATGCCTTTTTCACCCTGAAAGGCTCATCGGACGGTGGAACACGGGGAGGGACTGCAAAATCTCCTTCAGCTTCTTCTTCAGCCTGGTCGTGACTGCCTGCCTCAGAGGCCGACTGGTCGCCTGACTGGTTGTCCTTATCAGACAAGGACTGAGCTGAGCGTTTCTGCTGTTTGCGGACAGGGCTGGAATCTGAGTCAGAGACCTCGATTGGAGCAGAGTCCGAGGCAGCAGGAGCGGATCGGGGACGTTTGGATACAGGAACTTTCTTGCGTGTCCCGACTCGGCTCGCGACACCCTCTGCAATAGGTTTTGACTTTTGGCGAGCAAATGGAGTGCGCTTAGGAGGTTGAGCCTTCTGCTTCCCTTTAGCCGCGGTGGTGTGGCGGCGAGAGGATGCAGGAACAGGTGCAGGTGACGGCGACGTGTCGTCCGGCATGGGAACAGAGTGCGAGTCGTCCAAAGGAGGAGAGAACTCGCGTGCCTGAGGAGCAGTGGCACGGGGTGGTGACTCTGTTGCCGGTGGTGGTGGTGTGGTGTCTTGCGGTGGTGCCGTGGAAGACGTCGGTGGAATAAAGTCCGCCGGAATTTGGATTTTGAGCGGCTTTGGCTGCAAGACTTGGGACAACTCGTTGCCCGTTGTGGATGCACTGTCAGGGTCGACTGATGGGGTCGACTGAGACGATTCTCCTGATGACTTAGATTCCACCATGTTAAATATTTTCTTGATAAATGTAGGTGAGAAAGAAGACATAAACACAAATCCACACACCAAAAAATATGATCACACGAGAGAGAGAGAGAGATAGGAGGATGGCGTGAGATATGATACAAAGGAAAGATATATAAATAGATGTAATCAAATCAATGTCATATCTTTTATAATCATTATCCACAACTTCCCATAAGAGATAGGACTCTTACCAAGACTCATCTAGGAAAGATTCCAACAAGATATGCAACTCAATCTCTACGAAATTTAAAACGCGGCAAAGCATAGGCGGGAAACAAATTCGTGCCAAAATTAAACATATCGCGTTTTAAAGACAAAATAAAATAAAAAGCACCTGTTTAAAAAAATTAAAACAAATTAAAACACAAATTAAAAGAAACAAACAGAAAGTAACTCAGCAAATTACTCACATAACTTACCGAGGACCGATTCAACTGGTGTAAGTGGATGTCGAGACACCCTGTCATGACAGACTATAAGACTGAGTATAAAACAGGTCGAGACTGAAGCATACTCATGACCCAGATGAATACATTAAAATGTGTGTGTGTGAATTCTCATATGATAAACAGATGAAAGGGAAGAGAATTTGAAAGGGGCAAAAATCGTTTTGCAAGATATCTCTTTTCAAACAATACAATTGCACCTTGTACACACACTTTGAGCCTTTTGCATAGAGGTAGCTTTCGCACATAACTTTACATAGAATATGGTAGCTCTTTTCAATTTTGTGATGACCGTGAAATATGAATTGAATGCTTTCACACATATTCATTGAGTTTAGGCAGCTTTTTCCTCTATATATTTTTCTTTTGAAGCACTTTTTCTTGTGGCTCATGCTCTCTTTGTTCTTTTCTTTTCACAACTCTTTTGATCACTCATACTTTTCTTTTCAGCTCAATTCTTCTGTTTTTAAAGTGAGAGGTAGCAAAAGTGGACAATGTCCATGCCAAAGAGATTATAAAAACAAAATAAAAATAAAACAAACAAAAAATTGCCCGTTGCAAAATCCTTCGATTTCACTGATTTAACTGAGGGAATGATGTGCACTGTGTATCAATGCAGTTCTAAGTACGCTCCAGAACCGGCTGTCCAACAGGTCTGCAAGTAAGTCATGACAGTTAGTCCAACAAAAAAAACATCTCAGTTAAATCGGGCACGCGACCAGCACTTAGTGGAGACAAATGCTGAGAGACTTTCTGAGGGTCTCAAAGCTTTGTGAAACAATTTTCTTCATAAAAATAACAGCAGTTTGTCTTCCAGTCGCGACATGCTTAATGACAGCACATTCATTATCATCTAAATCACATAAGAGATGGTGCCATATATCCGTGTGCTGTGTGCATAAGTGCTTAACATGATTATGAGCAATGATAATAGCACAGTTGTGGTTACTAAAGACCAACACATCACTTTGCACAAAAACAAAAAACTTAAGCATGTGATCAACCCAACCAATATCAAGTGATATGACACGATTATGCATAGTTAGGTAGAGATGACTTCCTGTTCCAAAAGTGGAGAAACTGAGGTCTATGAAGTTGCCTCTTGTTTCATTAACAACCCATGTAGGAGTTGCGACAGGAATCATCGACTGTTCTGCAGTTTCAAGATCAAGGTCCTTGATAGGATATTGAAAGTACTTGGATTGATCTATGACCAATCTGTTGGCTCCTTGACTGACCTGCGAACCACAAAAACAAAATAGTTCACTAACAAACGGAGAGATAGATCTGTTTGAGATAGAGTTTGTGAACTGTTCTAAAGGGAGTCGTGACTGCGTTAGGGTATAGCAATTTTCAGCAGTCCGATTTCCTGAAAAAATACAAAAACTTTGGTTATCAAATACATGACATTCATCTTGTGTAAACGTGACAACCAACTTTTGATCGCATAGCTGGCTTATGCTAATCAAATTATGCTCAAGTCCATCAACATGGAACACATCATTAAGTATAGGACACCCGCTAAGAATGAGTGTTCCTTTTGCAACCACTTGACCCTTTTTACCATTACTGAACTGAACTGTTCCACTTGGACCAGTGACATAGTTAGTCAAAAGGCTTTTGTTCCCTGTCATGTGATGTGAGCAAGCACTGTCAAGATACCAACAATCAGGTGAGGCGTTTTCAACAGAAGAAAATGCAAAATGAATGTTTTTATGATTAGAACATTTCACCCTTATGTGATTCGTTGGTTCAGAATCTTCATCGGAGTCTTTAGACACTGTTTTTCGTAGAGTCTTCCGAGATGTCGGGACTCGTTGTCCAACAGGTTTCTTTGCTGTGTTCCTCGATGAGTTCTGTTGTAAGTCAGGACAGCGTGAACGAATATGTCCTTGACCACCACAATGATAACAGGCTCTGCTTGTCTTGTGCATCCGTCGTGACCACCAAACGGGACTGGGCCTGTTCGGTTGACTGGACCTGCAAAAAACATGAGGCTGTGTGAAATTAGGATCACGTGCTAAGCTATCATTATCCATATCAGATATACTAGGAATAGCCCTGCTTAGACCGATCGGTGGGTGGTAACCAAGACCAGCATGATTAAAAATGGGACTAGGACTTTGATCAGAAACTTTGTTCTGATTGTCTGTGACAGTCTTATTGAGAACCTTAAGAACATCTTGGAAGTGTGATTCCAAATCCTCAAAAATAGTGATAGATTCTTTTATGTTTTGTACATTATTTCTGAGGGCCATGACTTGTCTATTTAGATCAACGTTCTTGCGTATCTCTGAAAACAAAATATTTCTAAGGATTCTGATTTCCCGAAAAGGATCAGGGGAATTATCGTCCTCAGTATCTTCGCTGTTTTCCTGAGTAGTCAAGACAGGTGGTAAGTCATGATTAAGAAAAGAAGAAAATGCAAAAAATGTTCTTTCTACAGGTTCATCAATGCAACAATCTAACTCGTCATCACTGCATATAGATGTAATCGATTTAATTTCAGAAGCAGTTTCGGAGTCGTCCTGGTCAGTCGCGACAGGTGATGAGTCAGGTCTGATGACAGAGGAGAGTGCAATATTAGCTTTTTCTCCAGTCTCATCTTCACTTTCAGATGACTCTTCATCACTCCAGGTGCACACCATGGCTTTGTCTTTATTCTTCGGGAGAAGATTTGCACAATCAGTTTGTATGTGACCATAGCCTTGGCATTCCCTGCATTGAACACCTTTTCCTCTTCTTTTGTAGCTAAGATCATTAGCAGCGGAAGATTTAAATGAATTATCAGAGTTAGAAGGGAAAGTGTTCGTACCTTTGTTTTTCCACTTGGAAAACTTTCGGAGTCCTTTGGAGAGAAACGCGACAGATTTCTCGAACTCGTCTTTGTCGTCACTTTGAGGTTTGTCTTTGATTTCAGCTTTAAGTGCAACACCTTTCGAAGTGACTCCATTCAAATTCCTTTTCAACTCGAAAGTTGAGAGGGCACCCATGAGTTCTTCTAGTGACAAGTTTTCCACGTCTCTTGCTTCTTCAAGCGCCTCAATTTTCATATCGAATCTTGAGGGTAAAGTTCGAAGATTTTTCTGAACAAGTTTGGACTCACTGTACTCATCACCGAGGAGGAAGGCTTCATTAGCAATGTCTCTAAGTTTAGCATTGTATTGAGCAATTGTTTCATGATCCTCCATTTTAAGTTCCTCAAACCGTGTACCAAGGATTTGTCTTTTGGATCTTTTCACGGATGGGGTACCTTCATGGGCAACGCGGAGGGCGTTCCATGCATCTTTGGCCGATTCACACTTGGAGATCAGTTTGAACTGATTTAGGTCGACTCCATTTAAAATTGCATTGATTGCAATGGAGTTGTGGCTCGCGTCGAGATCTTCTGCGTCCGACCAGTCGAGCTCTAGCTTCGGCTTCCATCTTTGTCTAGTGGTGGAGACCATCCTTTGAGAATGCTTTTCCACGCTTTTTGATTTTCCCTTTTGATGAAAGCTGTCATGCGGACCTTCCAGTATGAATAGTTAAATTCATTTAAGAGCGGCGGCTTTGATGATGATAATCCCTCAACGTTTTGTGCCATCAAATCTGCAAGATCTAAATAAAACCAGAATCTCACCAATGTAAGTAGGTGATAGGCTCTTGATGCCAATTGATAGATCTTAGAGTCTAATACTTTACGTTTTAGCAGTAGTTGCGGTACCTAGTCTAGACAGATAAGTAAGACAGGTAAGTAAGACAGTAAAGTAAGACAGCAGATTTTAACGTGGTTCGGACTATGTCCTACATCCACGAGGCTTTCGCCTGAATCAAACTTCTTTCAACGGACAAAAGTTATTACACCAACTGGTTTTACTCTAACACCGAATCCCTCTAATGTTGATACCACCGGAACCTTTTTCGCGTCTACTCCGTTTGACCCGTAAGACCAAGACTCCCGTAATGATCTTCTTATGAGAATGCTTCCAAGCGAACTGCACGTACGTATAGATCCCTCTAACTGGCGCAATCCTTTCCCGTTGAACTCCCTTCAACTCTTGTCGGCTTCTCACGTTCTTGATGTAACTCAAGAGGGCGAAAACTAAGAAATCAAAATAAAAGAGAACACCTAAAGATGTATATTTTGTTACACGAGTGTTCTACATTGATTCCTAGGATTTCTACTATTTATAGGATAGCTCTCCTGAAAGATATCCTTGATTCTCGGCCAGTCTCCATATCCAGTCGAGACAGGATCTTTCCAAAGTATATCCAAATCTTTCCATGATAAGGCGATTCTTCCTTTTGCAACGTCTTTGTTTCCGATTGATAAGATCTTCATGATCTTCATATATTCTGCACATCAAAGACAAAGAAGAACTCCACAAGGAATAGATTACTAAAGGATATAGGAAAGAGTTTGATAAAGATTAACTTTCCATAAGATAAGATACTATAAGATCAAGTTAAATCTTTCCAAACTCACCTAAATATTCACGCGTCTAATAACAGGATTAATACCATAAAATCGTGTGAATAAGTAAGTAAATAAATCAAAGTAAATAAAACCGAATTTTCCTTTAAAATAATTTTGCAAACAAGGAAATAAAATCTAGTTGGACCTGGCAGTCCTGACTGTTCAACCGAGTTCGAAACCTGTCGGACTTTGCGGTCCTAACAATTAGGAAGTCTCTCACAGGTTACATCTTCACTGCAGTTGGCACGGCTATAAGTTGGAAGGAAAGTCTGCAGAAAGTTGTGGCTTTATCCACAACTGAGGCTGAGTACATTGCTCTAACTTAAGTTGTCAAGGAGGCAATGTGGTTGGAGGGGATATGTAAGGAACTGAAGGTTCAAGAAGAGGTCATCACAGTGTTTTGTGACAACCATAGTGCAATACATTTGTCTAAAAATCAAGTGTATCATGACAACCATAGTGCAATACATTTGTCTAAAAATCAAGTGTATCATGAGAGAATAAAACATGTTGACATAAAGTTACATTTTGTTCGAGAGATCATTTCAAGAGGAGAGGTGCTGATTCAGAAGATTGCAACCGAGCACAATCCTGCTGACATGATCACCAAAGTGTTGCCAAGTGGGAAATTCAGCTACTGCTTGGAGCTTGTGCAGCTGAAGGATGCATAGCTTGTTTCAAGCTGGTTTAGCCTGGTTTTAGCCTAGTTTGAGTGGTGTTTTGAGCAGTGTAAGAACCAAGGTGGAGAATTGTGATGAATTAATTAATAAACAGCTGGAATTAGAGGAAGTTAGCACGTGCTTAATTAACTTAAGAAGGAGTTAGTTAGAGTTAACCGAATCCGGAAGGTTTCAGTTTGAAATTTAGGTGAAAGTTAGTTAGAACTTTCTATTTTGAGGCGGATTGTTGCAGCCTATTTAAGGCACTTGTGCGCATCAGTTTTCTGTCGATTCATTGTAATTTCTTCAGCATTATTCTCTCATACACTTGTTCTAGTGAAAGCCATTCCGTGGATGTAGGTTTGAATCAATTTGATTCAAACGCGAACCACGTTAAAGTCGCTGTGTGTTGTGCGTGTTTTTCTGGCAATTTTTCTTACTCTGTTTCTGCTTATTTTCTGCTTGGTTTGTTCGATCCGATCACTTGTTTCTTGATCGTTTTTGATACGGTTTTGTTTGCTAAACTCATATTTGGTGTGTTAACAACGTTTTGATTGGTTTAAACTCTACGCTCTCTATAATATCTAGAGAACATGTACACTTTCCTTTCTAAGAGGGTCAATGTTGTTCTTGTTCCTCACGCTTATTTTGCTACAATACCAAATTGCAAATTTGTAGACATTGCCCCCTCAATTTAATTTGCGGCTTGTAGCAAGACTCTTTGTCATTTCAAATGCCAGTTGTATTATTAAACTATTAATTAGTTGCTTTTTCTATATTGTTTCTCAACTAGTTTATCCAAGAGTGATTGCATCATATTAGACAATTAAATGGAGGTGCATTTCTGATATAAGTCACAAAATCCACCGCTAAAATTTTTTGCACGCCGCACGGTTCGTGCACCGGCGACTTCAGTCCCTTGCTTCGCACTAGGACGCTTTAAGAATTCTCAGTTCTCGCACTTAGAATCCTTAGTTCTCTCTTTTAGAATTCTTAAATTCTCAGAATAAATGTTATGTGCATATATTCAATTTACCTTATGTTTTCCTTCTCACCTACATTCTACGCTCCTTGAAGAATAATTAGACAAAAATAAAATTGTAAACAAAGTAATTGCAGAAAATTGAAAGTAAGTTATAGAAACAAAATAATTGCAGAAAATTGAAAGTAAGTTATAGAAACAAAATATTAGAAGAAATAAGCGTTACAACTCTAGCACTATGTTATTCGTTACTTTAATAGATAATGAGGGAAAAAGTAAAATAAAATTAAATATTTAAAAAAGAGTAAATATACATATATAAAAGAAATGAGAGAGAAAATGTATAACCAAAATCATTCGTTTGTTAGGCAATGAGAAATAATATCAAGAAAAATTAGTGAAATTGATCAGGAGTAGATGACGAATCCTCGTTTTCACAATAAGAGAAAATAAAAAGATACAATTACTGATCCATTAATTCAAATTAATTTCGACAAATGTATTCATACATAGACATGAATTAATTATTCATGTTAGATTGTAAGATGCCCAGGTATCTGTTTGCTTCTGACGTGCGAGTAGAAGGACTCAAAACAGGATGAGCACAATTTAACCACCAGACGTTGAAAGCCCTTCCTTGTCTTTCTTTAGCTTCTAGCGTATATGTTTCAGAATCAATTATATCCATTGAAAACTGTAAAACACATATTTCCCGAAACTTCAATGCTAACAGCTTTGGACCAACAGGACCTGCCTCAAAAATAGATCGCAAGACAGTATCAGTGAATTTGGCCATCCAGTTCCACAGCTCTTCAAGCCACCTCTCAACATTTCCATGCCGCTGAAACTGAAATGATAATTCTTCCAAAACTCTACAAAATATATTTGTTCCTATGATAATCGAATGTTTTGCTAGCACGGGATTACTGTCTCTCAAGAATGTTAATAAGACAAGCATTAGTATGGACAAATGCTCCATTGTGTTTGCCCCTATCTCCCCAATTACCTCGACGAGGTACTTTTTAACGAGGGTTTCGGGAGAAGACTGCAATTCAACCAAAAAAGGGAAAGGATCGGCAGCATGATGACGCTCAAGATTCAACAAAATGTCCTTCACCTGCCTAAACGGCGATAACTACACCACCAAATCCCCGTGATTGCTCTCCGCCGCCAGCAGCGGTAAAGCCTGCTCCCGCGACGGAACCGCTCCGGCCATGCCAAATTCAAAAAAATTATTGATCAAAAAGGAATATCGAAATGACAAATTGGGGAATTGCTGGTTGCTTTCAGTGGATTAAATTTCTTGTGCCTGGATATGGATGAATGCGTGTCTCCCCTATATTCCACTCGCATCCAAGTAATTACATATGCTTTATATATACGCATATTTAACGATGGAAGAGGAAGAAAGTATCAGAGAATCGACGAAGAAATGTTTTTCAGATTCAGAGGTAAAACTGTCAAAACCAGTCCATGTATTTTTGGTAATTTCTTCTTATGTACTTATGTATAAAGGTGCAACCACTCTATAAAACGCTACACGATTTTGGCTGCCTTAAATGTTTTAGTAGTTGGGACTTCTATTCACATAAACCCTAAGTCGAATTTAGCTCTAGATTAGCCACCTCCGTTTCTTAGTAGCTTGATACCGTCACCGCGTGCTATTAACTTAATTTGCCTCCACCATCATCTGCGTATAACGAGTTTATGATCGCCTATTCTCCCCTACACATAAACTGCACATAGCGTTGTTCACCGATCTCAAATTGTTACTTTGTTGAGCTATATATCTTAGATATTACTAGTTATATTCCTTACCACGTATATTTAGTCAAAAGTTGACTACTTTATTTTTTGTTTTTGAATCAAATCAAGATCGGGAAGTGCATTTGTTTACAAATCTGATCGACATATATCTCTATAATATCTAGAGAACATGTACACTTTCCTTTCTATGAAGGTCAGTTTTGTTCTTGTTCCTCACGCTTATTTCGCTACTATACCAAATTGCAAATTTGTAGACATTGCCCCCTCAATTTCATTTGCGGCTTGTAGCAAGACTCTTTGTCATTTCAAATGCCAGTTGTATTAATAAACATTAATTAGTTGCTTTTTCTATATTGTTTCTCAACTAAGTTTATCCAAGGGTGATTGCAGCATATTAGACAATTAAACGGAGGTGCATTTCTGATATAAGTCACAAAATCCTCCGCTAAAAATTTTTGCACGCCACACGGTTCGTGCACTGGCGACTTCAGTCCCTTGCTTCGCACTAGGACGCTTTAAGAATTCACAGTTCTCGCACTGAGAATCCTTAGTTCTCTCTTTTAGAATTCTTAATTTCTCTCAATAAATGTTATGTGCATATATTCAATTCTACCTTATGTTTTTCTTCTCGACTACATTCTACGCTCGTGGAAGAATAATTACACAAAAATAACATTGTAAACAAAATAATTGCAGAAAATTGGAAGTAAGTTATAGAAACAAAATATTAGAAGAAATAAGCGTTACAACTCTAGCACTATGTTATTCGTTACTTTAATAGTTAATGGGGGAAAAAGTAAAATAAAATTAAATATTTGGAAAAAAGAGTAAATATACATATATAAAAGAAATGAGAGAGAAAACGTATAACCAAAATCATTCGTTTGTTAGGCAATGAGAAGTAATATCAAGAAAAAATAGTGAAATTGATCAGGAGTAGATGACGAATCCTCATTTTCACAATAAGAGAAAATAAAAAGATACAATTACTGATCCATTAATTCAAATTGATTTCGACAAATGTATTCATACATAGACATGAATTAGTTATTCATGTTGGATTATAAGATGCCCAGGTATCTGTTTGCTTCTGACGTGCGAGTAGAAGGACTCAAAACAGGATGAGCACCATTTAACCACGAGACGTTGAAAGCCCTTCCTTGTCTTTCTTTAGCTTCTAGCGTATATGTTTCAGAATCAATTATATCCATTGAAAACTGTAAAACACATATTTCCCGAAACTTCAATGCTAACAGCTTTGGACCAACAGGACCTGCCTCAAAAATAGATCGCAAGGCAGCATCAGCGAGTTTGGCCATCCAGTTCCACAGCTCTTCAAGCCACCTCTCAACATTTCCGTGCCGTTGAAACTGAAATAATAATTCTTCCAAAACTGTACGAAATATATTTCTGCCTATGATAATGGATTGTTTTGCTAGCACGGGATTACTGTCTCTCAAGAATGTTAATAAGACAGGCATTAGTATGGACAAATGCTCCATTGTGTTTGCCCCTATCTCCCCAATTACCTCGACGAGGTACTTTCTAACGAGGGTTTCGGGAGAAGACTGCAATTCGACCAAAAAGGGGAAAAGATCGGCAGCATGATGACGCTCAAGATTCAACAAAATGTCCTTCACCTGCCTAAACGACGATAACTACACCGCCAAATTCCCGTGATTGCTCACCGCCGCCAGCAGCGGTAAAGCCTGCTCCCGCGACGGAATCGCTCCTGCCATGTCAAATTCAAAAAATGTTAGGACCGCAAGTCCGACAGCTTTCAAACTCGGTTGAACAGTCAGTACTGCCAGGTCCAACTAGATTTTATTTCCTTGTTTGCAAAATTATTTTAAAGGAAAATTCGGTTTTATTTACTTTGATTTATTTACTTATTTATTCACACGGTTTTATATGGTATTTATCTTGTTATTAGACGCGTGAATATTTAGGTGAGTTTGGAAAGATTTAACTTGATCTTATAGTATCTTATCTTATGGAAAGTTAATCTTTATCAAACTCTTTCCTATATCCTTTAGTAATCTATTCCTTGTGGAGTTCTTCTTTGTCTTTGATGTGCAGAATATACGAAGATCATGAAGATCTTATCAAACGGAAACAAAGACGTATCAAAAGGAAGAATCGCCTTATCATGGAAAGATTCGGATATATTTGGAAAGATCCTGTCTCGACTGGATATGGAGACTAGCCGAGATTCAAGGATATCTTTCAGGAGAACTATCCTATAAATAGTAGAAATCCTAGGAATCAATGTAGAACACTCGTGTAACAAAATATACATATTTAGGTGTTCTCTTTTATTTTGATTTCCTAATTTTTGCCCTCTTGAGTTACATCAAGAACGTGAGAAGCCGACAAGAGTTGAAGGGAGTTCAACTGGAAAGGATTGCGCCAGTTAGAGGGATCTATACGTACGTGCAGTTCGCTTGGAAGCATTCTCATAAGAAGATCACTACGGGAGTTTTGGTCTTACGGGTCAAACGGAGTAGACGCGAAAAAGGTTCCGGTGGTATCAACATTAGAGGGATTCGGTGTTAGAGTAAAACCAGTTGGTGTAATAACTTTTGTCCGTTGAAAGAAGTTTGATTCAGGCGAAAGCCTTGTGAATGTAGCACATAGTCCGAACCACGTTAAAATCTGATGTCTTACTTTACTGTCTTACTTACCTGTCTTACTTATCTGTCTAGACTAGGTACCGCAACTACTGTTTATAACGTAAAGTATTAGACCTAAGATCTATCAAAAAATTTATTGATCAAAGAAGGAATCTCGAATTAATAAATTGGGTAATTGCTGGTTGTTTTCGGTGGATTAAATTTCTTGTGCCCAGATATGGATGAATACGTGTCTCCCCTATCTTCCACTCATATCCAAGTAATTACATATGCTTTATATGTACGCATATTTAACGATGGAAAAGGAATAAAGTATCAGAGAATCGACGAAGAAATGTTTTTCAGTTTCAGGGGTAAAATTGTCAAAACCGGTCCATGTATTTTTGGTAATTTCTTATGTACTTATGTATAAAGGTACCATCACTCTATAAAACGCTAAACGATTTTGGCTGCTTTAAATGTTATAGTAGTTGGGACTTCTACTCACATAAACCCTAAGTCGATTTTAGCTCTAGATTATGCCGCCTCCATTTCTTAGTCGCTTGATACGGTCACCGCATTCGATTAACTTAATTTGCCTCCACCATCATCTGCATATAACGAGTTTATGATCGCCTATTCTCCCCTACACATAAACCGCACATAGCGTTGTTCACGGATCTCAAATTGTTACTTTGTTGAGCTATATATCTTAGATATTACTAGTTATATTCCTTACCACGTATATTTAGTCAAAAGTTGAATACTTTATATTTTGTTTTTGAATCAAATCAAGATCGGGAAGTGCATCTGTTTACAAATCTGATAGACATATCTCTCTATAATATCTTGAGAACATGTACATTTTCCTTTCTAAGAAGATCAGTTTTGTTCTTGTTCCTCACGCTTATTTCGCTACTATACCAAATTGCAAATTTGTAGACATTGCCCCCTCAATTTTATTTGCGGCTTGTAGCAAGACTCTGTCATTTTAAATGCTAGTTGTATTAATAAACATTAATTAGTTGCTTTTTCTATATTGTTTCTCAACTAGTTTATCCAAGGTAGATTGCAGCATATTAGACAATTAAACGGAGGTGCATTTCTGATATAAGTCCCAAAATCCTCCGCTAAAATTTTTTGCACGCCGCACGGTTCGTGCACTGGCGACTTCAGTCCCTTGCTTCCCACTAGGACGCTTTAAGAAATCTCAGTTCTCGCACTGAGAATCCTTAGTTCTCTCTTTTAGAATTCTTAATTTCTCTCAAGAAATGTTATGTGCATATATTCAATTCTACCTTATGTTTTTCTTCTCGCCTACATTCTACGCTTGTTGAAGAATAATTAGACAAAAATAACATTGTAAACAAAATAACTGCAGAAAATTGAAACTAAGTTATAGAAACAAAAAATTAGAAGAAATAAGCGTTACAATTCTAGCACTATGTTATTCGTTACTTTAATAGTTAATGAGGGAAAACGTAAAATAAAATTAAATATTGGAAAAAAGAGTTAATATACATATATAAAAGAAATGAGAGAGAAAACGTATAACTAAAATTATTCGTTTGTTAGGCAGTGAGAAGTAATATCAAGAAAAAATAGTGAAATTGATCAGGAGTAGATGACGAATCCTCGATTTTCATAATAAGAGAAAATAAAAAGATACAATTACTGATCCATTAATTCAAATTAATTTCGACAAATGGATTCATACATAGACATGAATTAATTATTCATGTTAGATTGTAAGATGCCCAGATATCTGTTTGCTTCTGACGTGCAAGTAGAAGGACTCAAAACAGGATGAGCACCATTTATCCACGAGACGTTGAAAGCCCTTCCTTGTCTTTCTTTAGCTTCTGGCGTATATGTTTCAGAATCATTTATATCCAATGAAAACTGTAAAACACATATTTCCCGAATCTTCAATGCTAACAGCTTGGGACTAACAGGACCTGCCTCAAAAATAGATCGCAAGACAGCATCAGTGAATTTGGCCATCAAGTTCCACAGCTCTTCAAGCCACCTCTACACATTTCCATGCCGTTGAAACTGAAATGATAATTCTTCCAAAACTCTACAAAATATATTTGTGCCTATGATAATGGATTGTTTTGCTAGCACGGGATTACTGTCTCTCAAGAATGTTAATAAGACAGGCATTAGTATGGACAAATGCTCCATTGTGTTTGCCCCTATCTCCCTAATTACCTCGACGAGGTACTTGCTAAATTAGGGTTTCGGGAGAAGGCTGCAATTCGACCAAAAAGGGGAAAAGATCGGCAGCATGATGAGGCTTAAGATTCAACAAATTGTCCTTCACCTGCTTATACGACGATAACTACACCACCAAATCCCCGTGATTGTTCACCGCTGCCAGCAGCGGTAACGCCTGCTCCCGCGATGGAATCGCTCCGGCCATGTCAAATTCAAAAAATTTATTGATCAAAGAAGGAATTTTGAATTAACAAATTGGTGAATTGCTGGTCGTTTTCAGTGGATTAAATTTCTTGTGCCCGGATATGGATGAATGCGTGTCTCCCGTATCTTCCACTCGCATCCAAGTAATTACATATGCTTTATATATACGCATATTTAACGATGGCAAAGGAAGAAAGTATCATAGAATCGACGAAGAAATGTTTTTCAGATTCCTGGGTAAAATTGTCAAAACCAGTCCATGTATTTTTGGTAATTTCTTCTTATGTACTTATGTATAAAGGTGCAACCACTCTATAAAACGCTACACGATTTTGGCTGCCTAAAATGCTTTAGTAGTTGGGACTTCTACTCACATAAACCCTAAGTCGATTTTAGCTCTAGATTATGCTGCCTCCATTTCTTAGTCGCTTGATACCGTCACCGCATCCTATTAAATTAATTTGCCTCCGCCATCATCTGCGTATAACGAGTTTATGATTGCCTATTCTCCCCTACACATAAACCGCACACGGCGTTGTTCACGGATCTCAAATTGTTACTTTGTGTAGTTATATATCTTAGATATTACTAGTTATATTCCTTACCACGTATATTTAGTCAAAAGTTGAAAACTTTATTTTTTGTTTTTGAATCAAATCAAGATCTGGAAGTGCATCTGTTTACAAATCTGATCGACACATCTCTCTATAATATCTAGAGAACATGTACACTTTCCTTTCTAAGAAGGTCAGTTTTGTTCTTGTTCCTCATGCTTATTTTGCTACAATACCAAATTGCAAATTTGTAGACATTGCCCCCTCAATTTTATTTGCGGCTTGTACCAAGACTCTTTGTCATTTCAAATGCCAGTTGTATTAATAAACAATAATTAGTTGCTTTTTCTATATTGTTTCTCAACTAGTTTATCCAAGCGTGATTGCAACATATTAGACAATTAAACGGAGGTGCATTTCTGAAATAAGTCACAAAATCATCTGCTAAAATTTTTTGCACGCCGCACCGTTCGTGCACTGGCGACTTCAGTCCCTTGCTTCGCACTAGGACACTTTAAGAATTCTCAGTTCTCGCACTGAGAATCCTTAGTTCTCTGTTTTAGAATTCTTAATTTATCTCAATAAATGTTATTTGCATATATTCAATTCTACCTTATGTTTTTCTTCTCGGCTACATTCTACGCTCGTTGAAGAATAATTAGACAAAAATAACATTGTAAACAAAATAATTGCAGAAAATTGAAAGTAAGTTATAGAAACAAAAATTTTAGAAGAAATAAGCGTTACAAGTCTAGCACTATGTTATTCGTTACTTTAATAGTTAATGGGGGAAAAAGTAAAATAAAATAAAATATTTGGATAAAAGAGTAAATATACATATATAAAAGAAATGAGAGAGAAAACGTATAACCAAAATCATTCGTTTGTTAGGCAATGAGAAGTAATATCATGAAAAAATAGTGAAATTGATCAGGAGTAGATGACGAATCCTCGTTTTCACAATAAGAGAAATAAAAAGATACAATTACTAATCCATTAATTCAAATTGATTTCGACAAATGTATTCATACATAGACATGAATTAATTATTCATGTTGAATTGTAAGATGCCTAGGTATCTGTTTGCTTCTGACGTGCAAGTAGAAGGACTCAAAACAGGATGAGCACCATTTATCCACGAGACATTGAAAGCCCTTCCTTGTCTTTCTTTAGCTCCTGGTGTATATGTTTCAGAATCATTTATATCCAATGAAAACTGTAAAACACATATTTCCCGAAACTTCAATGCTAACAGCTTTGGACCAACAGGACCTGCCTCAAAAATAGATCGCAAGACAGCATCAGCGAATTTGGCCATCCAGTTCCACATCTCTTCAAGCCACCTCTCAACATTTCCGTGCCGTTGAAACTGAAATAATAATTCTTCCAAAACTCTACGAAATATATTTGTTCCTATGATAATGGATTGTTTTGCTAGCACGGGATTACTGTCTCTCAAGAATGTTAATAAGACAGGCATTAGTATGGACAAATGCTCCATTGTGTTTGCCCCTATCTCCCCAATTACCTCGACGAGGTACTTTCTAACGAGGGTTTCGGGAGAAGACTGCAATTCGACCAAAAAGGGGAAAAGATCGGCAGCATGATGACGCTCAAGATTCAACAAAATGTCCTTCACCTGCCTAAACGACGATAACTACACCGCCAAATTCCCGTGATTGCTCACCGCCGCCAGCAGCGGTAAAGCCTGCTCCCGCGAACCGCTCCTGCCATGTCAAAATGTTAGGACCGCAAGTCCGACAGCTTTCAAACTCGGTTGAACAGTCAGGACTGCCAGGTCCAACTAGATTTTATTTCCTTGTTTGCAAAATTCTTTTAAAGGAAAATTCGGTTTTATTTACTTTGATTTATTTACTTATTTATTCACACGGTTTTATATGGTATTTATCTTGTTATTAGACGCGTGAATATTTAGGTGAGTTTGGAAAGATTTAACTTGATCTTATAGTATCTTATCTTATGGAAAGTTAATCTTTATCAAACTCTTTTCTATATCCTTTAGTAATCTATTCCTTGTGGAGTTCTTCTTTGTATTTGATGTGCAGAATATACGAAGATCATGAAGATCTTATCAAACGGAAACAAAGACTTATCAAAAGGAAGAATCGCCTTATCATGGAAAGATTCGGATATATTTGGAAAGATCCTGTCTCGACTGGATATGGAGACTAGCCGAGATTCAAGGATATCTTTTAGGAGAGCTATCCTATAAATAGTAGAAATCCTAGGAATCAATGTAGAACACTCGTGTAACAAAATATACATCTTTAGGTGTTCTCTTTTATTTTGATTTATTAGTTTTCGGCCTCTTGAGTTACATCAAGAACGTGAGAAGCCGACAAGAGTTGAAGGGAGTTCAACGGGAAAGGATTGCGCCAGTTAGAGGGATTTATACGTACGTGCAGTTCGCTTGGAAGCATTCTCATAAGAAGATCACTACGGGAGTTTTGGTCTTACTGGTCAAATGGAGTAGACGCGAAAAAGGTTCCGGTGGTATCAACATTAGAGAGATTCGGTGTTAGAATAAAACCAGTTGGTGTAATAACTTTTGTCCGTTGAAAGAAGTTTGATTCAGGCGAAAGCCTCGTGGATGTAGCACATAGTCCGAACCACGTTAAAATCTGATGTCTTACTTTAGTGTCTTAATTACATGTCTTACGTATCTGTCTAGACTAGGTACCGCAACTACTGTTTATAACGTAAAGTATTAGACCTAAGATCTATCAAAAAATTTATTGATCAAAGAAGGAATCTCGAATTAATAAATTGGGTAATTGCTGGTTGTTTTCAGTGGATTAAATTTCTTGTGCCCGGATATGGATGAATACGTGTCTCCTCTATCTTCCACTCACATCCAAGTAATTACATATGATTTATATGTACGCATATTTAACGATGGAAAAGGAATAAAGTATCAGAGAATCGACGAAGAAATGTTTTTCAGTTTCAGGGGTAAAATCGTCAAAACCGGTCCATGTATTTTTGGTAATTTCTTCTTATGTACTTATGTATAAAGGTGCCATCACTCTATAAAACACTAAACGATTTTGGCTGCTTTAAATGTTATAGTAGTTGGGACTTCTACTCACATAAACCCTAAGTCGATTTTAGCTCTAGATTATGCCGCGTCCATTTCTTAGTCGCTTGATACGGTCACCGCATTCGATTAACTTAATTTGCCTCCACCATCATCTGCGTATAACGAGTTTATGATCGCCTATTCTCCCCTACACATAAACCGCACATAGCGTTGTTCACGGATCTTAAATTGTTACTTTGTTGAGCTATATATCTTAGATATTACTAGTTATATTCCTTACCACGTATATTTAGTCAAAACTTGAATACTTTATATTTTGTTTTTGAATCAAATCAAGATCGGGAAGTGCATCTGTTTACAAATCTGATCTACATATCTCTCTATAATATCTTGAGAACATGTACATTTTCCTTTCTAAGAAGATCAGTTTTGTTCTTGTTCCTCACGCTTATTTCGCTACAATACCAAATTGCAAATTTGTAGACATTGCCCCCTCAATTTTATTTGCGGCTTGTAGCAAGACTCTGTCATTTTAAATGCCAGTTGTATTAATAAACATTAATTAGTTTCTTTTTCTATATTGTTTTTCAACTAGTTTATCCAAGGTAGATTGCAGCATATTAGACAATTAAACAGAGGTGCATTTCTGATATAAGTCCCAAAATCCTCCGCTAAAATTTTTTGCACGCCGCACGGTTCGTGCACTGGCGACTTCAGTCCCTTGCTTCCCACTAGGACGCTTTAAGAAATCTCAGTTCTCGCACTGAGAATCCTTAGTTCTCTCTTTTAGAATTCTTAATTTCTCTCAAGAAATGTTATGTGCATATATTCAATTCTACCTTATGTTTTTCCTCTCGCCTACATTCTACGCTTGTTGAAGAATAATTAGACAAAAATAACATTGTAAACAAAATAACTGCAAAAAATTGAAACTAAGTTATAGAAACAAAAAATTAGAAGAAATAAGCGTTACAATTCTAGCACTATGTTATTCGTTACTTTAATAGTTAATGAGGGAAAACGTAAAATAAAATTAAATATTGGAAAAAAGAGTTAATATACATATATAAAAGAAATGAGAGAGAAAACGTATAACTAAAATTATTCGTTTGTTAGGCAATGA
This sequence comes from Misopates orontium, assembly GCA_946800315.1. Taxonomy (NCBI): domain Eukaryota; kingdom Viridiplantae; phylum Streptophyta; class Magnoliopsida; order Lamiales; family Plantaginaceae; genus Misopates; species Misopates orontium. Next base: position 8,645,735 of record OX326951.1, read on the forward strand.
GAAGTAATATCAAGAAAAAATAGTGAAATTGATCAGGAGTAGATGACGAATCCTCGATTTTCACAATAAGAGAAAATAAAAAGATACAATTACTGATCCATTAATTCAAATTAATTTCGACAAATGGATTCATACATAGACATGAATTAATTATTCATGTTAGATTGTAAGATGCCCAGATATCTGTTTGCTTCTGACGTGCAAGTAGAAGGACTCAAAACAGGATGAGCACCATTTATCCACGAGACGTTGAAAGCCCTTCCTTGTCTTTCTTTAGCTTCTGGCGTATATGTTTCAGAATCATTTATATCCAATGAAAACTGTAAAACTATTTCCCGAATCTTCAATGCTAACAGCTTGGGACTAACAGGACCTGCCTCAAAAATAGATCGCAAGACAGCATCTGTGAATTTGGCCATCCAGTTCCACAGCTCTTCAAGCCACCTCTACACATTTCCATGCCGTTGAAACTGAAATGATAATTCTTCCAAAACTCTACAAAATATATTTGTGCCTATGATAATGGATTGTTTTGCTAGCACGGGATTACTGTCTCTCAAGAATGTTAATAAGACAGGCATTAGTATGGACAAATGCTCCATTGTGTTTGCCCCTATCTCCCCAATTACCTCGACGAGGTACTTGCTAAATTAGGGTTTCGGGAGAAGGCTGCAATTCGACCAAAAAGGGGAAAAGATCAGCAGCATGATGAGGCTTAAGATTCAACAAATTGTCCTTCACCTGCTTATACGACGATAACTACACCACCAAATCCCCGTGATTGTTCACCGCCGCCAGCAGCGGTAACGCCTGCTCCCGCGATGGAATCGCTCCGGCCATGTCAAATTCAAAAAATTTATTGATCAAAGAAGGAATTTTGAATTAACAAATTGGTGAATTGCTGGTCGTTTTCAGTGGATTAAATTTCTTGTGAACGGATATGGATGAATGCGTGTCTCCCGTATCTTCCACTCGCATCTAAGTAATTACATATGCTTTATATATACGCATATTTAACGATGGCAAAGGAAGAAAGTATCATAGAATCGACGAAGAAATGTTTTTCAGATTCCTGGGTAAAATTGTCAAAACCAGTCCATGTATTTTTGGTAATTTCTTCTTATGTACTTATGTATAAAGGTGCAACCACTCTATAAAACGCTACACGATTTTGGCTACCTTACATGTTTTAGTAGTTGGGACTTCTACTCACATAAACCCTAAGTCGATTTTAGCTCTAGATTATGCTGCCTCCATTTCTTAGTCGCTTGATACCGTCACCGCATCCTATTAAATTAATTTGCCTCCGCCATCATCTGCGTATAACGAGTTTATGATTGCCTATTCTCCCCTACACATAAACCGCACACGGCGTTGTTCACGGATCTCAAATTGTTACTTTGTGTAGTTATATATCTTAGATATTACTAGTTATATTCCTTACCACGTATATTTAGTCAAAAGTTGAAAACTTTATTTTTTGTTTTTGAATCAAATCAAGATCTGGAAGTGCATCTGTTTACAAATCTGATCGACACATCTCTCTATAATATCTAGAGAACATGTACACTTTCCTTTCTAAGAAGGTCAGTTTTGTTCTTGTTCCTCATGCTTATTTTGCTACAATACCAAATTGCAAATTTGTAGACATTGCCCCCTCAATTTTATTTGCGGCTTGTACCAAGACTCTTTGTCATTTCAAATGCCAGTTGTATTAATAAACAATAATCAGTTGCTTTTTCTATATTGTTTCTCAACTAGTTTATCCAAGGGTGATTGCAGCATATTAGACAATTAAACGGAGGTGCATTTCTGAAATAAGTCACAAAATCCTTTGCTAAAATTTTTTGCACGCCGCACCGTTCGTGCACTGGCGACTTCAGTCCCTTGCTTCGCACTAGGACAGTTTAAGAATTCTCAGTTCTCGCACTGAGAATCCTTAGTTCTCTGTTTTAAAATTCTTAATTTATCTCAATAAATGTTATTTGCATATATTCAATTCTACCTTATGTTTTTCTTCTCGGCTACATTCTACGCTCGTTGAAGAATAATTAGACAAAAATAACATTGTAAACAAAATAATTGCAGAAATTGAAAGTAAGTTATAGAAACAAAATATTAGAAGAAATAAGCGTTACAACTCTAGCACTATGTTATTCGTTACTTTAATAGTTAATGAGGGAAAAAGTACAATAAAATTAAATATTGGAAAAAAGAGTAAATATACATATATAAAAGAAATGAGAGAGAAAACGTATAACCAAAATCATTCGTTTGTTAGGCAATGTTAAGTAATATCAAGAAAAAATAGTGAAATTGATCGGGAGTAGATGACGAATCCTCGTTTTCACAATAAGAGAAAATAAAAAGATACAATTACTGATCCATTAATTCAAATTAATTTCGACGAATGTATTCATACATAGACATGAATTAATTATTCATGTTAGATTGTAAGATGCCCAGGTATCAGTTTGCTTCTGACGTGCGAGTAGAAGGACTCAAAACAGGATGAGCACCATCCACGAGACGTTGAAAGCCCTTCCTTGTCTTTCTTTAGCTTCTGGCGTATATGTTTCAGAATCATTTATATATCCAATTAAAATTGTAAAACACATATTTCCCGAAACTTCAATGCTAGCAGCTTTGGACCAACAGGACCTGCCTCAAAAATAGATCGCAAGACAGCATCAGTGAATTTGGCCATCCAGTTCCACAGCTCTTCAAGCCACCTCTCAACATTTCCATGCCGCTGAAACTGAAATGATAATTCTTCCAAAACTCTACAAAATATATTTGTTCCTATGATAATGGATTGTTTTGCTAGCACGGGATTACTGTCTCTCAAGAATGTTAATTAGACAGGCATTAGTATGGACAAATGCTCCATTGTGTTTGCCCCTATCTCCCCAATTATTTCGACGAGGTACTCTCTAACCAGGGTTTCGGGAGAACGCTGCAATTCGACCAAAAAGGGGAAAAGATCGGCAGCATGATGACGCTTAAGATTCAACAAATTGTCCTTCACCTGCCTATACGACGATAACTACACCACCAAATCCCCGTGATTGTTCACCGCCCCCAGCAGCGGTAACGCCTGCTCCCGGGATGGAACCGCTCCGGCCATGTCAAATTCAAAAAATTTATTGATCAAAGAAGGAATTTTGAATTCACAAAATTGGGGAATTGCTGGTTGTTTCAGTGCATTAAATTTCTTGTGCCCGGATATGGATGAATGCGTGTCTCCCCTATCTTCTACTCGCATCCAAGTAATTACATATGCTTTCTATATATGCATATTTAACGATGGCAATGGAAGACAGTATCAGAGAATCGACGAAGAAATGTTTTTCAGATTCAGGGGTAAAATTGTCAAAAACCACTCCCTGTATTTTTGGTAATTTCTTCTTTTGTACTTATGTATAAAGGTGAAATCACTCTATAAAACGCTACACGATTTTGGCTGCTTTAAATGTTTTAGTAGTTGCGACTTCTACTCACGTAAACCCTAAGTCGATTTTAGATCTAGATAATGCCGCCTCCATTTCTTAGTCGCTTGATAACGTCACTGCATCCTATTAACTTCATTTGCCTCCACCATCATCAGCGTATAACGAGTTTATGATGGCCTATTCACCCCTACTCATAAACCGCACATAGCGTTGGTCACGGATCTGAAATTGTTACTTTGTTGAGCTATATATCTTAGATATTACTAGTTATATTCCTTACCACATATATTTAGTCAAAAGTTGACTACTTTATTTTTTGTTTTTGAAACAAATCTAGATCGTGAAGTGCATTTGTTTACAAATCTGATCGACATATCTCTCTATAATATCTAGAGAACATGTACATTTTCCATTATAAGAAGGTCAATTTTGTTCTTGTTCCTCACGCTTATTTTGGTACAATACCAAATTGCAAATTTGTAGACATTGCCCCCTCAATTTTATTTGCGGCTTGTAGCAAGACTCTTTGTCATTTCAAATGCCAGTTGTATTAATAAACATTAATTAGTTGATTTTTCTAAATTGTTTCTCAACTAGTTTATCCCAGGGTGATTGCAGCATATTAGACAATTAAACGTAGGTGCATTTCTGATATAAGTCACAATATCCTTTGCTAAAATTTTTTGCACGCCGCACTGTTCGTTCACTGGCGACTTCAGTCCCTTGCTTCGCACTAGGACGCTTTAAGAATTCTCAGTTCTCGCACTGAGAATCCTTAGTTCTCTTTTTGAATTCTTAACTTCTATCAATAAATGTTATGTGCATATATTCAATTCTACCTTATGTTTTTCTTCTCGCCTACATTCTACACTCGTTGAAGAATAAAAATAACATTGTAAACAAAATAATTGAAAGTAAGTTATAGAAATAAAATATTAGAAGAAATAAGCGCTACAACTGTAGCACTATGTTATTCGTTACTTTAGTAGTTAATGAGGTAAAAAATAAAATAAAATATTATATTGGAAAAAAGAATAATATACATATTTAAAAGAAATGAGAGAGAAAGCGTATAACCAAAATCATTCGTTTGTTAGGCAATGAGAAGTAATATCAAGACAAAATAGTGAAATTAATCAGGAGTAGATGACGAATTAATCCTCGTTTTCACAATAAGAGAAAATAGAAAGATACAATTACTGATCCATTAATTCAAATTAATTTCGACAAACGGATTCATACATAGATTTGAATTAATTATGCATGTTAGAGTGTAAGATGCCCAGGTATCTGTTTGCTTCTGATGTGCGAGTAGAAGGACTCAAAACAGGATGAGCATCATTTATCCACGAGACGTTGAAAGCCCTTCCCTGTCTTTCTTTAGCTTCTGGCGTATATGTTTCAGAATCATTTTTATCCAATGAAAACTGAAAAAAACATATTTCCGGAAACTTCAATGCTAACATCTTTGGACCAACAGGACCTTCCTCAAAAATAGATCACAAGACATCATCAGTGAATTTGGGCATCCAGTTCCACACCTCTTCAAGCCACCTCTCAACATCTCCATGTTGAAATATTATAAAAATAATAATATTATTATTATCTGTAAACTAGATTAATATTATTCTACAAATGTGTGGAAGCTTCTATTCATGTACTTGGAGGATTCATGTATTTGTCTTTTGAGTGTATTCATGAACTTGGTAGATTAGGATGGATCCAAATTAATTAAAGGTACATGTATTAGTATGGTTCATGTTAGCTATTACCTATAAATACCCCATGTATTGTAGTCATTTGAAGCAAGTCAAGAAAAGTGATAATAAGAAATCATCGAAGTTTCCTCCACTCTTCTCCTCTTATATTTTTTATCTTATCTTTTAGTTTTTATATTCTCTCTAATTTCTAACAAATTGGTATCAAGAGCCACTTGTGTTTGGAGACTAAGCTTGAAGATGTCGAATGGAGCACCGTTCCAAGTTCCACCACTAATCAAAGAGCACTATGACAATTGGTGCATAAGAATGAAAGCCTTGCTTGGAGCACACGAAGCTTGGGACCCTGTGGAGAAAGGTGTCGAAGGTAATGATGCAGCCGCCAAGAAGAAAGACCAAAAGGCGCTCACACTCATCCATCAAAGTTTGGATGAGAAGATGTTTGAAAAAGTTGCTAGTGCAACCACGTCCAAGCAAGCATGGGATATTCTTCAAGCCTCTTTTAAGGGAATCGACAAAGGGAAGAAGGTGCGACTCCAAAAATTGAGAGGTGAATTTGAATCTCTACATATGAAAGAATGTGAATCAATTTCAGATTATATTTCACGAGTTTTGGCGGTTACTAACCAAATGACAAGATATGGAGATGACATTAAAGATGATCGAATTGTTGGAAAAATTTTGCGATCTTTGGATCCAAAATTCAATTACATTGTTGTAGCCATCGAAGAGTCTAAAGACTTAGACACCATGACCGTTGATGAACTTGCTGGATCTTTTCAAGCTCATGAAAAGAGATTGAAGAAACCGAATCAAGAATCGGTGGAACAATGTTTGAAAGCAAAGCTATCACTAAAAGAGAAGGAGACAAATCATGGCACGTCCCAAAGAGGTCGAGGACGTGGGGGAGGCCGTGGTCAAAATCAAGGTTGAGGTCATGGTCGTGGAAGAGGTGGACGAGGCTACAACAATTCTCCAAACAACGATGAGACGAGCCAAAGCTTCAATCAAGGAAGGGGCCGAGGACGAAGTAGAGGTCAAAGAGGAGGAAGTTATAGGCCAAATCAACCGAGGTATGACAAATCAAGTATTTAATGTTATAATTGTCATCGTTTTGGCCATTATGCATGGGAATGTAGAAGCAACATGGAGGAGACGAACAAGCTCATGGAGAGCAATGAGAAAGAAGATGTGGATGCCACTTTGCTTCTTGCTTGCAAAAGCAATCAAAATGACGAGAATAATTTATGGTATCTTGACTCCGGAGCAAGTAGCCATATTTGTGGGAAGAAGAATTTGTTCGTGAAGCTTGATGAATCCATCGGTGGAGATATTACATTTGGGGACTCTTCAAAAGTACAAGTGAAAGGAAGAGGTACAATTTTAATACGGTCTAAAGATGGAAGTCATCAATTTATTTCTAATGTTTTTTATGTGTCGGATATGAAAAGTTATATTTTGAGTTTGGGACAACTATTGGAGAAGAATTATGAGATTTTCATGAAAAATAGAAGTTTGACTATGAAGGATGAAAATGGTAATGTGCTTGCCAAGGTGCCAATGACAAAGAATAGAATGTTCTTATTGAATATTCAAAGTGATGTCCCAATTTTCTTAAATCTTGTTTCAAAAATAATTCTTGGTTATGGCATATGAGATTTGGGCACTTGAATTTTGATGGCTTGGAAATAATGAACAAGGGGAAAATGGTGAAAGGATTGCCTTCCATAGACCATCCAAATCAACTTTGTGAAGGATGTATATTCGGCAAACAAGCAAGAAAGGGTTTTCCAAAGGAGTCTATGACGAGAGCTCAAAATCCTTTGGAGTTGATCCACTTGGATGTATGTGGACCCATTAAGCCATCATCACTTGGTAAGAATAATTATTTCTTGCTCTTTATTGATGATTATTCTCGGAAAACGTGGGTGTATTTTTTGAACGAAAAATCGGAGGTGTTTGAAACTTTTAAAAAGTTCAAAATCATGGTGGAGAAACAAAGCGGGTACCAAATCAAAGCACTTCGATCCGATAGAGGTGGAGAATTCACTTCAAATGCATTCAAAGAATTTTGTGAGAAAAATGGCATCCATCGTCCCATGACAACTCCATTTTCACCACAACAAAATGGAGTAGCCGAGAGAAAGAATCGGACGATACTGAACATGGCGAGGAGTATGTTGAAAAGTAAAAATATGCCAAATGAATATTGGGCTGAATCCGTTGCTTGTGCGGTCTACTTGATGAACCGAAGTCACACTAAAAGTCTCCATGGCAAGACACCACAAGAAGCTTGGAGTGGTTACAAGCCAAGTGTCTCTCATTTGCGGGTGTTTAGAAGCATTGGATATGCACATGTGGCGGATGGGAAAAGGAAAAAACTTGATGACAAAAGCCAAAGGTATGTCTTTGTTGGTTATGATCAAAGTTCAAAAGCTTATAAGTTGCCTAATCCAAGCAATGGGAAGACGGTCATAAGTCGAGATGTTGAATTTGATGAAAAGAGTTCTTGGGATTGGAATGGAAATGATGAAGATCACAAGGCTAGTCCGTTCTTTGATGATGATGAAGACGATGCCACACGACCTATGTCTGCACTATCAACACCTCCACCTCAAAATGTATAAGTTGATGATTCAAGTTCAAGTGAAGGGCCTCGAAGATATAAATCTCTACGTGACTTGTATGACACCACTGAAGAGGTACAAAATTTGAGTGAATTTACACAATTTTGTTTATTTGCGGAGATTGAGCCTGTAGGTTATGATGATGCTATTCGTGATGAGAGATAGAGGGAAGCTATGAATGATGAAATGAAAGCAGTAAATAAGAATGACACATGGGAGCTAGCATCACTATCTAAAGGCAAAAACACCATTGGAGTGAAGTGGGTGTACAAAATAAAGAAGAATGCAAAAGGGGAGATTGAGAAATACAAGGCTCAATTAGTTGCCAAGGGTTACAAGCAAAAGGCTGGTATTGACTATGATGAGGTATTTGCTCCGGTTGCTCGTCTTGAAACTATTCGTTTGATTATTTCATTGGCTGCACAAAATAATTGGAAAATTCATCAAATGGACATAAAGTCCGCCTTTCTTAATGGCGTTTTGGAGGAAGAAGTGTACATAAGTCAACCACCGAGTTATGTGGTTAAAGGGCAAGAAGATAAGGTGTTGAAGTTAAAAAAAGCTCTCTATGGTTTGAAGCAAGCCCTGCGTGCTTGGAATAGTTGAATGACAACGATTTCAAGATGAATGGTTTCACCAAGTGTCCACATGAACATGCACTCTATGTGAAGTTGAATAAAAATGGTGATATATTGCTTGTTTGCTTGTATGTAGATGACTTGATATTTACAGAAAATAATGAAAAAATGTTTGATGAATTCAAGAGAGCTATGGCGAAGGAGTTTGAGATGACGGACATTCGCCTTATGTCCTACTATCTTGGTATTGAAGTAAAACAAAGAGACGATGGTATCTTTATTTCTCAAGAAGCATATGCAAAAGAAGTGCTTAAGAAATTTGAGATGGAAAAGTGCAAGCCGATTAGCACCCCCGTAGAGTGTGGAGTCAAATTTTCATTGCATGGAGATGGTGAGAAGGTTAATCCAACACTTTTCAAAAGTCTTGTTGGAAGTTTGAGGTACTTAACTTGCACGAGACTGGATATTCTTTTTGGCGTTGGACTTGTAAGTCGCTACATGGAGGCTCCTACTACTTCACATATGAAAGTGGCCAAAAGAATACTTCGGTACATTAAAGGTACGATTGATTATGGAATTTTATATACTCCTTCCCATGAGTTTAAGCTTGTTGGTTATAGCGATAGTGATTGGGCTGGTGATGTTGATAATCGAAAAAGCACAACCGGGTACGTTTTCTTCATGGGAAACTCGGCATTTACTTGGAGTTCAAAGAAGCAACCAATTGTGACCCTATCTACTTGTGAAGCCGAATATGTTGCGGCCACTTCTTGTGTTTGTCATGCAATTTGGCTAAAAAGATTGTTGAAAGAACGTAATTTATCACAAGTAGTCCCGACGGAGATATTTGTTGATAACAAGTCAGCAATTGTGTTGGCAAAAAATCCGGTATTTCATGATAGGAGCAAGCATATTGATACTAAAAATCATTTTGTTCGAGATGCTATTGGCAACAAAGAAGTGAAAGTTGAGTTCGTGAAATCCCAAGACCAAGTTGCGGATATCTTCACCAAGCCTTTGAAGTTTGAAGATTTTCAAAAGTTGCGGTTCTCGCTTGGAGTGATGAATCTAGTTTAAGGGGGATGTTGAAATATTATTAAAATAATAATATTATTATTATTAGTAAACTAGATTAATATTATACTAGAAATGTGTGGAAGCTTCTATTCATGTACTTGGAGGATTCATGTATTTGTCTTTTGAGTGTATTCATGAACTTGGTGGATTAGGATGGATCTAAATTAATTAAAGGTACATGTATTAGTATGGTTCATGTTAGCTATTACCTATAACTACCCCATGTATTGTAGTCATTTAAAGCAAGTCAAGAAAAGTGATAGTAAGAAATCATCAAAGTTTCCTCCACTCTTCTCCTCTTATATTTTTCATCTTATCTTTTAGTTTTTATATGCTCTCCAACATCTAACATTCCATGCCGTTGAAACTGAAATGATAATTCTTACAAAACTCTATAAAATATATTTGTGCCTATGATAATGGATTATTATGCTAGAACGGGATTACTGTCTCTCAAGAATGTTAATAAGACAGGCGTTAGTATAAGACAGGTCTACGAGGTACGTACTTTCTAACGAGGGTTTCGGCAGAAGACTGCAATTCGACCAAAAAGGAGAAAAGACCGGCAGCATGAAGAGGCTCAAGATTCAACAAAATGTCCTTCACCTGCCTAAATGACGATAACTACACCGCCAAATCCCCGTGATTGTTTACCGCCGCCAGCAGCGGCAACGCATGCTCCCGCGACAAAACCGCTGCTCCGGCCATGTCAAATTCAAAAAATTTATTGATCAAAGAAGAAATTTGAATTCACAAATTGGGGAATTGCTGGTTGTTTTCAGTGGGTTTTCTTGTGCCCGGATATGGATGAATGCGTGTCTCCCCTATCTGCCACTCGCATCCAAGTAATTAAATATGCTTTATATATACGCATATTATATAAAGCATATTTAACGATGGCAAAGGAGGAAAGTATTAGAGAATCGACGAAGAAATGTTTTTCAGATTCAGGAGTAAAATTGTCAAAACCAGTCCCTGTATTTTTTGAAATTTCTTCTTATGTACTTATGTATAAAGGTGCAATCACTCTATAAAACGCTACACGATTTTGGCTGTTTTAAATGTTTTAGTAGTTGCGACTTCTACTCACGTAAACCCTAAGTCAATTTTAGCTCTAGATTATGCCGCCTTCATTTTCGTAGTCGCTCGATACTGTCACCGCATCCTATCACCTGCATTTGCCTCCACCGTCATCAGTGTATAAACGAGTTTACCATCACCTATTCTCCCCTGCACATAAACCGCACATAGCGTTGTTCACGGATCTCAATTTGATAAATGAACTTCAGCCAAATTTGGTGGTTGCGATTTAAAAATCCAAGTGGTGATAGTTGGGAAAGCATCCAACAATTTTGATGGGAAGATCTGATTGTTAAATGGACATAACTTATAACTTGTCAAGTATTAAGCTGCTATATGATAATGGTGAGACAGAGATTGCTACAAGATTCTGCCTCATGCTTATTGTGATGGCAAATTCAAAGAGATATTTGGAATGGATGGAATTGGAAAGAAGGACCTTCCCCTCTGTAAGTTCTCTTTTATTACATCTATTTACATAAGAATCAATGGGTCAAATTTTATTCAGTATACTGTGTTTTCTTTATTCTAAATCAATGTGTATCTTAGTTCCCATGTACAAGAAAACATTCTTTCGCTCATCATGAATATTAACTCTTTCATGTTAATCTGTTGATCAGGAAAAATTAATTTATCACGAAATTAGTAAATTAGAAATATGATTTGTATTTCGGTGTCTGTCTCTGACATGCTCAATATTAGAATTGTTTTGGGACTTTAGATAGAAATACTTTAAAACGAATTATGAAAGAAGGTTGATACGGTTTTTAAAAAATATCCTTAGTTGAACTTCAATTAATAAAAAAAGAAGTATAGTATTTCGACATTTTTGATGAAAATTTGTTCGATTTATGTGACGTGTGATAATCGTACGGTAAATATATAATTCTTATTTTTCTAAATATTTAGAGCGTGCATCATTGTGATCTCACTACAAGTTATGTTTGTATGTCATAAATTTAGGGAAAATGAATACAAACCTACGATATTACCAAAGGCAACCACCTAAATCCCTTCACACACCCCCTTTTTTTTATTATAACCCTTGTTCTTTCAAACTTGCAGAAATTCCCTAATACTATTAGCAATCTACATAAAATTCGCCCCAATATTAGGAAACACTGCATCATATTCCTTCATGTTATATACAAATTGTATCAAACCTTACTCATGAAAAAATATTATTTCATGCAACCATTGCATGATGACTTGGTACAACCAAAGTCCAAGTTTGTATATATTTTCCTAAATAATAGGGTAGTAAACTCCAAAAACCCCATCTCAATCATGCAGTTACACATATAATCGAATTGGTTGTACCACCTCATTGTGTAGCCGATGTACTTAGTAATCATTAGAGATAGGGTGAAATAGACAGTTCATTTTTAATTAGGGGTTTTGTTCAGGTTTACTAAAATACATGGAGAATTTTTGCATTCTTTAGTAATCTAAAAGTGAGACAAAGAGTGGTTATTATGTGTCAGTAAATTTATCGTGACACGAAGAGTGATACATCATTTTAGTACAGAGGTTTTAGACCAAGAATATAATGAAGGAATTTATTTTAAGTCAAACTCAATATAGATGGGTAATGAACAACATAAAATACATTTTTATATGTGATCAAATTAGCCACACTAGAACTCTTGTTATGCACTTAGCTCAAACTAAAATAATATTTGTTTTGATCATAATTCATAACAACAAATAGCAAACTTATAATCTTGATTTATGGGGTAAGCTATATTAACTAAACAAGAATCACGTCGAAACAAACACATGGCTTTTCCTACTTTACATGCTTCTGTTGAGTAGGACGTCATATTTTAGGCTTCTAGCTTTCATGTCGCTTCTTACGATTTTCATTCAAATTTTCTTCGGTCATCCTCCTGCTTGACCGTTGACCTGTGTCAAGGTTCTCCATAAATCGTATCAGTGCATCCATAGGTGTTCGTTGCACATGACTAAACCATCCTAAACAATTTTCTTGCATCCTAGAAATATTATAGCTATACGACATACTTTAATTAACTAGAATTACGCAATGAAATGCATCCTTTCGTATTAAATAAGTTAGCTTTATCATTAAACCCCCTACTGATCAGCATTTTCGACAGACTTGATAATTGGTTACTGTTCAATGTTGTATTTAGGGACTCGACCAATATGGAGAGGATGGAAAATTGATGGTTAGGCAAGATTATGTTTTGTCGAGTGACGAGTTTCAAGACGTGAAACTACCACAATCTCCAAGGGACTGATGCAGAGCTATGTTCCCTGAGGTTTGTGCTTCAAAATGCAACTGCATTGGAGAAAATGAAGATATTCTGGTCCACAAGTTTTGCAAAGGAATCAATTGGACGCGAGAAGATAACAGATTTGTTGCATGGAGTTTGTAGAGGTTCCAGCGGTTATGTACTTACATTGACTTGAAACTCCATGCCTGTACGCACATATTCTTTTCCCTTTCTCTTTTGGCCTTTCATATACCAATTACCTTGAAATAGAAATATGTTGTGCATCTTATTGCCTGCATTCTTCATATGCATTTACCACCCGACCAAATCTTATATGCCGATTCGGGTGCCCTGCTCTCTGCAATTATGCAAAGTGCTTGATGGTTGTGAGATAATATGTACACGCTGCCATTCTTTTTGCTATTTTTCACATTATGGTTTGATTAATTTGAGTTTCAGTAGTTATTCAATTTGAAAATGTGCTCCGCTTCTTTACTTATTTAGTTCTGGTGCGCACTATGTTTTTTACGAAATGTACAGTTTCCAAAAGAACTGGTCGATTTATAAATTAGATTAAGATGGTTACTGTTAATCTGTTGCTCGAAGGGACAGAAATTGCTTTGGTGGTATTGCGATAGTTGTTTGATAGCTCAACGTCTCTTTTAATGCTGCTTTTGCCTTGATGGTCAAGCAAAGAACATCGCTTTTTGCTTTGTTGCTCAAGCTAGGATTGATCTTCGGACATTGAAACATTTCAGAATATCTCTGAAGGCCTCTTTGTCCTAGTAGTGATAATATACAGTTGCCTTTGGTAAGACAATTGTTTTAAAGAGTTGTTGATATATGAGCCATGTGTTCCTTCTAACACGAAGTGTACAAATAAACAATGAAATGTAAATTAGCTCGTTGCATCACCTACAAGTTCACCCTCTCCAGTAATGTTGAGTCTCTTAATGAAAGTGAAGAAGGGAATGCTTCTCCTCCCATCTTGTGCAGTTTATACCCCTCACGCGCAATTTTCTCATCTTCTTGTTCCTCACCTTTTGACCAAGATCTTCTACTGTGCTAATACTATATGTAAAATCACATCTATAATTAGTCATCTCCTTGCGCAGAATTTGATAAGTTTTATCTCTGTTATAAATAATCGTTTCATGCCCAATTCTTTTAGTAAATTTTTGAGGTGGTACCAAATCTTTTTTTATATATTTAGTATAAGTATTTTTGTGAAATATATTTAGTATTTCATATAGGTATAAAAGCATTATATCTGGTTGCTTAGAAACAATACTACATTCAACTCTAAGGATCATTATTGATAAAGAGTTGGACCTTATTAAAGTTAAGTCTTGGAGGTGGCTAAAGGCTTGAAAACAAGATTTTTGCTTTTCCTTTATTGATTGGTACAATCATCCTTTGTCATGTCTGTAACTTTTCGAGGATCTGATTGTCGTTGTTGTTGTTTCATTTATGCTCTCGTTGGTGTACTTCTGGTACCCTGTTTGCAATAAAATTTTGCTTTTGCCGATCAAAAATAAAATAAAATAAAATAAAATAAAAGCATTTAACCCCCTATATTATAACTCGTGTTACACTTTGCCTCCTATCTTTTTTTTTGGGGCAACTTGTCCCTTGTGCTATGGATTAATAAAACACTTTGCCGCCTTATCTATTGACTGGAAAAAAAAAAATTAAATAATTTTGCCCCTGACCGGATTTCCGGCCAATTTTTGCCTGAATTTGAAGCGTGGACATGGGTATTCATCACTATTTAATCTCAAATTCAATAAAATGCTCTCTTTTCACTTCAATTTTTTTTATATTTTCTTAATTTTCAAACCCTAAATATTGATAATAAAAACTAGGGCTTGAAAATTAAGAAAATGTACAAACGATCGAAGGAAAATAGGGCATTTTATTGAACTTGGTTAAATCGTGATGAACCCCATATCACGTTTCAAATTCTGGCGAAAATTTGCTGGAAATTTGATCAAAGGCAAAAAGTTTTATTTAGCCATAGTATAAGGGACAAATTGCAAAACAGAAATAGAGAGCAAAGTGCAATAGAGGATATAGTCTAGTTATTAATACTTTTATCCCTTTCATACATACAAAAAGCTTATAGATTACTCCTAGTCTTCGAAAAAATTGAATCATGTCCTTGACATTCTATATCTTAGATTCTTAGTCAATATAATTTTAAAAAGTTGAAAGATTGCTACGCCACTCACTTTCTGATGAAAAACGGTAATATATGTACTTGTGCTAACTTTTAGACAATTTTTCATGATAAAACGACAATGTCTGCCACGCTTTTTACAAAGTTATGTTTATAAGATTATTAAAGTGAACGAATGATTTTATTAATCACAGAAAAGGTATATATACTATTACAGAGTCCTAGTACTAATATGCTTACTGATATTTAATATTTACAATAAAAGAAATAAATCATCAACTAGGAGTCTAATAAATCATCAACTAGGAGTCTGCTTAACACGCCCCCGCAAAATTGACGTCCCATCGGCAACGGCAATTTTGGATCTTAACAACTGAAAACGAACTCGTGACAAAGGTTTTGTGAGAAGGTCAGCAAGCTGATCAACAGTGCTAACATAAGAAACAGTGAGAAAACCTTTGTTCACCAAATCCCGAACAAAATGAAGATCCACGGAAATATGTTTCATGCGAGTGTGCTGAACCGGATGAAGAGAAAGACGTAAAGCACCGAGATTATCACATAAAACACGCGGGGGAGTAGGCAGAGAAAAACCAAGTGACCCCAAGGCCGTACTGAGCGCCAAGAACCAAGCCCGAGGGGCCTGTTTGAGGCCATACAATGATTTCCGAAGATGGCAAACATGGTTGGGAAAATTGGCATCAGTAAAGCCCGGAGGTTGAGTCATGAACACATTCTCTGCAAGATCACCGTGAAGAAAGGCATTGCTGATGTCAAGTTGGCGAATTGGCCACGAGCGAGCAGTGGCGATAGAAAGAATGCAACGGATGGTAACCGGCTTGACAACAGGGCTGAAGGTCTCACGGTAATCCACGCCCGGACGCTGATGAAAACCCTTGGCAACGAGACGGGCCTTGTAGCGATCGATGGAGCCATCAGGTTTCCGCTTGAGGCGAAAAACCCACTTGGAACCAATCACATTGCCATGA
This sequence comes from Misopates orontium, assembly GCA_946800315.1. NCBI lineage: Eukaryota > Viridiplantae > Streptophyta > Magnoliopsida > Lamiales > Plantaginaceae > Misopates > Misopates orontium. The sequence goes on from OX326951.1 coordinate 8,661,672, forward strand.
GAAGGAGCCGGGACAAGATTCCAAGTACCATGCTTGACCAAGGCCGTATACTCATCAGCCATGGCCGCCCGCCATGTAGGATCCTTAAGAGCAGTAGTGACGGAGGAAGGCTCAATCGGACCCTGAACCGGATGATTGGTCGCAGAGTGAACAACTTTGGGCCGAAATATGTTGTTCATGGAGCGGGTGGTCATGGGATGTGTTCGGGTCGGCGGTGGAGCGAGGCCCGACAACAAATCATGCGGCGGCGTAGCGGCCGAAATGGAGTCGGGCGAAAGGGGCAGCACCGCGGGCGAGAAATCAGCGCCCGGCGCACCTGGGGCCGCGAGGCCTGTCGAGCCCGTGGCCGCGGGCGACGTGGCGCGCGCGCGCGCGCGCGAGGCGAGAAAGCCGGGGCCTGCGGGGCGCGCGCGGGGCCGAGTGGAAACGGCGCGGCGGTGAGGGGCTTACGGCAGATAGGCGGGGCCGGTGTCGGATGTATGCCAGAGAAACCCGGAAACTGATTTTCAACAAACCGAACATGTCTGGAGATATAAATGCGACCAGACGTGGGATCCAAGCAACGGTAGGCACTCTGAGACGTGGAATACCCAACAAACAAGCAAGCCCTGGACGGTGCGTCAAGTTTTCCCGGAAAGTAAGGGCGTAGCCAGGGAAAACAGAGACAACCAAAGGTGCGAAGCTTGAGATAGTTAGGAGGGCGCCCAAACAAGACCCCAAACGGTGAAGAACCCCGAAGAATCGGAGTAGGGAGCCGGTTCGTGAGGTACACCGCCGTCTGGAAGGCAAAATCCCAAAAATCCGGAGGCAGAGAGGCGTGACCCAGGAGGATGCGACCCAGAGTCACAAACTGCCGATGACGTCGCTCAGTAGTGCCATTCTGTTGAGTATGAGGAGCAGTGGTAAGCCAACTAATACCCTGTTCAGACAGATAAGAACGCAGTGCCACAAATTCACCACCATTGTCAGAATAAAAATTCTTAATACTGGACCCAAACTGCTTCTCAACTAATCTGCGAAACTCCCGGAAGATGGGAAGAACCTGAGACTTGTGAGACATAGGATAAATCCAACTATACTTGAAAAGTGATCAACAAGTAACAGGTAGTACCGATTTCCATTCAATGAACACACAGGGGAAGGGCCCCAAACGTCAGCATAGATATAGTGCAACGGATGGAAAGAGTGCAAAGAAGTAACAAAAAACGGTAATCGGTGGCTCTTATGTAATAAACAAAAAGAACAACAATCGTTCGACTTAGCAAGTACGGAAGTACAAGGTAAAGAAAAAGTACGAAAAATCAAAGAACTAATGCTATCCGAGGGATGCCCAAGGCGACTGTGCCAGGTTGCCGCCGTCGTCCGTTCACCCACGTTAGCCAAAAAGAAACGCCGAGCCACCAGGGAAAAATTCAGATGATAGACGCCATTATCACACGTTCCTCGCATCAGTTTGACCCCCGTACGCCGGTCTTTAACAAAGAAACACGAAGGATGAAATTCAAGACAAACATTATTGCGAGAAGTAAACTGATGAACGGATAATAAGTTGCGACGGGACGACGGAACACACAAGACATCATCAAGATGAAAAGTACGATCAGAAACAGAGAAAGACGTGGAGCCAATATGAGTGATCGGCAAACCTGAACCATCGGCAATTTGAACTTCATCAGGTCCGTCATATTCTGAGTGAACGGAAAGATTCTGAAGATCAGAAGTCAAATTGTGGGAAGCACCAGAATCCACCATCCAATTCTGACGAGAGGGAGGCGGTTGCGGGGGAGATGCCGCCATGTTAGCCATAGGGAACTGCAGTTGGCGACAAGTACGAGCGCCGTGACCCTGAATACCACAAATCTGACAGATGAGTGGAGGCCGATAGTTTTGCTGTCCTTGACGGTTTCCCTGATTGTTATAGTTGGGCCCCTGATTCGGATTATAGTAGTAATAACCACCCTGATTGCCCTGATTATTGTTGCGACCACGCCCCCAGCGATTTGAGCGGCCATGGCCGCGTCCACCATTGGTCGAAGTTGGCTGATTCGAACGTTGACGATTTGGATCGCCGGCAGAAACGGTGTTGGCCGTGGCAACAAGTGATGCAGATTGGGATTCAAGCCGCCGCACGTAGATTTCATGAGCCACAAGCTTGTCATGAAGGGCGGCAAACGAGAGAGGATCATCCCGAGCATTGATTTGAGCGGCAATATCCCGGTAAGAGGCACCCAAACCATTGAGGACAAACAAGGTGACATCATCATCGAATAAGGGATTATCAATGATGGCGAGCTCGTCAATCTTGAGTTTAACCTGATGAAGAAATTCAGTGACGGATAGGGAACCGAGAGTCATGGTTGACAAAGCCTCCTTCAACTGCATGACCCGGGATCGTGACTTGTTGGCAAAAAGACGCTGAAGGGTAGACCACGCATCAGCAGTCGTCCGAGCGGTGGAGATTAGCGGCACAATCTCCGCGGAAACGGAGCCAAACAAGGTGGCAAGTAGGAGAGCATCCTGTCTCGTCCAATGAATAAAAGCGGCGATCTCATCCTGAGTCGCACCGCGAAAAGGGCACGGCGTAGAGCGTCAAGAAACCCTAAAACTCCATAGCCATAAAACACATGGCGAACTTGAGCGTTCCAGGAGGAGTAATTGCCAGACGTAAGCTGGAGAGGAAGATGAGTATGCGCATTGATCGGAACAATCGGATCAAGAGGCGGGCCGCGTAGAGGAAGCGGCACGGTCGGCAGGGCTTCACGCGGCTGAGACGCGGCGGTGGCGTCGGGCGTCTCGGCGGAGCTAGGGTTAGAAGAGTTTGCGGAAGACATAGGGATCGAATTACTCTTTTAGGAGATAAATCCTGCTGATACCATATAAGATTATTAAAGTGAACGAATGATTTTATTAATCACAGAAAAGGTATATATACTATTACAGAGTCCTAGTACTAATATGCTTACTGATATTTTATATTTACAATAAAAGAAATAAATCATCAACTAGGAGTCTAATAAATCATCAACTAGGAGTCTGCTTAACAATGTTCACATGTAAGACAGAGAACATGGCCATGCTTTTCTCTGTTCCCCAGCAGTCTCTTTCATTTTTCCGATTTCTTAGCAGTAAAAAAAACACTTACGGATGTTTTCTTTTTCACTTTTAATAGTTTTTGATATCATACTTTAAAATACGACGGAATTAGTGTGAGGAAACACCAGTTATACGTAGGGGTGGCAATTGGATCAACCGGATCGGATCCAAGTCTAAATTCATGTGGATCCGATCCATTAGGATTTGGATCCAACCGGATCCATAGGGGTGGATCTCAAATGGATTCAACTTGGATCGGATCCGCGTCCGGATCCATGTGGATCCGCGGATCTAAGTAGTACTATTTTTGGATTCAAATATGGATCCGACCGGATCTATTTGTGGATCCACCGCGGATCCATTGTTGGATCCAAGTGGATCTATTGTCGGATCCAAGTGGATCCATCTTGGTAGATCCATCTAATCCACCAAATCAACCTCTACTCAACCCAATTTCCCCTTCTACCAATATATCCCACCACCTTAAATTTAATAATATATTAATATATATCATTATTCTTAGTTCTTAATTAACAAGATATTGGACGCTTAGAAAGAAAAAAAAATTGTAATTTAACACTCAACTACATTACGATATAAATGTGCAAGCTAGTGTTTCACAATAAGTTAACTTTTTTATAAATTTTAAAATATGTAATGCTCTTTTGAGATGTATTTACTAAAAATTATATGTATACACATAAAACATTTATATATATATATATATATATATATATATATATATATATTATATTTGAGAAAAATATACAAATCATTAATACTTCTATAACAAAAGAAATGTTATTTTTTGTAATGTTTTTAATGAAGTTGAGTTTTGGAATTTGGAAGACTTTCTCGAGCTTTTGATTAAGGATTAGAAATATTATCTAAGTTCTTTTTTATATATGATTAAGAATAATTTTTGCCTCTTTAAAAATTGAGGTTAAAGATTACAAAATTATAAAATTTAATAATGAGAATAAAAATACCAATCAACCATAGATTGTACATATCTTTAACTTTAATGATAGTTACAAAATTAAAGCACGAGCTCTTCTTCTCATGAATAGTCATACGTTGTCAAATTATTTTTCGTAATTAAAAAATTAAATTCATAGTAAAATAAAGTTATATTTTAAAAGTGTACAAATGCATAAAGACAATGAGATAGCGGCGCGAATAAAAAGCTAAATGCCAAAAATTGCTTTAAATTGAGTTAGATCTAGACATGGACTTGGATGGATCCACACGGATCCAAATGTGGATCCATCTGGATCCACTCACGGATCCACCCAGATCCATGATTAGATCTAGCTGGATCCACTCACGGATCCACTCAGATCCACCCGGATCCACGTTTGGATCCGCACGGATCCACATTGGATCCAGGTCCACCTTGGATCCACCGGATCAACTTGGTTTCGGATCCATGGTGGATCCTAGGTGGACCGGATCCGATGGATCCACAACGGATCCGGTTGGATCCATGGATCCAAATCCATTTTGCCACCCCTAGTTAATACGTTATTCAAGCTTGAATGCGTTTGGATTTCACGTATAAATCCATAGTGGGTGTACTCGCATCTTTCATGAACTTCAACATAATTGTTCCTTTAGGGGTGGGACAGGACGAGTACCTGCGGGTTTGTGTATTTCCCAATAGGTAGTACCCGAGGATTCAAAAATCTTCGGGTACCCGAATTTGGCGGGTACCATGACGGGTATCTGTGTTTTACTTTTTTTTTTTTTTACTTTTTCTGTGTGTCTTTAGTAGAAATAAAACGATTTTTGTGTATCTATTGGAACTATTTGTCAAAAAAAGACTGCATTTTTAACTCCATGCCGTCTTCTTAAGCGCTCATGGCTCACCCTTTCAATATTTTGTAGCTTGTGCTGTCTTTTGGTTATCTTTTCTTCTTCAACAATCGTAATTTAATAGAGATTAAAAAATAGAATCAAAGAATATATAAACCGGACAAGAATATACATACAAGCCGAAAAACTATATAAATAAGTGGTAGTTGAGTAGAGAAAACTTCAATTCATATTAAAAGATTTTATGCATGCATACATAACATCGTTGAAAAAATCTTTGTGAATCGAGACTAGAAGAATTATTTCTTTGCATCATTCAAATACGGCCACGGTAAAGGATAAGTGAAAGAAAACTATCTGCAGTAATTGGATAACTGTATTAAAATAACCATAAAGGTATATATTTCCTAGACCAATAGAATTGCTTCAACTATTAACATTGATAAAATAAAAAGAGATATCCTAAGTGAAGTGTCATACCATTTCATAGCCATCCATTTCAAGAGCAATATATTACTAGGAAAAAGTTTCTTAACAATTACACCAAGTAAAAAAGTTATAAGTACATCTCATAAACTGAATACCAATCATATTTGCACATATTATTTCATTGAACCCGTTCATCATATATCCCCTTCTCAATCTGCACCTTAGCACAAAACTTATCAGCATTAATACCTAGCAACCTCGCATTCTGACCACGATACGCCCTATTCACTAGCCCCCATGCACACAAAACTAATTTGCGCATATTATTTCAAAGAATCACATCACACAAATTCAACAATGCCATAAACAATTCAACAAATCAAGTCATACCTCATCAATGACAATTCAATTTGCATAAAGTTGCAACAGTATAAATTCATCAATGTCACGACAAGTTAACAACTAAATAAAAATCCATAAAAGTTGGCATTCACTCAATCTTCAAGAATGGCTGCATCTTAGCCCATTGCTGCAAAATCTATAAAAGAATGACAGATAAAAGTAAGCCTTTTCAACACAGTATAACATAAAAGTAATCTACAAAGGAATGACTAAAACGAACTAAAGCTACCTTTATCACGAGCTTCCAATTCCAATATACTCTCCTCTATGTCAAGTGGCATATTATCGTCTCGAAGTCAGTCTTGGTAGCAAATGACGGATTGCACTATTCTAGGACTCAACGAAGATATCGGGTTACCCCATCGGGTAAAACACCCGCGGGTCGGGACGGGTACCCGATACCCGAACCTGATTTCCCACCCCTAGAATAGTGCAATCCGTCATTTGCTACCAAGACTTGCTTCGAGACGATAATATGCCACTTGACATAGAGGAGAGTATATTGGAATTGGAAGCTCGCGATAAAGGTAGCTTTAATTCGTCTTAGTCATTCCTTTGTAGATTAATTTTATGCTATACTGTGTTGAAAATGCTTACTTTTATCTTGCATTCCTTTGTAGATCTTGCAACAATGGGCCACGATGCCGCCATTCTTGAAGCTAGGCCTTACCTTTCTATCTTTAGTACCTCAATTCCTGTAGACTATCAACAGTTAATACATACCTCAACCAAAGATTAAACATGTTTTGATCCTACATTCTGAGAAGATTTTAAAATCATCAAATTAGGCATGCTAACTACAAGAAAATCAATTTAGTATTGGATCAGCCACTGGCACGTCTTGTGTAGATTTTTGTATAATGAACAGAGAGGAACTTCCAGAGCATGCTGCAGCTTTAACTTGGGTAGTTGAAGGGCACAGGAGATGGCCTGTTTATGCTGCATGGAGAACAAACAGACGTGTAGATTTTTGTATAATGAACAGAGAGGAACTTCCAGAGCATGCTGCAGCTTTAACTTGGGTAGTTGAAGGGCACAGGAGATGGCCTGTTTATGCTGCATGGAGAACAAACACAGACACCACGTACAATCACCATAAGCTAGAACAGCATAACTCCGTTAGTTGCAACCTTGCCTTGACATGAATCCAGGTCGGTATGATATACGAAAGTACCAATGGCAGGACGGCTCACGCCTATTTGGATGATTGACAAGATTATTATATCAACTCCTTATTTGTGCAGCCTACAAACACAAAACAAATGGATGATCAATGTGATTCAAAACATATTTGATACTGAGGAAAACAAATTGGTATGGACACTGAAAGAGATCATCTATGACACACGGATATGAATACATGGACACGGCGACATGAACTTTTAAAAGTTACATGATACGATACAGTTGGAACACGGCTGTTAATTTTACATGCAATATATAATAAGTCATCAAAGTAAAACGTTTTATTTGTTTAAGTTAAAGCTGAAATTCACATCATATTTATATTTAGATTAAAGAACAATCAAAAAGATGTTGAAATAAAATTCATATAAAGCCAAAAACAGGCCAAGATACATAAAGATCATAAAAATAGTCACAACAGTGTCTGATGTCCAGTATTTTGGTTAGGGACACGCCGCGTGACATGACCGAGGTGTGCCAATACTGCACCATGTCCGTGCATCACAGGGGATCACACAGATTTAGAAGTATCCCATTTTTTTTCCCTGATAAACAAGCATTCGGATCTGTAATTACCAACATCTAAAATCACCACATGGCGAAAAGATTTCACTGTTAAATTATGAAATTGAACATAAGAAAAGAAAACTGGAAAGCAAATCGCTCTTTGGAAAGAAAAGAAGTCGGGGGGGGGGGGGGGGGGGGGGGGGGGGGGCATTCACGCAAAACTCTCAACCCAGCACAAACAGACATTGAGGTGGAATGCAGGTATAGGCTGATCATAAGGAGCTGAAGCAATGAACAACAGAATAAACTTTAGAGGTAACTCTATTAGTACATCTGCAACAATCATATTTTGGGCATCTACAAATCAGTTTCTACATATCCTAATATATATGGTGCTAATAACTCAATAATGATCTAATCCTCACCTTATCTTCACTTTTCACAAGAATATTTGGCTATAACACCAGCCACAGCATAAGTTACTACTACCTACAAGAATTCGAATTTGTAAGGTGTACCTGATCTGTACCAGCAACTATGTCTGCGGCAAAGCCTCCAAAGCCCTCCTAATATGCTCTAACAAAAGCAATTCTGTAAAATATTATAATGGAATCGGTACATGATTCAGCACATGAGAACCCAAAACAAATAGACATTAGAGCTGCAACTCTAGAATGAGAATTTCTCTTTAAGGTAATTTATGTTAGAGCCAGAACTGGAAATATAGAATCAAGGTCAACATGATAGCACGCAATAAACAAGAAAAACCCAAACACATTTCAAATTTCTTACCCTGAATGTGGAGCCATCCCACTGCCATCCCCAAAGTAATGACTGGCTACCACAACTGCAATCCCATGGTTTCCTGTTAATATAGCTCAGTGCATTTGTAAGAAATTGAATATCATGCAAATTTTGGTTATGCTTGCTGATGAGAAAGGTTGTTAAGTTAACAATTTTCAACCTAAAGTTATCAGGCTTTAGCAGCTTAGATGTAACCTCCTACCAATGATGGAACTGTTCACGGTTCTCAAAATCTCTCGTCGTTCGAAGCGAGAATCAAGTCTGCTGAATCTCCTACAAAATCTCCGACTCCTCAAGAGTACAATGGGACTTCACAAGCTCAACCAAGCAATTCATGAGCTTCCTCGCACTTGGGATACAGGTTAAAACCTTCACCGAACTGTTTCCAGACTCAATAGGCTCCATCTGGTACTGGGATTGGCGGAATTGAGGGGTACAGTATGGGAACATATCCTTCATTCTGGAGCTCCACAAGAAGAGTATTTAACAGTAAATAGATTAGAGAAGACTGTGGATGACTTTTATCGGCTGCAGCAAACATATGGGAGGAGTTATTTACTTCAATCCAGCTATAGCCGGGCACTTTCTGCACTCCTCTTTCCTTCATAATACTACGAATTTGATTAACCCTCTCCCATTTTCCAGAATCAGCATGCAGGTTTGCTAGCAATACATAGTATCCCGAATTTTGTGGGTCCAACTCGAAAAGATGTTCTGATGCCAATTCTGCAAGCTCGGCATGGCCATGAACTCGGCAAGCTCCCAATAAAGTTCCCCAAATGCCTGCATCTGGAGTAAATGGCATGCCTTCAATTACTCGAAAAGCTTCTTCTACGCGACCAGCTCTGCCAAACAAATCAATTAAGCTTGAATAGTGTTCCATCTTGGCAACAATCCCATAATCTTGGGTCATGCTACTGAAGTAGCGTTTTCCTTCTTCAACTTCACCGGCATGGCCACACGCAGATATTATGGCAAGAAACGTGACATGATCAGGTTTAAATCCTTCACGCTCCATGCCGTGAAATAGCGTGAGGCATTGCTCCTTTAGACCGTGATTTCCATAAGCTGCAATGATGCTGTTCCAAGAAACTTCATTTTTGTACTCCATCGTGTCAAATACATGTTGTGCTAACTCCAAATTACCGCATTTAGCGTACATGTCTATCAGTGCACTACAAGAAAATAGATCGAAGTTGAGTGCACCTCTCATCATGAAACCATGTATCTCTTTTCCATGATGAAGAGCCGATAAGTTTGCACATGCGGAAAGAGCTGCTGATATGCTGACACAGTCATATTTGGCTCCTTCAATGCCCATGCGGCAAAAAAGATCAATGGCTACTTCTGGTTTGCCATTCTGGCTACAATTCGTAATCATTGAGTTCCAACATACAGAATCTCGATCAGATATCCTTAAGAAGACCTGATGACTGACATCTAACATTCCACACTTTGCATACATATCAGTTATCGCACTTCCAACATAACACCTTCCATCAAGCCCCTTTCTAATTATGTAACCATGCAACTCTTTGCCAAGTGTTGGGGCAACCAAAGCTGCACATGCTGGCAGAATGCTTGCCAATGTCACAGCATTGGGCCTCAGTTTCTTATTAAGTAACCACTGGAATATTTCCAAGGCTTTAACATTCATTCCATTGAGAACAAACCCTGATATCATAGCAGTGCAAATGACAATGTCTACTGCAGAGGTCTGGTAAAAGACATTACTTGCCTTGTCCACATCCTTGCACTTGAAATACATATCAATAAGAGCATTCTTCAGGAACAAATCCAAGAACACCCCATGTCGAACTATAAAACAATGGATTTCCTTTCCTTGACTGCAACATCCCACTTCAGGAATTGACGGAAGCAAACTTGCAAAAGTTATGGAGTCCGGTTCAACATCCAAAGTTATCATTCTTTTGAATAAATCCAGAGCTTCATTCATAAAACCATTCTGAACATACCCTCCAATCATTCCATTCCAGGTGACAAGATCAGCATGCATAACCAAATCAAACAATTTTCGGGCATCAAATAAGCATCGGCACTTTGCGTACATCGCGATAATCGTGTTGGCCACAGGCGAATCCAACTCCAAGCCACACTTCATAACTAAACCATGAACCTGGGAGCCCAACCCCAACATTGATTTCGAACCGCACAAGGAAAGAACACAAGCGTAAGTAACAGAATTGGGCTCAACGTCACTTCTCCTCATCTCTTCAAACAACCCAAGAACACTATCCGCTAAACTCTCACATTTCAAATAACCATTAAGCATCACATTCCACAAAACAATGTCTCTCTGAGGCAATTTATCGAACAGATCCCTCGCAACGTCCAAACAATCATTCTCAGCGTAAAACTTGACTAAAGCACTACCCACATACACATCCAGCTCAAAGCCCAAATCTTTAATCATGCCATGTACGTATTTCACCAAACCAACAGCGTGCAAACCACCACAAGCCTTAATAACATAAGGAAAAGTATACTTATCAGGTCTACTACCAAAAGTTAACATCTTGAAGTAAAACAAAACGGCAAAATCAAAACGACCCATCACAGTAAAACCTCTGATCATCCAATTCCAAGGTGCGGCATAGCACAACTGAAGCTGCCAGAATAAATTCTTGGCGTCAATGTAATTGTTGTTACACATAATGTACAAACCCAATATTCTTGTGCCCAAAATACCCATGTTGTGGAGCCCATTTACAGTGATTTGGGCGTGAATTTGGTGGGTTTTTCGAATAACGGAGGGTGAATGAGAAGGGTCTTTGTGTTGTTGTAAGAGCGGTGCGAGATGGGATGCTAATACTTCCTCAGTGTAAGGAAAATATGATGGTTGTTTTGGCACAGAGTGAATGGCTGTGTGGTAGAAATGGTTGTTCGAAAATAAGTGTTGTGAGATTCGCTTGTACATGGCGTTACTTCATTCTGCGCATTTTCTTTGGTTTAAATTCAGTAAATAGTGTCTCAATACGTATGACTTGACGCGCGCTTTAGTTCAATGACGTCAACATTTCTATATGAGCGTTTAATAAGATTGTTTATGTATTTATGGAAAGCAAAGATATACAAGTTTATCAGTCGGATATAAGAATTCTACTCAGGAAAAAAAGAAAACAAAAAGAATATAATAGTAATGGAGAAATAATCACACAATAAATAGCTTTAGTTTATAGTAAAAAACACTTCACGGAGTAGAAAAATCGTTGTGTTTTTCTCGGTGAGAAGATTGAGTATTGACACTTAGAAGAAAAGCAGGTCTTCTTTTAGAATCAAAAATTAGTTCCTTAATATATACTCCTATTACAATCTAATCTTATAATTTTCTTCACCAATCTAATCTCATAAATCGTGAGTGAATAGCCATAATAACACCATCTAAAAGACTATCTACCCTTGAGGAAAATGCCTCTTACAACGCATGCCACTACAAGAATTGTAGGCTATAGCAAGGTCCAAAAACCTTGCAATAGGTTCAAATTCCTTTGTTATTGATCTACAGCAAAGGAAAAAGACGTTGGTAGCATCCTTTGCTATAGGTGGCGTTGGTAAAGGTATTTTGCATGTTGCAAGGGAAATGGACCTTGCTATTGCTTTTCTGACACACACCTGTAGCAAGGTCCATTTCCCTTGCTGGAGTTTTCTGACACACACAATTAACAGCAACGTCTGTGGACGTTGCTATGTATTCTGATACAAAAGTCAATTGCAACGTCTTTTGACGTTGCAATTGATTTACGCACGTTTTTGTTAAAATCTCTTCTTCTTTTTTTCGATGAAACACAGCAACGTCTATGGACGTTGCTATAGTGTCCTGACACTATTTGTCAGCAACGTCCACAGACGTTGCTGTAGATAAATATTTTTTTTTAAAAAAGTGGCAGTAAAAACTGCCACATTGTAATAAAATAGTTTTTAATATATATATATATATATATATATATATATATATATATATATATATATATACACACACACATTATACATTAATTGGACCTCAATATTATATATGTATAGTATGTGTAAAAAATATAATACTAATAGTAAAATTATAAGATATACACACACACACACACACACACACACACACACACACACATATATATATATATATATATATATATATATATATATATATATATAGTATTAAGAAAATTTATATAACATTTTAAAAATTATAATTATATATGTATACATACAGACACTAAACTTTACAATGTATAATAATAAAATAATCTCATTAATTATAATTATAGAATATATATATATATATGTATGTATCACTAAAACTTAGAATATAGTAACATATAACTATTATTCTACATTATATATATAGATATAGTATAAGATGCATGAATGCATATATAATATATATAAGTTGATCATGATGCAAAATAATTAAGGAAAAAAATAAAGTGAAGGAGAGAAGAGGAGAAGAAGATGATAATAATATGAGAGGGAAAATGTAGGGGGATGGATGAGTGATATAGTGTGGTATTTATAGTGGTAGTGGGAAGGAAGGAAAATTTTTGGAAAATTTGAAATTTCCGCCAAAATTTTCATTCTGAAAATTTTCAGCAAGGTCCAAATCCCTTGCAATAGGTTATTGTCAGAAAGCTGTTGCAAGGGAAGTTGGGATCCCTTGCTACTATGTCAGAAAAGTAGCAATACCAAGGGATTTGGACCTTGCAATAGCTTTATTAGAAAAATGTTTTATATATATTCCCTCATTCACACATTTTAGATTGATAAAGTAAATAACGTATCCTACTAAACTCTACTTAAACATCCGTTAGAGTAACGATTAGGGCTCATGAGCATGATAAAATGAACAATATAGTATCCCGTGAGCCCTCAAGACCTCTCTCCCCCTCTATATCACTAGCCTAGATTAGGGGCTCAAAGGACAAGGGGTCGAAGCAAGGGTGAAGAGCTCAAAATTAGACCCCTCTTATCCATTCACAGGGGTCGTAGCCCTCTTATCCCTTCACAGGGGTCGTAGCCCTCCTATCCCTTCACAAGGGTCGTAGCCCTCTTACCCTCTACGAACAGAGCCCTCTTACCCCTCTAACTACACTAAGTGTGTGCTTGATCACCTCCCTACTAAACCTTAGTCACCAAGCTCCTTGCCACTACTCATCTCCTCATGAATTGTAGGAAACTAAGATGCATGTTTCACCTCTCTTCATCACCACCTTGTGACACCTCTATCCTTTCCCTCTTGACACCTAGCCACTTAATTTGACTAATAAGCTCTCTTCATCACCTATCTCCATCACCACCTTTGGCCACCACCACTTTCCCCTCTCTTACTAATCAAGCAAAAACTAGGCACTATATATACTAAGACCCTTCATCACAAGAGTTTTTTAGCTGGACCTTCTCCTCAAAATCCCTACAACAAATATACCCCTAACTCAGTCGCATATGAGGTACGCTTCATTATGCGGCCCTCGTGTTCGGGATTACAGTGTTCAACTGTAAACCTATAATTACGCTTTTTACCTTATCATAGATCATATATAATTATGACTTGTAAATCATAATTACATGACATTTGAACTAAATATATAGAACTAATCTTGATCTTGGTTAAATTAATTAATTAATAAAACTTATTTGATTGAATAATTATTAATTACATAAGAAAATAGAACTAATCTTCATATTAATTTTATAGCTATATATGTGAACTTATTTGAATGAATAAGATCCTAATAACATATGAGAACTGAACTAATTAGAATTAATCTTGATTTTGTTAAATTAATTAAATTTATTAGAATCAATAACTTCTCATTACATAATAATCAAACTAAACTTAACGATTCTTGATTTTCATTAAATAAACTGAAATTATAGGAATGAATAATTCTTAATTACATAATAATTGAACTATGTACAAGGAATACTACTCTTTATTTTTGTTGAATTAATTAAGAATAGGATTGATAACTCAACATTACATTAGAATTGAACTAATCAAACAAAACTAATCTTAAATTTTAATAAATTAATTGGACTTGTTTGAATGGATAACTCCTAATTAATTACAAATATAAGAATCAACTAAATATAATTAATCTTGACTTTATTTTGTCAAATTAGTTTAACTTAATTGGACGAATATTACACAAGAACTAAATTACTTAGATTTAATCTTAATATTTATTATGAATAGATGTTATTTGAATGCATAACTCCTAATTACATAAGAATTGAACTACGTATAAGGAATACTACTCTTTATTTTTGTTGAATTAATTAAGAATAGAATTGATAACTAAACACAATTACATTAGAATTGAACTAATTAAATAAAACTAATCTTAAATTTTAATAAATTAATTGAACTTGTTTGAATGGAAATGTCCCACTGCGTCGTGTGATCCCATCGTGTGAGAGGGAAACGTCCCACCCGGACGGCCTCCGGTCTGGTTCTGTGGAAATGATCCTCCGGGAAACGACGGCATCAGCGCTGAAAATGTTCCCATCGAACCAAGATCAGGCTGCAAAGAGAATGATCCTCGAGGTACCCCATCCGGGTATGGCACCTGGTTCTTCGACACCTTCCCTTTCTCTTACTCTGATATGACGAGCCGGCCATCTGATAAATAAATATTTAGCATGGTCCAATTAATATAAAAGACATACACGACAATATATACTATCTATTCATTTACTAAATCGACTAATTAAGTATACATACATCTTTTACATCTAAATTATACAAATCTCTGCTATTTTTTCTAATCAATATATTGCAATTAAGTAAAAGCTCAATACTTATATGTATTACAAATATATTTTTGCAATGCTAATAACATTTTAAGCATATCTAGTTAACATATAAATACGTTCTAAAATAAACACAACTATATTTATATGCTATATAATACAAAGTTACATTGTCAAAATAACAAATCTAATATTAATTAATTAATCATACATATATATATATATATATATATATATATATATATATATATATATATATACGAAAATCGTCAATCATTACCTACAATGTCTTATTAATAAACATACGTAATACTTGTAGATCTTAATCAAGAATACAAATAATATAATTACACAAATCTAACTATTAATTTAAAAAAAAACATAATATACATAGATCGTCAATAATTACCTATAATATCTTAATAACAAGCATACATAATCCATGTAGATCTTGATTAAGCATACAAATAATATAATTACTACTATAAAATTCTTGATTTTAACAACTTCCAAAATTCTTGCCTCGTTTCATAAACTTTTTTTTGACACTATATGGCGTACGTCACTTAATACTACTATAAAATTGTACAACAATTTTATATATTTTTATGGTTAGTTACGCATTAACTCAACAAGTATAAAATACTATCCTAGCTCCCATGCCACATCCTACATTTTTAGATCAGTGTAGCCAGCAATAAAATATCTATCCTAATTTTTGCTAAAAAATGGAATGTAATAAGCTTAATTATAATTAACTAGATATAGACTTTGCATAAAAAAAAAAAAAAAAAAGTTAAGCAGCAGCTTTACAAAGCTGCTGCATCGTCAAACAACAAATGACAGCAGACGTTGTTGTCCTATTTTTTTTTTAAAAAATAAAAAATGCGACAGCTTTGTGTCAGACACAAAGCTGTCGCATAAATTGAAAAAAATGGTTGTTCTATTTTAATTTTTTACAAAAATAAAATAAAATGCGACAGTTTTGTGTCAGACACAAAGTTGTCGCATGAATAGTGAAATATTAAACAATATGACAGCAACGTCAAAAATAACATTCAAATGAAGTTGCTGTCATATATATTTTATTATTTTTTAACAAAATTAAAACGGCGGTGTCAGAGCTTGAATTGCAGCAACGTCTTTTGACGTTGCTGCAATTCGTATTTAAAAAAAAAAAAAGACACAGCAGCAACGTCAAGGACGTTGCTGCGTCTTTTTCCTATTTTTTTTTTTTTTACTTTTCACGTACCAACGTCTTTGGACGTTTGTATAGAAAATTACTGCAACGGATTCAAAATCCGTTGCAGTTGCAATTGAACACAATTCTTGTATGCGTCTCTTTTTTCTTAAGGGTCCGAGTCTCCTTTTCATAGAAAAATTATTTCATGCAATCGCTGCGTGATGACGTGGTAATATTAGAAGTTGGGATTAAACATGATGGGTTTGTGCTGAGAAAGGCAATTAGTTTTCTATCATTTTTGAATTGTTAGAAATTAATGGAGTTAGAGTTATTTTAAGAAAACTAATAATTTGATACAACGACGGCCAAATATGACGGAAGAGGTTTGCTTTTAATATAGGAATAAATAACTAGATTGACTTCATCAATACCTAATAATCATTGAATTACTTGGTTCAAGGATCTTTAGTAAAGCCCAATTATATAAACTAATATTAAGCTCACCATGCAAGGTGTAGTACAATTTGCTCTCACGTACTCTGTGGGCTCACGTGGACCCCTCTACGTATGAGTCTCACGTGTATGTGAGAGACCATGATGTAGCTAACACTATCTCGTGAATGACATCATATCATCCAACGTAACTTATCCTCTTCAATTCATCATAAATAACAAGAAGAGTAAAAGAAACATGGAGACAACAATGGCATTATCATCATCGTCTTGTACTTCAATTCTTTCTCTCTCTAACTTCATTACAAAAAGGAGAAGCATCATCAGAACTCGTAATGCGGTTAGAATGCCAGTTCGATCGAGCCTATCCGACGATTCCAGCCTTCTACTGCAAGCCGCCAAACACACCGTAATTTATCTACCCCTAAATGTTCTTCTTTTCATGTCGAATAATCACTCAGCATTACTATCTTCAATAATTAATATTCGAGAAAGTTGACGTGTATTGAATAGTTGCGCTTAATTAGTTTTTTTTTTTTGGATAAAAAGGTAGATTCGTATGTGGAGAGTGGAATGGTGATAGGTCTGGGGTCTGGCCGAGCTTCTGCTTTCGCTATACAGTATTTGGGCCGCCAACTTCGTTGCGGCGCCATTAAAGATGTTACCGGAATTCCTACGTGAGTTCGAATCGAATTCTTCGATTGCTTCAACTATGGTCTAATTAACAGTATTTATTGTTTACTATTATTACAAGCTATGCTATATTGATTTTCTGTTCTCAGTTTTATCATATTAAGTGAAATGTGTGTGTTTGAAAGAGAGCGAACTATGGCAGGTTCGGTTAAATAGTTCTGGCATTTTATATGAATCTAAAAGAGCTATAAAGGGAAGTAATTACTGTGTTTGATCTTCATTAGGTTAGGTTATTCCACTGCTCAGAAGAATCTAGGGAACGTAATTTTTATTAGTCATTCGTTTTTGAACAACCGTGTAAAACCAGTAAAACTAGTCCTCGGCCACTGTATAGGGTGGAGAAACTTGTGTCGATACATGGCCGCTTAGTGGTATTATGTAGCTATTTAGCATAGACATAGTCTATTATCATTTCAAAATAGAGGGAATCGACATGCTTGAGAGACTAGCTTCTGTTCTAGTGGCTAGATTCCTTAATTTTTTATTTCATTTTTCAGCTGAATAGCTGTTGTTATTAGAAATATTCCTTTACTGCATTCATTTGTAAATTAGTGAATCCAAGTTGAGATGGTCTCTAGTTTTCTTAACCAGCAGTGGTCAATCTCAAGATGGTATCTTTTATGATTTTAGTTGAACTTCATATATTAATGTTCATTTCATTAGGACTTCAGGATTAACCAACACAAACTATGATGCAGATCTGTTGATAGTGCAAGTGAAGCAGCAAAGGCTGGAGTACCTTTGGATCAGTACATAGATAGCTCTAAAGTAAGCAAGCTTGTGTAACTCACAGGAAAGCTTATATTTAATACGTGTTATGTGCTTTTGAACCTCTATTTGGACAAGTGGGATGCTGCTGACTAAAAGAAGCGTTCTTTTATTCAATTATGTTATATCAAAGCATGTGTGGGGAGGACCAACAATAGCAACTAATACTTTATGGCAACTAATCCATTCATGTCATGCTAAAATTGCCTCAAATATTAGAAATGAGCCTTTGCAGCAAAAAGAGACCACATCTGTAGAAACACGAAAACAATAGAATAAGTCTCCCTGCAATCTGACTGATGGCAAATAACCAGATTCGTTCTCACTATGTGTAGATTGATTTGGCATTCAATGATGCTGATGTTGTGGAAGAAGAAACACTCTCCGCAATTATTGGGCGTCAGAAGATGCAGGGTGGTGAGTCAATAATTCAAGAAAAGGTCAGTACAAGCGGATCTTTATGCTTTAGCATCTCATCTACAAAATGATTTCGGCGTCAATGCTTTAGACATGCCATCTTTGCTCCTAATGTCGTTGTACGCATATATTCTTTCCATCCGGATTTCTTGTTAAGATACAATGGTTAACTATGCTTTACAGACCATTTTGAAAGCAGCTGGGAAACTTGTCCTCCTTGTTTCAGGAAAGGAATATCGGAGTGGGGTAGATGGATCAATTCCGGTTCTAATTAATTCTGTAAGGTCAACGGCTAGTTCTTCAACTCTATCAGAAGCATTTCTGTCAAAACTGAGTTTGAGGTAATGCTGCAGATCAACTGGTTGGAAACCGCTGAAGAAATTGATGACCTGTTTCTTGGTGATGCGGAGGTACTTGAGTAGATCACATTACTTGAATACAACATGGTCTAGAACAATCAGCGTGGCTGAATTGAAGTCACCACTAAATCTCAGTTATGAGACTTTGGCCATGTAGTAGAAATTTTGATGGTTAAGATAGAACTTTTTAATGGTCTCATATATGATATATTTTACCTGACGTTATGGAGGTAGAGTACCAGCTATCAGTTTACTGAATTTCGAGGTAAACCTAAAATTTAGAGTAATGGATGAGATGACTGTGAGGAACATGTACATTTCTTTTTGTAATACTTCTTATTATTTGTATCAAGGTTTGGAGGAGAGCATCGGTGGGGTATCCAGGTCCATCAGGAGGTGACTTCCCACTTGTCACAAAAGAAGGCCATAACGTTCTTGATGTAATTTTCACCTCTCCTATTCTTAGCCTTGGTACCGTTCTCACTCCTGATTCTTTAATAAATTTCAAGCTCTCTTAATCCGTTTGAAAGTTTCACGTGGTATTATGATTCCTGCAGCTGAAGTAGCTGAGAGTCTAGATCAAGTAAATGGTGTGGTCGAGCATGGTGTGATCTCCAGGATACCGTTAGTTCCATATACCTCCTCTTTTCTTTGTTATAAATGCAGTGCTCATTTCTGGGAGTATTATCTCATATAATTTTGCCTGATCATATATTTGTCACCCTTCTTACGCTAACTGGTCCTGAGATTGAATTGTTTCTTGATAATGATTTCATTATAGAAGTGCATTTTTAATCTGATACTTAAGTTTATCTGGCTGGGGCACTAGGAAATCATGTGGTTTCCTTTCGGTAGGAAATAGTGCTATAGAAGAGTAAACATGGAACAAGACACACACTACTGAGTAAGACTAGTATCCACTGGGCTCTACTTTTTCTTTCTTTTTTCTTTGATGATAATGGAAATTTCTTAATCTCATTACATCTACTATAAAGAAAGATACAAGTCTATCTTGTCATCATTGTTTGGCTGTGGGCATTGTGGCCAAGAATAATGATCATGTTTCTGAATATAAGTGAACCAATTTCTCTTGAGCAATTTGAGACAGTTCACATTAGTTTTGACGTGTTTTTGCTGGATGCCAGGTCCACAGCAGTGATAGCCACAGAAAATGGGCTGCGCGTAGTTGAGACTACTCTCACGGTTGAAGGAAGCAGAGTTTAGTCATGAGAGCTTGCATATGCTGGCCAACGTAATCGGCATACTGTTGTTTGAGCATCCTAAATGCAACTAATACTTCATTGATGGGATGGATCTGGGAAAATTTTGTATAAATTTGTACAAGGATATACAGTCTGTCTTAAATAGCTACACATGAGCTAATACTTTTGGAGGTGTGATACAAATTGGCTGAGTTATCAGGGGCCGCGTGTTGGAGATAAATTGTATTACTTCACATCTCTAAAAGCAACATTTGGACATCTCTTTGAGGGCCATATACATATTGATTCTTCTTGTTGTGGATTTGATTCGTTTTATTATGTCCTCATAAGTGATTTTGATTGTGATGATATCTGACAAAAATCTATAAAGATGGTTCTGAGACTCGCATGTTATCTTGAGAAATTTAGATCATATATTTGCCAGACATAATAGTAATACATGCTAAATATAGTCACCCTGAGATTATTTTGTTCAGTTAAGGCAGGTTAACATTTGCTGGCTCACTTGCGATTATTCTTCTGAAATGCAATCTGACTGAACTACTGAAGGATATTTGGAAACCATTCGACTCAGTAAATACTTTATGGCTCATCAATACTCTCTGCAAGCCTCTCGAAAATTAGTGTCTGAATAAATAACGAACCGGATAAACAAAGAATTTGTAATGCAGTTCTATACCCTAAGCAAACACTGGTTCAAACAAATTAAGGTATATACAAACATAAGCTATACCTATCAGAAACTGTCATTCAACTATATATCTGCCTGGAGTACCACATGTAACTGTGCTATGCTTCCCATCACTCTGCAGCAGCTGGATAATGGGGTTCTTGTTTGCGGGTGTGATTGAAGCTCTAAATGGGGTCCTCGTTCATACTCCGTTCTGTGCTTCGAAATGTTAACTCAGCAGTTCCATAGCCATCTAGATGTGCCTTTTGCCATCTCCATGCAATCTGCAAACTTTCTTCAAGGTTATACCTAGCTGTCCAGTTCAGCTCGTTCTTGATCTTGGCAGGGTCGCTATATACCTCAGCATAATCACCAGGCCTGCGAGGGAGGAAATCAACTTTTATGGGCACCCCAGTTGCCTTCTTACAAGCATCCACAAACTCTTTCACTGATCTTCCTGTGATATCAATAAAGAAGGTTGCTTCTGAAATGAGTCTACATAAGTCGAAATGCAGTAATGTTAAACGGTAGGGGCCAGTCAATACCTCTTCCAGTACCAACATTATAGATGCCAACATGCGCAGGTTTTGCCTTCTCGAGAGCTTTAACGTGAGCATCAACCAGATCAGTAACATCTATATAATCCCGTATGCATGTCCCATCTAGAGTTTTGTAATCCGTTCCTCTAACCTGCATCAGAAATCCAGATGAATGTAAATTCGATTAAATGTGCCAAGTTAACTTGGCCCAAGTCAAGAAGAACTCATGTTGCAAAATTAGCAATTCTATTTATTTAAATCAGTAACCTTTTTATTTAAATAAAAGGGTTAATTACATTTAAACCTCCGGAGTTTGGTCTAATTACTTACAGCTCCTTTACAATATGAATAATTATGATTCATTCCCTGAAACATAAAAGAACATTACAGAACGATTTCCTTAAAGTCTGAACAATTACAGAAACAACAAGGGGTGTCTCAGTAATTATTGAAAATAACTGGAAAGATTTCGGCAATTATTTATCCCTCAATTGTGCTAAGTAACTTGCTGATGCTGATAACCTGACAATATACTGGTCATGGTAAGTTTTCGGAGAAGCTGGAAGGAGAATAATAGGTAGGGTCAGGATGAACAAACCTTGAGACCGGGAGTAATGCCACGAGCGGCATCAAAACAAGCACCAGATATCCGTCCATGCTCACGTAGTTCTGGTCGGGGAGCTTCACCGAGCCTTCCCTCAGGATCAGAACCAATCACGTTGAAGTATCTGGAATATTAGAAGAGTATGCATATCGTGTAAGATAAAAAGAATGCTTCTACTGACTTCCGAGGACAGAATTTTCACCATTAACAGTAGCTTTTCTTGGAACATTAAAAAGCATTTAGGTGAATTGTGGGTTGTGTTTCATAAGAAAACATGGCAAAGCGACCCTGAAGTTGACAAGTAGAATAAGGTGAGGCAGCATGGAAACGAACAAGTAAAATTCAAGCATGAGTTTCTCTAGGCCATACATGGAATAGGAAATACATGCACTGCAATATAAAGTTACAAATCTTTACTTTACCATACCTACCTTAAAATCATGACAGCCATATTTGAAGTTTTATGAAAATCCAGAATTATATCCTCCGCCATTTTCTTTGCTTTTCCATAAGGATTTATCGGAAGCTGTACAACATGAAAGAAAACAAATTCTTAGCATTAACAACTATTTGATCACAGAAAATTGAAACTGGACACGAGTTCCTCAATCGTGTTGTATCCAACATTTATTTTGGTAACAGGCATATCCAACACATTAAAAATTACTCTTACTACATGCACCTTAAGTGCAGAAGTGTATCGTCAATCCTCACCTGTGGAGTTTCTTCAGTAATGGGCATCTTTTCCGGCTCCCCATAAGTTGCACATGTACTAGAATAAATCAAAGTATTCACTCCATGTGTTGCCATGGCTTCCAACACCACAAGAGTATTTGATGTAATATTATGATAGTACCTGTGTTGTAAAAAACAGAATACGATCTCTGTCAAGGAAAAGAAATGTACATCGCGATATTGCCAGTTGAAGATGCAACAGAATTACAAACACCATAGTTACTCTCGTAAATGGAATGAAGCAGTAATACCAAAGGAAGACTACAGTTCACACTTCTAGTCGACAGATCTCCCATTTAAACAGCTGTAGTACTGGACAAGGATATCAATAACTGAAAATGGGAGGGGAATTCTAGCAACTCTGGAATGAACAAGCAATAGTACCAAAGAGTCCACTATAGTCTTTAAAATAAAGAAGGATAATACGAATAAGATTTTTCTATAAAATTCCCAGTCCCTCGATGGACCTAGCATCACGACCATACGCCAAAATGCACCAAGAACTCTTTTTAATATTTGAGATGTATGTCCAAATTAGAAGACCTAATTAATATACAAGGATACTTACTTGAGAGGATCAAGAGTACTCTCCCCAACATATGCCACTGCAGCAAAATGCATCACTGCGTCAAAAGCATTCTCCGAGAATATTTTGTGAACCTGAATATTAGTTGAGGTAAGAATAACAGATAAAAGAGTAGGATTCATCACATGAAACCGATTCCCGAGAAACGTATTATGTAAGAACTGAGGATACCGCTTTAGCATCTCCAAGGTCAGCATATATGAACTGAAGTCTCCCTGGTTCCGGAAATAGTTGATGTAAGATCTTGATGGCACCAAGGTTTCCCCGTGAGAGATTATCCTGCCACATAGAAATGTTTGCGATATCCGAAATCCCAAGTGACAATTAGTTTAGAAATGATTAACTAAAATAATATATTATCAATATAAGAAATATACCACTATAGTCACACGATAGGACTCTTTGAGAAGTCGTAATGCAGCATGTGAACCAATGTAGCCAGCACCTCCAGTCACTAACACATGAGTGATACCTGGTTCGTGTCTTGAGAACTGCAAGAAGAAATCAGAGTAAGATATACAAAAAGTAGGACACAGATCTAGTTCAAAACATATATAAACTACAGGGCATCTGCTGCTTGTCCAAAAGTAACTAGGGATTACATGGAAAGCAACTCCAGTGTATTTTTTAACAGAATTTGATCATTTCACTTCAGAACAAGAGAAATGATGTTTTCAACGCTGGGAAGGACAATGGTTGATGCAACAGAATGTATCACGTATAACTGTGGAAAAAAAGAGTTTACATCTAACATATATTGGAACTATTTCAGCTGTTTTAAGACTTCAGCCTTCCTTGAAGACTTGAACTTTCATCTAAGAGTTCCTTTTTCCCGTACTGTTGGGCAGCTCTAGTTTGAATTGATGTTAATTTATATTACCAAGCATTAGAGTAACAAGCAGCATCATGGTTTGAAACAAAAGAAACCATAAGCATGCATCAATGCAGGAAATAAGCAGCCACATTTTTCGACTCAACTATTGAATCGGAGAAAATAACGTAGTGCACCAACTGAATCTCTAAAGCATCAAAATATGCACTCAAGTATTGAAATGGTTATGCTCAATATGGAGATAATAGATTAGCAGAAACATAGAAAAGAAAGAAAATAACAGAATAATTACTTGGCTGGGGGTGCGAAAATTGGGGGATCTCTTGAGCATCAAAATGCACAATGCCGTGAGTATTGTAAACATCAGGATCCTTCCACAAAGACCATTCTTCTTCTTTGGGTCCTCGAAATCCATGCCTAAAACATAAAAAAGAATTTGCAATTAAAATACTGAAAAAAACATAGGCCAGGAAATGAGTCAACAGCCCAGTACAAGAAACAGCAAGAACTATAAAACAAGAATGCGAGAATGTACGCAAAGATCACCTCCGAAAGACATAGATCTAGCAGACCTCGGCTGAGTTCGTGCCCGGTTCGAACTCAGCATTACGATACTTCTTCTTCTTTGCTAGCAAAAGGGTTGATTTTAAAAATCAAGTCTTGACATCACTTGTCAAACTGAAATCCTAAAATGTGCACCCATTAAAATCAAAATATTAGACCAAGATCAGCAAACAAACCAGAAGATGATTATTTGGATAAAGGTGCAAAATTTCAAATAGGAAAGGGAACAAAAGCTGGGCCCTATGGAACAAGATGCAAAAATTGAAATACCAATTTTGAAATATCAAGTGACCTCAAGAACACTAACAGTACTTAACACCAAAAAAAAAAAAAAAAAAAAAAAGCAGCATGCATTTGAATTGAAAAAGATAAAACATCAGAAAAATCCAAGATCCAACATTTACAAATGCACAAAATCCAACTCCAATTACTCACAACACTTAGATGATCAGAGGACCTCATTTGGCATTTAAAACATTGCAGTAGAAATTTTCAAGTACATGGTTGGACATTTTTGAGTGATCAAAAGACCTAAAGAACTAAGAAATAAAGGCCTGTGAAATAACTTCATTGCACCCTCAAAAATCATCGACCACGAAAAAATAAACAACAGCCCCTAAAAAAAAGATACAATTTTGCGAAGAACCCAAGACGTTAACAGAGAATTTGAAACTGAAAATCGAAAGAGAACTTACGAAGATTGATTGTTTCTGCTTCCTTGTACTCTGTTTTCTTCTTTTCAACTTTGCTGCCAGAGTATATAAAAGAGTTGATTATTAAAGGGAAATTTTCATTTTTTATTCCTCTTAAGTCTTAACGTAATACATTTTTAAATTTCGTCCTTTATGCTTCTCTCGATTTTTGTCGTTTATCATGATTTTTTTTTTTTAATTAATTCGCTCGTCCGGTCAAATTCCACTTAATCTCACTGAATTCGGAATTATTTTAGAAGATTTCTGATTTTTCTGCTAGAATCTGTCAAGAAATGTAATTATATTCTCGGATGTTTAAACTAATGTCACATAAGTTTTAATTGGATAGCTAAAAGAATTTATAAACTAAAATACTCCTGAAAATAATAATGCAAAATAGTTGCTGAACATAATTGATTTTCAAAAGTTTAAATAAAAAAAAGTCAACTCACATGGCCAAGCTCAATAGTCCCATAACTTAAATTTGTCGAATTTTGGTCTTATAACTAAAATTAACTGCAAAATTAGTCTATGCGTTAATTGAAACTGGCGAAGTATTTTTAATAAATATATTAATAATGATGCCAAAATGACGTCATATTAAGAGTAACACGTGAGAGAATTTTTACAAAAATGGTGTCATAAGTGGTCCCTATTGCAAGAATAGTCCCTTAACTTAAATTTATCGGATTTGGTCCATAACTAAAAATTAATTGGCAATTTAGTCTTTTGTTATAGGAATATTCGATTTAGTTACCGAAAATTCTGAAACCCTTTAAATGACCATACAACAAACAGTCCTACAAAGCATGCAATAATTTCAAAATTATGTTAATACAATACAAAAACAAAAAATCGATTGAGTTAAATACAAAGCAATACAAAGAAAATTACGACTTCAACCGAGGATAGCAACAAAGGCACCAACTACGACTATAATGCCGACTCAAGTTATATATATCAATTTTTTCAACTCCTCATTTTCCCCCTTCAACTTTTACACCTTCTTCTTCATCATTTCTTCCATATTCTCAACTTTATTATTAGTCTTCTCGATACAAATTGTTAGTTCCTTCGTAACATTCGTCAATTTCGCAATATCCATTTATAACCATTTATGTTACGTGTTGGTCACAGTTTGGAATTTGAAGTTGAATCACTTCTACATGAAGAATTAAGGGGGTCTTGCCCTATGAAAAATTACACGTTGTCTGCAAATTAGTGATGATTAATGGAATCAAATATTCCGTAAAGAAATGGAATATATCATTAACGAAAGATTAATTTGACAATTAATTATTAGTTATGGACCAAAATTTGAAAAATTGAAGTTATGGGACTATTCTTGCAATAGGGCAAATTATGGTACCATTTTTGCAAAAATTCTCACGCATGTTACTCTTAACATGACGTCATTTTGGCGTCAATATCAATATATATATATTTTTTTAAAACAGCTCCGTCAATTTCAATTAACAGAAGACTAATTTTTAGTTATGGAACACAATCCGAAAAATTTAAGTTATGGGACTATTCTTGCAATAGAAATAAGTTATGGTACCATTTTTGCAAAAATTCTCACATGTGTTACTCTTAACATGACCCTCATTTTGGCGTCATTATCAATATATGCATTAAAAGAAAATTGCTCCGTCAGTTTCAATTAATGAAAGGACTAATTTTGCAGTTAATTTTAGTTATGGAACCAAAATCCGACAAACCTAAGTTATAGGACTATTTTTGCAAGAGAGAAAAGTTATGGTGTCATTTTTGCAAAAATCCAATTTTAACATTGTCTTCCCGTCGATCATAACACAAATCTCACAATTATAGGTTGCTATGTCACAAATCATGTAGCACGATTTGGCGCGCGTGAAACTACAAGTCATGAGTCACGACCCACGATTTCAGTTGCATCCTGGCCTAGCTCTTGGGTGGGGGAGTGATCGGAACGGGGAGGGGTGTGTTGAGGGGAGGAGCGGGCTAGGTTGGGGTGGTTGGAGAATTTTCTTTCACTTCTTTATTTTTATTTTGAAATATTAATAGACATATAGTTATTAGAATGATTAAAATGATTGAGAAGAATGCAAAATTTTGTTCTCTCTTTTATTTATAATTTAAGGAACTTAAATCGACTAAAAAAATACATAATTTACACAAAAAGAAATTGTAAATTTGAAACAAAAGTTACAAACTAATATTTTTATATTTAATTAATAAATAGTCTAAGTGATTGTACGTTTAAATTATTTTACAATATGATTTCAATTAATTTTTTTTCTAAAATTATGTTTTGAAGTGTACAAATATATTGAACTTGTAGATGCAATACTCCAAAGCTTCAATCTAGTAATTGTAATTATTTCAAAATTTATTTAATGTTATCTTATAGTTTAGTATTTAAAAAAATGAAGGGAAAATTAATAACACCCCGAAACCTTATTTGTCAGTACTCTATCAAAAAATAAAAATCTAATTTTCACCGATGACTAATTAAGACTAGCAAAAATATTACGATTAAGGACTAATTAAAACCGAGAGGAGCTACAATATAAAAACTATTTGACTCTTTTACATGATTGTCCGTTTATCTTTTTGTCTCACTCATACAATAGTTTCTTCAAATCTCTACTTCATTTTCCCGTTTAAGGCTAATTACTTAATTTCTACTCGAGGAAGACGACTGCTCGTAGCTTGTTGCAATGCAAGTATTTTGCACTCCTTCTTTATCTTTAAATATGTCAAACAAACATTTTTAATGCGGATCTATAGAAATTTTTATGCGACTTGCCCGACTAAATATTTGAGAATACAATTGTTAATAGACCAACATAACCTTTCAAAAAAAAATAAAAATAGACCAACATAAGGATTATTGGGGTAAAAACTGAAAACTCGTGATAAAAATAACATACTAAATCTATATTCAGAACAAATATTGCATACAAGTTTTGATAAGAGCTATTAGTTAGCATATTATAACTACGGTCCATGCGGATATTGACCCAAGACAATCACCAAAACCACAGAACATTATAATCAATGGATTGAATTGGGTAATCTTATTCTTCTTATAAATCTATTCCAAATGGATATGGCATCTTAATGCTCCTCCACCAACAAAGAAAATAATTATTTTTTTTAAAAGAAAGTCATCTGATATTCTGATTTACGCCCTAACGTTAATACGTACCCAACAAAAAGAAAAAGATAAATATTTGTGTCAAATGTGGTAACGTGCATCGGGCAGACATTGCGAGACAAATGATGCAATAACAGGTGCCAGAACAACATCATATTTTATGTAGATCCCAGCAAAACAATAAAAGCAAAAAGTTGCGTACAACTCAACTGTAACTGTCATGCATGTATTGAAAGATTTTAAGATCTAATAAATAAGTAAAGATGTTAACTGGGCCGTGCCAATTCGATCAGGAACGGCCCAACTCGCCAAAAAGACGGCCCGGCACGCCTATTTTACGTGCCGGGCCATGCGGGTCAGTCAAATGCGTGCCTGGGACGGTCCGGCCCGGCACGCATTTGACCCGCTAAATAGTGGGCCACGCGGGCCCACCCCCTTTTATTTTTTTTGGTCCAGCTGGCAGCTGGGCCAAAATATTCAAGAACATTGCTAAAAGCGTGGCATTGTGGCCACGCCAATGCCACGCTTTTGGTGCAAATTGCACCAATTTGGTGCAAATTGCACCATTTGAATGTAGCCGTTGCAAAAGCAACGGACCGTTCTGAATTCAACAATCAAATCAGGCGCCTGAAATTTTCAGGTGCCAATTTTCCTTTTTTTTTTTTTTTTTTAAAGATAAATTTAAAATACTATAAATACCCCCTACCTCTTTTAATTTTTCCCACTTTCAATCATCCAATTCTATTCTATCCCTTCTCTCTATCCAAATTCCACATAATTCTATATATTTTATTACTTAGTGTTTTATTTAAATTACTAGTTTTTTTTATAAAATTAAAAAACTATAAATACCCCCTACCTCTTCTATTTTCTCCCACTTTCAATCATCCAATTCTATTTTATTTCTTCTCTCTATCCAAAATCTACATAATCCTAAATATTTTATTACTTAGTGTTTTATCTAAATTACTAGTATTTTATTTCTTTTTCAAATTCTTTCTACACAATATATTCGTTTTATTTTCTATTATGGCGAATGAAGAAAATCGTCGTGGCCAATCCGTCCCACCTTTTCCCGATATTAATGAAATACCACCACAATTCTTATTTCCAATAGGTGGAGTTCCAAGTATCGATATCCGCAACACCGTGCTAATGCACCATATGAAGATTCACTTTTTGTGGACACGTGGAATATTCAACCCGTGACCTCACAAGAGTTCGTTCACAATTTTAATATGGGCATTGGATTCGGCATTGGATACACAAATCGCAATTAGGAATCGGGCAATACGTAGGCAATTATCAACAAGAACATCATTTTGGGCCCGGTTTTGGCCCTTCCAACTACAATGCCGGCCCTTCCAACTACAATGCGGGCCATACGTCGGCAAACATGACGGAGGGCAACCCGACCGGTGGCGCTTCAACGGGCGTGGGCTCGGACGATGAAACAACGGAAGGAGAACATGAAGAAATGGACGAAGAAATAGGAGAAGAAGAAATTCCCGATACTCTAGTCGAGCAAATGGGCCATGCCACAACCTCAACTCGACCAAGAAAGAAGAAATCAACGGTATGGAATGTTTTTTCAAAAGTGACTGGTTCTAACTAGGCTCATTGTTTACTTTGTAAGACAAGATATTCTCACAAAATATCAAGCGGGACGGGCACACTAACGAGACATTTGGAGAGAGAACATAAAGATCGCGAAGTGAACGGGCCAGAAATGGAACGACAACCAGACGGTACTATGGCACCGTGGAGGTATGACAAAGCTTACATGCGTATTTGTTTTGCTCAATTTATAGTTCAAAATGAGTTGCCCTTTAGTTTTGCACAAAATGAATTGTTTGAAAATTTTATACAAAAAACTGTGCAATGCAAATTTAAGAAAGTCTCTAGGGGTACTTGTTTTAAGGATGGTGTTAAACAATATAAGAACGATATTATAGAATTAAAAAATGAGTTTAGAAATTTTAACTTAGGAAACCACTCCTAAGAGCCCCAACTTTATAAGGGTAAATGAAGAAATGGCTGGTGGTGGGAGATTTTAATGCTATAAAAGGGGCACACGAGAAGACCGGACGACCCCCTTCACACACGCCCTGTCGAGACTTTCGTGAATTTTCGGATCAATGTGATTTGCTGGACGTTCCTTTATTAGGGGCGACTTATACGTGGTGCAATGGTCGCAGACATCAGCATAGAGTGGAATGTCGATTAGATAGAGCACTCGTTAACACTTCTTGTCTGGACCTCTGGAATACAATCTCTTGTACGGCACTTCCCAGGCATAAGTCCGATCATAATCCTCTGGTGGTAAACTGCCGCATGCTTACGTCTCGTTCGATTGTACGGTTCAGGTTCCAAGGAATGTGGCTCACGCATCCAGATCTCAGGGACTGTGTTCAGAAGAATTGGTTACCCATCACGGGGTTGTCACCGTTACACGCCCTTACTTTGCAACTAAAGGTTCTTCGAGGTGCTCTAAAGGGATGGAATAAATCGGTGTTTGGCTTCTTGAATGATAGTATTTCTGCAGCTGAGGCCTCGCTCGGTGCTATTCAGGAGGAGATTTCTATTCATGGTTCCACAGACCAGAATATTGCTCTCGAGATGCAAGCCCACGCTGATTTAGATATGGCTCTCATGCGCCAGGAAATCTTCTATAAAGAAAAAAGTCGAAACAAATGGTTGGCGGCAGGTGATAGAAACTCGTCTTTTTTTCATAAAGCCGCACGTATTAAAAGTTCCAAATTAGGGATTAATTGTCTCATGGTCAATGGTACTCTATCATTCGACCCCCAGGAGATTTCAGATTCCATCTCTCATTATTTTGAGGACATATTTAGTGTGGCGAATTTGATTACTTCGGATATTCGGTTGGTTAAATCTATTGTGCCATGTATTGTTGATAGTACAGAGAATGATGCATTAACTCGGATCCCTTCTTGCGAAGAGATTCATAGCACGGTTCTCTCAATGGATGGAAATAGTGCACCCGGACCCGACGGTTTTACTGGTAAATCTTTTCAGGCGTTCTGGGATGTTGTGGGTGTAGATGTTTGCAGGTGCGTTCAGTATTTTTTTGTTCATGGTAAGCTTACCACGGGACTCAATTCCAGTTTCATGGTTCTCATCCCAAAAACAAAAGATGCTGTTCACTTGGAGAATTTTCGGCCTATTATTCTAAGCAACTTTTGTTTTAAAATTATTACAAAAATTTTGGCGAATCGTCTGGCGAATATTGCTTCGCGAATCATTTCACCTAATCAGTTTGGTTTTGTGAAGGGCAGAGATATTGTGCACTGTATTGCTTCGGCTTCCGAGGGGATTAATGTTCTGGATAAGAAAGCTTTTGGGGGTAATATGGCTTTAAAGATTGATATTCGGAAAGCTTTTGATACTATGGATTGGGGGTTTATATTGGATGTTTTAGAAGCGTTTGGGTTCTCACGAAAATTTAGGGAGTGGCTCATGGAGATTTTCTCTACCTCTCGTATTTCGGTTTTGCACAATGGAGCAGCTAACGGATACTTTGGCTGTAAACGTGGGGTTCGACAAGGTGACCCACTCTCGCCACTTCTATTTGTCATTGCTGAGGACTTTTTAAGTCGTTTGATTACCAAATATGTAGTTGAGAAAAAGTTACAGCCTATGCCATACACCTCTGCTGGCAATTTCACATCTCATCTTTTATATGCGGATGATGTGCTTTTATTTATGGCCGCTACCAAGCGAAACGTTCATGCAATTCGACAAATTTTTGATGAATATGCTGGCCTTTCCGGGCAAAAGGTGAATTGGGAGAAATCTGGAGTTTGTTTTTGTAACTATATATCAAATAGTCGTCGCTTGAGCATCATTAACTCATTGAATCTTAAACAACTGAACTGTCCATTCGACTATCTGGGTGTTCCGCTGTTTAAAGGGAGTCCTAGGCGGCTTTGGCTTCAACGAACAGCGGATAGGATTCTGGGGAAATTTTCGAATTGGAAAGGTTCTTCACTTTCCATGGCTGGTCGTATTACACTTGTTACTTCGGTGATCCAGAGTTCCTTGATCCATTCCTTTGCTATTTATGCTTGGCCTAAAAGTCTCTTGAATAGCATGGAAAGGGCGATTCGAAAT
This sequence comes from Misopates orontium, assembly GCA_946800315.1. NCBI lineage: Eukaryota > Viridiplantae > Streptophyta > Magnoliopsida > Lamiales > Plantaginaceae > Misopates > Misopates orontium. Next base: position 8,694,263 of record OX326951.1, read on the forward strand.
TTTATCTGGACTGGTTCTATTGATACTAGGAAGCTTGTCACAGTCCCCTGGGATCGTTGTTGCTTAACTCTGGTTGATGGAGGTATTGGCATTAAAAATTTGGTTAGCTTCAATGACTCTCTACTTGCTAAACTTCATTGGAAATTTTTAAAATCTGATGTATTTCCTTTAAAGTTGATTAAATCCCGCATTTTCACTGATTCTTCGCTTCGGCGTAATTATATTTCTTCGTCGGTTTGGTGCTCTTTGAGGAGCTGCACGGATATTGTGTCGGAGTCAACTCGTTGGCTGATTTGCAAGGACTCAAAATGTAATTTTTGGACTAGTAATTGGATTTCCCCCTGTGTAGCGGATCAGCTGCAAATTGAGCCCGATAGTAGACTGGAATTGCAAGATAAAGTATGTGATTTTTATAGGAATGATGAATGGCACCTGCCTGATTTGATTCCTCTTGATTTGCGCAACACGATTAAGGAGCACAAATTTCTGGCAGCGAATCATGATGTTTGTGTTTGGGCATTAAATTCTTCGGGAGAGTTTCAGGTGCGAGATGTTTACAAGCGGCTTTGTTATAGGAATATTAATCTGGACCCGTGGAATAAATTTATTTGGAAAGAATTTTTACCACCTTCACGCTCGTTAATTTGTTGGCGTGCGACTTTAGGGTATATTCCCACAGAAGATGTTTTAATGAGAAAGGGTTTTCACATCGCTTCAATTTGTCGATTTTGTCATCTGAAGTGCGAAACAGTTAATCATGTTTTTGTGCATTGTGCTTTTGCTTCGGGGGCGTGGGGGGCTGTTTCTAGTGCTTTTGGACATCACGTTGTCATCACTGGATCACTTTATGAGTTAGTTTCGAGGGCAGCGGAAGCTAAATTTAGCACGCAAGTGAAGGCATTATGGACGGCAGCGATTGTCTCTTGTATTTGGCTTATTTGGCGCACCAGAAATCTTTGTGTTTTTGAGGATGATGTCCCTGATATTCATGTGTTTCTACGGCAACTTTGGAGGAGTATAAAGGAGGTTGATTTTTTTAAAATTGGTTCAGCAAGTTCGGTTGAGGACCTTAGGATCTTAAGGCTGTTCGACATGAGTTTACGGCCCCGTAAGGCGCCAAAAATCATTTCAGTCGTATGGCATCCACCTTTGGGAGAATGGATGAAATGCAATACAGATGGGTGTGCTCTTGGAGCTCCTGGTTTTGGAGGCGCGGGTGGGGTGTTTCGGAATGCTAGAGGATTTCCGCACGGTTCGTTCGCGATACACATTGCGTCTGCCTATGCATTTGAGGCAGAACTTTCAGCAGCTATCTTCGCAATTCTTAAGGCAAAAGAGCTTAATTGGAGATACTTGTGGTTAGAGAGTGACTCGTCTTATGTGGTTAATTTGTTGCTTCAAAAATCAGAGAAGGTGCCGTGGAGATTTAGAACTCGGTGGACAGATTGTTTGCACTACATTGGCACTATTCATTTTCAGGTTTCGCACAAGTATAGAGAAGGCAACAAAGTTGCGGATGCTTTAGCAAATTTTGGTGCTCGTCATTCAGGATCTCACTGGTGGCCGTCGTGTCCTGCGTTTGTTTTTAAATTTGTCAATGATGATTATTGTGGTATAGAGAATTTTAGATTCTGTTGATCATGATAAACTTCTCTTTGTAACTCCTTTTTCCTTATTTTATATATGAGTTTCGGTGGCTGCTGCGCGCTTCCTTCAGGGGCGTTCATCACCTCTGGCCTCCATCTTTCACTCAAAAAAAAAAATAACAACCACTCCCTCAGTACAATTCGATGCAACTTTTCCTACTCTTACTTTGTCCATGTGCTGAGTTAAAATATATACTTTGATTCCGCTTGAGATTTGGCCGACGACAACGGCAAACTGGGGCGAAATAGGAATTTTACTCTGAGAGGCAAAATTACATTAAAAGCACAGCTACTTTTTCGAATAAAAATGAATAAATCTTATGAAAAATTATAATTAATTTACTATAAAAATGGTAATCTTTTTTCTTTTTTTTTTTTGAATAAAATAGTAATCTATCATAAGAAATATACCCAACTTAAATTTTTTGATACTAAAATCATCAAAAAACTTAAACAGTTCTATAAAACCAAATAATATCACAATAGATAGAGATAATTAATGTATAGTGATTTTATATTCACATAAACATCTTTAAATGTATCAAGGTTTAAACAAGTTTAAACATTTTTATTGTGTTCTGTAAATGTGATATGAAAAATCTCTTGCTCTAATTAGCGTTTACTTATTTCAACTATTCTTGTTAAAACTTTCAAGCGATTATGGATTTAAGACAAGTTAATAATATATTATAGAAAACTATATTCTCAAATGTTATTATAAAGATTATCTCCTTTTTTTCTTATTCTTTTTATATAAAATAAATGAAAATAAAAATATAGCTAGATATAATAATCACCAAAAAAGTTTGAAATATTAAGTGGTAGAATCAAGTAAGAAAACAGACAAATGTAAAAAGATTTTTGGATATACTCATTAAGGTTTAAAACTATAGCAACAAAATAAAGAACAGAAAGTATGTCCCGTGTGAAGATATAATGGTTATTGTCCATTTGAATTACTCTTGTTTCATTGCTTTTCTATCTCACAAACACATACACATACACACACACGTCTGAAGATATGTCCATTTGAATTACCTCTTGTTTCATTGCTTTTAATTTCTATCTCACAAACACATACACACACATGTTGAGATCATATTTTGTCTTATGACATGACATACATCATGGAATCCTTCACATATTTAATGGTGCAGCCAAAGCTTAACAATACCACCATTATTCATTCTCATCCTGGAGAGGTCAAACAAACAAAATTCACTTAGTTCCATCCCATCAGCCTTTGTAAAGTCACTTGCAAGATTAAATCCACGTCTTGGTTACTTCAGGCCTTTCTTAAATAATCTTATATCCTAGACCACCAAATTACTAACATCTTCATGGCACATGAATAATTGCACATTCCTCAATCTAAATAAAAGGTAAAAAGGGAATATGGCTCTCAAACTAGATATTTGAAAGACAACTTAAGTTGGGATTTTCTCCAGCGCACCCTTGAAGCATTCCTGATTTTCACCTTATTTACCAATCTTATCATGATGTGTGTTACTATAGTTTCTTTCCATGTGCTCGTTAACCAACACCAATCAACAAATCAGTCCCGATCACGGGGTCGAGGTAAGGAAAACCCTTATCTTTATACTTATTCATCTTATGTATGGATATGTTCATACATCCCACTAATCTCAACACCTATAATCAAAGCTATATGGCCATGAAGGCCAACAAAAAGGGGTTTCACATCCCCATCCCCAGCTTTGCTAATGGATATATTTTATTCTATAAATGACACAAAAGACACACGCACCAAGCAAAACAGTATGAATACATTTGTCGATGCAACATGCCAAACTATAAACTTGTCAAGATCAAAAGTCATGTTTGCACCAAGTGCCATAGATCAACAACGAAGATCCCTTATTAGCCAGCTTAATCTGGCAATGATAACACCTGTAAACAAATATCAACTTAATCTGGCAATGATACCTGTATAGGCAGACCACTCTCATAGCCGAAATCCAATTTAAGGTTGACACTGCGATTATCTCTTATTTTTACCAGATCGTCGGGTCCTTGTCAAATCACCGCCAAAAGTTATCCCATGATATGCCTTATCCAATTTTAAAATTTCAAGGAAGACATTAGCACATATCCACTAACGAACCCAAAAATTCTTGTAGAAAACAAATCCTCGTTCCAATTGATATGCACTTATTAATTGGGAGACTAAATCCCGGCTAAAATAAGAGGGCGGGTTGGGAATTTGATCATTACGTACTTTGAGTAATGCATTTATTCTGAAACAACGCTGGAGGTTTCCTACACAATCAAAGGCTCTCTACGCAAAGGTTGTAAAGGCGGAATACTTTCCCAACACTCATCTTTCCCTAACTTCTATGCGCGTGCACCATAGTTAGGTAGGGAAGTCCATCACATCGGTACTTCCACTAAAATTGTTGCAATGTCATGTATCGTATGATCACTATTTAATTTCTTAGATTGCAAAGTGGCTAGAAAATTTCACCATAAGCGAAGTTCTCACTAATATGCCATCGCATCTTACCACCTTCACAGTTGGTAAGATCAATTATCACAACTCTCCTACGTGGAACCAATCTTCAGCCGCACCCTTCATGTCCAACAACATAATCTCTACCATCGTAGGAAATCCCATCCCTCTTCACAACCACGATCGATTCATTCTCATGGGCATGTACATATAGTTTGTTGTTATTTGATATTTCTATTAATATTACTTGTATTTCTAGTTCAGCTAGTACTTGCACTTAAGAAATGTTTGGCCACTTGCCCTTCACATTTAGTTCAAAATTGAATATTTAATTTGATGTTTTAGGTTTCTTATTGTTAATCGGCACGTTTCTTCTTCCACTGCTTGTGTTTGTACAAAATAATTAGTTGTTTTTCCACCAAATTATCTTAAATTTGTTAGTGATTATGAATTAACAATAGTATAGTTAAGCGTCTTAAGACTTATAGAGATCCCCATGTAACAAGAGAATAATCGGTCAAACCACCGCCACGAAGAATTCACAAAAGAAGCAAAATTAAAAGCAAAACCATGATTATGATGCAACACAATACTGACAAAATTGTACAATAAAATAAATGAAATCTGAGACCATGAATAAATAAAAATAGCAGTAGCAATAATAATGTGACGAGACAGGTTGAAGGGATAATCAAACTGGCATCACGTCTCCTCTTCTCTTTTGTGCGTGTGGGAAAAATTTGCAGGGGAGCCTCTCTTGTCTCGTATCTCTCTCAACGACCCCATCCTCATCATCACAAGTCCTCTCCTTTTATCTTCCAGTTACACTAAAAATATACGACTATGGTCCTTTTTCCCCATAAATAAATTTCTCTTTATATGGCAGTCACATGTTATGGAATATGCAGATTACCCATCTGAAAAAATCAAGAAAAGGTGAGTTCTATGACTAATATTGAAACAATCTCCTGCTTTCTTTCTGTTTTGAGTCATTGATTTCAAGAAAAACCACTAGAAAAAAATTGAACAACGAAGCCCGTTTTCAATGAAATTTAGACTTTCACCAACAGAAATAAAAATTCCCGTGGATGAAGCTTCGTCATAAAATCCATCACTAGTGAACCCACATGCAATATCCATTAATGATCATCTTAAACTCTTTGATGCATGCCAGAACGTCTGAAGTAGACAACGTCATGAGCTCAGTAAACAGCAACACCAACAAAATCCTGACATTGAGCCGCTACGAGTCTCAGAAGCATCGCGACCGGAAGACATTCGGACAGTATCTGAAGAATCATAAGCCCCCACTCGTACTCTCACGGTGCAGCGACGCACACATATTGGAATTCCTACGGTACCTGGACCAGTTCGGGAAGACCAAAGTCCACGTCTTCAGCTGCCCGTTCTTCGGACACCCTCGTCCACCTGCCCCGTGTCATTGCCCCTTGAAGCAGGCGTGGGGCAGTCTCGACGCGCTTGTGGGACGACGTTTACGCGCTGCATTTGAGGAGAACAGAGGGAGGGCGGAGATGAACCCTTTTGGCGCGCGGGCCGTGAGGCTGTATTTGAGGGATGTGAGAGACACGCAGGCTAAAGCAAGAGGGATTGCTTATGAGAAAAAGAAACGTAATAAGAAACAACCGCAGAAAATGGATCATCATGATCAGTTTGAATGCAATTATGGTAATAATAATAATGTTGGTGTTGTCAATATGGTTTGATTAATATGGTTGTTGCATCATCCTCTGGTTCCATGATTATTCCTTTGCCTGTTAATTGATTAAAATCTAGCTCGATGTAGTAGGATTGATTTTAATTTGTGTGGTTTCTAACAGCACGTATTGTGTTAGTAAATTATCAAAGAAAAAAAAAAAGTATTGTGATAGTAGGTTTATTACTTTACGATAAGATGGAGAGAAATTGGGCATATCAACTAAATTTAACATGAATGCTTTTGGTCTTCTTGTCGTGCAATTGGTATGGCTCGTAGTTTTCTGGTTGTGAATCAAACATGCATGAATTTGTATATGTAGTATTATGTTACATTGTGAATTTATGACTTTGTTCAGCTGAGATTTGAGAGACAATTCAAGTTAAGATTCTGATAATTAATTAGTGATTGCTTCAACTTAAATTTCGTAATTATTAGTATTAAATGATGGAACTGTTTGCGTATCCGAAACTCTTTCTAAAAATTAATCAAATCTGCATTTTTATCTAGTTCATATACTTTTTGGACGCTTCACATCGATACACACAGTCGACATTATTTTTTTCTCAAAAACAATTAGAAGATAACATTTTCTTCTTTGCACTAATCGACATGCTATTAAAATATCTTGTAAAGAAGTTTGTAAACAGAGGAGCACTTCCGGAAAAACTAAGAAGTCACAAATTCTGAACTATATGGAAAATATGTATACAAGTGTGAATAGTCCAAGAAACTATAGAAATTTTTTATGTATTTTTAATAGGGTCAATTGTGTTTGTCCCTTAACGTTTGGGGTGTTCCGCTAAGTGTCCCTTAACATTTCAAAAAGAGCACTTTGCTCCCCTAACGTTTTTTAAAATGTGCGATTAGTTTTCTGATGCCAAATCTAATGGGTGGAAAGATAAAGTGCTCTTTTTGAAACGTAAGGGGTACTTAGCAAAACAACCCAAGCGATAGGGGGTGATTTGACACTTTTTTATTAATGGAAACAAAGTTAGAAGCTTCCCAAAGGCATGGCAGTACATATATATATATATATATATATATATGAAACTTATTCCTTGGCTAGAGTAAAGATTAGATAAGTTTTTTTTTTTTTTTTTTTTTTTTTTTTTTTATGAATAAAAGATTAGATAAGCTTGTAGGCTGTAGCTATCATTTTGGACATTTCATACCCAAATTTATATTACCACAATTAATAATTTAATAAAGAGTAAATAATACTCCTAATGCTCGAACTTTTACTGGAGTAACGACTAGTTTTTCTATTTATTTGTTTTGGCAGATTTATGTACCATGCTAGGTATAGCCTTCAAGAGAATATGTAATAGAATCATTTACGAGGACAATTGATGAAAATATGGACAGTTTGAGGACTAATTAAATACGTTTACTCGATTGAACTAAAAAGATATAGTAAAATTGTGTATTCCACTCATTGTGATTTCCACATAATTCATATAATTTATTGCAATTAATTCAAAAACACTTTACTATAAATGTTTGTTGTTGTCTTGATAGATACTACACACGTATAGTCATGAAATCTAAAAGAGCATTGCAATTTTCTCCACAAGACCGTCAGAAGCTGCAATAGGCATAATTAAACTTAGTCGGGACAAGACAAACAATTCCACTACCATTAAATTATCAATATATACCAAATTTCTCTGAGTGGCAACAAGAATTATTTCCCAAAAGTGTGTCACATCAATAAAACATGAAAAGAAAAGGTCATATTAGTACACATATGCAAATATTTTTCACTTCTAATTCCGTGATTCCTAAAATAAAATAAAAATAACCTTCTCTATGATATTAAGAGGGGCCAAAGAATTCCACTATTTGTATTGGAAAGTATAAGTCAGAATTTCTCTCCAAATTTCTTCACAAATAAATGGTGGTAGAGAAAAAGCCCTCATATTGAAGCCAATTCTTCCAAACTGCATAATTACAACTTAAGGATACAACGTGCGCCACCCACCGTTAAAGACCACCTTCACGATAATTTATCGTGGAAAAAAAAGAAGGGAGGAACAACTATAGTTAACTTTGAGGTTTGGTCTATTTACAAATACTCCGCTACTTTATCTAGGAGGTTTATCCTGATTGGTTTCACCCTTTGTAATCTTTTGACATTACTTCAATTGTTACTCGTTTTTCTCATTCCCTTACTCAATGTACAAGATTGTTTGATGTTAATTAAGTGGCAGAAGGCCTTGGTCAGAAATTTTGGGATTTTCAACCAATTTGAACGAATCTAACAAAATGTAGCTAAACAAACGAATCAACAAATAGAATCAACACACAAGAATACAAGCAGTTTACTTGGTTCGACAATGATCAGATGATCAAAGCCCACATCCAAAGGAGCAACTTATGCGTTTATTTCTGCTGGTTTTCATAGAGTATTATAGAGAATATTGTAATCTTTTAAGTACTACAATTTTAGATCTGAAAACAGCCTATTTATATGCTGACAAACGGTGTACAAGTCACGTTCGAAATCAGCTCACAATTATGTTGAATAATAGAATTATAAATGCACATGTAACTAATTTCCCGTTCAAACTTTAGCTGCCACATTTGAGTTGTAATTAGTTGCATCTCAGTGAGTTTTGGACCACCATGCACCCCATAAATCTCCACCTAGTTTAACACTCTCATGTGCCAGCACATCCCCTGCTCCGCCAGCTTTTCAAAGAGCTCCACAAGTTGAAGCAGTAGTTGAACTTGCTGCTTGAAAATACCTTTGTGATCATATCAGATGTATTATCTTCAGTGGCAATCTTCTTCACACTCAAAACTCCTTTTGCCAAGACTTTCCTCATAAAATGTAGCTTGATGTCTGCATATTTAGTCCTCTCGTGATACACTTGATATTTGGACAAAGGTATAGAACTTGATGGTCACAAAACACTGCGATCGCCTTCTCTTGCAGCTTTAACTCTCTTGCAATCCCTTCACGCTACTATGCTTCCTTTACAGCCTCTATGAGTGTTAAATATTCAGCCTACGTTGTAGACAAAACAACCACTTTTTGAAGGCTTGCTTGTCAACTTACTACAGTACCTAAAAAGTAAAGATGTGATATGTCAAAGAATTCCTTGAATCAAGATATCCAACATAATCGGAGTCTACAAACCATTCATCACTCACTCTTCTTCTAAGCTCCACCAAAGACCAGAACCTTGTGCAGAGTGGCCTTCAGATACCGCATAACCCACTTGAGTCTCTTCAGTATAATTTTTCAGGTTTAGCCATGAGCTTGCTGACCAGGCTCACTGAGTAAGCTAAATATGGTCTTTGTGCAGACCATAACATATAATAAGGATCCATCTGCACTAGCACAAGGCATCTCCCTCGTGTATTCCTACTCTTTTGATGAACTTGGAGAATCTGCATTAGTCAGTTTCATCTGTAAAGCCATTGTAGTTGTGACTGATTCTGCATCCATCATGCCGAATTTTTAAAGAACGTTATTGAGGTAATCTTCTTGACAGAGATATAGAAGGCCCTAGCTTCTATATTCTGATTTCCATCCTTAAGATCTTCTTAGCTAAGCCAAGATCTTTCATTTCAAATTCACCTTCCAACTGTGATTCTATGCTTGCAATTTCTCTTCTGTCATTGCTTACCAGTAGATTATCATCTACATAGAGCAATAGGATTGCAAAAACTTCATTTGATATGAACTTATAATAAACACAGTTGTCAAACTTGCTTCTTTGGAACTCAATACTTGTCATGGACTCATCAAACTTTCTATTCCACATCCTTGGAGACTTCTTCACCCATAGAGAGATATGGATCGTTTAAATACACAATCCTCTCATTCCTTCTCAGTTAACTCTCAAGTTGATTCATAAAAATCTCTTCATCTAGTCATCATACAAGAAAGTTGTTTTCACATCCATTTGCTCAAGTTCCAGATTGAACTTTGCTACCATTTACAACAATATTCTAATGGATATATGCTTCACCACTGGTGATAAGACATCATTGGAATCAATGCCTTCTCTTGGAGTAAGACTACGAGCAACCAATCTTGCTTTATACCTCCCCTCCTCAACTCCAGAAATACCTTGTTTTCTTTTACAAATTCATTTACAGGTCACAACCTTAAAACCTATAGGCTTTACTCTCAATTCTCTTGTATTGTTTTTTCTTTAAAGAACTCATTTCATAGCTTCTATCAATTTATGCTTATATTTACCTTTTATTTCCTCTTGATAGTGTCTAGGTTCCTCACTTAGCACATCACTAGCAGTTACGAGAATAAGCTAGAAGGTCAACATATCCATACCATCTTGGAGGTCTTGATTGCCTTCTGGTTCTATCTCTTGTGAGCATGTAAGATTTATCCTCTTGATGTTCAGTGGGGTCATGTTGTTAATTTATGTCACCCTGTTCTTTTTCATATAATAGCCAAATACTAGGCTGAGGTGCAATTCCTTCAGAACTGTGCTCAACCTCAAACTGTTGTTTTTCGATGGTTTTTTGATTCTGTGCAGTAGTTTCTGTAGTGTCATGATTGAAATGCTTCTTATAAACCATTCCATCCTCTCTCAATACCACATCTCTACTCACTATAAACTCTCTAAAGCCTGGTTCTAAGCACCAGAGCATATATCCTTTGACACTAGTAGGATATCCAATAAACATGGACTTCAGTGCCTTGCTTCTTATTTGTCTTGTTTAATATGAGCATAAGCAGTGCAACCAAATATTCTCAGCCAAGTCAGGTGCATGTCCTGACCAAACTTCTGTAGAGGTTTTCATCTCGAGAGCTGTTGAAAGGCAAATGTTTATTCGATAATCAGATGTGTTAACAACTTCAGCCCAAGAGTCCTTGGAAGTGAAGCGATGTATACCACTCACTCTTTTCAAAATGGTTATATTGAATCTCTCAACTATACCATTTTGTTGTAGTGTCCCTGCTACTGTTATGTGCCTCAACATACCATTCTTTTCATAAAGTTCATTAAATTCAACTGAGCAAAACTCCAAACCGTTGTCAGTTTTCAATCTCTTAACTTTCTTTTTGAAGTTAAACGATTCTTGAAAATAAACATTTCATCTTTTGTTTTCAGAGTATATATCCAGATTTTCCTTGAGTTGTCATCAACTAAGCATGAGAAGTACATTGTTCCTAAATGAGATGGTGTTTTTGAAGACTCCCACAAGTCTTCGTGTAAACAGTCCAAAGTTCCCTTTGTTCTTGATGTGAACTGGAGAATTGAGTTTTGCTTGTTTCCAATATACACAATCTTCACAAAACTTCAGCTTATCAAGCTTCCCAGTGCCTATAAGGCCTTGTTTGCTCAACTCCACCGGCCCTTCTCACTCACATGGCCTAGCCTCTTATGTCAAAGTTGAAGGGCAAATTCTATACACCTCCCCTGAGGTTTCTTCTCTCTCCATCCACCTCCCCTTTAGTTTTGATTTTCCCATCCACCTCCCCTCAATAAAGTTGGCTACCACTCAACTTTTAAATTGAAGGGTACTTTAGTAAAAATATTTGTTAAATGATATTTATTGGATATAAGATTTATTTATAACAAAAAAGAACTAACATGCTTTGTGTTGAATGATGACTTATTTTATTGAAGTTTATTAAGTGATTATGGTATTTATTATTTATAAACTCGATAATTAGTGAATTCTTTTATTTAAAATAAGTATAATATGGGCTTATATTAGGCCTGCGTATAGCCTTTTATGCATTTTTTCTCAATAAAATGTAGTGATGTGTAAATTTTTGAAATATTTAATTTAAACATTTCCTAAAGAATCTCTATCTATGATGGCTTAATTAAGATAAACTATTAAATTTAAAATAATAACATAATTTTTTTTGTTTCGTAATTTGTTTAGCAAAATGAGCTCAAATTTATAAGCCCTATTATTATTTTTTGATCTAATTAGGTTTTGTATATATTATAATATCATTTAATAAAGAACTTAATCAAATCTTGTATAATCATACTTTTCAAAGTAACTTCAAGTTCATGTATGCGATATCTTTGTTAAATTCAAAAAAAGCTTGTAATAGAAGAATTTTTTTCTTAATTATTTAAGTATTTGAGAGAGACCTTCTATCCCACTTTTGAGGATAATATGGTCAAATTCTTTAATTAATGTTATCACAATAAAACAAAATGTAATTAGAACCAAAAGACAATAACAAGGCTTATATTGAATTATTGAATGCGATCTCATTTTGCTAACGAAAGTCATTACATAATTAAATAATTTTTATAGTAAAAGTAAAATCAATTCAATCATTGCATTTTCATTAACCCATTAAAGATAAAGATTATTTAATAAATTGTACTGAAAAAGATATTTTTGTCCAAAATAAATGTTACAAAAATCTACACATCAATAATTTTTATGTTTTTCATTGATTTGGGAAAAAAAGGCATAAAGATTCTATACTCGTGCTTCATTACAATTTTGAACTAAATTTATTTTTAGTAAAAGAATTGACAAATTGTCAAGTCTATAAATATGATACCATAATCACTTGATAAATTTTAGTTCATCATTCAACATAAAGAATGTTAGTTCTTTTTGTTATAAATAAATCTTATATCTTATAAATAACATTTAAAAAATATTTTGACCATATAACCCTTCAATTTAAAGGTTGAATGGTAATCAAACTTATTGAGGGGAGGTGGATGGGAAAATCAAAACTAGAGGGGAGGTGGATGGAGAGAGAAGAAACCTTAGGGGAGGTGTATAGAATTTGCCCCAAAGTTGAATCTAACTCTGTGTTGTTATTGATGCAGGTGTAGCAGATCCCAGTGTCACCATACTTTCAAGTCTGTATAGACCACTAGCTATGATCCCTTTCATCACTTCTACTAATCCTTTTAAGATACCATCTCTACAACTAAACTGAAAACCTTTACTATCTGATTTACATAGTGAAAATTATATTCTTTTTCGATTCATGGACATGTCTCACTTGTTGTAGCAATCTCTCATGTCGATCGTGAAGTCTAAATCTTATAGATCCACTTCCAATAATCTTACATAATTTGTTGTTCCCTAGCAACACATATTCTACTTTGTTTTTCTACATACTCTTCAAATCCTGCTCTATTGGGTGTCATATGGATGAGCCCAGAATCCATGACCCACTTAGTGTTATGATTCTTTTCAGACACCATTAGAACATTAGTTGGTTCATAGCTATCCTGAGCTATTGTAACATCGCTGAATTCTTTAGATTTTTTAGAGTTATTCTTTTTCTTCAATCCCTCAGGACAAACTATTCTAATATATCCTTCTTTATGACAGCGATAGCATTTTCTTGGACAACTATCACCTTTTGGGGTGATATAGTATTATTTGAGGGGTAAACGAATAAATGAAAAGAAATCATTAGTTGTTAGCTTCATTTTTTATAAAAGTTATCAAATGTCATTTGAATAAATAGTATCTAATAGTCAACCCAAAATATGAGATGCAATAGAAGATAAGTTTATAGTCTTTACTATATTTTCAATTTCCAGGGAACTCCAACACCAATTATTTAGACAAACTAGTAAGTATCTTTTATTGTCCCAACTCGAGTCATCTAGGGTGTGGCTCTACCCCTACCTACAACCAATAGCTTCTCAATTGATATGAAATACAAATCAACAATACTTATATATGAAGTTGAATCTAATTCACATCAATATTCAAATAATATATAATTCTCGTTTACCTCTTAAAAAATTATTGTGGAAAGCAACATAACATGAAATTAGCACTGTGTGCTCGGCATCGAAACTATTTTTTTTTTCTTTTGATTTGCCACCTCTGATTTTGTATTCAAAAAGAAAAAAATGAAAGTTGCCACATTTTTTTGACTGAATATACACAGATGCATGCGTGCAGAGCATCTTTAGGTGGAGCAATATTGGTGAGACGTGTTAGCAGGTGAAGTAATATGGGTTCTCACGTGGAGTACGATTACGTGTGTGTGTTTTTCTCAGTCACAAAATGACACCTATGCAGGAATATACGTATTCCATGACTTACGCTTCATGTGCATAGAGCTTAAAAAAGATGTTGTATGTGAAAATTTTATGATCTAACACTTTTCAGACACCATTAGAAAATTAGTTGGTTCATAGCTATCCTAAGCTATTGTAACATCATTGGATTCTTTAGATTTTTTAGAGTTATTCTTGTTCTTCAATCCCTCTGGACAAAATATTCTAATATATCCTTCTTTATGACAGTGATAGCATTTCGTTGGACAACTATCACATTTTCTTTGAGATTTCTTCCTCTGCTTCTTATTATCTCCTCTCTTTTCTTTCTTACAGTTCTTATCCTTCACTATCAATCCTTTACCATTTGCAGAAATATTGGAATCATTCCTCTCATTTGACTCTTTTGAGTTTAGAGCAGATTGAACTTCTTCAATGTAAAACACTTTCTTCCATAAATCAGAGTTTCTTTAAAATGATAGCACTTTATCTCCAATGCTCAAGATGATCACAATGTGTGCTTTTGCCTACATCACCTTCTTCGCATCCTCATCCGTGTATTTATCCATGGTAGATTTATCCGGTGCTTCTAATAGTCCCTGGTGCACAAAAAGAGAATGAACCTTTAATCGTCATAGGCTGAAGTCGTTAAGACCAATGAATTTCTCAACATCATACTTTCTCATCGCCATGATTGAATGATCCATGTTCAATGCGCCAATTTTGTAGAGATTTTAAGTCAATTTGAACGAATCTAACAACGCTATTAGAAAATTTTGAACATTGAAAGAAATATTTTGGGCTCTTTTTATGGGATTGTACAATTTGGGGTGATATAGTATTATTTAGGGGTGGTAAACGAATAAATAAAAAGAAATAATTAGTTGTTAACTTTATTTTTTATAAAAGTTATCAAATGTCATTTGAATAAATAATATCTAATTGTCAACCCGAAATATGAGATGCAGTAGAAGATAAGTTTTTACTCTTTACTATATTTTCAATTTCCAGGCAACTCCAACACCAATTATTTAAACAAACTTATAAGAACCTTTTATTGTCCCAACTCAAGTGAGCTAGGGTGTGGCTCCGCCCCTACCTAAAACCAATAGCTTATCTATCAATATGAAATACAAATCAACAATACTTATGAACTTGAATCTAATTCATATCAATATTCAAATAATATATAATTCTGGTTTACCACTTACAAAATTATTGTGGAAAACAACATAACATGAAATTAGCGGCACTGTGTCGTTGGCATTGAAACTTTTTTTTTTCTTTTGAATTGCCACCTCTGATTTTGTATTCAAAAAGAAAAAAAAAATGAAAGTTGCCACCTTTTTTGAACTGAAAATACACATATGCATGCATTCAGAGCATCTTTAGGTGGAGCAATATTGGTGAGACGTGTCAGCAGGTGAAGTAATATGGGTTCTCACGTGGAGTACGATTACATGTGTTTGTTTTTCTCAGTCACAAAATGACACCTATGCAGAAATATACGTATTCCATGACTTACGCTTCATGTGCATAAAACTAAAAAAAGATGTTGTATGTGAAAATATTATGATCTAACACTTTTTCAGACACCCTTAGAACATTAGTTGGTTCATAGCTATCCTGAGCTATTGTAACATCACTGGATTCTTTAGATTTTTTAGAGTTATTCTTGTTCTTCAATCCCTCTGGACAAACTATTCTAATATATCCTTCTTTATGACAGTGACAGCATTTCCTTGGACAACTATCACCTTTTCTTTGAGATTTCTTCCTCTGCTTCTTATTATCTCCTCTCTTTTCTTTCTTACAGTTCTTATCCTTCACTATCAATCCTTTACCATTTGCAGAAATATTGGAATCATTCCTCTCATTTGACTCTTTTGAGTTTAGAGCAGATTGAACTTCTTCAATGTAAAACACTTTCTTCCATAAATCAGAGTTTCTTTAAAATGATAGCACTTTATCTCCAATGCTCAAGATGATCACAATGTGTGCTTTTGCCTACATCACCTTCTTCGCATCCTCATCCGTGTATTTATCCATGGTAGATTTATCCGGTGCTTCTAATAGTCCCTGGTGCACAAAAAGAGAATGAACCTTTAATCGTCATAGGCTGAAGTCGTTAAGACCAATGAATTTCTCAACATCATACTTTCTCATCGCCATGATTGAATGATCCATGTTCAATGCGCCAATTTTGTAGAGATTTTAAGTCAATTTGAACGAATCTAACAACGCTATTAGAAAATTTTGAACATTGAAAGAAATATTTTGGGCTCTTTTTATGGGATTGTACAATTTGGGGTGATATAGTATTATTTAGGGGTGGTAAACGAATAAATAAAAAGAAATAATTAGTTGTTAACTTTATTTTTTATAAAAGTTATCAAATGTCATTTGAATAAATAATATCTAATTGTCAACCCGAAATATGAGATGCAGTAGAAGATAAGTTTTTACTCTTTACTATATTTTCAATTTCCAGGCAACTCCAACACCAATTATTTAAACAAACTTATAAGAACCTTTTATTGTCCCAACTCAAGTGAGCTAGGGTGTGGCTCCGCCCCTACCTAAAACCAATAGCTTATCTATCAATATGAAATACAAATCAACAATACTTATGAACTTGAATCTAATTCATATCAATATTCAAATAATATATAATTCTGGTTTACCACTTACAAAATTATTGTGGAAAACAACATAACATGAAATTAGCGGCACTGTGTCGTTGGCATTGAAACTTTTTTTTTTCTTTTGAATTGCCACCTCTGATTTTGTATTCAAAAAGAAAAAAAAAATGAAAGTTGCCACCTTTTTTGAACTGAAAATACACATATGCATGCATTCAGAGCATCTTTAGGTGGAGCAATATTGGTGAGACGTGTCAGCAGGTGAAGTAATATGGGTTCTCACGTGGAGTACGATTACATGTGTTTGTTTTTCTCAGTCACAAAATGACACCTATGCAGAAATATACGTATTCCATGACTTACGCTTCATGTGCATAAAACTAAAAAAAGATGTTGTATGTGAAAATATTATGATCTAACACTTTTTCAGACACCCTTAGAACATTAGTTGGTTCATAGCTATCCTGAGCTATTGTAACATCACTGGATTCTTTAGATTTTTTAGAGTTATTCTTGTTCTTCAATCCCTCATGACAAACTATTCTAATATATCCTTCTTTATAACAGTGACAGCATTTCCTTGGACAACTATCACCTTTTCTTTGAGATTACTTCCTCTGCTTTTTGTTATCTCCTCTCTTTTCTTTCTTACGGTTCTTATCCTTCACTATCAATCATTTACCATTTGCAGAAATATTGGAATCATTCCTCTCATTTGACTCTTTTGAGTTTGGAGCAGATTGAACTTCTTTCAATGTAAAACACTCTCTTCCATAAACGAGAGTTTCTTTAAAATGATAGCACTTTATCTCCGATGCTCAAGATGATCACAATGTATGATTTTGCCTACATCACTTTCTCCACATCCTCATCCGTGTATTTATCCATAGTAGATTTATCCAGTGCTTCTAATAGTCCCTGGTGCACAAAAAGAGAATGAACCTTTAATCGTCATAGGCTGAAGTCGTTAAGACCAATGAATTTCTCAACATCATACTTTCTCATCGCCATGATTGAATGATCCATGTTCAATGCGCCAATTTTGTAGAGATTTTAAGTCAATTTGAACGAATCTAACAACGCTATTAGAAAATTTTGAACATTGAAAGAAATATTTTGGGCTCTTTTTATGGGATTGTACAATTTGGGGTGATATAGTATTATTTAGGGGTGGTAAACGAATAAATAAAAAGAAATAATTAGTTGTTAACTTTATTTTTTATAAAAGTTATCAAATGTCATTTGAATAAATAATATCTAATTGTCAACCCGAAATATGAGATGCAGTAGAAGATAAGTTTTTACTCTTTACTATATTTTCAATTTCCAGGCAACTCCAACACCAATTATTTAAACAAACTTATAAGAACCTTTTATTGTCCCAACTCAAGTGAGCTAGGGTGTGGCTCCGCCCCTACCTAAAACCAATAGCTTATCTATCAATATGAAATACAAATCAACAATACTTATGAACTTGAATCTAATTCATATCAATATTCAAATAATATATAATTCTGGTTTACCACTTACAAAATTATTGTGGAAAACAACATAACATGAAATTAGCGGCACTGTGTCGTTGGCATTGAAACTTTTTTTTTTCTTTTGAATTGCCACCTCTGATTTTGTATTCAAAAAGAAAAAAAAAATGAAAGTTGCCACCTTTTTTGAACTGAAAATACACATATGCATGCATTCAGAGCATCTTTAGGTGGAGCAATATTGGTGAGACGTGTCAGCAGGTGAAGTAATATGGGTTCTCACGTGGAGTACGATTACATGTGTTTGTTTTTCTCAGTCACAAAATGACACCTATGCAGAAATATACGTATTCCATGACTTACGCTTCATGTGCATAAAACTAAAAAAAGATGTTGTATGTGAAAATATTATGATCTAACACTTTTTCAGACACCCTTAGAACATTAGTTGGTTCATAGCTATCCTGAGCTATTGTAACATCACTGGATTCTTTAGATTTTTTAGAGTTATTCTTGTTCTTTAATCCCTCATGACAAACTATTCTAATATATCCTTCTTTATAACAGTGACAGCATTTCCTTGGACAACTATCACCTTTTCTTTGAGATTACTTCCTCTGCTTTTTGTTATCTCCTCTCTTTTCTTTCTTACGGTTCTTATCCTTCACTATCAATCATTTACCATTTGCAGAAATATTGGAATCATTCCTCTCATTTGACTCTTTTGAGTTTGGAGCAGATTGAACTTCTTTCAATGTAAAACACTCTCTTCCATAAACGAGAGTTTCTTTAAAATGATAGCACTTTATCTCCGATGCTCAAGATGATCACAATGTATGATTTTGCCTACATCACTTTCTCCACATCCTCATCCGTGTATTTATCCATAGTAGATTTATCCAGTGCTTCTAATAGTCCCTGGTGTACAAAAAGAGAATGCACCTTTAATCGTCATAGGCCGAAGTCGTTAAGACCAATAAATTTCTCAACATCATACTTTCTCATCGCCATGATTGAATGATCCATGTTCAACGCACCAAATTTGTATAGATTTTAAGTCAATTTGAACGAATCTAACAACGCTTTTTAGAAAATTTTGAAAATTGAAAGAAAAATTTTGGGCTCTTTTTATGGGATTGTACAATTTGGGGTGATATAGTATTATTTGAGGGGTAAACGAATAAATAAAAAGAAATCATTAGTTGTTTGCTTCATTTTTTATAAAAGTTATCAAATGTCATTTGAATAAATAGTATCTAATAGTCGACCCAAAATATTAGATCCAATAGAAGATAAATTTATACTCTTTACTATATTTTCAATTTTCACGCAACTCCAACACCAATTATTTAGACAAACTAGTAAGAATCTTTTATTGTGCCAACTCGAGTCAGCTAGGGTGTGCTTCTGCTCTACCTACAATCAATAGCTTCTCAATCGATATGAAATACAAATGAACAATACTTGTATATGAACTTGCATCTAATTCACATCAATATTCAAATAATATATAATTCTCGTTTACCTCTTACAAAATTATTGTGGAAAACAACATAACATGAAATTAGCACTGTGTGGTTGGCATCAAAACTATTTTTTTTTTTTTTTTTTTTTTTTGAATTGCCACCTCTGATTTTGTATTCAAAAGGGAAAAAAAAATGAAAGTTGCCACCTTTTTTGGACTTAAAATACACAGATTCATGCATGCAGAGCATCTTTAGGTGGAGCAATATTGGTGAGACGTGTCAGCAGGTGAAATAATATGGGTTCTCACTTGGAGTACGATTACATGTGTGTGTTTTACTCACTCACAAAATGACACCTATGCAGAAATATACGTATTCCATGACTTACGCTTCATGTGCATAGAACTAGAAAAAGATGTTGTATGAAATTTTTTTATGATCTAACACTTTTCAGTCACCATTAGAAAAGTAGTTGGTTCATAGCTATCTGAGCTATTGTAACATCGTTGGATTCTTTAGATTTTTTAGAGTTATTCTTGTTCTTCAACCCCTCAGGACAAAATATTTTAATATATCCTTCTTTATGATAGTGATAGCATTTCATTGGACAACTATAACCTTTTCTTCGAGATTTCTTCCTCTGCTTCTTATTATCTCCTCTCTTTTCTTTCTTACGGTTCTTATTCTTCACTATCAATCCTTTACCATTTGCAGAAATATTAGAATCATTCCTCTCATTTGACTCTTTTGAGTTTAGAGCAAATGGAACTTCATTCAATGTAGAACACTCTCTTCCATAAATTAGAGTTTCTTTAGAATGATAGCACTTTATCTCCGATGCTCAAGATGATCACAATGTGTGCTTTTGCCTACATCACCTTCTCCGCATTCTCATCCTTTTATTTATCCATGGTAGATTTATCCAGTGCTTCTAATAGTCCCTAGTGCACAAGAAGAGCATGCACTTTTAATCGTCATAGGCCGAAGTCTTTAAGACCAATGAATTTCTCGACATTATACTTTCTCATCGCCATGATTGAATGATCCATGTTCATCACACCAATTTTGTAGAGATTTTAAGTCAATTTGAACGAATCTAACAACGGTATTACAAAATATTTGGGCTCTTTTTATGGGATTGTACAATTTGGGGTGATATAGTATTATTTGGGGGGGTAAACGAATAAATGAAAAGAAATCATTAGTTGTTAGCTTCATTTCTTATAAAAGTTATTGAGTGTCATTTGAATAAATAGTATCTAATAGTCAACCCAAAATATGAGATGCAATAGAAGATAAGTTTATACTCTTTACCAGACATGTTCAATGGGCCGGGCTGGGTCAATTTTCCCACCAAACCCGGGCCCGGCCCGTTCGAATCACTTTTTATTTTTTATTTTTTCCTTTTTTCATTATCTTATTGAATGTAACAACTTTGAAAATAATGGCACAATGATGAAATTAATTTGTTTATTATTATGCTTTCAAAGAAAATCATAAATAGTAAACCACAAAAGGAGGTGAAATGATATTCGATGAAATAAAACATAAAAGGGTAACTTAGGAAAAAAAACCTAATTAGAAAAACATACAAATTAAGGTAGTACAAATGGTTGAATGATTCTTCTATCTAGTGAAAAAAAAAACATAAAAGGATAACTTAGTAAAAAAATGGTGTAATTTTAAAAAATACATAAAAAGTTAACGTTAAAATAAAAAGAATCAGAGTGTTAGCCCGGTGAGGTCGATGTGAACTTCTTTATCCTTGATGCTGTAAAGACTTGGCGCCTTTTTGAGATTTGCTTCACGCCATGCCTGGTCCAGACCATTCTTCCACATCATACAAAATTTAATCGATGTTGGTATTAATCGAGTTCTGTGATCCGTGATCAAGTTCTTTCCGTGACTAAAACACGATTCGGATGCAACTGTAGACATTTGAACCGTTAACAAATCACGAGTTATACGAGCAATAACCGGGTACGTGCCTTCGTTATGCTTCCACCATTGCAATATATCGAATTTCACACCTTCGACTTCCTCTTCTGGTACCCTGTTTAGATAATAGTTAAACTCTTCGAACCCATTCTCTGTTGATGTCCGAGTCCTCTTGCTACCAAACGTCCTTTTAATTAGACTCTTAACCTTGCTAGTTGATGATTCATTTTCTCGAGCAGCACGTTGGCGTTGAGGAGTTGATGGGCCGCGATAGTACAATTGGTGGAGTTGTTTAAATGTCGCCATTATTCGAGCCCTTTCGTCATCTTCATCAAAAACTAAACTCAAACCATCATAGTACATTTTTAGTAGATCAATGCAAGAATTTAATCTTATCCGAGAATCTAAACATGCTGATAAGATGGCAACTTCAGGCACTTTGCTATAATATTTCAACCATTTTACCTCCATTCCCCGAACTATCATTGAAACCTCTGATTCACCTACCTCTTCTTGAGTTTCTGTATCCGACATCGTTTGATTGTCCCCTACATGATATCCCAATTCCTGTCTTGTTTCTTCAAATAATTGCACAACATTTACTTAATGCATCAACATCTCATTTGAAGTAGGTTTGTAAACCTTTGACATTGCTTTCGTAACTTCGTCAAACTTTTCTAAAAAAGGTACAATCACTCCACAAATTCTCCAATTTTTGGAATCACATTGAGGAGCACCAACATGGGCGTGATTTTCACAGAAAACAGTTATAGTAGTTTCCATAGGCAATGTACGAAGTATCATTTTATATGTTGAGTTCCAAATGGTGCTCTAAATGGTGCTTTCATTTGCTAGCACATTTTTCATAATAATGAAGTCTAGCTGGACTAACTTTAATATAAGTCAGACAGTTTCTAAGAGCTTGTATATGTTGGGCCACCATTTTTAAACCGTTTTTCACACATAAATGTAAAATATGACAAATGCACTTAACATGAAATATGCTACCGTTAAGCATTGGATTAAGAAGTTGTTTCAAAGATCCTACAGCACTAATATTGTTTGCAGCATTATCTAAACTATGGCTCATGATTTTACTTTCTAAGCTGTATTCCTCGAACGTATCCGTCCAGGCTCTACAAAGTAGTGGACCTGTATGGGGGTAGTCTAAGTCTACAAACTCGATTGTTCTTGTACGCATCATCCAATAGGATCTATCCAATGTGCAGTTATACAGATAAAATGTGAACTACCTACGGATTGCCACAAATCTGATGTAAAAGAAATTCTCGCATCCAAGTTCATTAACATGTATTTTAGTTCAATCTTATATTTTAGATATTGCTTATAACCATCCCTATAGCATGTATGTCTACTAACGAATTTAGCATCGTGACAAAAGGCTTTGTGTACCCATTTTTCTACTATTTTGTTTTCTGCAAACGTGAAAGGCAAATCATTTTGAACAATAAACTCGGCAGTTGCAATACGAGCAATTTGGTCGTCATACCTGAAGGGAGCCTTACTCCCTGTTGCACCGGCCCGAGAGGTCTCGCCTGTGCTCATCTGATCTTGATGATCCGTTCGTTGCAAATGTCTAGACAACGTACCTGTACCACTATTTTTAGTAAATTTGAATATAACCTTACAAATTTGGCAAGTAGCCATCTCGTTGTCGGCATCCTTCTCGATATGTTCCCACACTTTGGATTTCAATTTCTTTGAACGAGTAGAGGGAGGTTGTGGAGAATCAGGTGCCTCCTCGTTTTCCTCCTCTGCATCATAAGGTGGTTGAGAATCATCCAAATTTGCGTCTCCTCCTTGAGATTGTGGAGTATCAAAATTCAGACGACGATTAAATTCCACAAACTGCTCTGTGTTTGCAGGTGGGACGTTACGCATTTCCTCCCGTTGCTCCGTGTTGGAGCAGAAACCATCAAATTGTTGGTGCACCCAAGCTTGATTTAAGTCCACAACGTTGCCCCTTCGGATTGGAATATCGTGCATTCCATGAAATGAACTACTTGGACCTTGATGAACAAATGGTGCATAATCTTGTGGAACATTTGGTGTTCTGTATCCAGTTTGATCACTTTCTTCATCTGAAGAAACATTAATACCACGCCTTGGCATTTTTGGATTTTTTTTCTTCAGAATTTAGAACAATTGGTAAAATATAAGAAAGTAATATTCGGAAAATTAAAGAGATTAATTGCTAAAATAGAGGGATTAAAATGAGTAGATAGGAGTAAATTTGAAGAGATTTTAGAATAAGGTGAAGAGAGGTAGTGAAAAAATGAAGAGTGTGGGGGGGGGGGGGGGTATTTATAGTTATGAAAAAAGGGGTAGGGGGGTTAAAAAACAAAAAAAATAAAATAAAATAAAATAAAATAAAAGGACGCGGCAGAGCCGTTGGGCGCCCAACGGCCATTATTTGAACCGTTGGCTGCTTCCCAACGGCTCCAAATTTAAAAAAAAATTCTTTTTTTTTTTATTTTTTCTTGGGTTTGGCCCAGACTTAAAATCTGGGCCATAAAATAAAAAAAAAAAATTGGCCCACATAGGACCGGCCCAGGACCGGCCCAAGACCGTCTTTTGGGCCCGGATTTGGCCCGCTGGACTAAAGTGGGCCGGTCCTGGGCTGCCAAATCCGGGCCCGGTCTGGGCCTGGTCCGAATTTTTACTGGGCCGGTCCGGGCCAACCCGGCCCACTGAACATATCTACTCTTTACTATATTTTCAATTTCCAAGCAACTCCAACACCAATTATTTAGACAAACTAGTAAGAATCTTTTACTGTCCCAACTTGAGTCAGCTAGGGTGTGGCTCCGCCCCTACCTACAACCAATAGCTTCTTAATCGATATGAAATATAAATCAACAATACTTGTATATGAACTTGCATCTAATTCACATAAATATTCAAATAATATATAATTCTTGTTTACCTCTTACAAAACTATTGTGGAAAACAAAATAACATGAAATTAGCACTGTGTGGTTGGCATCAAAACTATTTGTTTTTTCTATTGAGTTGCCACCTCTGATTTTGTATTCAAAAAGAAAAAATATGAAAGTTGCCACTTTTTTTGGACTTAAAATACATAGATGCATGCATGCAGAGCATCTTTAGGTGGAGCAATATTGGTGAGACGTGTCAGCAGGTGAAGTAATATGGGTTCTCAAGTGGAGTACGATTACATGTGTGTGTTTCTCTCACTCACAAAATGACACTTATGCAGGAATATACGTATTCCATGACTTACGCTTCATTTGCATAGAACTAAAAAAAGATGTTGTATGTGAAACTTTTATGATCTAACATATTACATTTTATGATCTAACACATACATACTCACCTACGCGTATTACTTCAACACATACATTAGTATTGCTATATTTGTAAAGAGTAAAAGAATATGTTGATAATACTTTGCACTTAAATCTTGCAAAGTGCAACAAACATGTCATGGACCTTGAATACATAGAGATTGAATACAATTATTTCATCATGCTCTACGGTAGAGCGAATATCGCCACGACTGATTTTGTACTCTTAGTTCAATTTGTTTCTAAGTACTTAAAGAAAATATATATCAAGCATAAATTAAAGTTTATTCACGAATAAAAAGAGTATTAGACATCTTAAGTAAATGAAATGGTGAGCTTTTAAACCTCTAACATTAATTTTTACCAAAATATTTATTTTTCATATATAACCTTTAATCATATAAATAATTTTTTAAAGGAAAATGTATAAAACACATTATTTTATCAAAAACCTACTTTGAACTCCCCGTGTTAGTTTCATTGTATAGTCTTCTTGTATTTTAGAAAACTCTCTCACGTTTTCTAGAACTTTCACCAAATTTTCTCATGCAAGATTGACATCATACTTAAATATGTCTTTGGTGCATGATTTTTAAAAATGCGAGGAGGTTTCTTGAAAACAATAACAGAAGTGAGTTTGGTGCAGATTTTCTAAACGCATTATAGGTTATGCATTTTTCCCTAGATTTTTTATGATCTCATTGCTATGTTAATTATCCTAGACATATTATCATATAAAAGTTAACAAAGATGGGCTGAAAAATAAACCCAAGTTGTACAAGGATAGAATCGTGTTGCTGTTCATTGGTAAAAGGTAATACTATAATAAAGATTGTGGGTGGGAGTTTCAACATGTACGGATTGGGAAGCAATATTAGTTTTAGCCTGTAAAATAGTAAGGTTGATTTGGAATTAATAGAGCAGATACTTAAATTCTTTTTAATTTTATGTTGATACGAATTATTAAGTGTTAATTTAATATGTACACTCCAATTAAGCATTTTAGTTTCATAAAAACTCACGTGGGTTGTAGCTTGGGTGACCTTTAACGTGGCTCCGCCACTGAGCGCGTCTCAAATATCAAAACAAATTATATGTAGAAGAGTGCACGATTTATTGTTGTTTTTGCATCGAAATTTATAATCTGGTGAAACTAGGAAATATGGTTGGGGAACTACTGAAATGGGGTACTTTCACCGGCTGGCTGAGTTGTTGACCAAACAATCCACGTCGAATTGATTCAAGCTTTGATTCACCCTCAATTAGCTTTGAGTCTTCCTAACCTGAAATGAGACACTACACATGAGCTTCGCGAGGACATATCGAGCATAAGCCCCCCGATGTTTAAGTCATAATCAAAAAAAGTTAGAGATCAGAAGTTCATATCAAACATCACTCTAGGTCGAATCTTATTGAGGTCGAATAATGGAATGATATCGAGTTCGAGTGAGTTTGAAACCCTAAACCAAATTCATGTCTTGAGTTGTGAGATCAAATTGCTCAGGTCAAATTCTGGACCAAAAATGTTATAAACGATGTATGTTTTTGCATCAGGCTCCAGGGTGTTTATAGATGATTAGGTCTAAATTTATTACCTTAATATCTAGGATTACTACCGAGCATACATTTTCCCATCAAGGGTGTTTTACTATTTTTGTAGCTTATTTTTTCACTGGTTTGCATTTGTCCACCCCGTCTGCACTTTCTAACCTTTTTCACAGCTCTTGTGCGTGCCCTACTCAGTTGACCCCAAATGCTATTGTAAGCTTGTTTGTTTGATTTTTGTTTAATAGAATATTTGGTGAACCCTATTCTTCTTTTGAGCTTCATAAACTCTTTTCACTAAGCTCAATCAAAAGAGGGGTAGAAAAGGTTTCTATTAATTTTTTGCTCTTCAAAATAATAAATATTTGGTGCTCAACCAGACTGGTTATAATAAGAGTAGGAAATCTCAATATTCTTTATATTTTAGAGTTATATGTTGGTGAGTTTAATTTTAGTCAGGTTTAGCGCAATACTAGAGTTTCGATTCTTGAAAATTTTCCTTTGCTTGGGTGGTTGCCAGGCTTTTTGAATCGTCTCTTGTCTCATAGATTTGATATCACCTTACTCCTAAATGATGAAATGTTAAGTGCGAGTGGCTTCTCAACAGTCTCTTATCCAAGGGAAGAATACTTCGATAAGATTTCTACACTACTCTATCCTATTGCCTAAGTTGATGTGTGTTGTGTTGTCTGATGACTCTTTTATATAGATGGTAGAAAAGCTTTTTCTAGTTGTATTTTGTGTCTAACTTCTTTATTTTTGTATTTGGTGGCTAGTGTAATTAGGTCAGGCCTTCTTCCCCCCTATGAAATAGAAGCTTACTTTGAAAAGCAATTTCGTGATTTTTCTATCAGAGGCGTGACTCATATGTTGTCAAGGATGTGACTCACATGTGCTCAGCATAAAGTTTCAACTTTGAATAGCTTCACCATCTTGGTCATATTTTCTTCTCATAATGTTGGAATGGTACACTGTTTTTTGCATTGAATGTAGACATTTGTGGCTTTCCAAAGGTATATAGCACGCTTTCTAATTTCATCAACAAAAGTTCTAGTAAAATAGACTAGTTTTATTTTTATTTTTTTAAAGTTGAGCTATAATCTACAAAACATGAACAAAAATTTAACACTATTAAAAAATGAACTAGCAAATAAATTACAAAGTCATGCTAATGATGAGTGATAATCACTCATCAAAAACAACCGTTTATCCTATGTGCTTGCTCTCAAGAAATGAATTTTTTTTCTAACGCTCTCTATCTTCTTGTAGTCATCTCTAACTCGTATCACATGAACCCGCCACCTTCAGAACCTTATAACAAAATAATGATTGTTAGTAGGAAATGATGCAAGGAGAAAATTCGATTGACCGACCCATGTGATTGAACAAATGGGCAATAGTAAGTGCTGAAGCAGTTGAAGCAGCTTGTCTGATTGGTCAATCATACGACCAAATGACTAACGAGAGAACAAGTGTTTAAGTAGTTGAAGTGGCTAATTTGATTGTTTGATCAATCTATCATAAGATTGAATGATAAATCATATGACTTTAAAGTGAATCAAGAACACCTGTCAACATGAACACATATTGAAAAATGAATCACGTTCGTAAGTACCCCAACATAAGCTCATAGATTGAATTGCACACTCGAAAAATAAAATCAAAGTTTCATGCACAATAATGTTGTCACGAACATGCATTGAATTATTGTAAGTATATGTTTCAAGTAGTATAGTGAGGTTTTATGTCGAGGGTATCAATCTATGAAGACGAAATAGTGTAGACAAATATTAAATTAACTATAGATTCAATTGTAGGAAGAAAGGTTTCTTAAGGATTGGTTTTCATTAAATATATTTGTGAGGACCGCGCCCCACGAGTCACAATTCGATTCGAGTTGGTCCGGTGTTGGCCACCTAACAAACCCAACTCAGACCGAACTGTATCTCATAGGAAGGGGTCTTACTGACCAGGATCAAAACCATAGCATTATAATAAAATAATTTCACTTTAAATACAGCGGAAGTCTTTAAAATACAAATACATTTTACAATTTCAAAATGATGTAAATACAAAATCAAAAACTTAACAATTTTCGCAAAGTTTCCAAAAGTTGACTTGTCGATCATTCGTTCCATCTGTGCTGCTATACCAATCTTACTCTGAGAAGGGGACATATAGAACAAAAGAAGAGTAAGTCTTTGATGACTTAATGAGGTTATTAGATCATGACAATAATCAAACGTATATCAGAACAAAACGAACAAGAATGACCAGAATAGTTACATCTGCATCATTGAACTGAAATTATCGGTTTTAACGATAATACTGGAGTATTCAGAAGAACGAGAAAATGAACTTGTGCAATTACATATAACATATCCATCCTTAACTCCAAAATTCAACCGTATATCTCCCTATGAGGAGCTACCTCGCAACAGAACAGAAGACATGCTCGAGTACATGTCAATCTTACACGCGGGTCACAACCAACTCCTGACTGCAAGCGGCTCTTAGACAGAATGGGTATCAAGTTGAAATACTTAAACTGACAGCCCTCTGCTGCCCATCAGTAAATCTTCTCAATCTCTGGGCCTAACTTCCCAAAGGCGTCCCAATGGGTGAAACAGAAATATCAGATGAGCTAGTAAGCCGGATAATATCTGTTGCTCGTTTTTGAGCTACATGGGCCGAACATAGTTCGTTGCTCGTTGCACAATTCAAGAATTGATAGGGTGATCATGATACCGGATAATTATGATCATGAAGAAAATTTCCGATTATGAATTAAATGAGATTTGATTTAACAATAGGCAAGAAAACTGATTATGTAAAGAATTAACAATTATCAATATAAAAGCATTAAAATGGTGATAGAATGTTGCTCGAGATTCGAAATAAAGAATCACAATTGTTATGTCCAAGTTTCTCAGGGCCGGATGCCAAACAGAGTTTTGAACAAATCAGAAATCAATCCTCACCTTTTACCGTACGGGAAATTCTTCATTAACGTCGATATTTGTAGAACCTTAATAAATCAAAAGGATATAATCAATTGTTTGCTCACAAGTTTACAACAATAAACATATATTCCCAATATTTATCATATTTGAAGAAGTTCAATTAAATACCTAATTCTTGTTAATTTTGGAAAACTCCAACATTTACCTATTTTAACTTTAACTGTGACGTAAAAAATATAATTAATGAAAATTACTATTTCAAAGTAACAAGTTGAAGACTAAATCAGTTACAAAATTATTATTAAAATCTCCATTTCTATTTTATTAACAACATATTTCATATTAATATATACATATGCTTCAATACATATTTAAACACGTTTTAAAACAATCTTTCTTAACAAAATTCTTGTAAATTATTTATTACATAATAATCTCAAATCAAAAGTTTTACCATGATCTTAACATTGAAAAAATACCTCAGTGAGCCCTTGAATAAAATTACATCACATATATAACTTTGGTAAAAACTATTTTTCTTATAGTTATTAGTATAAAATTACACAATATTGCATATATCACTAATAACGATTAAAATAAATTGTAAACATGTATATCTAATTAAAATTAACATTTCTAGAATACTTATTATTCTAATAAACTGATTAGAAGGTTAGATCACAAGAGAAACACAATACTTTACTTAAAGTTAAAGATATTGAAAGATCAACCGTAAAATAAACTATATGTCATTTTAATGTTGCAAAATCCATGAAAAATATTAAACACGATTCTAAATTATGATCAACTGATCCAAAATTATTATTAGTATGTAATGAGTCCATATCAATGATCAATTTCATGATTTAGATAGCTTTTGCAACATAATTTGGTTAAACAAAAGGTTTATGCAAATCTGATGCTGAAAACTGTAGCAATCTTAGATTCACCTTTAATCGGACTTGCAAACGATATGATAATCTGAAATTGATTGAGGGGTTCAATCTTAAACATCATGGAGAGTATGTAGTTTTAAAATCAGATCCATGGGACAAGGGTTGGTATTTTAAATAAATCATGAAAGCTAGGAGCTGTTTTCGGATTTTCTGGACAGTGGTACGTATTTCTCATTTTTAGACCCCTCAAACGACTTCGGTAGAAGAAGGTTTATGAACATGAAAGTTAGCTTACACAATGAAAAGTATGTGGTAAGAATTTTAGAGAAAGACTCGAAGTCTGGATATGGTTTTCGGACTTCCAAAGTTTCTGTACCAAAACTGGCAGTTTTGACCAAACTAGGTTTTGAGGATTTTTAAGGACTATAAAGAAGGCTTAAATGACTGAAAAAATTGTTTTAGGAATCTAAACATCAAGAGGAAGAACTTTTCAGAAGAAAAGAAGAGAAGATTCGGAGAAGAGAGGTGTGTGAAAATTGTTGAAGAGAGCCTCCCTTTTATAGGTGAAAATGGGAGACAAATGATTAATTACCATACCCTACTCATTTTTATTTTAATCCAAGCTAGGTCACCCTAATTATGAAGATCTTTCTAGGTCTTAACTGATAGGATTTTATAAGAATAAAATATTAAAAATATCTAGCATAAAAGACAAGGAAAAGTTATCTTTTCTCAAATGTAAATGTAAATATGTCGAGATTTACCATTGTCAATGAATGTTTGGATATTTTAAAACTACAAGGGACCAATCTGAAAGTTTTGATAACTCATTTGGTCTTAAATAAAATATATGTGGTCAATCATAAATTTTTCAAAAGGAGAATGACTAAATTGTAACTTTTTCAAAACTTTTGGGGTCAAAATCATATTTTCAAAAAGTTCAAGGACTAAAATGAAATTTAAAAATACTTTTATTTTCTTCCAATTTCAGGGGCGTTACAATATTAATTAATCTAAAAATAAATAAATTAAAATAAATGACAAATAAAACTATTAATTAATCTAAAAACAAATAAATTAAAATAAATGACAAATAAAACTACATAAACAGTTAAAGATATACAGATGATAGATGAATGTACCTAAAGTTTCGGCTTCACTGGAATGTATGCAGCAAGTTCATAGAGAAAGTTTCCTTTTTTTTACTACTTATCATTATTATCATTGAGTAGCTAATTAATTCAGATGCTCCTAATGTAGAACTTGAGACTTTTTTGATAGATCCCAAAACTTATCTTGTCCTAGTGATTATAGCCTCATATAGTACGGTCTAGATCGTTGTAGTGAGTTTTTTGAGAAAAACATTGAGTTCTATGAATCCACCTATGTCATGAAACAATGTACATGTATCATAACACATAGCAACACAATCTCTGAAATGGAATAACTCATGCCATCACGTAATTATGGAGTTAATATATCCTTTGACATTTATTTACAGTGATTCCTCTTTCGAGTTCACCAAAAGAAATCAAATATTCGACATGCTACACATATCAAAACATTAAGAACATAATGAATAAACTAAAAAATAAAATTGTATCATATTAACTAAACTTAGAACTCAACTTAGAAATGTATCTAGCTGATTCATAACTTTAGATATCCCACATGATTAGCTACTTATGCTGATGTCTAAACTACAACAGAAGTGAATAATGAACAATCTAAAACTAATGCTAGACTATTCTAATGAGTGAGTTGTGTGTGCTAGTGTATTACTATTTTTCATGCAATACGTCTAATGGTTCCTTTATATAGATGATGGAGTGACTTTTCTAGAAGTAGTCTACATTAGCTTCTTTTTTTTTTTTTTTTTTTTTTTTTTTCTTAATTGGTGGTTGGGGCAATTAGTTAGGTCTTTTCCTACATAAATGGACAAACCTACAATTTAAGTGAAATTCCGCAAACTTGTTGTGTGTAGGCATGAATCGTGCCTATTCAGTTCAAGTTTTGTGAACCATTCACATGTTACTAGTAGCATGTTTTGAACTCTATATAGTTTTCACATACTTCATTTTCTAGACTTTAGTATTGCAAACAACTTTGTGTCTTAAAAACTAGACATCTGTGGCTTTTCAGTGGTGTATGACATACCTTCTATTGTTGTTTATCCAAGTGTATGTAAGTTTTGCAAGTTTTGCTATTTTCTGCCAAGTTCACTATAATCCTACAAAACAACATAAAACAATGAAAAACACAAGAAAACATGTACATAAGTATGCGTGATATGAGTAAAATATATACTCATCACACAATCGATGTTTCAAAAACTCCTCCCACTATATGCAAATTTTAGACCAGAAGACAAGATGGGCCTCCAATATTTATAGAGATTAAGCTAGAAATCTACAACAATGCCAGTAATCTATGAGTTACTCATCGAATCAACATAGTAAAATCTACGACTGAACGATCAAAGTTTTCCTCTTATAAGGATCAGTACATTGATGATGCTTTCTCTTAAAAACTTTTTTGAGACTTTGACCAAGTATTGGTTCAAGAACACACTCCAAATGGGGTACTACTGATGTGCCATAATTTGACGTGACATGTTGCCTAGATATTAAGGGGTCCATGAAGAAGGCTAGTAAAAAATCTCACAGTCCCACGATCGAATGATTGATCAGCTCTGAGGCAACGATCCCCTTTGTCCTTTTGATTGTGGCTCTCGAGCATGTACCTAGTCGATGAATCGATCATTCGGTCTATCAATTAGCTCTAGTATTGTGATAACCCTCTACAAATATATGACAGACCTCACATAATCAGGGTAAACCCTAGGTCATTTCCCTTTATTCTTGGAACCCATCGCCAAACAATACTTTAAAAAAAAATGTATGTTATAAATCTTGAACCGCTCGGGCCTATTCGGTAGTTAGATCATTTGACCTTGAGTTTACACTTGCTGACTTAGAAAGACGGAATCTACGCTGGAACATTCCCCAATTAGTTTCTCGTGCACTATTTTATATGTAGGTTAACGCGAACTAAAGTGACTAGAACTTTTAAGGGACCTGTTTCAGTTTGACGTAGGGTAAGATATTCAACATCGATATATATCATGCTAAATCTCTATCTCTCTCTCTCTCTCTCTCTCTCTCTCTCTCTCTATATATATATATATATATATATATATATATATATATATATATATATATATATATATATATATAGAGGACCTGTTTCAGTTTGACATAGGGTAAGATATTTAACATCGATATATATCATGCTAAATCTATCTCTCTCTCTCTCTCTCTCTCTCTCTCTCTCTATATATATATATATATATATATATATATATATATATATATATATATATATCATGCTTAAGATTTTTAAACAATGCTAATACTTTTTATTTAAATTTGTAATAAGTGAATTACTTTTAGTCCATTTCTATCTATATATCATGCTGCATCTCTGTCTCAATTTTGGTTTTACAATAATCTGTTCTAAATTATGTATGCATAATATATATTCTATGGTAAAAATAAAAGTCCATTAAATTTAATTTTTACTCTAACTTGTTGAGTTTTTTTTAACATTTTACATATGTTATAATATTGGTGGGAAATGGATTCTTCGTCCCACTTTGCATGCCAATTTTTAATTGTACTTGTAATATATAAACTTTGATTACATTGTTTTTAACTATACTTTAATAATATTTATTAAAAACATACCTCAAACATTTCTCACAAAATAAGGAAGCAGAATCCTCGTTCAACAAATTTCTCCACCACCTTCTTTCATATCTCTCTTTTTCTCTCTCTCATCTGTCTTATCTACACCATACCGGATCAGAGTCATCGGTATCTACAATGTTAGCATCAATGTCTAATTAGGGTGTTGGGGTCCACATCATTGTAAGGGGGGGTGGATGCTAACATTGTAGTTAGCTAAGATGCTCCCCAAAATTAGACACCGGCATAAAAAGTTAATAAACAAAAATATTCCACGCCAGTATAGATGACAGCAATAGTAAACTCTATTTATCCATCTTCTTATGTAAAAAGAATCTTGATCTGAAGTCATCTCAAATTCATTCAATACATATCATACTGTCCTAGCTTATCAAAATTGAACACTTTGGTCCATGATTAAGATTTTTCTTTGTTCCATTACCACTACAAGAAAATGTGGCAATGGTGTCAAAAAAATTACTCACCATTGCTATATTTTCAGTGAGCATTGATCAATGGCTACAAAAAAATTTGTAGCCAGCCTTTGTAACTATTGGCCTTGTAGGCATAAAGTTATGTCAGCAATGGCTACAAATTAATTTGTTACCAACAGTGGTGTCAAGAAAATCACTCCCCACGTGGTGTCAAAATAATTCGTAGCCACAATGTGGTGTCAGATTAATTTGTAGCCACACATTTAATTCAAAAGAAAAACAAAAATAAAAAAAGGCATGGCGTCCAACTTTCTGGACGCCATGCCTTTTTTCTTTTTCTTTTTTTATAGCGTGGCGTCCGATTAACTGGACACCACGCTATTTTGTTTTTTTTTTAATGCTGTACCGTGGCGTCCAAATAATCGGACGCCACGGTATTTTGTTCTTTTTTTAAAAAAAAATCATTGAACCGTGGTGAGTAAATAATCACTCACCACGTTTTTAATTTTGTTTTTCAGAAAAACCGTGGTGAGTGATTATTCACTCACCACATTCCGAAATTTTTTAAAAAAAAAATTGGTGGCGGATTAACCGCCACTTTTTTGCCCAAAATTCAAAATTTTCATTTTTGGGGGTATATATAAAAACGTGAATATATAGTATATATATATATATATATATATATATAGTATATATATATATATATATATATATATGTGTTTTAAAATATATTTATATAACTTATGTATATATATATTTATATGTTATGTAGTGTGTAAAATATATCTATATATAAACACACAAATCAATATATATATATATATATATATATATATATATATATATATATATATATATATATATATATTATAAACAACAAACAATACATAATTAATATAACACAAAAAAAAAGTGATAAAGAAGAGGATTTTTGTTTTAGAGTGATATTTTCATATTTTTGGAGGAAAAAGAGGTGATTTTCGACATTTTTGAGGAAGAGGGGATGATTTTCGAAATTTTTGAGGGAGAGGGGATGATTTTCGGATTTTTTGAGGGAGATGGGATGATTTTTGGATTTTTTGAGGGTATTGGGAGGATTTTCGGATTTTTTGAGGGAGAGAAATGAAGAGATGAAGTTTGTGAAAAATGGGGTATATTTATAGATAAAGGAAAATGGGGTAACAGATTTTTTTGTAGCCATTGCTTTCACATGGATTGTGCTACTGGTGGGGTCAAATAAATCACTCACCATTGCTTTCACATGGATTGTGCTACTGGTGGGTCAAATAAATCACTCACCATTGCTTTCACATGGATTGTGCTACTTGTGGGGTCAAATAAATCACTTACCATTGCTTTCAACTGAATGTGCTTTTGTGGGGTCCAAAAAATCACTCACCATTGCTTTCACATGGATAAAACATGGCATTTTATTAATTAGGAGAATTTCATTTTAATTAGGATAAAACTAAAATTTAGGATAACATAGGAAAATTAGATTTGTAGTTTAATAAAATGCCATGATTATATTAGTAATTAACACTTTGATGACGATTATTGTATAATTAGTAATTAACCTATAAATTTCACAGAAATTTGAGTAAAATTAACCACTTTTACTAAAACTATAAAATTTATAGTTTAATTACTAGTTATACAACATTTGTCGTCAAAGTGTTAATTACTAATATAATCATGGCATTTTATTAAACTACAAATCTAATTTTCCTATGTGATCCTAAATTTTAGTTTTATCCTAATTAAAATGAAATTTTCCTAATTACAACTAATTATAGAATGAGTACACATATATAATCATGATTTACCTAGCTAAACTTAATTACTAATTAATTTTACTCAAACTACTATGAAATTTATAGTTTAATTGCTAATTACACAATAATTATCATCAAAGTGTTATTACTAATATAATTATGGCATTTTATTAAACCATAAATCTAATTTTCCTATGTTATCCTAAATTTTAGTTTTATCCTAAATTCCATAATATTTCTTAACTTTTCCTAATTTTTAAAACAAATCCTTCACTTTTACTAAAACTATCCTAATTGAAATAAAATTCTCCTAATTACTACTAATTATAGAATGAGTACACATATATAATCATGATTTACCTAGCTAAACTTATTACTAATTAATTTACTCAAATTACTATGAAATTTATAGTTTAATTATAAATTATACTAAAACAATAAAAACAAAAAAAAAACGAAAATAGGCAATGGCTACAAAAAATATGGATGCCACATGGTGTCAGAAAAATCTGACACCATGTGAGCATCCAAAAAATTTGTAGCCATAGTTTAAAGGACCATATCATGCCATGTGGCATGATTTGGTCCATCAAAGCATGGTGTCCAAAAAATTGGACACCACGCTTTCCAATCAGTTTTTTTTTTTTTTTGTTTTATAAACTGTGGTGTCCTATTTTTCGGACACCACGGTTTCCTGTTTTTTTTTTTTTTTTTTTTTTTTTTTTTTTTTTTTAAACTGTGGTGTCCGAAAAATCGGACACCACGGTTTTTGTTTTTTTTTCTTTTTAAATCGTGGTGTCCGATTTTTTGGACACCAAGGTTTAAATGTTATTTTTTTCCCTTTTTTAATCTTTACAAACCTTAACACGATTTTTTTATTTTTTCCCTTTGATGACAATTATAGTATAATTAGTAATTAAACTATAAATTTCATAGTAATTTGAGTAAAATTAATTAGTAATTAAGTTTAGCTGGGTAAATCATGATTATATATGTGTACTCATTCTATAATTAGTAGTAATTAGGAGAATTTTATTTTAATTAGGATAGTTTTAGTAAAAGTGTTGGACTTGTTTTATAAATTAGGAAAAGTTAAGAAATATTATGGAATTTAGGATAAAAATAAAATTTAGGATAACATAGGAAAATTAGATTTGTAGTTTAATAAAATGCCATAATTATATTAGTAATAACACTTTCATGACAATTATAGTATAATTAGTAATTAAACTATAAATTTCATAGTAGTTTGAGTAAAATCAATTAGTAATTAAGTTTAGCTAGGTAAATCATGATTATATATGTGTACTCATTCTATAATTAGTTGTAATTAGGAGAATTTCATTTTAATCTTGATAAAACTAAAATTTAGGATAACATAGTAAAATTAGATCTGTAGTTTAATAAAATGCCATGACTATATAGTAATTAACACTTTGATGACAAATATTGTATAAGTAGTAATTAAACTATAAATTTCATAGTTTTAGTACAAGTGTTGAATTTTACTCAGATTACTATGAAATTTATAGTTTAATTACTAATTATACAATAATTATCATCAAAGTGTTAATTACTAATACATTCGTTTCATTTTATTAAACTACAAATTTAATTTTCCTATATTATCCTAAATTTTAGTTTTATCCTAAATTCCATAATATTTCTTAACTTTTCCTAATTTTGTAAACAAAATCTATGAATTTTACTAAAACTATCCTAATTAAAACGAATTTTCCTAATTACTACTAATTATAGAATGAGTACACATATATAATCATGATTTACCTTGCTAAACTTAATTACTAATTAATTTTACTCAAATTACTATGAAATTTATAGTTTAATTACTAATTGTACAATAATTGTCATCAAAGTGTTAATTACTAATGTAATCATGCCATTTAATTTAACTACAAATCTAATTTTCCTATGTTATCCTAAATTTTAGTTTTATCCTAAATTCCATAATATTTCCTAACTTTTCCTAATTTTTAAATAAAATCCAACACTTTTTTGTAAAACTATCATAATTAAAATGAAGTTCTCATAATTACTATTAATTATAGAATGAGTACACATATATAATCATGATTTACCTAACTAAGCTTAATTACTAATTAATTTACTCAAATTACTATGAAATTTACAGTTTAATTACTAATTACACAATAATTGTCTTCAAAGTTTATTACTAATATAATTATGGCATTTTATTAAACTATAAATCTAATTTTCCTATGTTATCCTAAATTTTAGTTTTATCTTAAATTCCATAATATTTCTTAACTTTTCCTAATTTTTTAAACAAATCCAACACTTTTACTAAAACTACCCTAATTAAAATACAATTCTCCTAATTACTACTAATTATAGAATGAGTACGCATATATAATCATGATTTACCTAGCTAAACTTAATTACTAATTAATTTTACTCAAATTACTATGAAATTTATAGTTTAATTACTAATTATACTATAATTGTCATCAAAGGGAAAAAAATAAAAAAATCGTGTTAAGGCTTGTAAAGATTAACAAAGGGAAAAAAAATAACATTTAAACTGTGGTGTCCAAAAAATCGGACACCACGATTTAAAAACAAACAAAAAAAAAAAACGAAAACCGTGGTGTCCGATTTTTCGGACACCACAGTTAAAAAAAAAAAAAAAAAAAAAAAAAAAAAAAAAAAAAAAAACAGGAAACCGTGGTGTTCGAAAAATCGGACACCATTGTTTATAAAACAAAAAAAAAACTAATTGGAAAGCGTGGTGTCCAAAAAATTGGACACCACGCTTTGATGGACCAGATCATGCCACACGGCATGATCTGGTCCTTTAAACTATGGCTACAAATTTTTTGGATGCTCACATGGTGTCAGATTCTTCTGACACCATGTGGCATCCATATTTTTTGTAGCCATTGCCTATTTTCGTTTTTTTTTTTTGTTTTATTTTGCATGGCTACAAAATAATTTGTCACAATTGTGTTTAATGGTGAGTGAATATTTTCACCCCATGCTTGGTGAGTGAATTTTTTCTCACTATTGCTGTCTACAAATATTTTTGACACCATTGATTTAAATTCTGAAGCCACATGGCTACAGATTAAAATCACTCACCATATTTTTGTAGCCATTGCATTACATTCTTGTAGTGTACGTAGCTTTTGGACAATATTGGGTTTCACCAAATACAAAAATTGTGTACTTTAATCTCTTTCGAGAGAATTTGTTTGCAGTAGTCCACATGTCTATTTTTAATTCTTATTTATGTCCTTGTCTAATTTTTAATCTTATTTGTATTTTTTTTTCAATTTCAATCTTTCAATAAAATTGAACCCTATCTTTCACCGAAAAGTTGATCAAATGACTAAAATTTAAAATTATTGGTTTTTAATTTTTTTCTTCCTTCAATTTTGATCTTTTTTTCGAATCGAACCCAATTTCGCATAAAACTCGATCGGATGACTAAAGTTAGAAAAATAAAGAGCACTCCGTAAAATCGGAACTAAACCCGAACAACATATATGAGAAATTAAATATAGAAAGACCAACTTAGAATATTTCAAATAGATTTTGGCATTTCAATCATTATATTAGTTGTTATGGAAACTCTTCGATTGAATAATACTTTCTTGATTATTGAATGAATACCTAATTCATCAAAAAAAATATCATTATATTAGTAATAATCACATGTGCACTATATTAGTAATAATCACATGTGCACTGGTCCAATGCTTCCCATGCAGATAACTCTACTCTTTTGCGGCGACCCACTGAACCCACCCCTGCTCCTCCTCGGAATATGCGCCACGACAGCATTTGTCAGCATGTGAATGCACAACGTGGCAGCAACAGTGATGATGATGCCTAGGGGTGGCAAATGGCTCATTGAAGCTGAGTTTTTTTTTTTTTTTTTTGTTAAACACTAGATTAATTACTCATAAAAGATTACAAAAGAGGAATCCACCAACGGAAACCCATACAAACAAGAACACAAATAAAATCTAAACACATAAAAAGAAAAGTACAAGGTGGGATACAAGGAAATGTCTGTGGCCAAGAGATAGAGATACACGGCGGATGAGCAATTCAGGATCTTATAACGAGACCAAAAGGGACAGCAACAATGATGGTGAAGAAAGGAGATCCATTGAAGTTGAGTTTAGATCCAACTTAAACGGTTCTGATTTTGATCAATCTAAGTTGAAAGTGGATTTGACACCTTAGATCTACAACAGATTCAATTTAGTTTGGGTTGGAGTGATTCAATCCATGAATTCTAAGAACAAATGTCTTTCTCAATTTAAATTTTTCCTGATTTATAATGCCTCTTAAGCAGATCTGCATCTGCCTCAAAACCTCTGGTTCCCAACTTGATTGAATCTGTCATGGTTCCATGACAGATTCAACCCAATGGATTTGGGTTGGATTTGGGTAGATCCATGGACCTAGATCCAAATTGCCACCCCTAATGATGCCCGTAGCCACAGGAATCCTTCAGAGGCTCCCATCGGGCCCCACACGATCCCCACTTGTCTCCAAATTTTACAAAGCAGTGGTCCTTGGGGTTATATACTCTGCTGCTATTGGGGGCATGAGCACCCTCACGGGGACAGATGTCAACCTCATATTGGTCGGAATGTGGAAGAGTTATTTTCTTGAGGCTAAACCTATTAGCTTCAACACGTGGATATTCTTCCGGTTTCCATTGGCCTTGCTGATTTTTATTGCGTTGTGGGCCATACTTTGCTTGTTGTACTGCAGAGAGGGGTCCACTAGAGAACTAACTGCGTATTTGGACAAAGCCCATTTGAGGAGAGAGCTTGATTTGCTAGGTGATTAACAATTAATTTTGTATTTTAAACTCTAATAATTGCATATTAGTTGTCTTAATTATTTTGTGTTTTGTGGATATTTTATTCTTCAAGTTGGTGACATTATTGTGGTGGTGTGACATGATTGCAGGTCCGATGGCTTTTGCTGAGAAGATGGTACTTGCGGTCTTTCCGGTGGGTCACAATTTTATTGACCAAGTTAATCACATTATGAATTTAATTTTTCGAGTGATAATTATAGTGATTTTAACAATGATTTGTTTGTTTGTACAGATGCTAATAGGATTGTGGATGACGAGGAATATAACGGATGACATACCTGGTTGGGGATCTTTCTTCAAAGGTCGCGCTGGTGATGGAACTGTTAGCGTAAGTATTTAAAATCAAAAAATACTTAAAAATATATTATATAACAAAATCACCCTTATACTATTTTTAATTGGCTAATCATCACATGTTTAATTTTTATTTGCACATTACGAAAAAGTTTTAAAAGTAGTCACCCTGCTCCCATTATTCTTTATTTATTTGCATATACTCAAACTGATAGCAAAGCTCGAGTTATTATTCTCCTAGTATTACTAGTAGATCAGCACAAGCTCAAACTTAGCAAAAACTCGAGTTATTATTCTACTTATGTAGTATATAAGGTATTAATATCGTCCAAATTGAAGTTTTTATACCTTTTGTTTAACAAAAAAAAAAGTTTTTATACCTTTATTTTTTATCAAAATATTGTTTATACATTTTAGATGTCATGTAAAGTTAAACACTATCTATAAAATATAGCTGTCAAATACCTTAGTTTAGGTTATAGGTTCTAATATTCCTAATTGACTTACAAGTCTTAAACTGATTTTTTTTTTTTTCTTTTTTGAATTTTTACTCTAATTATGTATTGCATGAGGTGTTAATACCGTTTAAATGAAGCTTGTATAGTTTCTTTTACCAAGAAACTTGTACTTCTTAGATCTGTAAAAACTTATTACCATTTAGTTGGACAATACATCCTATATTAGAAAATTTAGTAAATATAAATAGGTGTTGATATTATCAACTCAAAAGTATGACGTTAATTGTTTTAATATTATAGGAAGTATTTGCTAATAATAATTAACATCTTATTATTTTTTAATTAAAAATAGCTCAAGGGTGTAGTTGGAGAAATTAGACTTCTTTTCGCAATTAGTGAAAATTATGATACAATTACTATCGAAAGGAATTAAACAATTAGTTTCCTTTCCCGCTAACAGGTGATGATGGCAACATTATTATTCATAATCCCAAACAAAAAGCACCAAGGTGAAAAACTAATGGACTGGAACAAATGCAAGAAACTCCCCTGGAACATCATACTCCTCCTCGGCGCCGGATTCGCAATAGCCGATGGTGTTCGGACAAGCGGCCTAGCCTACGTTTTATCCGAAATTCTCAACTTCCTCGAAAAGGCGCCTTATTGGGCTATTGCACCCGCCGTGTGCCTCGTTAGCGGTACCATTACAGAATTCACTTCTAACAATGCATGCCACAACAACTCTTTTGGTTCCCTTGTTGATTCAAATTGCGGAGACAATGCATGTTCACCCTTTGCTACTCATGATCCCTGGTCCAATTGGATCGCAATTTAATTTGCGTATCTTTTGCCGACGGGGACGCCGTCGAATATTGTCGGGTTCACGACCGGACATATTGAGATTAATGATATGTTGGTAGCGGGAGCTCCTTTGAAGATTGCGGGGATTCTTGCTTTGTCAGTTTTGATGCCAACGCTAGGTAATTACTTTTTTGTCTTTGAGCTCGTATCATTTTACTTCAGTGACATATTACTCACTGTGAAAATTATTTATAAGAAAATCACCACGTGTAATTAAAAATATTTCCCCTATATGATTTAAAAAGTTGAACATTACAATATTTAACAATGTAAAAGAATTCATATGGAGAGAAAATTTCAACTTTGGTGCCTCAAGTTGGCAACTTTACGATTTTGGTGCCTCAAGTTGGCACCTCTCTTTTTTGGTGCCTCATGTTGGTATATTTTGTCAAATTTAGTGCCTATTTCCTCAATTATTCAATTTTGGAGTCAGATTTTATTTTTTCAAAACACAGGGGCAGATTTGCAAGAAATGCAAAGGAAGAAATGTTTCTTCCAGTT
Organism: Misopates orontium; assembly: GCA_946800315.1. NCBI lineage: Eukaryota > Viridiplantae > Streptophyta > Magnoliopsida > Lamiales > Plantaginaceae > Misopates > Misopates orontium. The sequence continues at coordinate 8,737,298 of OX326951.1, forward strand.
TACCCAAAAAAAAAAACGAAAATACACATTGGAAAAAAATAACGGGAAAAGAGAATTTCATTTGACCCATCACCCCCAAAATCAAAAACATTAGGGTTCATCCATCTCAACCCATAGAATCTCAAATACCTCTCAATTTTTGTCCAATTGAAGAAGTGTTTATCAATCTTCAATCAAGGTCATCAATTTGTATGTAGTTCTTTATGCCTTTTTCAATTTATTTTTTAAAGTTTTTCGCTTTTACAACATGGGTGAGCTAAATTTTTGCAATACGAGTTGAATTGTTTCGATCTCATTGTTCAGTGATTCCTTATGTCAATATTTTCATGGTATAATTCATCTAAAGTTAATTTTGAATTGGTACTTCTTTTTGTCAAAACGAGTTAAATTTTCTCATATATTAGATTGATGCTTTTGTGGAGTAACTGGTTTTTGAATGGAGAGATTTGTGATATGAGATCGAAACAATTCAACTCGTATTGAAATTTTTTGGCTCACCCATATCGTAAAAGCGAAAAAACTTTAAAAAATATAAGTTGAAAAAGGCATAAAGAATAACATACAAATTGATGATCTCGGTCGAAGATTGATAAACACTTCTTCAATTGGACAAAAATCGAGTGGTATTTGAGATTCTACGGGTTGAGATGGATGAACCCTAATATTTTTAATTTAGGGGTGATGGTTCTAATGAAATTCTCTTTTCCCGTTCTTTTTTCCAACGTGTATTTTCGTTTTTTTTTTTTGTCCTAGTAAATTGCATGAAACATTTCTTCCTTTATGTTTCTTGCAATTCCGCCCCTGTTATTTGAAAAAAATAAAATCTAACTCCAAAATTGAGCAATTATGGAAATAGGGACTAAATTTGACAAAATATACCAACATGAGGGACCAAAAAAGAGAGGTGCCAACTTGAGGCACCAAAATCGTAAAGTTGCCAACTTGAGGCACCAAAGTTGAAAATCTCTCTCATATGGAAGTAACTTACGTATTTTAAAAAAAAAACATGTGGGTTTATGACTATTTGTTTTTCATATGAGTTAATGTACTATATTAACAAAATATAAGGGGTAATTTGACCACTTACTTTTCAAAGGGGTTAATGTACCTATTTCATCCCATATAGAGGAGTGTTGTGCTAAAAACGCATTAATCTTTTTTTGGTTCGGCCGGTAATTATTAGAAACTTTAAGTGTTATTAGGGTGTTTAATAATATTTCATTATTTTTTAATATATGTGTTGATCTGCAAAATTGTCTTGTTCTTGCAGGAGGATCTTATGTTTTCGGAACAGATGAGCCAATGCTGAACTTCTCAAGGAGTTAGAATTGCGATTTTAAGTGTTGATCATGTAATTCCTGGACAGCTTAAGCTCAGCTCAGCTCAGCTCAGCTTTCCTTTTTTTCTTTTTTCATTTTTGTATTCTATATGTGTATATTGGTTTTTTGAAAGTATAGCTATAATTAAAAGCTAGCATCAAATTCAATTCGGACAAGTATATGTAAGTTGATTTTGTAGCATAGAGTTATGCTTTCTTGTATGTCTGTTGTTCTGTTCGTTAAACATTTGAGTAGCATATACAATCAGATTCCAACATGTGCATTTTTTTGAATTTAGTCTAATTCTAAATGCATGCATTTCTTAAGACCTAACTAATAATTATTCTAATATGAAAATAATTGTATAGATACTTTCTCAAGTTCGAAAAAGCCTTGCATGTAAACGGTAAACACTTGTGAGATATCAATAGTTGATTTGAAGAAACCGCTACTACCTAAGTTCCTCATCGGAAATTCGGAGTTTAACATTGAGTATGAAGGCATTAGGTTGATATGCTACCAATGTGGGGTTTTTGGACACCACCACGATGAATGTCCCACCTCGCCCGCCGTCATTGAACGGAAATCACGGGAGGCGGAAGCTGCAGCGGCTCAAGCAGCGTCTTCATCACGTTCCACAAGCTCGGCTGCCCGTTCATCTCCATCTCCGGGCTCGGATTACGGCCCGTGGATGCTGGTCAACGCTCGTAGAAGACCAAATCAGCAACGTCCGAATTTTAGGGGAGGAAATCAGAAATCAGCCGCAAATTTCCATTCGCAGGGGATTCAGTTTCCTTCTGCTCACACGACAAACACCACTAAATCCGCTTTTTCAGTTTTAGCAGATTTAGAGGATGATTTTCAAGGGTCTGACCATCCTTTACAAAAATCTGCTGACCCGGTTCAAAATAAATCGGTGGGCTCTTATACAGGTAATGGACCATCCTCTCCTCGTCGGTCTAATCCAAGTCCACAAGATAATGGATTGATCTCAGTCCAGCTGCCTATTAAAAGACCTGCCCAAGTCCACACGGTTCCCCTTACAATCCAGTCCACTAAAGAATCCAGTCCGTCTTTTACTCATCACCAATCTGTTCCCCAGGCCCAAAACGAGCGAACTCCTCTCGTTTCTCTCCCGGGCAACAATAATGGTGAGAATTTTAATTTCTCTGCTGCTAAACCTTCTTCTGATTTAAATATGTCTGTTGCTAATCATGAGGCCCCCAGTTCTGTCACCAAGCTCAAACCTCGTCGCTCCGCTGCTGAGAACTCTAAGAAACCTGATAAAGGTCACTCTCATGATCGTGGTCGCCATGAGCCCCCTCGTCGGTCCTAATTTTCTCTCTTATTTCCTCATGGACAGACAACATAAAATAATTTTTTGGAATATTCAAGGTGCTGGCAATGACGCCGCTCTTCGTAATGTTAAAGAATTGATCAATAGTTATGACCCTTTCCTAATTGTTCTCATGGAAACTCGTATTAGCGGCACCTCGGCTGAAAATATCATTCGTAAAATTGGCCCTCCTTGCAACGCTCGCGTTGAAGCAAGGGGCTTTGCGGGTGGGATTTGGTTTATTTGGTTTCATAACAGGGCTTTGGTTCGGGTCCTTGGGGCTTCTTCTCAACTTCTTCATGCCCGCATTGAGATTAATAATTTTGGTTCTTTTTACTTCACGGGCGTCTATGCCTCGCCTCATCAGTCACTTAAGGATGAATTATGGGACGATCTTAAAGCTATTTCTACCGGTATTAATGAGCCTTGGATTGTAGGGGGTGACCTTAACGACATCAGCTCCTCGAATGAAAGAAAGGGAGGCAGTGGCCGTGATTATAATAGATGTGCTATTTTCAGCAAACGTATAGCAGCTTGCGGCCTCACTGACATGGGTTTTTCGGGACCTAAGTTTACGTGGCAACGTAAAGTTAATTTGAGAGTTGTCAGCTCTCGCCTTGATCGTGTTCTTTCTAATGATGATTGGACTTTATTCTCCCCTAACTCTTGCGTTCAGCATTTAGCACGCACTCACTCTGACCACCGCCCCATTATGTTATGTTTCGGCGATTCTCGGCAGCATAATATTCATCGGCGTTTTAGGTTTGAAACCGCTTGGCTGCTCCACCCAAATATTTCGAATGTGATGAAACATTCCTGGACCAATGACGCTGATTTTCCTTCCTCTCTCTCTCATTGCGCACATCAGCTTTCGGAATGGAACCGTAATTCTTTCGGTAATATTTTTAGGCGCAAAAGGCGACTCCAAGCTCGTATCCTCGGGGTTCAATCAGCCATTGAGAACTGCCCGAATTCGAACCTTCTAAAGCTTGAAAGCAAGCTGATCCAGGATTTCAATTCGGTCCTCCTCGAAGAACAGGTTCTTTGGTTCCAAAAATCAAAGGAAAATATTGCGACGCTTCACGATAGAAACACACGCTTCTTCCATCTTTCTACTGTTAATCGTCATAAAAAATCCACTATTCTAAGCCTTAAGAATACTGATGGTGAGTGGATTTCGGACCCCTTACATCTCCAGCAACTTGCTGTTCATTTTTTCAAGACTATTTTTTCGGCTTCTGGTCACTCTTCAGGCCACCTCCCGTCTCGCTTCCCGCCCCTTTCTCCAGCAGATTCCGAGTCTCTCGTGAGGCATATCAGCATGGCGGAAGTTAAGTCTGCCATCTTCTCTATGGGCGCTTATAAAAGTCCGGGACCCGACGGCTTTCACCCGGTATTTTTTCAAAAATTCTGGAACATCATCAGCATTGATCTTCATCAAATGGTCTCTTATGCTTTTGAAACTGGTTCATTCCCTGTCTCTCTTAATGAGACTCTTCTGCACCTCGTCCCGAAGGTGGAACATCCTGAATCTATTCATCAATTTTGCCCTCTCGGGCTTTGCAACGTTGCCTACAAGACCATCACGAAAGTTCTTACTTTGCGACTTAAACCTCTTCTGTCTCGTCTTGTTGGACCTTCGCAAAGCAGCTTCCTTCCGGGCCGCCAAACTCGTGATAACATTGTGGTGGCTCAAGAACTCGTGCATTCTATGAGAAAGAAAAAGGGCAGATTCGGCATTATGGCTATCAAAATTGACCTCGAGAAAGCTTTCGACAGGCTTTCATGGTCATTCATTGAAGAGACTCTTTGCCACGCGAATATCCCGGAGAAGCTCATTCGCCTTATCATGTTTTGCATTACGACACCTAGCATCCGTCTTATTTGGAACGGCGAGCTCACCGAATCTTTTACTCCATCTCGGGGAATCTGGCAAGGTGACCCCATATCGCCTTACATCTTCATATTGTGCATGGAGCGCCTGGCACACATTATCCAATCCAAGGTTGATGATAATTCCTGGATCCCTTTTGCTGCTTCTCGTAATGGTCCAAGAGTTTCTCACTTATTTTTTGCCGACGACCTTCTCCTTTTTGCTCGTGCTTCAACTACTCAAATGAGGGTCATCCTCGATTGCCTCGATGCTTTTGCTACGGCGTCGGATCAAAAAATAAATCTTAGCAAATCTATTATCCTCTTTTCCCCTAATGTTTGTCGTCATGAGGCTCGTAATATTATTGATATGTCCGGTATTCCACAGGCCTCCTCATTAGGTCGCTACTTGGGTATTCATATTTGTGATGGTCGTATCTCTCAACCCCTATTTGCTAATGTCATTGAGCGAGTTAAGAAACGTACGTTCGTTTGGAGACCTCAGCTGTTCTCTTTTGCTGGTAGGCATACGCTGATTAAATCCGTCTCCTCTACGATCCCGCTGCATACTATGCAAACTTATAAATTGCCAAAATCCACGAGCAATGAGATTGATCGTATTAATCGCGATTTTCTTTGGGGTGATAGTGAAAACCGGAGACGCATCCATCTTGTTAACTGGAATACTTGTTGCCTCCCTAAAGATCGTGGCGGCCTTGGCTTGGTCCGCACTGATGACATGAACCTTGCTATTCTTATGAAGCTTTTGTGGGATTTAATTCTTAATAGGGATGCGCTTTGGTGCAAATTCTTCGTGCCAAATATGCACCTGATGGCAATATTCTTGATGCCAAAAAACCTGCCTCATGCTCACCCTTATGGAGACAGATTTCTGCTTGTATAGATCCTATTACCAGGGGTATTAAGTGGCATGTGCGCAATGGTGCTACTGTTAGGTTTTGGCAAGATTGGTGAATAGGTTCGGGGCCTCTCATTCACCACGCTCTCCTCCCTATCCATGATGATTTTATAACTTTAAGGTTGCTGATTACTTGGACAGCAATAATCAGTGGATTTGGAACAGCTTCCAACATTTACTTCCCGCTCGCCAACTAGCTGAGATTGCTAGTGTTTTCATTCATCACGAAGGGAATTTACCAGACTCACTTTACTGGGGGTTTTCCACAGATGGAAACTTCTCGGTAAAGTCTGCTTGCGACATGATTTCAGTGAGCGACAACCCTCGTTCCTCTTCTTGGAATCTCGCTCGTCAGCGTATTCGCACATTTTTATGGCTCGCTTTGCACAATAAACTCCTTACTAATGAGCAAAGATTTATTCGTCACTTGACTGATGATGATTCTTGTCCGAGATGCTGGTCGGCTTCAGAAACTCTCCTCCACCTCCTTCGCGATTGTCCATCAAGTAGGGATATCTGGATTAATCTTTTGTCTTCGCAGGATACTTGTCGATTTTTCCAGCTTCCACTTCATGATTGGATTTGTGAGAACCTCTACCAACGTTCTTCTACTGCTGAAAAATTCCATTCCGTGGGCTACTATTTTCGCCACAGCTTGTTGGAAGATTTGGGGTTGGCGATGCAAGAAGGTGTTTGAAAATCAGGATATCTCCATAGCACGGGCCACAAGATGGATCAAACAGGCAGCCTTTGACGACACAACGGCATGGGCTAAACTCAATGAACTTCAAAACCCGGGCATTAACAGAGTTACGCGTGGACTTTGCTGGATTCGCCCGGAGCCTGGCTTCATCAAACTCAATGTCGATGGGAGTGCGATTGGTAACCCGGGGCGTCTCTCATGTGGGGGTGTTGCTAGGGACTGTGAAGGAAAATGGTTGTTTGGTTTCGCGGCCAACGTTGGCTATGGCAGTATTACTCTTGCGGAACTATGGGGCGTTTATTACGGTATGACTGAAGCTTTCAAGCGCGGTCTTCTTCATATTCAGGTTGCTTGCGACTCAAAAACTGTCGTTACCTTGCTTTCCTCAGCTGCTCCGATGAACCATCCTCACCATAGCTTGATTGACTCTTGCCGCAACTACATGGCCTCCTTTACAAACTGTATTGTCCGTCATGAATTTCGTGAGACTAACGTGGTTGCTGATAGACTCGCAAACATGGGCCACTCTCTACCTTTTGGTGTCGTTACTTACGATCTCCCTCCTCCACTGATCTCCCCTTATTTTATGTTTAACGTTGTTGGTGGCACTAGTTATCGGAATATTCCCGAATAACTGATCTTTTGGGTTCTTTCCCTTCCATTGTATCAAAAAAAAAAAAAAAAAAAAAAGAAATATAAAAGGGTGATAATATTATTGATCACACACAAAAGTATATATAAGAGTTACAAGAGACCTAATCCTAACTAAGGTAAAACTCTTTAATATTTACAAAAGAATATTAAAGGAAATATAAAAGGAGTACTACTCCTAAACTAAGTACTACTCCTAATACGCCCCCGCAAAATTGACGTCCCATCGGCTATGGCAATTTTGGAGCGAAGAAGAAGAAAACGAGACCGAGCAAGAGGCTTGGTGAGAATGTCCGCCAGTTGATCAACTGTATTCACATAAGAAACAGTGAGAAACCCTTTATTGACAAGATCCCGAACAAAGTGTAGATCAATAGATATATGCTTCATACGAGAGTGCAACACCGGATGAAGCAAAAGGCGAATAGCCCCAAGATTATCACAAAGAACCCGAGGAGGGGAAGGAAGCCGAACACCAAGTTCAAGAAAAAGATGTTACAGCCACCGAACCTCAGCCGCCACATTTGCTAGAGCCCGATACTCGGATTCCGTCGAAGACCGAGAAACCGCACGTTGACGCCGCGAAGACCAAGAAACCGGATTAGAACCAAGAAAGATGATGTAAGCCGAAGTAGACGCGGCCGAAGCAGCATCTCTAGCCCAGTCAGCGTCCGAGAAGGCCGAAAGGGAAAGGGAACCGGTGCGGCGAAGAAGAAGGCCATGAGCAACTGTGCCCTTTAAGTAGCGCAAAACCCGCTTAAGGGCCGTCCAATCAAGTTCCGTAGGAGCCGACATGCGTTGAGCTAGCCGATTCATGGCAAAAGCAATGTCAGAACGAGTCAACGTGAGCTATTGAAGAGCACCTATAACACGCCGATATTCAGTGACATCGGAAAGAGAGGAAGAAGTAAGAGTGGAAGCCGTGGATGACATCGGGGTAGCTAAAGGTTTAGTGCCATCCATCTTGTGACGAGCCAAAACATCACAAACATACTTGTGTTGAGAGAGAAATAAACCCTCATGACAACGAAAGACCTCAACACCAAGAAAATACGTTAAGGGGCCAAGGTCCTTAACGGCAAATTTTGATCCGAGACGCGCAACCAAGGGGGAGATGAGATCCGACCAATTACCCGTAACAATTATGTCATCGACATAAACCAAGACATACATCACCGCACCATCTTTCGAAAAAATAAACAAGGAATGATCCGACTTTGATTGAACAAAACCAAACGAGCAAAGGGCCGCACTCAAGGCAAGATACCAAGCCCGGGGTGCTTGTTTGAGTCCATAAAGTGATTTCGAAAGATGGCAAACGTGATTTGGAGAGGAAGAGTCAGAAAACCCAGGCGGTTGAGACATGTAAACCTCCTCAGTCAAGTCACCATGAAGAAAGGCATTGCTGATGTCAAGTTGACGAAAGGGCCAGTTTCGCATGGTAGCAATAGAGAGAACAGTACGAATGGTGGCCGGTTTGACAACGGGACTGAATGTTTCTTTAAAATCAACCCCCGCACATTGATGAAAACCCTTGGCGACAAGCCGTGCCTTATACTTGTCAATGGACCCATCCGGATGCCTCTTTATGCGAAAAACCCATTTGGAGCCAATGATATTTTTCCCAATTGTTGGCGGTGTCAGAACCCAAGTGCCGTGACGAATGAGAGTCGTGTACTCCTTGGCCATAGCGGCTCGCCACAGAGGGTCCTTGAGGGCGGCAGTGACACACGTAGGCTCGGTAGGTCTGGGAACCGGGTGCTTAGTGGCAAGGTTAAGTTGCTTGGGCTTGAAGATGTTGTTCATGGCCCGAGTGGTCATCGGATGAGTGCGAAAAGGAGGCCCTGGGTCAGGGGCCGAGACGGAATCGGCCGAAGTGGAGTTTGGCGGCTGCGGGGCCGATTCGGGAAAAACTAGGGGCGGCCCGGGCGAAGCGGATAGGAACGGGGCCGCAAGGAAACGGCCCGAGGCCGAGCCAGGCGACATAATAGGCGTGCCGGACACGGGCGGGGCCGCAGGGGGCAGGCCCGGGGCCAGGCCAGGCGAGGACACGGGCGCGGCAGGATCGGGGCCGCGCAGGGCCTGCGGGCGAGGCAGCAGGAGCACAGGCGGGGCGACAGGGCCGCGCGCGGGCGCCGATTTGGCAGGGCTTGGCGAAGCGAGGCTGGGGAACTCCGTTTCCACAAAACGCACATGTCGAGATACATAAGCTCTCCCAGAGTCAATGTCAAAACAGCGATAAGCACCCTGAGAAGTAGAGTAACCAATAAAAAGACAGGCACGAGAGGGTGGCGTGAGTTTACCCGGAAGATAAGGCCGAAGCAAAGGAAAGCACAAGCAACCAAATATCTGGAGACGCAAGTAATTTGGTGACCGCCCAAAAAGAACAGCAAATGGCGAGCGGAGGTGAAGAACCGAGGTTGGGAGCCGATTAACCAAATAAACCGCAGTAGCAAAGGCATAAACCCAGAAATCAGCCGGTAAGGAGGCTTGCTGAAGAAGCATGCGACCAGTGGTAACAACCTGTCGATGACGGCGTTCAACAGTGCCATTCTATTGCGGAGTATGAGGTGCAGTGGTTAACCAACTGATGCCACTATCGGATAAGTACGGACGAAGAGCCACAAACTCGCCCCTATTATCCGAGTAAAATTTTTTGATGCTGAAGCCGAATTGTGTTTCCACCAACCGATGAAACTGCCGAAACACCGAGGCAACCTGCGACTTGTGAGTTAACGGATAAAACTAACTATACTTGGAAAAGTGATCCACTAACAATAAGTAGTAACGACTACCATCAACACCATTAACCGGAGAAGGGCCCCAAACATCACCATAAACATAGTGCAAGGGATGCAACGAATGTAAAGAAGTTGTAGTAAACGGTAATTGAGTGCTTTTATTGAAAAGACAAAAACGACAAGGTTCAACATTGTTCGAAAACAAACTAGAACAAGGTAAACTAAACTTCTTAACAATAAAAGAACTAATCGCCGGAGAGAGGTGGCCCATGCGACAGTGCCAAAGTCCAGGATTCGTTCAAACTCCAAGACAAGCCGTAGGGGCTAGACGACGCGACGGCGGGATGTTCAGGTAGTAAACTCTATTAGTGCAGCCCCCTTTGAGCAGTCTCGTTCCCGTATTGCGGTCCTTAACAAAAAAATGAGAAGGGAAAAACTCAATAGTGACACCATTTGACAAGGTAAACTGATGAAGCGATAAGAGATTCCATTTTGAGGACGTAACACACAAAACAGGATCGAGACAAAACTGACGGTCAGAATGAGTAAACGAAGTAGAACCGATATGGGAGATTGGCAAACCTGAACCATCAGCAAGGGCTACCTCATCCGTACCATCATATTCAGAGTGAACCGGAAGATTCTGAAGGTCGGAAGTGAGATTGTGATTTGCCCTGGAGTCGACAAGCCAAGTGTTGATGTCCTGCTGGGAAGGCGGTGGAGAGGCCACAACATTGGCTAGAGGCTGCTGAAGAAGACGACAAGTCCGAGCACCATGACCAAAGAGACCACAGAGTTGGCACGTGATAGTCTGTCGAGCATTGTTGTTCGAACCGGAGTTGCTGTTCCGATTGTTCGAACGATATTGCTGATTATTGTAGTTGTTAGAACCCTGACCGTTCCGGTTATTAGGGTTACCCCGACAACCATGACCCCTGTTTCCGGAGTTGGAGCCGCGTCCCCCCTGGGACCAGCGATTCGGATTGTGTTGTTGAAGATTGGCGGCATTGGCTGTGGCGACGAGGTTGGCGGAGTGGCTCTCGAGACGCTTCACATACGTTTCATGAGCTATGAGTTTGTCATGAAGCGCAGCAAAGGATAAAGGAGAGTCACGTGCATTGATTTGAGCGGCAATGTCACAATAAGGGGCACCTAAACCGTTGAGAACGAAGAGTGTGACATCATCATCGGATAGGGGATGATCAATGATAGCCAGTTCATCAATCTTGATCTTGATAAGTTGAAGAAACTCAGCAACGGATTTCGAGCCAATGGTCATGGTAGATAACGACTCCTTGATCTGCATAACCCTGGAACGAGATTTGTTGGCAGAAAGGCGTGGAAGCGTTTGCCAGGCATCAGCGGATGTGGTTGACGCCGAGATAAGGGGAATAATATCCGTAGATACAGACCCAAACAAGGCGGACCCAAACAAGGAGAGAATCTTGTCGCTTCCATAGGACAAAAGCCGCGACGAATTCGGGAGAATCGGAACACGGAGGGCAAGGATTTGATCCAATCCAAAAGCCCTAGGAGTCCAAAGCCATAAAAAAGATGGCGAACCTGAGCATTCCAGGACGTATAGTTGCCGGAATTCAACTGCATGAGGAGGTGAGTGTGTGCACTAATAGGCATAAGGTGATCACCGGGGCCGCCGGGGCCGCCTGGCCCGGAAGGATGTAAGGGCAGAGGGGTCGCGGTGCGCTGCAAGAGTGGCATCGGAGTGGACGGCTGAGAGGAGTCCACAGGAGCGGAGCCGTCAGTGGCGGCGGCAGACGCAAGATTAGGGTTTGATGAAGCGGAAGACATGGATATCGTTTCTCTTTAGAGATTCCCTGCTGATACCATATAAGAAATATAAAAGGGTGATAATCTTATTGATCACACACAAAAGTATATATAAGAGTTACAAGAGACCTAATCCTAACTAAGGTAAAACTCTTTAATATTTACAAAAAAATATTAAAGGAAATATAAAAGGAGTACTACTCCTAAACTAAGTACTATTCCTAATAGTAAGGCCACTTTACGAAGGTTGAATAACATCACGAATGGTCGACCTCATTAGATATGGACAAATATTGTTGAGACATTTTTTGATTTTTGAAGAACAAAAAAATTCGTGATTTCATACCTATCATGTTCTTTTAAAGTTTAATGAATTATTTTGCGTTAAATTTTATGGAGTGTAAATGTGATTTTCTTTGTTATATATTTTCGGCGAACTGGATAATTTTTGATTTATTTAGGCTATTGAAGTAAATATATTGATGCGTTATGTCTTACACGAAACCATAATCTTAAACCCAACATTAATTGTCCATGTTATAACACTTTAACAAACTTTATTTCAATTTGTATTCTCGTCACACATTTCATATTCAGCCCGGCCCTTAAGTTTCCACCATATATACTATCCAAATCAGGGATCTGTTAAACAAAGGAAAATTTCGATCCCTCTAATTTAGCCAGCCGGCCCTTAAATATCGATCATGGCATCCAAATCAGGGACCTGTTAATCATCGGAAAATTGTATATATTATAGAGATGTGCGTGAATTCATGGGCGGAGCCTTTGGAGTGGCGAAATTACATTGAAAGCGTAGTTACTTTTTCTCTTAAAATGAATAGTTTTATGACAAATATAATTAACCCATTAAAAAAATTTATATGAACTCAACTTAAACTTTTTGATTCTAATATCATCAGGAAAACTAAATAGCTCTATAAAACTACATAAACACAAATAATTTCACAATAGATAAATATAATTAACATATAGTGATTATATTTTCACATAAGAATCTTTTCAAGGTTTAAATATCATAAGTTCAAACATTATTAGTACTCTGTTTTGTTAATGTGAGAAGAAAAAAAATATTGTTTGCTTTAGCGTTTAATTTATTTTCAACTATTCCTTGTTAAAAATCACGTATTCAAGAGATTAAAGATTTAAGAGAAGTTAAATCATATATTATAGAAGAATATACTCTCAAATGTTATTCTAAAGACCATTTTCTATTTTTTAATTTTATTCAAAATAAGTGAAAGTGAAAAGGAAAATATAGCTAGATATGAGTCATATGACAATCACAAATTAATTGTGACATATTAAGTTGTAGAATTAACTAAAAACAGGAAGAAAAAAATCTAGTTAAGATGCCAATAAAGGTTTTGAACTATACCAAAAAGCCAACAAAATAAAGAACCAAAAATCATACGTGTATACATGAATATATAATGGTTATGGTCCATTCGAATTGCCTCTTGTTTCTTCGTTTCACATAATATGTATTATATAGTTTACGTTCTTTCTAAGCTTGATTTTCTATGTGAGTTAACATTGCTGACCTCTTTCTTATCCTTTGTATTAAGCATCCACACAAAATCAATAAAAACAATTAATTAAAAGAATCTCTCCTTTTGTCCCCTTTCATCATTTTCCTTTGAACTAAACTGACTTGCAATATTCTATTAACAAAACTAGTCTCAACTTAAATTTACTTATAGTACATATTTTAAGTTTTAACAAAACTAGTCTCAACTTAAAACTGCCCCTGTATTATTCCTAATTGGCAAATAATCCCTATATTTTTTTTTATTAGCCACGTGTTGGAAGCTTCTTACATCGTTTCTACTGATGAAAGATGGCGTTATGGCAGTTGATGGCAATGATTCGAGTTACTATGATGCCTATTTTTTGGTGAACGGAAAGAACTCATTGCCTTCAGGAATAGAGATTGAAATTTTCCGTCTAAGTATTTTACAGTGGCTAGCTCATTGGTGATTAGGGGAATTTAAATTGGTTTTGGATTGTATAATTAATTCACCAGTGTGTTACTGTAGTAAAAGTTTATTTGGAATTGTTTGAAGTGTAATATTTCATTATTAAAGGTTAATCTCCCATTACACGATTTTTCAGAACTTGGCCCTTGGTGATTCTTCTATATTTGATATGATTTTCATAGTTTTTTGATCAATGTTGTTTTTTTTTTTTTTTTCTTATCATCCAAAGAGAAACTTTATTGTGAAAATATCATGGGGGTATAAGAATACTCCTAGACAGTAGCAAGAGGATTGCAACTGAAGGTAATTAAGTATTGCAATTTAATTCTTTTGTTATTTTTAGTGATAAAGTTTCTATGTTTTTTGGGTTGGAGAGGTTTTGAATTATGAGGACGTTGGCTGCTGAGTTTGAAAGTTTGGAGATTTTTTTTTCTTTTTCCTTTTGATTTATTAAGGATAATTATGTGAATTGAAGTCTGATTTCTCTCTAATCACAGGGCAAATGCTCTCTCTGTCATCACCTAATGAATGTAGTTACGCGTCGTTATCTTAATTAATACACATATAATTTGATAGAAGAATAATTACAGGAAAAAAAAGGTAAAGTTACCATATATTATTTGAAAATTTTCCAATCAGACCATACATAATTTCAACAGATGAGTAATGAGATTCAACAAAAAAGGTAAAAGCCTTAACTCTCGTGCACAGTTGCATGCTTATGTAACAAAATTGGCAATGGGCCGATGATTCGTATATTCCTGTGTGGTCAGTTTGTTAGTTTTTCATATCCTTGCGCTTTTCTGTCACTAAAATGCAGACATATAAGGAAAGACGAACTAATTGATTCACAATCATTAATTCAAAATAGCACTAGTGATAAAAGTAATTGTCAATATAACATTGTTAAGAAACTAATTCTAAATTTATCACTCTTTTGCCACATGTACTGCCATGTGTGCAAAAGATGTATTTTAATTTATCAATGTAACAGTTAAGTCAAAGGTAATGGCTTGTGCTTGTCTCATTCCTCAAAACAAGGAATGTGAGATTTTCCTCACAATAATTATGGATTGGGAGATTGAATTTTTTTTTTTCTTCTTAATTTTCTTATATAATTTTTATATTTCCTTCTTGATAATCTCAAGTTAATACAAATTCTCAACTCACTGTAATCTTATGTAAAAACAGGTAATGAAGATGATTTTTTGCTTTTATTTTTATATTTAATTTTCTCTTTTTAAGTCCAAATTTCAATGAAGATATTTATATAATTAAAAACTTGGCGTTCACAAAATCATACAATTGTAAACTCTTATAAGAGTTTAATTTATACAATTCATAAGCAACTAAGCATGTGTAGTGCGTACACAAAATCATATCTTTGCAAACTCTTATAAGAGCTTATATTTATACATTTGAATCATATTCATCTTCAGTAGGATAACATTTCCAACCACTCAGACTACTTGGCCTCATATACAAGTGTACAGAACATACTAAAGGAACAAATACAGCAGAAAATATAATTCCAAAGAACATTAAAAGTTTTTTTTTTAAAAAATGCAACAAATAAATTGGCAATGGGCCGATGATTCGTATATTCCTGTGTGGTCAGTTTGTTAGTTTTCCATATCCGTGCGCTTTTCTGTCACTAAAATGCAGACATAAGGAAAGGCGAACTAATTGATTCACAATCATTAATTTATGTATTAGCTGTTAGCATATTATTGTTGAATGTCTTTATCTATTATTATTCATGAATATTATTCTTTCACCATAAATGACCTACGCTTAGAGTGAATTAAAATGGATCGAAAAGGTAGCGGAACCCTGATTAAACTGGCGTTGGTAATAATTTCCATCACCTAAAATTTTCCAAATATAAATTAAGTTTATGCATTTAATAATAGCCATATTACCACCGATCATATCAAAAGCTACAATGTATTGTCGTGAACTTTTGCAATCAGAACATGACAACATGTTTACGCAAAAATGGCAATTAGACCTCAAAATGGCCTGATATTGTACAATTTTCAAAACTTGATATTTATATAAACATCTTGTGCAGCTAAATATATTCTTATTAGGCTCTCGGGGTCGCAAAATTCATTTTACCAACATTATTGTTCACAATCACTATAGCAATTAAAGAATGCCTTCTTTTATGATATATTGTTTATGCATTTCACATTAATAGCCGTATTACCACTAATTTATCATATCAAAAGCTACAATGTATTCTCGTGAACTTTTGCAATCAGAACATGACAACATGTTTACGCAAAATTGGCCCTTTTATCTCTAAATGGCCCGAGTGTACAATCCCTAAGATTCCTTTACCAACATTATTTCTCACAATCAGTATAGCAATTAAAGAATGCCTTCTTTTATGGTGTATAATATTGTGTCTCAGTTGCTTCCAATCCTTGAAAAACTAATTGACAAGGTTAGACAGGTTGGGCCGATTAGGACATTTTACGTTCTTTAGCAATGAGCTACTTAAGGGATTGAATAATTGATATCTACTTTTATTCATGGGTTCACGTTTGGGAATCCCATTAATGCCCCGATAAACAAAATATTCAATAACATTCGTTATTTTTCCAGAATTTTTTAAATAACTTCGAAGCATTATGGAATTAGTTATCAATAAGCATCAAAAAATGTCATTCTGTTTCACTTTCGTTCAGTTAATTAAACTGAAAACTTTTGGGCATCTTACATTCAGAATTTCTAATTCATATTCTTTAATAATCCATTTTTCAGGGATGTTTGTTAGATTTGGCGCATTCTTACATTCCATTGTGTGCTACAAAAAATATGAATTCATTTGCCGGGCGTTAAATTTAGGGATAATATAGGATAACACCCCCTGAGGGCTAGTCTAGTGCAATACCAACGACAACTTGTAAGGTTGTAGAAATAACGATTGCACCTTTTTTTTTATTAGGGTGTAAATTTTTTTTTTTTGATTTGGTATTAATTAAGTTAATTATATCAGTGATATTGTCCTTCGTTTTTAAAAAATATTATAAATGAGCTCCTTATTTTTCACAGTTTTAAAGATTTAGTGAATGCCTTCATATATATAATTAATTAGTGTTCAATTTTATGGAAGGCACCAGAGACTTGCAGAGGCATATATAGGCGCAATTATTAAAATCTTATGTTATTACGTAATGTTCATATATAGGATGTTCCAAACTTTTCTGCAATTAATTATTCAAATCTCACGGGGAAATCCATAATGTTGTATAAAATTTCAGGAGGTGCATGTCATGTAAATATTCAAAAGATTAGGGTTGGGATGTAATTGTTCCCACTAGCTATGCTCTATAAATTAGGGATAATTACAGCTACACCCCCTGAGGTTTGGTGTAATTACACATACCTCCCCTGTGGTTTGAGAAATTACACATACCTCCCATGAGGTTTGAAACCTTACACATACCTCCCCTCTACAACTTAAGGGTTGTTTGGGTGTAAGTTATGATAAAATTATGCTTATTATGCTTACACCCCTAAAGTTTGGTATATTTATAAAAGTAATCCTTGATGTTAGAAAAATTAAAATTAAATACTCCAAATAATTTTAGAAACTACTATATGACTAACCAAAAATATAAAAAGTATTTAAATTATTTTTAAAATTTAATCTAATCTTAATATTTTTATTATTTTGTAAAAAAAATTAATTTCTTGTTTTTGTTTGTTTTTTTTTTATTTCTTAATTTTTGTTTTACTTTTAATAATCTCATAAATTTCATTTTAGTTCCTTATTAAATACTATTGCGCGTGCCCACGGAAATTTCAGTTTATCACAACAAAAAAGAAGCATTTGGTAAAATAATAAATATCTATGCAATCTCCGAAATAAAAAGACAAGAAATAGAAAATTCAATTGTAAAAACTCTCATTTTCAATGAAAATTAACAAATATAACAGAAATAATCAAGATTTTCATAACCCATTTTAAAAAATGAAGAATGATGACGAAATTACCAGCAACAGTGACAATAGAATTATCATCCTTGGATCAGACATGGTCACTGGTTTTAGGTAGCAAGTTTTGTTGAACTTTTTGACAAAATAAACAACCTAAATGCACTATATTTAGTGAAACCAATTTTCGGTGTTTTATCTTCTTCTATTACTAAAATAGTTGTTAGTTTAAAATTGTAACGAGAACAGAGGCACAAAGATGAGTAGTTAATTAAGTTTTGACTGAGATTTACGGGAATTGTTTTTTAAAAAAAAAACTAAAAGTTACGTGTTTTGGTTCAAAAATATATTTCGGATTAGATTAACTTATTTTTAAATTTAAATTTAAATACTTTTTATATTTGTAGGTAATAATATAATAGTTTATAAAACCTTTTGGAGTATTTAATTTTAATTTTTCTAACTACTCATCTTTGTGCCTCTGTTCTCGTTACAATCTCACGGAGAAATCCATAATGTTGTATAAAATTTCAGGAGGTGCATGTCATGTAAATATTCAAAATATTAGGGTTGGGATGTAATTGATCCCACTAGCTATACTCTATAAATTAATAACCTCGCACTGGCCACACTCACCAATTCAAAGCTTGCTTACAAACTCCTTTCTTCAAATCTTAATTAATTACCTCTGCTAGCTGCCTTACATTCAAAATCATGACTAATTTTCAAATCATAGCTATAAATATTGTCCTCGTTTTCTCCCTTACTACAGTTGCCACAAATGGGCAACTGAGTATTGGGTTTTACAACAAAATGTGTCCGAATGCTGAGGACATTGTCTTTGCTGCTGTCCAAGAAGCCACCATACTCGACCGTGGCACGCCAGCAAACCTCCTCAGGCTTCATTTCCATGATTGTTTTGTGGATGTAATTAATTAATTTGACTCTTTTATATATTTGTTAATCTTGCATGTTGGTAATTTAATTAATTTGACTCAACAGTTATATTTGTTAATTTTGCATGTTGCTAATTAATTATTTGTAGGGTTGTGATGGCTCAATTCTGATTGACGAGCCAAGTTCTGAGAAACAAGCGAACGAAAATCTTGGACTTCAAGGATTTAACAAGATAACAAAAATCAAACAAGACTTGGAAGCTCAATGCCCCGGAGTGGTTTCTTGTGCTGATATTGTTGCCTTGGCCGCAAGGGACGCGGTGTTTTTGGTGAGTTGCTTTTATCTTTTATTTACAAAATTCATATTTTGTCTATGGTATAAGTATGTTCAATCATCTGCCACTTTTGCACCCTCTAAGCTTTGACCGACCTCCTCTTTAGTTTCTTAATATAATCTATAATTTATTTTAATGACAACCAATTCTTGTACTTGAGATTATCTACCTCGAATTTACAGCTAATAAACCATTTTATGTGAGCATATGTTCACAATAAAGAAAATAGAGGCAGTAAAACTAAAGCTCACATTGAAACGTTATTGCATGAAAATAGCATTATTATACACAAATATAGTAAGAAAGTCAACAGAAAAAAGAAAAAAAGGCGACCAGAGTATACTATCGTAATTTTATTTAGTTGAGCATATAAGTTGAAACTCTTCCTTCTTTCCAATTGTCTTTTAAAAAAAAAAAAATGTATCACAGTAATATGTGTTTTGCTTTGAATATTGCGATCATATTCAGAATGTCTGAGTACAGAAAATTGCAGAAGTTTGTATTAAAGATAAGCTTAATATAGTTTTCTTTGTATCCTATACATTTCTTTTAAGACATTAATATTAGTTAACTAGTACTTATATTAGTATAACACTATTTTATTTTATTCTATTGATGATATATACTAAAGATTAAGTTTAAAGAAATTGGAGTTGCTTCTTTGATAAGCCAATTGCATCCAAGATATCAGAGCTAGTTTTTGTTTAACATTTTTCTTATGTTACATCTTCTTTACTTATCAATTGTTAACTTGGATAATACTAATGTCATGAAGACTGGAGGGCTATTCTATGAGGTTGAGACTGGGAGGAAAGATGGTAGGGTTTCCAACAAGTCGCATGCACGTGACTTGCCAGACGTGAACGACTCGATCGACACTCTGAAGTCCAAGTTCATTAGCAAAGGACTTGCTGAAAATGAACTTGTCATATTAAGTGGTATGATTTTTTTTCAAAAAATTGTGTTCTTTTTCTTTCATTATATATTTCCTCCGTTAGTACAAATATAATTTTCCGTGCATCAAAACTATATGACTAATTACATATTAAATTCTAGGAGCCCATACCATTGGCCTAGCCGCATGTTTCTTCATGCCAAAACGGCTTTACAATTTCACCGGTCGCAATGACTCCGATCCTTCCATCAATCCCCATTTCTTACCTAAACTGAAACACCAATGCCCCAAAAATGGAAACATCCGCAAACTTATACATCTTGATCCGAAAACTCCTCGGAGATTTGATAATCAAGCAATGCGAAATATCAAGACTGGTTACGCCGTCCTAGCGTCCGATGCGAGGCTCTACGACGATATGTGGTTACCAGGCAAGCTGTGGATTTCTACGCGGGTTTTCCTTCGTCGTTCCTACAAGATTTTACAGAGGCAATGGTGAAGATGGGCCGTATTGATGTTAAAACTGGGGATGATGGAGAGATTAGAAGAGTGTGCGAATCTTTCAACTAGTTATCTCGGAAGAATATTGTATTAACCTACAACTTGTACTGTTTTAATAAAGAGTTAGAGATTTCTGTTATTGTGCAGCGCTTCTTTGTTTCTTTTTTCTTTTTTATGATAATCTTTATTGTGCCGTGTTTATATGTTACAATCAATGTTATTATATAGTAACGACGCCTCTTAATCAGAATACATGATAAGATTAACGATATTTAGATAAATCTTTTAAAATTTATTTCGCCGATATATTTTACTAATTGAACATAATGATCCAAAGCCATCAACTGATTTTAATCCACGTGTTAAGGAATTTTATTAAAATCGGTCGAACTTTTGAAGTATAGCGTACAACGAGCCAAACCTAACACTACTATTTTCTACTCGTGTTAAGTAATGAAATATCATAAAAGAACCATAGCGACTGGAGGTTGCTAACAATAGTTTTTAAAACTGGGGTGAGAGCTCGGTTTTGAAACGAAGGCGGAACGAACCGTTCCTTTGTTTAAGTACTATATTCTTCTAAGTTATAACTATCTTTTGATATGGCTTTTAAGTACAATTAATTATGAATAATAAAATATTGATTTTATTCAATAAGATTAATTTTAGAATGAATTGAACATGTATCGAAAATCTGTTTTGATTATCTTATGTTAAGTTAGAAATAAAAACCTATACCCGTCAAATAGTATGTTTGCTCTGTAAACTAGTGTTTTGTTTTTTATATTTTTATTCTATTCTTGTTAATTATATATTATAAATAGAATTAGCTTGTATCATTGTATCTTTTTCAGTAGAAAACTAGGTTAGTTATTTTTAATTTCTAAAACCTCAATATATATTAAATGAGTATTATAAAGATCAAAATGAATTCTATTAAATCGTAAGCACACTTAACTGTGTAACTCCCAAATTATTTCTCACTAATGGTCATTATATGGGGTTTATTACTTTCAACCGTTAGAAGACCTCTATACTATAAATACTACAACATATAAAAAGAACAAAATATAATATGGAAAAAGTGTACAGAGGAAGCACTGCATTTGCGTGAGATGTGTTAAAGGCTTTTGCAATTTTCAATTATATATACATATTGAGATATTTATATGATATAAAAGAATGAGAAAAGATACATTAAATGTGGTATATTTTGGGCACTCGATAGTCTTCTTTGTTAGTGTCTCTACGAATTTTTTTTTTTTTTTTTTTTTTTTTGGATTCAGGAAAAGATGAAGAGCAGAAGACCCAACCAACTAAACATTACAAACAATTAGAAGAAAAACGATGCCAATCTGAAAGGCTAGCGATATTGCCAAAGCACATATTATTGTTGCCAAAGAAATTTTCTTAAACTTCCTAACTTGCCCTTCTCAATTATAAGATATAAATGTCAAGTGCTAAAAATGTGTTATTGACAACTCTTCTTAATTAATCACATTTACTTAATTCAATATTTTCTTTACTAATCACTCTTATATTATGGAAACACAATCATCATTCCCTTATCAATAATCATGCCACAAATTTTGTCATTGCAGTGACCGTTGAAGCAAATATGTAACACTTCAATTCATTATAAAACTTTAGAATCATTTAGTTGAATTTTCATTTCTAAACTCTGACATTATATTTTCAAATAAGACCAATATTGAAATTATATAATAACATTATGCTTGAACCATTCTTCTAAATTTTTGGACTAGATATTATTTTTTTTGATTTGGCTGTAAAAGCTTACTTATTATTTATTTTTCTCCAAAAATATTGGTACTTTTATACTAGTTATTAGAGAAGAACAGGACTTCTTGCATGTATCTTGCATCCATTAACCGGATAAAATAATTTGATAATCAAGACATAAAACCAACAATCATTTTTAGTTAATAATTGTTATTATTTTATTTACTACGGAATTTTGGAGAATCACTCTCTTATTATTTAAGTTTTTTTGCGTGAAATTAATTTGAGATGAATATTTAGCGCCGATCTAGTAATTTATATATGATATAAAAACTTATACAAATCCATTTTAAACTTATATATATATATATATATATATATATATACATATATATATATACATATATATATACATATATATATACATATATATATATATATATGTATGTTTGCATACATGCGTATTTATATAGGCACCTATGAGAGATCTATCTAAAAAATTCAAACTTAATTTACAATAAAGAAAATTATAAACCATATTATCTCTTTCAACAAAAAAAAAAAAAAAGACTATATTATCTCTTGCGATATTTTAACTGCTTTATGAAATCTTGTGGTGTGAGAATACAAGTAGCTAGAATATGTATTAATAGCCCAGGATTGGGTTTCCAATAAGAGTATTTAATTAATTGATAGTATATTAAAAAAGTTTTGACACTTATTCACTTAACTATTAAATTATTTGATTAGGAAGGGAAAATTAGGGAGTTTAAAAAAATTGCTTTGGCAACAACAATATGTGCTTTGGCAATATCGGTAGCCAATCTGAAAAGGAATAATGGAAGTGACGGTTCTTGCCATTGATTCAACTCCAAGCTTTTTCCTTGATGAATTCAGGTGTTTCATCCATATTAATATCACCATTCTTGAAACAAATATTATTTCGAAGTGACCAAATTGACCAAATGCTGAAGAACCAAATGTAGTTCCAAATCTTTCTTCCTTTAACTCTTGGAAATGAAAATCTGAATTATGAAAACATCTCTGACAGCTCACTGGGAAGAACAGATGTAAAACCAAACCATTCATACACCATCATCCAAAGCTGATAAGAAACATGACATTTACGAAAAAGGTCGCTGATTCTTTTTTCGACCCGCAAAGGGAACAATTTTCGTTGCTACATTCTGGAATAATGTCCATGTATCTAAGACTATTCTTTGTTGGGATTCTGTTTAATAACGCCCTCCAAGAAATTACAGCTATATTAAGAGGTGCCTCATTATTCCAAATTTTCTGCAGCAACTTATTACTAACAACAACATTGTTTGTGACATGACACTTAGGACAACGTCAAGTGGCGTGACTCTTTTATGTGCCTTCTGTTTAATTATAATTCAATATATGTATTTAAATTTATTTCATTTATATGAAGAAGATTTATGAAATTGTTTGTCATTTGTATAAAGTCAATTTATGAAATTCTTGAAATTTTCCAATATAAGAAAGTGATTTTGATTTATATTCACATATTCGAAACTTTGAGACCAGTCATAGAGTCTAACATATTTGTCTTATTTGACATGTGAGTGATATTGCATGAGAATTCGAAAACTGAGTTCCCCAATTCACTTGTTGGAGTTTGAAGACGGAAACACCTCATACGGAACAAGTAGTTTTACAATCACATGCGGCGAAAAGGTATCTTCCATACAATTCCATGTCAAATATCTAACAAAGCAGTTTTGAAGTGTTACCTATTGTCAGAATAAATCATAAGCAATTTTGGATTAAGTTGCTAAAATAACACTCTCCAAAAAGATATTTGCCAAGTAACGGGAAAAATAATTTTCAAACTATCACTCTTGAGCTGAAAATTTCCATTTTTACCCTAACTTTTGTCAACTGATTACCAAAATATTGCCTAATTAATGTGTATTTAGTTTTTTCACTGTGAATATATAATAAAGATTTATTTGAGATATTAGTTCCTTTTATTCAAATAATCATTTTTTTCCAAGATTAACTCATCTTCCTCGTGTGACACCTCACTCCACCTACCCCACCACTCGCACAAACTTTCTCCATGGATTTCATCGAGAAGCTTCAAAATCTTTAGATTCAAGCAGCTTTTTAAAAGGAAAAGGATGAAAGAAAACAATAAACATTGTGATTGGTTGAGCAAATGGAGAAGTGTGATTCTCCTCATGCGACTATTCTGAAGGAAAACAAGAAACATTATTTTATTTTAATTTTTCAAGCAAATCTCCATCCGAATTTAACTAACTACTCATATTTATGCCATTCTTCTTATTGCAACTGTAACATACAATTATTTTAGCAATAAAGGAAGATAACACATTGAAGATTGGTTTCAAAAAACCGGAAGAAGAAAAATACTCCAAAACACTAGAATGTGCAATAAAGGCAATGCATTTAGCTTGCTTGCTTTGTCAACAAATTTAACAAAAAATCCTTTCTAAAATCAAAGACCACGTCAAATCCAATGATGATAATTCTCTTGTCATAGTTGTTGGTAATTTTCTCATCATTCTCTATTTCTTAAAATTGGTTGTAAAAATCTTGATTATTTTTGTTGTTTATGTTATTTTTTATCGAGAAGGAGAATTGTTATGATTGAGTTTTCTATTTCTTGTCTTATTTTTCTGGGAATTGCATGGAGAAGTTAACCATTTTTATTTTTTTTGGTGATAACTAATAAAGATGAAGATTTTGTGTTCATGGTAGTAATAATATTTAATATGGAACTGTGATGGAACTCATGAGACTATTATAAGTAAAACAAAAAATTAAAATTAAAATAAGAAACAAAAACAAGAAATTAAATATTTTTAATAAATAAAAAAAGTTGGATTAAATTTAAAAAATTAATTCAAATATCTTTATTTTTTAATTTAGTAATATAATAGTTCCTAAAATTATTTGGAGTAATTTCTAGATAATGATATAGTAGTTTCTAAAATTATGTGGAGTATTTTTCTTTATTTTTCAAACATCAAAAATTGTTTTTATAATTATATTAAACTTCATGGGTGTAAGTATAATAAGCATAATTATATCATAAATGATACCCAAACAACCTTTAAGATCGTAGAGGGGAGGTTTGTGTAAGGTTTCAAACCAACATCTCCTGTAATTTTTCAAACTACAGGGATAGTATCTGCAATTACACCAAACCTCAGGGGGTGGCACTGTAACTATCCCATTTTAATATACGTGTTTTGTACATATATCATTCAAATTGAGCCGAACTATTTAGGATAGCTGGGAATGTTTGTTATCAATAAGCAATTGATCCTTCCCTGGTCTGAGTCAAAGGATTAGAATTGAGACTCTTATCCTGCACAAAATTAGGAGAATAGACTATGTATAAATTAGGTTACCGTTGTTAAAGTTTGTGATGGAAACATAAAGAGCTTTAATGAGTGTCTTGAACTTTATTCCCACACTGGGAATAGTCATATAAATTTGAAGATACGGTATTATATCATGAGTGGAAGATAATGAGACATTGGAAGATATTCTTCATTCGAAAAATAAAATAAAAATAAACTTACATCATACATCCATATATAAGAAAGATTTGAGTGCCATGTGTACCCCGAAGGTCCTACAGAGGTGCAAGTTTTTGGGAAGCAATCAGATGAGATTAACTTAGTTAAACTATATGTATATTATGTGGCTATCATCTCTTTGTTACCGTGATTCATCTTCTCAAATATAATATGAATTAAATGCAAAAACTACCCTTGTGTAATCTTTAATTGGTAGAAAACTCCCTCTGTAGTTTTAATTGGCAAAAAACCCCATGTGTAATTCAAAAATTTACACACTACACCCAAACACTCTTTTTGCTTTGACTTAATGAAAATTGTCATATTTGCCACTGACTTCTTCTAAAAAAAGTAATGGAGGTTTAATTTGTGCCAAAGGGAATAATTAGGATTTTTGTTATGTATTGTGTTTCACGACGGCGAGTCGCTGTTCAACCTTCGACTTATATATCTTCAATCTGCCCGGCACAAGACTTCAATTCCTTGTGTGCTTCAAAAATCCCATGAGATTGCGAAAAAGATCATGACCAGGAGAAGTGCTAGAATATTTCTTGGGGTGTATACAGATCTTTGGTAAGATATGCTAAATTACACGATAATTCCTAGTCTTCAGGGGCGGGGTAGAGGTGGAGGTGCAGGGGGTTGTTTGTTGGCAAAGTTTAATTACCCTTTAATTCTATTTTATTTCTGTTTCCAATTAAAGTTTTAAGTTTTAATTTGTTTTCATGATTTAACCATTGAGGGTTAGAAAAGTATTTTCACATCAAAAAATTGACACCCACTTGCAACTTTGGAGCGTGTAGTGCACCACATGGCTTTAGGGGTTTTTTTGCCTTTGACTAAATAACACAGGGGGGTTTTTGCCAAATAAAATTATACAGAGGGTTTTCTGCCAATTAGAGATTACACAGGGATAGTTTTTGCATTAACTCAATAAACATCTATAGGTAAGGTAACGTTCAAGAATAAGAAGTTAAAAATCTATTTGTATAATTTTGAACTATCAACGACTGGAAAAATTACTGCTAATATGTTACTGCCCAAAGCCTTATTTTGAAAGGTGGGCAGATGCTGAAATTGTAAAATGAGAAAACAAATTGTTTATTAGTGTATGCAGGGGTGAATCTTAAGAGTGAGTATAAACTGTGGTATTCTTTGAGATGTTTAAAAGCAAGAATTACCACCATTGATTGAAAAGCTTTGAAGCATATGTCAATAAGCAAGATCCTAAAAATAAAACTACCCCACATGGGTAAAACACTTTAAACCTCCAACTTATGGAGTGTTTCACACTGTGTCCCTCGAACTATCAAAAAGAGCAAATAGCCCTAACCTTTTGAAAATGTGCGAAGTGCCCCCTAAGACCAAATCCAACGGACAAAAAAACAAACACAGTTCGGAAATAAATGGTGGATCGACAACTCAATGGGCATTTTGCACATTTTCAATAAGTTGGGGGGTTATTTGCTCTTTTTTGTAATTCAGGGGGCACACCGTTAAACACCCCATAGGTTGGGGGGGTTTAAGTGTTTTAGCCAACATAAAATGATGGCGATTTTTATGAATTAATTATATAATGGTAGGTAATGCATTAACTATTTTCGTGTAAAATTGATGTGATTACATCTTGCATGAGACAAGAAGATAAAGAACAAAGATGTGAAGAATTAGCGCTAATATAAAATAACGAAATTAAATAAATGGTTGATCGTATCAGCGCGAAGGCTCAGTCCTTTATCATCAAGGGGGATGGGGTAAGCCCATAAACGAGTCACTTCTGGGAGGAACCCGACCTTTGTGATTGGAAATTCCATGAAGAAGGTTCAATGAGTAGAAACAACCTGCCATCAATGTTTTCAAAGCGAGTTTGAGGCGCGCCCAAAGACGCGCCTCAGAGCAAAACGACCAGAAAACGCTTCAGAGTGGTGGTTTGGAGCGTTTTGTTCCAAAAGCGTACACCTCAATTTCTGAGGCGTATGCCCAAGGCGCGATTTTTTACATCCTAATCACGTTTTGCGCCCATGGATGTACACCTTCCATGTCTTAGTTAGTCTCCATCTTCTTCCTGCAGATCAGTTTAGTGTGTGTGTGTGCGTGTGTGTGTGTGTGTGTGTCTGTGTGTGTGTGTGTGTGTGTATGTGTGTGTGTGTGTGTGTGTGAGAGAGAGAGAGAGAGAGATTGGTGGCCAAGTGTGGCGATGCTTTAGATTATGTTGGAAATTATGTAATGACCCTCCATATCCACACCTATATCAGTTAAATCCCTCAATTTAGTTTAGTACTATCTATTATGAGTTGTGTTTAAAATAAAATAAGATACTCATTTTTGATTGAGTCATTTTTGTTTTTGAACTATTAACTAATCGTAACTTTTCAAAAATGTTATTCTATACAATTCAAATATTAAACTTATTATTCTTAATATTATATTTATTTAATAAAATATAAATATAAAAAATTATGGGGCTTACGTCCCTTGCCTTGAGGCTTACGCCTCGCCCAACGCCTTTGCCTTTTTAAACACTGTCTGCGATACATGAGCTCGTTATAACTTACGTGGAGATACCTCCTCCCTATTCCGAAGGTGAAGTGCTATGAAAGAATGTGATGTTAGGATGAACTTTGACCCTAAATAAGATCAAAGACCGGATATCCGCGGGATATGATCACACATATCATTGAGGGCTCACTTAAGTGAGATTTGCCATTTGGTCGTGGCTATGGCTTTGGGTGGGAAAATTGCAATTTGGATACCCTAACTTGGCACATATTTTTTTCTTTTCATAACTTAACTTGGCATGTCACGATTTTGGTACCCCAATTTGGTTTTTTTTTTTATTAAATTTTGTACTCCGGTGCCGGCGATTTCATAATTTCGTCGCAATTTTCCACGTTGGACTAAATTTGGAGATTTTAATTCCAGTCAAATATCCAACTCACCCAATTCCCAAGTTGGACGCCACATGTATTTTTTTTAAAGAAGAAACATTTTTCATAAACACACACTTGAAGTCGTTGAATCACACACATATTTGTTTTTAAAAAGGACAAATCAGTTAATCAAAACTGGGAAAATTGCTAAAACAAAAAGCACTACCCCTCTTTCTCCCGTCGAAAGAGAGAAGATGAATTATTTGTGGTCTATTTGGGGCACTCGTTAAAGTCTTGTTCATTAGCCTCTACATGATAGTTGCTCATTGAGACACCGACTGAGTTTAATCTTAAGATAGTGATCAATCGTCAATAGCTGCAAGAGGGGAGACAATCACTTTTTAGGACTATGTCAAATCGTGTGACGCATTTACAAGTCTACCGTGTAATTATAATTCTATATATGTATTTGGATTTATGACTTTTGTATGATGTTGATTTACAAAATTGTCTGTCATTTCTATAAAATCATCTTGTGAGGTTAATAAAATTTTCCAACAAATTACTCTTATATTATGGTATTGTAGTCAAAGCGACATAAGAATTTATCTTATTCTTTTGTTTTGTTATCAATTTAAAGTGTTCCAACTATTTATTACTACTTTTTCTCTTCAAGACTTTTCCTGATCTATAAAATTATAATTTTTCATCGTAATTGTTTCATTAGATTACAAATTTCAAATTCTTATTCAACCTTTCATTTAATCAAGGATTATATATCCACCTCGATGTACAATTTTTAACCACGAGTGTCAGACCACCAACTACCTTCACCCGTTTCTACTTTTTAACAATTTATAAACAACCCAAAATAAAAATCTAGTTGTTCGTGAACTTCTCAAATTTTCAACCCAAAACTTTGTGAATAAGATCTAGAATTGTACAGACGCGCAAAAGGTCAAAACTTCAAATTAAAATAAAATTTATTAAAGAACCACAGCGTGTGGAAAACAAATATTGAGAATAAATAGTCATTCAAGAAGAGAGAACTAAACTATGTAACCTTCCATTTACAAAATACAAGCACCTATAGTTTGTAAAATAAGAATTTTGATTAGTTGGGAAGATGAAGAGGTTTTAGACAGAGAGACGAAATATTTCGCTAAATATTTGTTGTATAAATCAAAGTAAAATTAATATCATCAATTTTTTAAGAGAAACACTTAATAAAATATGAACTCGTGAGTTGTACAATTAAAGTTCTATTTTTTGGGTTCATCGGATGACATCTTGTACTTTTTCGTGGCTGAAGTACCCATTATGAAGAAATTGTCCAACTTATGGTATGCAAACTGATGAGTGTCAAATTAAGGTATAAAAATGAAAATCGTGCCAAATTATTGTATGAAAAATAATTTTTTCCATTCTAGTCTTATAAACATTTGTAGAATCATCGCACCCTTATCCGAACTTAATTTTTGTAAGTGCAAATAACTTAGGTTTCTTACGACACAAAAACCTATTTCTTTCTACAGGGTCATAAATAATAAATTTGTTGACATCAATGGATCGTTCAGTTTTATGTCTTGCAATAGTATAAAAGCCAATAATGTTGCTTTCAAGGAAAATATATCAAATTGATTAAAATATGCACCTTCACCAAATTGAGAAATTACAAAAGTTCCAATTTTGAATGCCATTATTAGTTGGTTATATAAGACTAATCAATTGAAGTAATTACCCTTCCTAAATTTATTCATAGTAAGTGATTCATTTTTTTCTATCATATGAGTTGTAGACACGGAAAAAAAATTCAAATCACTCGTGTCCTCAAACAATTAGTAATTGCAGACTAATTCAGAATAAATATTTTTCCTTTTCACCCACCCCCCAATATTTATCCATAGTGATCCATATTTTCTCTATCATACGAGCGTAAACTTGAAAAGGAAAAGTCCAAACCATGTTAAAATTGCTGACAGGTTGAAAAATAAATTATATTCTTTTAAAAATAGACGTGATTTCATGCGTACACTTCAAATTCATATCTAGAAATCAAACTTATCAAAACGTAATAAATATTAATAAAATATGCATTATATATATATATATATATATATATATATATATATATATATATATATCTTCAAATCTAACCATAAATTTTCCTAAAATATCAAAGTCTATTTATAAATACTGAACCATTTCATTCCAATGAAACCCACATCACTACACATCACATTCCACACTCCTCATTATTATATATTTTTACTCCAAAATGAATATCAAGACACAATTATTCTCTTTGGTTCTTGCCGCTACTCTTTTTGGTGCCTCCATTGCCTTCGGTGGTCGGAAATCACTGGTTGTTGAAGCTGAGGATCCAATATACTACCCAGTGAATCCCAAGGACCCTCTAGTGTTGGATCTTGCAAAATTCGCTATCGCTACTTACAACGGACGAGAAAAAACCAACTATATTGTTACCACCGTTTTGGATGCCAGGGTTTACACTGATAAAAGACTAGGAACAGAATACGGGGTTGATTTTTTAGCAGCAGTCGGCAACACCAGGCCAGATTCCTTTTATTGTACTGTGCTGGTAGAACCAGACTCTCAGAAGATCATTGGTATCGTAGATAAACGTTAAGGATTATGTTGCATCACTGTGAAAGCTATAATGAATTGAATAAAAACTGACGATACATGTTCCATAAATGTTTTTTAAGTTTGAGTATTGGACAATTCCAATGTTTGATTAAACATGTGCTTGACTAGGGTAAAACCTTTTTGGTAAGTTATAAACACAAACGCGCACGCGCGCGCACACACACACACACACACACACACACATATATATATATATATATATATATATATATATATATATATATATATATATATTTATCTTACACGAGGTGGGGCTGGGGGCGACCCCCCATATGCTCTCTCGTGGGCTCCGCCTTTGTGTATGATACTTAACGTTGTTTAGTCAAATTGACCTATTCCACGATGCTTCTGTCTGATAGTAAGGGATAGTAATTACAACTATACATACCCCTTGGGGTTTCGTGTAACTACAGACACTACCCTGAGGTTTTTGAATTAATATAGGGATCACCCCTCAAACTTGGACAAACCTTACAATGAGGCACACTCATCTAAATTTTGGATGAGAATCGCTGATGTCATCTCAAATTTAGGTTGAACTTCCAATTTTTACTCTTTATCAGTTCCATTTTTGACTTTTTGACAAAGTTTTGGACAAAAATACCCTTTCTATAAAAGGGGGGTGTATTTGTTATGTTTATTAAATTGCAAGGGGTGTTATGTTATGATTCGAAAAGCTTACTCAATGTATCTAAAAACTGGAAAAAAAAAATATAATAGAATTAAGATATTTTTCTAAACCTAAACATAAAACTCTAAATTTTGTTTATATAAATTAATTCTAGTATTTATTTTTTAACATAAAAATAAAAATTCTTTTTGAAAGTGAGTCAACTTTTAGAATAAAAAAACTATATATTTTAATCTATGAACTATATATTTTTAAAAATACAAAGAAAGAAAACACTTTGAGAAAATATATATATTATTAATTTTCTATTTCTTAATGAAACAAAACATTATTCTGCAATACTATATTTTCGGAACAAGATTTATCAAAATTAGCTTTTATATCCAGATTTAATATTGATGTAATGAATAAACAAGAAAAGAAATGAGAAAATGTAAAAGAAAAAAGAAAAACAAACACCTGTCTTCTTCCCGAATCACCTGAGATTATTATGTGCAGCGGTTGCACAATGAGATGGTACAACAATTTGGTTATTAGTATAAATGCATATTAGGATGATGTGGGGAGAAGTTACTACCACCCTATAATTTTAAGAATTGTGTTTAATCTCAACCTTTAATTATATCACGTCATCATGCAGCTAAAAATAAAACAAAAAATCTAATAACTTTTCCAATCACCCTATCCCAACCTCAGTTCCGACCAACAAATCGTGCTAAACCCTTCCCCCGACCGTGTCACCACCTTCCGCCGACCCGTGTTAATGATTGAAACTTATTTTTGAAATACTCTCCATGTCTTAAGAACTTTTCGAAAGGTCAATATTTTCCTTTCTTCTTTTATGTTTTCACAATCTTCATACCGAACCATCCAATATTCTACAGCGCAATGGTCGTTTTCTACTTGTCTGAGTAGGATTTACGCAAAAGTGAACATGAATTGTCATAAAGATTTAAATGACAAAGCGGAAAGAAAACAGACTTTCAAAATTTCCAGATAAAAGAGAATTAATTGATGATATTTGGTAATGATTGGTGCTATGGTAATCGTAACCTCACTTCCCATTAATTTTTCTTTCATTCACTTGAGATATAACAGTGGGGAACGAAGGAGAGGGAGTTCGTGGGTATACTTTTGCCTTTTTGGTTGTTTATTTCTTTAAACATTATGTTGGTATACTTTTCAAATTTTAGTAAATGACAAAATGGATAATATAACACTTTTGCTAACTTTTTTTATGGCAGCTGATGGTAGGGGAGGCCATTATAATTTTCTCAAACATGTTAGGAAAGGCAATATAATTATCCCTAGAATTAGGCTTTTTCACTAATCAAGAAATGATTAAACACGACTTAATCAAAACCTTAAGCTACATCTTTTTAAGCTTATAGTAACACTTCATAAGTTATTAATTACATTTAATCCAAGTTTGCTTCCTTCTGTCAAATTCCTTTGGCAGCAAGCTCTTTTCCTCTAATTGGCAAAGTATGATTAGCTGAATGATGAGGAGCTCCCCAACTATTTTGCTTTATTATCAATTTGTTGAATTATGACGTTTGGAACTGAAGTATATGAGTTAATACATTTATTTTCTTTCTTGTTCATTAATGTTTGATAAGTATCAAGAAATATGTGATTTTGATTCTAAGCATAATCATTGTCTATATATATATTGCTTGGACTAGATAAAGAATATAGAAAACAATACACTGCTTTCTTGACAAATTAACGCGTGGTCTATGCTACCGACAAAAGGGTAAATTCACAAAGATGTAATGCTTATTTCTTAGTTAAAACCTCGTGATCAATGCAGGAGGTGTAGTCAGTAAGTACTGATGATCGATGGCTATATTCACAAAGATCATTGAAGAGTCTCGATGATTTTAAGTCCGTGACTAGTCTAGGATTTATTCACATTGTATGCACTAACTCATGACCTTTAGTAGAAATCATAAGTTAACTTAATTAAAATTGTTCCGGTGAAATATGCACTTCGGGAACAGGTTTAATATTGTTGTTTTTATAGTTTTAATTCAAGCATTTAGTAGTTAATCACCAATAAATCATAAAACCCCTTTGTTTATTATTTATGTTAATAACTTGAAACTATAGGTATTGTTGAATAGTTCTCCTGTGATACGATTTTCGAGGCAGTAACTTTTAATTTCCTTTATTACTTAAGGTTTGTACGTTTGCTATCCAACATATTGTTTGTTTTAGAGTGTTCATCTTGGCCCCAGTATAAATGTAGATTTAACCTTCAACTAGGAAGACCCTTCACTTCTTGCCCCTCATCGACCTGCTCGGTATTTAGGAGAAAAAAAAAGTTATCTTTTCTCGAGACTTCAGCTTTAAATGCTTGCATGGTAGAAAGAAATAAGGGGTAGAGATTTTCCCATTGGATGTGCCAAAATTTGTATCCATAAAATTTCGTGTATTTAGAAATAAAAGACATGAAAAGTAGGTAAAAATAAACCAAATATAAGTTTGAATAGTTATAATCTTATTTATCTTTTAATTGCTCTCTAAAATATATGATCTTCAGACATGGTAGACTTCATGTTTGAATTGACTTTGATCTTTTCTATGCGGTTTTAATCTCTAAACATGAATTCAAGGGCTTTATAGCTTGATCCTGAATCAAAGTAAAAAACAATAATTCGAGGGGTTTGGGGCTTGTTCTTGAAGTAAAGTTGGATTCGACTCGAAACTCATGACAAACAGTATGATCTTTGCAGCGAATATATAATTTTCATCTTGAGTTCTTTGAATATATTGAATCTCAATATTTTCTCAAAGTCACGATCTTTAAAATAATTTTACAAGGGCTTTGTAGCTTGATCTCAAATTAAGTAAAGAATTTGACTTGGCTTTCTTAATATTGAATCGAGAAGAGATTTTTCTTTAGTCTTCGCGACACATTCTTTGAACGCCTTGAAGATGATGAACCTTTGTATAACTTCTTTGCTCTAAGAGATCTTAAGAATTAATTGTAATTTTTTTCCTTGGTGAACGCCTGTTTTTATGGTTGTCGAAAAATTCCAAGTAGAATCTTCTCTTGAGATGGCGGAATGTGACTGACTCTTGAATTCTTTAAATGAAATTGATAGATGTGGTCTTAGGAAATATTTATTTTTATCTCTTGAAAATTGAGATGTGATGGAGCATTATTTCCTTGTTTTGAGAGTTTATGGAACAATATTTACTTATCTTGAAATATATATTTACTTGCAATCGCCACTTATTTGACACTTTATCATCTAGTTTCATACAAGATTAACATATCTACGGTGGTACCTGAACACTTAAAATTTGTTTTAATGTTACACAATTATGTTACTTTTTGAAGAAACAATTTATATACGAAAAGTATGGAATGTGTTATTTATAGTTATCATGTATTAATGCAATTTAAATTACTTGTGTGCACACGCACGTTCATACATAAATACATACAGACATATATATATATATATATATATATATATATATATATATATATATATATATATATATATATATATATATATATATATATATATATTGGGTGTGTGTGTGTGTGTGTGTGTGTGTGTGTGTGTTTATAACTTGAGTTAAATGAGCTAATAGCAAATTTATACCACGAACTGTAAGCTTTTTGCGGATTACACCACGAATTGTAATTGCAAGCGAAATACACCACAAATTATAATATATTTGCAAGTTGCACCACAATGTGTGTTTGTAGGTTTTTTAAAGAATATTTTTGACATTTCAATTTTTCCCTAATGAATTGCAATTTATACCCTAAATGTATAATCTTTTTACATTTTTTTATGAAAACGTACTATCAGATTTTTTTATTTTATTTAAAAAAAATTGAGATCTCAAAAACACACAAAACTCAACGGAGAAATCAATCCCCATCGGAAAACTCAAAGAACATGGTGATCGAATCAAAAGTCTTTCAAAAAATCAATAGCAAATTCAGATAGGTTTTTCTGCTGGTTTCAAGATGGAACTTGAAGAGCTGTTTTTTGTTATGTTTTTTGAGCGTTTTTGTTTTTGTTTTGGATCATCTGCTTTGATGATTAGATTTTGGCTTTCTGCCCCTGGTTATGAATTTCTCCTTTCAAAAAAAAAATCAGAAACTCGACGATTTGCGTTCGATCTCGTCGATCAAATGTTGTTCCTCTTCGTCCGTGTCGTAAAAGCTAAGATTTGAAATCCAGATTCCAAATCCTCCTATTCTGCACGAAGCTTGTGATCGGAACTCATACAATCCACATGGGTTTCCTTTCTCAAGGTCTCATCTTTCTCATTTGATTTCTCAAGTGTTCTTTTCCTTTTCTTCCGTTTAGCTGTTTGACTTTTGTGTTTTGTAATTTTTCTTATTAAAAAAAAAAATCTGATACATGGTCATAGAAAGGAAATGTAAAAAGATTAACATGGTTTTGTTTAGAGTATAAATTGCAATATTTCATTAGGTAAAAATTGAAATGTCGAAAATACTCTCTAAAAAATATACAAACACTCATTGTTGTGCAACTTGTAAAAATATTACAATTCGTGGTGTATTTCGCATGCAATTACAATTCTCGGTGTAATTCGCAAAAAGCTTACAATTCGTGGTATGCATTTGCCATTAGCTCATAAAGATGGCCATGGAGAAATTTGTTTGAGAAATTTGTTTCCTTATTAATGTGATGTGTTTGCAGCATATATATATTTAATAAACATAAAGAGTTTAACTAACTTGGATCCGTTCCACTTTTGGTAGCATGTACCAATGGCCAATAACGAGGTTCTTTGAGATTTTAATCCTATGTTTAGTGTACTAATGTCACTAATGAGACATTGTTAATCATAAATCTAACCACCGACAGTGACACCTCACCAAATTCTATTGGCCGTTAAAAAAGTGACCGTTGCAAACATGAACGTTGAGCTTTACCTCTTATTCAAAATCCCTCTATTTATAATAGGTCACATCCACACCGATAGATCCCAACCTAATAATCAAACTTATATTCAGCTTGCAACATCACACACACAAGTACTCAAGAAGCAGAGATGGGAATGTTCATAGTGATATCTTTGCCATTGATTCTGTTTTCACTAGTTCTTGGATTCGGGTGTTATCTATTTGGAAGAGCTAAAGGTCGCCAAGAATTTTATGCCAGCGCTCAAGTTTTCAGCGCCCCCGCTCCACCGCCAGGCACGGTCGATTCGCATACTACTTCATCACTGCCTCAAACCCACTTCAAACCGGACAATTCCGCCAACGTTTAGTTATATACTTCTTGTTGACAATTTTTTCAATTTTGGTTTGTAGAGAGTTCGGCTTGTGTTAAGGTGTGTGTGCTTGTTTATATTCGATTGTATCTATTTTATTTGTACTCAGAATAAGTTGGCGAACAAACAATTCATAAATAAAGCTGTACTTTCATTGCAAACTCGGGGAAGTTATCCATTTATAACAGAGAATTTAGCCAAGTAGTATACTCTTTTTAGCTTGACATTTAACTGAGGAACAGAGATAAACTTGATACAACTTTGACAAATGGAATGTTTTCAATGAATTTGCCGAATCCATCTCAAGGAGAAACGCTATGCAACGCTCAAAATTGTCTAGCGGCAGTCGATTAATTTAAGCGACATTACTCAAGGATTTAACGGGACAAATGTTAAAAGAGTTTCTCATTCTGTCTAGTCTGTCTACTATCCAGATATATCTCGTCATCTGTATATATGTAGTGTGTAAAGCTATTAGACTTTTCTCAAATTCTTTGATCACATACAAAAAGACAATTCAGGTAAGTATCCTAAATTTTATATGAGTGCATATTTTCATACTTTGAGCACTCCTTCGCAATTGGATCTGTCAAAACGTTATTTGACCCGTCCAGTGCAACAATATGTAACTGTTTCTTCTGGGTTTATACTGTTGTTTACTCTTACACTATATTGTACATACGTATTTTAGCTTAATATTTCACTGAAAATGACTTCCGGCTGTTTTTAACTCCGTTTATACTCAGAAATGTCAAGAAAATGGTATTGGTTCAAAACTTCTTTCTGTTAGTTTCTCAGTTTTAACTGTTATTTGATCAGAATGTCATAACTCAATCTTCAAACGTGTGGAAGTAACACCAGGAACCGCCATCATGCAATCTAGTATGTTATGTACTTAGGTTCGTTGATAAGTTACTCCTTGCTAAGTTGCTAAGTTCTACGAGTCATTTCTACACATTCATCTATTCATAAATTTGATAACAGAAGTGAACCGAAACAAGCAAGAACCCGAAAGACAAAAAGATCTTAGGAGTTGGGAATGGGGTTGTGTAAGGGACAGATGACTTGGGTTGTAGTCAGGAAAATATTATGAAGAGTGACTGACAAATTCTTGTACATCATTTATCTTATTTGTGTTCGATCATTATACAACAATGAGTTTTTTTTTTCTGTTTCTTGATAAGAATATTCGATTGTTAGTGAAGTCACAAACAGGAAAGTCGAAATAGCAGTAAAAATATTCGAACAGTAGTTCCTTTTAAGATAACAGAGAATTTTCAAGGATGATTAAAAGTTTTAAACACTCTTTGTATTTGAATACCAACAGTGATTAGATTAAATACCACTCACATATAATAGTACTAAATAACTCACAAAATTCTCAATTGAAGAGAAAACATTACATATACTTATTTCTTAGAAGACAAAAAACTTTTCCTAGTGGTTTCAGTTGTGGTCTTCCTTAGCCAAGCGGTGGGATGCAATCTTAACAATTTCAGCGTAAACCAGGAACTCATCATTCCTGTCCCTGATGTGGCCTGGATCGAAAGAATCATTATCAAATTCATTCCTGCACTTTTTCAGTTCTTCCAGGGCATCCTTGACGTGTTCTGGGATTTTCGAGAAATCGTTCGAACCCAAACGGAGTTTGGCCTGGTCAAGATCATGGATGGCATCATGGTAATTCACAAAGCAAGTATTGTACTTCTCCTTCAACTTATCGTCATTAGAGTCGTGTTGGTCTTGCTGGAGTAGATCCTTGATTTCGTTGGCTTTTCCTACTGCCAGGTCAAGGGCAGATGCCGTGACACCACGGTTGTCTTCATCGAATATGTCGTTGTTGGACTTAATGATGTCCCAGCACAGTCTGGAGTTGCTGGTGTCCGCGCAGAGATCTCTCAGGTCCTTTTCGTTTTCGTTGTCCCCTTTGTGTCTACGCGCCGACAAGGAAGGAACTGTGGATGTGAGAATAAGAGCAATGGAGATCAAGAAAAGTGACATTACTTTAACTAAAGAAGCCATTGGGTTTATGAAGCTTGTTTAAATTATTTTTGTTGGTTGGTTTCTATTATTTGTTGAATGTGCAATGAAGTTCTTCTAATGGCTTCTTTTTATAGTTGATGATAGAGGGTGAGAACAACATTACTTCGTAGAATTTATTGCTTTATCTTTGATGTTATCTTTTGTTTGCAGTTTCCAGTTGTTAATTAAAGTAAGTTACATTAAGAACTTCATCTATAGGCTTGTGATGACTGATGCAGAGACGTTTCTGTCATAATAATGGGGAGAAACTTAATGGAAAACACCCGAAATTAGATATACTAATACTATCTACTCTAGTATTACTTCGATCATTGAAAAACAACTGAATATTATGATGCATCAGTCCAATTAACCATAAGTTTGTGCTAAGGCGTGCCTTAGAGCTAAAAAAGATTGCATGCTAATTATTCGGATATTTTTTACCTTTTTAAGAATAATAACACCAAAATCTCGTTGGATTTGGCCTATGTAACACCCCCTACTATCTAAAACTGAATAGAGATATCAAAATGAAATTATATTACGATAAACTTTTAAATGTATTTGTTTCTTTTAAAATCACTGAATTGATCAGTTCCTGTAGTTTTCTTAATGTCCATTAGTTCGAGGAATGATATGATAAGATAAATACACTTCAAACAAATTATCAATATAATTTTCCAATAAAATCCATATGTTTTATTATACCAAGATACTAGTCTATTAGGACGAGATAATACCCAAACTGTATCAGATTTACACTCCGTCCATCATGCATGAACTCTTGTGAGGCGACGGCCAAACGGTCATACATATGACTCCAATTTCCAGGCCACTACATCAAAAACTATATATGAACAGCAATATATTTCAGCTCATTTGAATTTCTCCCACTGCAATGCCTTACTGACTAGTTCTCACCAGGAAATATCTGTACCTTTTCATTGTATAATTCGTTTATACGTACTGTGATGCAAATTTAATGAGTGAAAACGTAGTATTCTTGACAGATGACCTCTCTTTTGAACAAAAGCTGCTGATTCTTAAGAAGAGAATAAACGACTCATTGCATTCAAGTAAAATGACTAATTTTGTAGCATATTACAAGTTTCTATCTCGGTATCTGTTAATATTTTAGAGCATCTGATGATGGCGGATATGAGAATCAATATTCAGAGGAGGCTTTTATCATGGATATTACTGATATGATGGATATCTATAGTTCTCCAGTTAAGAATCAAAATCAATTAGAAACGTGTCTTATGTGCTATATATTTGCGCTCGTAATCCAGGAACGAGATTTTTACATAGATAACTAGATAAGTGATTGGCAAATTTTTGTATCTGCTATACCTTCAAAAATTGTATTGTATGAATTCTCCTAAACGGGACTGCAAAACCAGATTAGGCACTTCAACTTTTTCGGTGCTTAATCATTTTATCGTTGTAAGTTATGTTTCTTGATGAGGACATTGGAAAATAATATAAACATGAAAATTTAAATAGTACAATGTGGAGAACAGAAAAATAATAAGTCCAATAATAGTCCCTTTAAGGAGAACAGAAAACTTTTATGGATAATTTAAAGATAAAACCACTCTTTCTATTTGTATAGCAATACTGATATATTATGAATAATCCAAATTAAAGTACTAAATTCTCATCTCTACCTATACTTATTTCCTTGAACTAACTCATTTTACTGACTCAACTCCCTCCCCGGTACAGCTTCTCTTGGGAAAGTATGATAATTTCAGTTGTGGTCTTCCTTAGCTAAACGGTTGGATGCAATCTTAACGATTTCCGCATAAACCAGGAACTCATCATTCCTGTCCCTGATGTGTCCTGGATCAAAAGAATCATTATCAAATTCATTCCTGCACTTCTTCAGCTCTTCCAGGGCATCCTTGACATGTTCTGGGATGTTTGAGTAGTCGTTCGAACCCAAAAGGATTTTGGCCTGGTCTAGATCATGGATGGCATCATGGTAATTTACGGAGCAAGATTTGTACTTGTCCTTCAACTTATCGTCATTAGAGTCGTGATGGTCTTGCTGGAGTAAATCCTTGATTTCGCCAGCTTTTCTTACTGCCAGATCGAGGGCAGATGCCGTGATACCACGGTTGTCTTCATCGAATAAGTCGTTGTTGGACTTAATGATGTCCCAGCACAGTCTGGAGTTGCTGGTGTCCGCGCAGAGATCTCTCAGGTCCTTTTCGTTGTCCCCTTTGTGTTTACGAGCCGACAAGGAAGGAACTGCGGACGAGAGAATGAGAGCAATGGAGATCATGAAAAGTGACATGATTTTAGCTAAAGAAGCCATTGTTTTTATGAAGGTTGTTTATTTATTTTTGTTGATTGCTTTCTGTTATTTGTTGAATGTGCAAGTAATTGCTTCTAATGGCTTCTTTTTATAGTGGATAGAGGGCGAGTAGAGCATAACTTCGTGGAATTTATTGCTCTATCTTCGATTTTATCTTCTTCTTTTTTTTTTGCAGTTTCAAGTTATTAATTAAAGATGTTACATTAAGAACTTCATCTTGGTTGGTGATGACTGGTGGAGAGACGTTTTTGTCATAATAATGGGAAAGAATTTAATGGAGAAAGCCC
Organism: Misopates orontium; assembly: GCA_946800315.1. Taxonomy (NCBI): domain Eukaryota; kingdom Viridiplantae; phylum Streptophyta; class Magnoliopsida; order Lamiales; family Plantaginaceae; genus Misopates; species Misopates orontium. The sequence goes on from OX326951.1 coordinate 8,778,594, forward strand.
GTATTTAGATTTACTAACTTCTATAGTATTACTCATACCAAGAAAAAGAATCCAATAAAACATAAAATTTGATTAGTCTTTGGTTTTCAGAAAGTGGAGATTGGCAGAGAGGGAGAAAAACTATATAACAGAACGGAACGTTAACATCTTAATTAATATCCTCAATGAGTAGTTTTTGAAAGCTAGGACGATTCTGATAATTGTCAAGTTCGTTTTAAGGCGTGCCTAGAACTCAGAAAAGGTTTGCATGCTTGTGCATGCCGTGCATCAATTTAACTCTTTATTAATGTTTTAACATTTCTAATTTTTGAGAAGAGTTTGCAAACACCACCATAGTCTGGGTAATGTGATTGGAGTTGCTTTGACAAATTAATTTACTTTTAAGACTATACCTAAAAAATTATTTTATCAAATATATCATCATAAAAAATGTAATTCTAAAATGAATGAATTCGATGTAAATCATATATATATATATATATATATATATATATATATATATATATATATATATATATATATATATATATGTATAGAAGAGACTCTTATCGTGCATGAGTAATTTTGTTCAAAACCAAAGTAATGATCATGGTAGAAATGGACTAGCAACCAACAAAGTTTATCGTAGTACAATATAATGCTGATATCTTCTTTTTTGTTTTAAATAGTATAGTGAATGTTAATTAGGCCAAATCCAGTGTCATTTGGGTGTAATTGTTATTCATATTTAAGTTAAAGCTCTAAAAACGGCTTCAAGTCATAAGCTGAAAGGGTATAGAAAACAATCTAAAAGTTGATTTTCTCGTGGTAGAGTGTTTGCAAGAAAAAAGTGATTCCACTTATTTTCTTATAATTTAATTAATATAATACTCATAACTTATACAATATCAACGTCTAAATGTATTACCATAAAAAACTATTACAGCTTTAAAATATTGAAGTAACTGCAAAATTATTAAAAAAAACAAAAAACAAAAAAGTATCATAAATATGATAACAAGTACTATTTATATTTTCTTATCCATAATGTTACTTGTTTTGTTATATTACTATATTTAAATTTGTTATAATATGAATTTGATAATTCAACTACACTAGCATAAAATATAAACGCATATTATTACATTGTAACTAACCTATGTCAAACTTTTAGTTTTCTTTTGTATTATTTTTACAATTTAAAGTATTGAACCAAAAGATGTACATATATATTTTTTTAGGAAAAAGTGTATGAATAATTGAATATATTACTTTTTGTTCAAAATCCCACCCCACTCTCAAATTGGGCAAATGAACTAAACTTCCTTTTATACGGTGGTAATGTGCTACTTTTTAATATTAGAAGGGTGGATTTGTCAATTTATTTTTAAAAGGGGTAATTTATCAATGAGTAAAATGCCAAAACTTGTTCCCTTCAATATGCATCTTTTACTTCTTTTCTTTTTATTTCAAAATTCTGAATTGGATCGTAGACATAATTGTGTAACCGGGTCGGATCGGAGATGGATACGGATTAAAAATCCGAACTCTTACGGTCCCATAAAGCTTTACCGCAAATGGGCCGAGTCATCCACAATTTCACGGGTTTAGGGTTTTAGTCGTAAACCCTAATTCAAAAATCTGATCTTCAATCCAAATCAGTTTTTTCAAGATGAACAGTTTCCATATATGAAGACGCTAGCATAATTGGTACCTGATTCAGATAGAAGCTTCAAAAATCCAATCTTTGAGTCCAATCAATTTTGCAATTTCAAAGGTACTGAGTGTTGTAATCTCTAGCATATTCAGTATCTAATTCAGATGGAACTTATTAGTTTACCTTTTATTTAAGATTCTTCCATTTTTCAGTATTTAGGGTTCTTGTTCTTTAGTTTCAGTTAACAGTGTTTGGTTTATTGGTTCTCAAATGTTAATTTCGAAAATTAGCAAAAGGGTATGTTCAAAAATGATTGCTCAGTTGAATAGCCACCTCTGTTCATTTGCTGTGAATGAGAAAAATTCTACCTTTTTGTATCGCCCATCGTTTCGTACAAGTTTGAAAATCCGGTGGTTCGGCAGTTTGCGACCTGCCTCAAACGCGCCTAAGCTTTTTATTGCCGAATCTGCGATTCATACCCTGGTACATCTCTCTGTTGATAGAAGTCCTCGTATAAAACCCGAAGCGCAAGCGGCCCTATTCGACTACTTGCATTGTACGAGGGGATTTAGCTTTCTGGATGCGGAGCACGTTAGTAAGAATTCACCTCATTTCCTTCAGGACTTGGTTTCCAAGATCGAACCAGAGCAAGATGTGTCTAGAGGGTTGTCGAAGTTCTTTAGATACCATCCCATCAATGAATTTGAGCCCTTCTTTGAGAGTTTGGGCTTAAGCCCCGCAGAATTTGAGTGTCTACTTCCGCGAGGTCTAATATTTCTGAATGATGATCAAAACTTGCTTGATAACTATCACATCCTTTGTGATTACGGGATCCCACGGAGTCAGATAGGAAGGATGTATAAGGAAGCGAATGAGATATTCAGATATGAACCTGGGTTGTTGAATAAGAAACTGAAGGCTTGTGAGCAGTTGGGTTTTAGTCGGTCAATTGTCATAAAGCTTGTAAGTTGCTGTCCTCTGCTTTTGGTTGGTGATACAAATGATTCGTTTGTTGGGGTTCTTGAAAAACTAAAGCAGATGGGATTTAAGAATGATTGGATTGGTGGGTATTTATCGGTCAAAAAGACGTACAATTGGGACAAAATTCTGGACACATTGTGTTTCCTTCGTGAAGTTGGTTACAGTGATGCACAGATGGGGGAATTGTTTCGAACAAGTACTGCAGTATTATTTGAAGGATCTGGGAAGAAAGTCTATGTACTGGTCAGTGCATTACTTAAATTAGGCCTCAGGATGGATGAGGTTTATGCTATATTCCTGAAGAACCCTCAGTTATTATCGTCCAAGTCTACCAAGAATTTTTGGAAGGCGTTGCATTTTCTCTTCGAGATTGGCATGGAGCCACATTTTGTTGCTGAGGTTTTGTCCACCAACATGAAATATTTGGGTTCACATTATTTGAAAGGTCCGAAGACTGTCTTAAAAACTTTCATCGGTGATAAGCATAGTTTATGTCAAACTATAAAGAAGGACCCTTCCACATTTTTTAGCTTGGCTTTTAAATCAGACACTTGTAACATTGAGCATGTAGCTTCCAGGAATCCAAACAATCTTTTGGATAAAACAGATTTTTTGACTAGAATTGGTTATGTTGAAAATTCAGATGAGATGGTAAAAGCTTTAAAAAGGTTCAGAGGCAGAGGAGATCAGTTGCAGGAGAGGTTTGATTGCCTGGTTCGGGCTGGTTTGGACTTTAATGTTGTATCGTGTATGGTCAAACGGGCCCCGACAGTTCTAAATCAGACCAAAGATATCCTAGAGAAAAAAATTGAGTGTTTGAAGGACTACTTGGGATATCCAGTGGACTCTATAGCGACTTTCCCGTCGTATCTATGCTATGATATGGAGAGAATTAGTTTAAGATTTTCTATGTATGCTTGGCTCAGGGAAAAAGGAGCTACAAAGCCAATGTTATCAGTAAGCACCCTTATTGCTTGTTCAGATGCACGCTTTGTAAATTATTTTGTCAATGTTCATCCCGAAGGTCCAGTTATGTGGGAAACTTTGAGAAAATCATTGACTTCAAGTTGATATCAATTTTGTTCCTTAATTTCTATGCAATCTTGCTTTTTGGAACTGGCTCATTTAGTTTTGTCATTTTTCTCCACTTTTCTACGTCGTTTGTTGTTTCCACATCTATGGCGGTTTATGTTAAAATGTAAAATGGTTGACCTTCATATCATATGCGTGCGGATGAAATTTCAGTGTGGGAAACATCAGAATGTATGTCCGTACGTAATGTTTGGATATGGTGGTGTATTATAAGTGCTAACATATATGGTACATTATGTAAAAGAAAGGTGATGAACAATATATCAGCTGTCAAGAAGCCACTTTGGGGCACTTTGAAATCACGGATAGGGCGGATTAGAATATGTCAAGTTGATAATGTCGAACTCAATCCATTGTTATATTATTTGGTTCGTCATGTTAAGTGGATTGTCTAATTTATCTTTCTCAGCTTGTCTCGTTTGGTTTGCTACATTGCAACTCAAATATTAGGTTTTAATATAAGCAAATTACATTCATATTAGGGTTGATTATTAATCTACCTACTTACTGTTAACTATGAGAGGCCCATTGGACCGGATCAGACGGTCTCAATCACTGGATTAGAACTAGGATTGCAAACATCATATTAATCCGGATTACCATTGTGTAAATACCCTTAATATGGTGTATTAAGTGTTTAGTTTCTAACTGTGCATGTGTTGTTTCCACATCTATAGTTGTTCGTACTTGTAACAGATATGGTACATTACATAAATGAAAGGTGATGAACAATACTGTCAAATCAGTTGCTGCTGTATCTCATTTCTATTCCTACAAAAAATGATGTACGACTTCAATTAGGCCGAAAATGGGCTGGTTTGAGCTTTTTGACATGGAGTGGACTTGGTTTATGTTATTGCTTCTATTGTGGTTGGGCTTTACCTTTAGTTTGCTTGGTCTTTTCTTTAGTTTTTACGATGGGCCTATTACATTCCTTTGTTGTATTTTATAGGTCAGGCCCAGCCCACCTCACTTGTGTATATTCATAAATTTTATCAAAATAATAAAGTAACGCACATGTGATTCCTATTCTCAAACAAGAAAGCAATTCTGAAACTAATTTGATGGTTGTCCACTAGACTCCTTTTCTATTATTTTTCATTAATAGTTGAAAAATAAGATATCCAATCCACTAATGCAAATATATGTTACGTTGGTGTCACAAGATCTTGGCACTGTGCAATAAAAATATAATAGCACCCAATATAGGAGAAAAATGGGTTTCCACTATTGTGACTGATGATTCCATTGGCGCAACTAGATATGTTGTTAATGGGGAGAGCAATATACTGTATGAATTAGTTAAAAAAAAAAAAAACAAAGAAAACGAATATAACGTATGTATGCACCCTCCAACTGCCAAAAATGCTGTTGAGTGTGCGTGCTGTTCCAGTGTATTCTTTGATGTTATTTTCTCCCTCTCACTCAATCTTTTTTATTTATTTATTTATTTATTTATTTTGGGCTCTTCTATTCAACACTCGAGGAGTAAACAAATGCCTTTGCCTTTTCAACTTTATCTCAATTCTTTTTCCTTATCCATGACGCAAAACATCAAAAATTAAATCATGGAGGGCCATATGCATGTCGGACTCTACAACCACAGGAAGCTAGCTAATACCCTTTTCAAATGATACTAAAGTAAACTCCTCATACTTTGAAAAATTATTAGAAGACTCCTTCAAACTTCTAAAAAAAGAGAATTAGGGGTTCTACTTATAATAGTTGGTGGGTATGTACTCATTCAAACCTCAGAGAAGTCAGTTTTTTCAATATTTAATTTAAAAGGTGTTAATGTAACTATTGAAACAGTAAAATATGTCATTTACTTATATGAAATTATAACAAGTGTAATGTCATTATCTCTATTAAATATGATCATCGTCTTTCACTCCAGTATAATTTACACACCATGGAAATCTTAAATTGTTTATTCTATTTGTTCAAGTGTATTCTCCCCACATTTTAATTATTCCATACTTAATGAACTCGTAGCATCACTCGAGAAGTACCGCAGGAAATGACACGTCACTACACAAAGAAAAATTGGAGTGATTTCAAAGGTGGACCAAGAGATAAAACTAGTAAAGTTGGGTTCACCTCAATGGCCCCACGCCTCTTAAAATTGGACGAATATTATTCATACATGTTTTGACCTTACAAAAAAAAAAAAAAAAAAAAAAGAGTTTTATCTAACCTTAAGAATATTATGGAGCATGCGATAACTTTTGAAAGTACAACTTCCCATTTAATTTATTCCTTTTAAGAATTAGGGCCCATAGCTCATCATAGGCAAACATGGCCCAACATTACTGGTATCTAGAGATGGCAAATGGGTGGGTTGGGTCATTTTTGACCCCATCCATTAATGACCCAACCCATGTAAACTATTTATAATGGGTCATAAATGGGTTGGGTCATAAATTAATTAGGTAAACCCATCAATCCATTTATAACCCATATAATTAAAAATCACCAAGAAAAAAATAAATTACTCATAAATTACGTAATTGCCATCTCTCTCATCCCTCCCTCCCTCTCTCTTCTGTTTCTCTCTCCTCTTTTTCCCTCTCTCTCAGTCTCTCTATATTTCACACTACTATTTCTCTCTCCTCCCTCTCTCTCGGTCTCTTTCTCTCTCTTCCACCCTCTCTCTCCTCCCTATCTTTATCTCTCCTCTCTCCTCTATCTCTATTCAATCCCTTGCATCTCTCTTTGTAATTCACAAAAAGTCAAAACCCTATGATTCACAGATCTCAGTCTCAAAAACAACAATTATGGTTAATCACAACACAACAATAGAAATACATATACAAGTAATGCAGGCAATTAAGTACTTATATCCACAATAATCGGTCAACTACACTCAAACCCAAAAACATAAGAAGAATTGATTGTGAGAAATTTTAATTAGGAACAAAGAATGCGTATTGAGATGAACGAACCCTAGAAAAATAGAGAGATGAGATAGAGTGGAGAGAGAGAAGAATATGTAAAACTTTTGTAATTTTAGTAAGTGTTTGAAAAAAATTGTAGGAGAAAAAAAAGATGTGTACGAGAGAGATAAAGATGAGACAGAGAGAGAAGATGTAAAATTTCAATACTCTGTTTATTTGAGAGAGAGGAGAGAGAATTTTTTAAGATTTTATTTTTTTTATTAAATATTTAATGGGTCAAAATGGGTTACATGGGTCAGCCATGGGTTACCCATTTATATTATGGGTTATAAATGGATGACCCACGTAACCCATTTATTAAGTGGGTCAATCCATTACCCATTTATTATGGTGAGTTAATTGGGTTGATACGTTGAGATTGACACCCCTAGCATTATATATATATATATATATATATATATATATATTTATTGATAAAAAAATAATCAAACACACTGTATTAGTAATTTAATTTTTATCAATAAACATATTCCTGTACACGCAAGAGCAGTCGTCCCATCACATCACCGATCAGACTCACCGCATAGTAGTCCCACTCACTTTTCCATGCAAACTGACAACTCTTCAGAACAAGAAAACTCTCTCTTTCTCACTGTTCCATGCAAAAGACTGACAAGTCTTTAAATATGAAAAAACAGCAGCCAGCCAGCCACCCTCATTAAAACTTAGTTAAAACCCCAAGAACATTGTAACTCTTCATCTTCTTCTTCAGTCTAATCTTTTTCCACCCTCATTAAATCTTAGTTAAAATCCCAAGAACATTGTAACTCTTCATCTTCTTCTTCAATCTAATATTTTTTCTCTCGATCGAAGTCAAGGTAAACCATTCGGCTTTCAACTATGCTCCATTTACAACAGTACGCTGATGCTCTTAACTTTTATGTGTCGGCAGGAAACGGAGTGGATCCCTTCACCAAAAGTGGAAGCTGATAACAGGCAGCAAGCACGTGCTCTTGTTATTATTCATTCTCATCATGTGGTGCGTTAATATTTCAGCTTTATATCATAGAGTTTCGTGCAGTTTTCTGGATAATACTTTCTTTAGGATGTTGTCTGTTTTTTTAATTTATTTGTTTATTTATTATTGGTATATAAAGAAGGAATGTTTGTTTTAGTGATTTAAAACTTTATTTTCGTTAGTGTATCCGAATTCATGTGATTTTAGGCGCTCATTTTCAGTATCTTTTCGTAATTGCCCTCTCTCTCATCCCTCCCTCCATCCCTCTCTCTTCTGTTTCTCTCTCCTCTTTTTCCCTCTCTCTCAGTCTCTCTATGTTTCACACCTCTCTTTCTCTCTTCTCCCCCTCTCTCGGTCTCTTTCTCTCTCTTCCCCCCTCTCTTTCTCTCTCCTCTCTCCTCCATCTCTTTCTCTCTCCTCTATCTCTATTCATTCTCTTGCATCTCTCTTAATCCTACGATTCACAGATCTCAGCCTCAAAAACAACAATTATGGTTAATCACAACACAACAATAGAAATACATATACAAGCAATGCAGGCAATTAAGTACTTATATCCACAAAATAATCAGTCAACTACACTCAAACCCAAAAACATAAGAAGAATTGATAAAATCTGTGAGAAACTTTAATTAGGAACAAAGAATGCGTGTTGAGATGAACGAACCGTAGAAAAATAGAGAGATGAGATAGAGTGGAGAGAGAGAAGAATATGTAAAACTTGTGTCATTTTAGTAAGTGTTTGAAAAAAATTGTAGGAGAAAAAAAAGATGTGTACGAGAGAGATAAAGATGAGAGAGAGAAGATGTAAAATTTCAATACTCCGTTTATTTGAGAGAGAGGAGAGAGAATTTTTTTAAGATTTTATTTTTTTATTAAATATTTAATAGGTCAACATGGGTTACATGGGTCATCCATGGGTTACACATTTATATTATGGGTTATAAATGGATTACCCATGTAACCCATTTATTAAATGGGTCAATCCATTACCCAATTATTATGGTGGGTTAAGTGGGTAGATAGGTTGAGATTGATACCCTTAGTATTATATATATATATATATATATATATATATATAATATATATATATATATATATATATATATATATATAATAATCAGACATATTATATAAGTAATTTAATTTTTATTTTATTTTTATCAATAAACATATACCTGTACATGCAAGAGCAGTCGTCCCATCACATCACCGATCAGACTCACCGCATAGTAGTCCCACTCACTTTTCCATGCAAACTGACAACTCTTCAGAACAAGAAAACTCTCTCTTTCTCACTATTCCATGCAAAAGACTCACAAGTCTTTAAATTTGAAAAAACAGCAGCCACCCACCCACCTCATTAAATCTTAGTTAAAACTCCAAGAACATTGTAACTCTTCATCTTCTTATCCAGTCTAATCTTTTTCCACCCTCATTAAAACTTAGTTAAAACCCCAAGAACATTGTAACTCTTCATCTTCTTCTTCAATCTAATATTTTTCCTCTCGATCAAAATAAAGGTAAACCATTCGGTTTTCAACTATGCTCCATTTACAACAGTACGCAGATGCTCTTAACTTTTATATGTCGGCAGGAAACGGAGTGGATCCCTTCACCAAAAGTGGAAGCTGATAACAGGCAGCAAGCACGTGCTCTTGTTATTATTCATTCTCATCATGTGGTGCGTTAATATTTCAGCTTTATATCATAGGGTTTTGTGGAGTTTTCTAGATAATTCTTTCTTTAGGATGTTGTCTGTTTTTTTTAATTTATTTGTTTATTTATTATTGGTATATAAAGAAGGAATGTTTGTTTTAGTGATTTAAAGCTTTATTTTTGTTAGTGTAGCCGAATTCATGTGATTTTAGGCGCTCATTTTCAGTATCTTTTCGTTACACAGACAGTTGTTGTGGAAGAAGATGGGTGATTATAACAGAAAAGGAGAGTGCTAATAATGTCCATGGTGAGTCTGATGAGTTAGTACAAGGTGGTTCACGTACGAAAAAAAATCGAAGCGAAACCTAAGTGAGTTTGAGGAGTTTGTACAACAAGAAGGTTCACGTCTTAAGAAATTGAAGCGAGAGCTAAAGCTGCGCATGGAGAATGTGGTGGCGATGACATAAAAGCTTGCGCGTCTCAAAGCTGAACAAAAGAGAGTTCAATCAGAACGTAAAGAAATAGATGATGAGATTGCTAGGTGTGATACCATGATGGACCACTTGGATGCAACTATAGAGGAGCAAGAATCAATTTTTTCGCGAATCCAGTTTTCCTTGCTGGATGGGCTTCTGTGAATTAAAACTCAGTAACTCTCTCTCTCTCTCTAAGTTTAACTATGTTGTTATTTGAATTTGATATGCTTGTTTAGCTGTCATTTCTTATCTATCAAAACATTAATTCTTGTTGTGTATCCTCCTGAAGTTGCACTATGGATCTTCACTTTTCGCTCTACTTTGCATCTTCTGATTTAGTTCGTGAATGAGTAGTACTCCACTAGTTTAAGAGCAATCTCTTTCTTTGAAAGGAGTGACTCTCCTAGTCTATTTTCTGGCACATTTCTCGTAGAATTAGAACTTCTCCATGTTCATCTGTTTTTGAACTCGTTTAGTTTTATATTTTCCTTGTTATTATTTTTAAATTTAAGGGTTATCATTTCTAGTATCATTTGCACCCTAACCTATTTAATTTTGTTCGATTTGCACCCTAGAGTGTTGACCGGCCGATTTCGCCGGAATATTCCCTCGTTGATTCTGTCACGTGTTGATCACGTTGAGGTTGTTTTTGTCTTTTTAAATTATTTTTTTCTTTTACACTTAATTTTCGCCATAAACTATTACTTTTTCTTTTACCTTAACAAATCTTCGGGGTGTAGAATTCGAAAGGTTTCAACACTCATACAAAGCGCGAAAAATTGGGGAAAATATTAGGGTTTTCACATTCTCTTCAATTTGATAGATTTCAACACGAATTGGACTGTTCTTAAAAAAAAAAAAAAAACATGAATTGGACATTCTTTTCCCGTCTCTGTCTGTTATTCCTTGAAAAGTATAAAAAATGGATTGGAGAAGGCGGTCTGACAGCGACAACATACCACCAGACAGAGAAACGCCAGATTATGGTAAGATTCCTGATCAATTTGTTTAAATATGTTAGGATTTTTGTTGGTTTGCATAGTGGGGGACAGTATACTAAAAGTAAGTGTTGGTATGATGTGTTTTTGTAGTTGTGGGGTTTTTTAATCAGTCATTTTTTGGGTGTGACCGCAAGCATGGTCAGGTTTTGTTGGTTTCATATAAGGGGACAAAGTTAAAGACAAATACTTTAACTTTTTGGTAGAATGGCTTAGTTTATTCATTTGTAAAATTGTTATTACAGCAAGTTGGGATTTTGGACCGGATGAGTGTCTCTCGCCTGAGGGTATTCTCAACTATAACAAATTCTGAAGATTGTTTGGTAATAGGCACAAGTTATGGAAATACATTTAATAAATGAATTAGTAAATAATTACCACTTGTGGTTGCTTGGCAAACGCACAATATTAGTTGGGTTGACACACTCCTTGTAGATTCCACGTATGGAGTTAGTACTATGGGGGGCAAACTGAATTAACTCATCCCATACCTGACTCTGCAAAGTAGGTTGTGGCTGATTATAAACAACCGTGAGCACGAACGAGCAATTTGGTGGGGCCACCACTGCATTTATGTGCATCGTCCTTGGTGATCCTCCCAACCTGTGCAGTGAAGCTCTGGCCCTGTCCCACAGAATCCAAATGCCACCTGAAAATCCCACAGCATCAACAGTGAAAACACCATCAAAATGTAAATGTGCTATAACCCTGACAGAACGCTCCTCGCGAAGTCTAGTTTCGAGCACGACAAATATAGTTGGCTGATGGTGTTGTATCATTCCTCTCGCTTTTGATAGGAAACCCCGACGTCCCGCCCCCTATAGTTCCGTGCAATGATCTTCATCATGGGGTGGTGTATCGTCGAGATGTGTGACGACATCTCGAATTGGTTCCTTCGACTGTTCCTGATCCACATGTTCAGGCTCCCGTCTGCGTTTATGTTCATGGACGTTCCCAGGATGTAGGGATTGGTGTTTTCCACTGGCCTTAAGCTTAATCGGTAAACTAAGTCGTCGAACTGCTGTATTGGATTGAATTCCTGAATCAACCCAATTCGTATTGTTGTAAAAAAGTGCGGGATCATGCAAATCTGGTAGTCGGCGTTGCTCGCGGGATAACTATCTCTTGCATGGACCTATTTAGAACCCTTGTTAGTTGCAACGGGGGGACTGCATTTGCGGCCTGGAGTTGAGCGGGTGGCGGTGGTTTGGCGTTTGGCGGCGGAGACACCGAAAATGAAGGTGGAGTGACTGTCACTGGTGACTGGAAGTTCATGAGTGGAGTCAGCCTCGGTCTTGTCGGATGTGGAGAGCTGGAGTTGGCAATCGCCGGGAAAAGATGTTAGGGCGATTGACTCCGGCACCGGTGCATCGGAAGGCGGGTCAGTGGGTGACCCGTGAGAATTGCCGTGGTTGCATGCGGCGTCTAGTTGTTGAAAAGAGTCGACAATGACCCGAATAGCACTTGTCTCCCCTCCGTCGTCACCCGTGTGTTTTTCGGCGGTTGTTGACGGGCAAACCGCTGATGAGGTAGTAGAAAAGTTGAAACCCGTTCCTTCTCCGTCATGTTGGTGTTGTTCGGCGGCGCTAGCTGCAGATTTAGGTTGATCCCGCTCGCTTGCCGCCGCTCCGGTGGTGAATGTGGAGTCGTTGAGGAGTGTTAATCCATGATGGTTTTTTTACTGTTTGGGTGCTCGGTGTGTGTGGAGTGTTTGTGCGAGAGAGTAAAAAATCATGTTGCTTATGAGTATGTATTTGCATGTCAGAAGGTGTTTGCATGGTGGGCACATCACACTTTGCATGTGGAATTGAGGGCTGATTACAATGATTACGGGGGAAGTGGTTAATTTCGAATGTTTGCACAGAATGTGTTGGGGAATTAAGAGGGGAATTATTCAATGGGGATGGTGTATGTGGAGTGGGGATTGTATTTAATTGATTATTGCCACGTGTGGCATCAATTGGGTGGAGGATTGTTTCAAGTGGATTTATGGTGGCCTCCTCCAGCATAATGTTTTCATCTGACAAGGAAAAAGGCTGTGCGAGATGGGTTTTGGGGCTGGGATTTAGTGCGGCCGATTCACGTGGGGAGAAGGAATTAGAGCATTGGAAGCTCCACTTGGCTGCTGATTATTGGTGATGGGGAGTTGGACAAAAGAATTATTTTTGTGCATTGTGGGCTCAGGTAGTGAAATTAAATTCACAATATTATAGTTTGCGGGTGTGTCAGTGTTTGTGGGGGGCGAATTATTGTGTAAGGGTGGTGTAGGTGGTCCGATTTTTTGAGATTGGAGTAAGGGCTTGTTTGGTTGGTGTTTTGGTGGGTTTTTAAAAAATGATATTTTTTCCCTCCAATTTCTGGTAACAAATCCCTGATTTTTCTTAATTGTATTCCTCCGCGTACGGCGATGTACTATTTGCCAAGTTTGCATGTTATTGTTTTGTGTGCTAATGTCCGTGGAGGTGGATGGTGGGGCCGATGAATTTTTTGGTGGTGGCGGCGGTGCGGCGTCTGACGTTTTTTTTGTGCATGACGCCGCGAAATGGCCCACTGCGTTACAATTGAAGCAGAATGTTGTTTTGAGCTCGTAAATTACCTTTTGGGTGTGATTGTCGATCCGTAAAGTAGTTCGGAGCGGTATATCCGTATCAATATTAATACAGCTTCGTGAAAATCTCGCTCGTTCCATTCGTGTTGTGTGCATGTCAATCTTAATCGGTCGACCCAGCATACCGGCAATTTTGTTTAATGCCTGGAATTCGTAGTACTCTATCGGGAGGTCCGGTAATTGTACCCAAACACATAAATTTGATAATTTGTGTACCGGCAGCGTAAGATTTGTCTGCCACTGGGTTATTGCAAGGTAATGATTGTATAAGAACCACGGGCCACCTGCGAGTGCTATGAAATACTCATCTGATGATTGGAACCGTGCTATATAGAAGCCATTCCCAATATCTGTTGTCTTTAGCCCTGTGTTGATATGCCAAATTCGTTTCAGGTGAAAACATCATAGATGAGAGGGTATAACAATATATGGGGGGTAAAAAAATGAATAGTTGAGGGGGTAAACGGGGAAAGATTGAGGTGTAACCTATATTTTTTCCAAAAACGCTTGTTTTTTGGACTAACGAGAATGCCCTTCTGGCGATCACGTGACTGGCACGATTTTCGACGAAATTGGGCGATTAACGCTCGAGGGTGCAAATCGAACAAAATTAAATAGGTTAGAGCGCATTTCGAACAAATCGATAGTTCAAGGTGCACTTTGATAAACCACCCAAAGATTAGGGGTTTGATGGGATTAGCCCGAAAAAAGAAATTAGGAGAAGTATACATTGTTTCCGTAATCAAGTCGTACACACTTGTACATGAAATGATCTTTTAAAATAATATAGTATATTGTATTTGATATTCTCAAATTGAAAGCTGTTGGACGGTGTATTAGTTGGAATTCTAGTACATATCATCATATTGGAATGTAATTAAATCTTAAATGTAAATGATCGAACCACATAAATTAAAAAGTGTTATTTTTGAAGTAGAATGAGGGAGAAATTAAAGAGATAATGAAAATTAAAACTTGCATAAAGAAAGAGGATAATTTAGATTTGAAGTCGAAGAATTCTTGAGCAGTCTTCCACTAGAAAGAAAAAACTTTCTAATAGGATGGTCAAATTTCTAATTTCATTCATTTAGCGTATCAAATACGGATACCACACCGTGTGATTTTTAGAAGTACCCGTGCAACATAAGATAATAGCCTATGTTACACGGTACAAATACCGCAACACACATATTATACGGGTATTAAAGTTGATGGATAAGATACAACTATATATTTTAATATTATGCACTGACTTATTGTAAATAATCTAACTTATATATTAAATTTTAATCAATAATACATAAAAAAAATAATATAAAATGCTTTAGTAAACCTAAACATACTTCATTTAACCATTTACTACAAAATGTTCATGTAATATAAAAATAAAAAAGTGTCCGAATACTGAAATATTTGAGTATCGGTTTCACAATATGGAGTACCAAATAAATAGTATCATATCTAGGATATAGAAAATAACACGACCCCAAACTAAAATTGATTATTAGTAGATTGCACTGTCCAACTTTAAAAAAATGGAAAATATACCCTGTGAACAAACAAGCGCAGTGTGACGAGCCAATGAAACGCAAGAGCAAAGAGCTCTTCTTGGTCCAAAATTGTTACCAAAATAGCATGAATATATATGGTAGATATAACTTGGATAAAAGAGTATTATCAAACACTCGTAAAAAAAAAAAAAAAAAAAAAAAGTATTATTAGACAACTTTCTTTCTCTATAATAATAATAAAAAAAAACAGTGGCTAACATGTCTTTCAACAATATAGTGATATAAGAATAACCGTATGTATGATTGTACCTGCCAAACAAAGAAAACTCAATTTGTACAATAATAGATAAAATTTTATTTGATTAAATTATTTCAAGAACTAGTTTGTCAACAATATTAAGTTGATAATTAAAGAAGTATTTAACTTTGACCGCCCTTGAGTTTGGCACTATATACATAAAGGTGTATTTGCATAACCGCCTTAGCGAAATCGAAATATTTCAATTTCAACCCTATATATAATACAGCGATTGAAGTCAAAAGAGTGGAGGGACCATTAGTGGGAATCCGGTACTAAATCTAAAAGGAATAATAAATTTAGTTCTTGCTATCAAAGTCATATATAGCAATTACAGAATTTATTTTTCCATTTTAGAGAAATTAAGTTGATGATGGATTTGCCAGCGAAATTTAGAGCTTCAACCTTGTTGATCCGACCGAACATCAATATACCTAACGTGCCCTAGTGGTATATAAGTTACTACACTTGGAAAACTTGTTCTAACGTGATTGAAAATGCATTTGTTGTATGATTTTTGATCTCTTGTAACACGCAATTCTCGATCTTCCAACTCCTGTTACAACTATAAACCATTCTATTAATTTAGATAAATGACAAAAATTTCTTCAAGAGACGTAAATTTTTAAATATGTTTAATCTACTAATTATTTTGTCAATTTGGCCGTCATATATTGATTATCTTCTTTGAACCATTGATCATATATATTTGTGCTGCACCACTATTTTGTAATAGTTGTGATGAGGCTATATTAAGTAAAATAATAAAATACTCGAGAATATTGGAATATTATTAATATTAGTTTAAGATTTAGTAACACGGTATTTGCAGTTGATGACTTTGAGATTTGATCGATGACAGCAATAGCATAGAAAATATTAAAAGAGAATTTTGTAGAGGTCAAATTATTGAATAAACAAAAAATGTGACTCGAGCATCTTCACCAACAAAGGGAAACTTCCAAGCATGTGAATGTGCAATATGCTTTTCCACGATTAATATCCCAAGACTTCAAAGAAAAGGGGACTTTGATTCTGTCACATAGATCACATCAATTATTAATGGTGCTTTCTTTTTTATTTATCTATTATAAGTTCCACATTCGAAGTTCCGTGTATTAGAATACTAAATTGTCAAATGAGATTCGGAAGTTTGATGTTTAAATTGTTAATCAATATTTTTCACTCACGGAACCGTAAACTACAAGCATTGGAAACTGATCATGCAATGAATTTCTCGTATAATTAATTCAGCTTGCTTTTACGGGATCTACAAGTTTCTTTGTAACGCGTGTGTAATTAAAAATTGTTAGAGATGATCATCATATTATATATGCGGTGTACAAATAAACGTTGAATAGTGTAACTGAAAAATCCTTTTAAGAAAATAACGTAAAAGTGAATAAGAATAAGTGTATTTTGTAAAGATGAATGAAGTGTTAGTGTGCATGGAGGGACAAAAATGTCCCCTTGCAGAATCCTCTCAGAAACTGTTTTGATAATCTGCCAAGTACAATGATCCCAAAATTAAGGACCACAAATATCTGTTAAATCCCACTCATTTTTCTCCCGAAAAAAGAAATAGAAAATCTTTTCCCTAATTTCTTATGATATTTACCATTTCCTTTTAAACAAAATCAAAGTCCTCTATTAATGCAAGATAACTTTCTGATCAGTACATATGGAGAAGGAGATTGGAAAATACGACTTACACTTGATGAAATATCAAAATACAGAATTTGTTGTAATTACTAATTATGGCGGACAAATCTCGAAATGTGATATGCTCACGAGTTTGTACATGTCATGTTATTATGTCATATACTTATTAAGAGTTTCCTCTATCAAGAGTTATTATGCTCATATTCTTATTAAAACTTATAATTTGAGTAGCCGACAGTGCAGCAACTAAACAAATTAGTTAAGTTGCACCAAACCAGATTATTATGTCGTCAGTCCGTTACAGGTTCAGATCATCATGTGCTATAGTGAATGGAATATTATATAATCGGCCACAATTATTATTGTAGCATGCATGAGATATTGATAATCGAGGCATATAATTAATTAACCAGAATCAGAAAAATAGAAAGATATAATAAATTGTCCCTTTCTTCATGTAGCAAATAAATGCTCATTTAATATATCATTGACTGTATATCTTATATTTAGGTTGAGTTAGCTTTTTATTTAGAATCTTTACTACAAAATGTGTATTTTTGGATAAAAATATTGGTGTAGACAAAGTTATAAATTAAAGCAAAAGATAGTTTATTAATTATTATATTAATAATACACATTCAAAATGAAATTACACAATACTTTGACATTAATAAATATTTTAATATATTCTTGAACCATGCAAAAAAATTAATATTTTGTAAGTAAACATTGATAGTTGAAAACTTCTAGAAGCCTATGCAATATCTCGATTTGTTATGAAATATTTTGGGATATAATTGTGGTGCTTTATTTTATAAATTTTAGCTATAATTTGGTTACTTTAGAGTTAATTTTATAGCTATGTATTTTTTTAGTCAATAATAATTATGTTTTTACTATGATTTATTATTTCTTGAACAAAATAATAATAATAATGATAAAATACCTATTTTTATGATAAAAAAAATTAAAAAAAAAAAAAAAAGAAAACCTTCACGTATTTTCGCCCCCCTAAGTCAAATTCCTGACTCCTTCCCTGAAGTAAGGGTGGAGTGGACTTGTCTTTTAACTAAGAAAATATTATATTTACACTCTCAGCTTACGTTCTGATGAAAAAATTAGGGCAGATAAAATATGTAATTGGGATTGTTACCGCATTGCTCTGTAAAATTATGTAGTGTGATTACACATGGCATCTACGTGGCACCTACGTGGACAACAAATTATCCAGTTAGAAATTGGGTTCGAACCCATGTATAAGATTTATTGGGGAATTAGGTAATTCAAAGTTCAAAAATCAAGACAATCAAGTTAACCAATTTCAAAATAGGTAATTGGTGTATAACATATTAATGGTATTTGTGTTATCTTTGCCACATGTAATATCACACCCCAATAACCAATTAGACATCAATACTCCTTTAAGGTTGAAAAAACATTATAATGAAACTATCCGAATATAATAAAAACTCTTAACACCCCCTCTAGAATTTGGAAAATATTATCAATAGAGACCATTATTCTATGTGTTCTTTTAATAGCTTTTACTACGAGATGTACATGTTTGTAGTTGTTTAAATAGTAATGAATTTTTTTGAATTTACAGGAAACTCCATTTGACCATGTAGGTGTAATTATCTTAATGAAATTAACTTCCAACTTAGCCGACAGATTGAGGCGGTAAGTCCTTAATTTTGTCTTAAACGCGGCCCATGCAAAGATATTTACTCTAGTTCACTGAAAAAGATCCACCAATTCAGCTAGTGGCAGATTCTTCGTAAGCCACAGGTCATGTGTTCTCTGTTCCAGTTTTTACTTTGACTGTGATATGCACCAATATAATCACGGAAAAACAATTGGATAAACTTATATATATATATATATATATATATATATATATATATATATATATATATATACAAAAAAGAAAGGGTAATTACAATTATACTTCCTTAGGTTTGGTACATTTATAAAATCTCCTCCTATGCATGTTACACTTTAAAATGAACTTTTGAGACTAATCACCTTTGAAAATGCGATATAATTCGCTAATATTATCATGATTTTGTTAACCTTTGCTTTTGTCCTTGGTCAATTAAAAAGTTTTAAGGATATAGATGTAGTGTTATATGAAGCAAGTAACTGTATTGGATAAAATTATCAAGTCTTGAGGGGTATAGATGCAATGCTATCATAAGTTTTCCCAATATTAATTAAAAATCTTTAGATGGAACTAAAAGAATTTTGTGAAAAAATTTCAAGCAAGCATCAAAATAATCTCATTCTATTCTCACATACAATATAATATTCTTTGTTAGAGAATTTTAAACTAGTATCTAGTTTCAAGCTTATGTTAGTGTTGTTAGATTGGTTAGGGTTTCATTTCGTTTGCTGTTTCCACATCTATGTTAAAATGTGAAATGGTTGACCTTCATATCATATGCGTGCTGATGAAATTTCAAGTGTGGGAAACATCAGCATATATGTCCGTACATAATGTTTGTATATGGTGGTGTGTGATAAGTGCTAACATATATGGTGCATTACGTAAAAGAAAGGTGATGAAGAATATATCAGCTGTCAAGCCACTTAGGGCGCATTAGAATATGTCAAATTGAAAATGTCGGACTCAATCCATTGTTATATTGTTTGGTTCGTTATGTTAAGTGGGCTATCTAACTCATCATTCTCAGTTTATATCGTTTGGTTTATACGTAAAATTACATTCATATTCCTATGATAGGGTCGGGTTATTGTCTTGTACTGATTATTAAACTACCTACTTATTGTTGATTGTGAGAGGCCCATAAGACCGAATCGGACAGGTTGAATCACTGAATTAAAACTAGGATTGCAAACATCATATTAAGCCGGATTAACATTGGGTAAGTACCCTTAGAATGAGCTATGAAGTGTTTTAAGTCGTGCCTTTGTTGTTCTCAAAAATTGGCTGGTCTGAGCATTTTGCTATGCATTGTGCTTTTTGACATGGACTGGACTTTGTTTATGTTATTCCTTCTATTGTGGTTGGGCTTTACATTTAGTTTGCTTGGTCTTTTCTTTGTTTTTACGACGGGCCTATTACATTCCTTTGTTGTATTTTATAGGTCAGGCCCAGCCCACCTCACTTGTGTATATTCATAAATTTTATCAAAATATAAAGTAACGCACGTGTGATTCCTATTCTCAAAAAAGAAAGCAATTCTGAAACTATTTTGATGGTTGTCCAGTAGACTCCTTTTCTAGGACTATTCGCAAACTTGATGCTGTCATTATCATTAATAGTTGAAAAATAAGATATCCAATCCACTAATGCATTACAGGCTTCGAGTAGTACTAGTGCCAATATATGTTACGTTGGTGTCACAAGATCTTGGCACTGTGCAATAAAAATATAATAGCACCCAATATAGGAGAAAAGTGGGTTTCCACTATTGTGACTGATGATTCCATTGGCGCAACTAGATATGTTGTTAATGGGCATACAAAGAAAACGAATATAACGTATATATGCACCCACCAACTGTCAACATTGCAGTTGAGTGTGCGTGTTGTTCCAGCATTTTCTTTGATGTTATTTTCTCCCTCCCACAGTCCCACTCGTTCTTTTTTGCTCAACTTTTGAGGAGTAAACAAATGCCTTTGCCTTTGCCTTTGCCTTTTCAACTTTATCTCAATTATTTTGCCCTATCCATGACGCAAAACATCAAAAATTAAATCTTGGAGGGCCATATGCATGTCGGACATATGCATGACCACAGGAAGCTAGCTAATACCATTTTCAAATGATATTAAAGTAAACTCCTCATACTTTGAGTAATTATTAGCAGACTCCTTCAAATTTCTAAATAAAGAGAATTAGGGGTTCTACTTATAATAGTTGGTGAGTATGTACTCATTCAAACCTGAAAGGAGTCTGATTTTTCAATATTTAATTTAAAAGGTTTTAATGTAATTATTGAAACAGGAAAATATGTCATTTACTTATATGAAACTATAAGCAGTGTAATGTCATTATCTTTATTAAATATTTTCAGCGTCTTTCACTCCAGTATACCATGGAAATTTTAAATTGTTTATTCTATTTGCTAAAGTGTATTCTCCCACATTTGAATCGTTCCATACTTAATGAACTCGTAGCATCATTCGAGAAGCACCTCAGGAAATGACACGTCACTACACAAAGAAAAATTGGAGTGATTTCAAAGGTGGACCAAGAGATAAAACTAGTAAAGTTGGGTTTCACCTCAACGACCCCACGCCTCTTAAAATTGGACGGATATTATTCATACATGTTTTGACCTTACACAAAAAGAAAAAGAAAAAAAAGAGTTTTTTTTTATTAATACGACCCTGGGTCAATTATTTAATGCAGTAAAATAGTTTTGGTACAAGGAATATAAGAAAACGAAGTACGTGATACAACAGTAGAAATATCAAAAAGCAATGATGGTTGTAACCAATCTGGGCATGTATGCCAGATGTTGTAGCATGTTGTGGCGCTACGAGCTGTCATCTCTCCAAGTTTTGCAAGTGCGTCTGCTGATTGGTTTCTCTGTAGCTGAATGTTCCCGTGACCGTAGAGAAGCTAAATAGTCGGGTCCAAATATCCTGAACAAGACCTATGAGATGAGTCGGGTGCTCCTAAGTCCTGTCAAGACAATTCAACCTATATAGTGAATCTGTAACAACGACGAGATGTGTAATCCTCATATGGTGTGCAAGCGCCTGTCCATCTCTCAAAGTCTAAAATTCACAATTATTGGTTGAGTATCCCGCTAAGAGTTTTATCTAACCTTAAGAATTATGGAGCATGCGATAAATCTCGAAAGTGGACAATTTCCCATTAATTCTATCCTTTTAAAAATTGGGGCCCACAGCTCATCATAGACAAACATGACTCAACATTACTGGTATCCTAAATGTGGAGGGACCATTAGTGGGAATCAGTACTACATCTAAAAGGAATAATAAATTTAGACTTCTTGTTGTCAAAGTCATAGACTGGCTGTGGGCTCGCAGATTTGATGGGTTAGCTAAATGGGGCGATTCCATCCTGTCTCACATCAAACCACAATAATTGAAATGGGCCATGAATTTTCTTGCGTTTTGTTTTTTAATTCTTCTCTTTGCACATGACCTAATTAGAGACTGCTGGCCCAACAATTATACTTAGATTCTTCTTCTGATGTTGAATTACTATATCAAAACCTAGAACCCTCGAGCATATCTGGCACATCTCATCTTATGTGAGAGATGCAGACCTAAATCACAAGATTTATAGCAATTACGGATTTTTTTTCCCATTTTAGAGAAATTAAGCTGATGATGGATTTACTAGCGAAATCTAGAGCTTCAACCTTGTTGACCCGACCGAGCATCAACATACCTAACGTGGCCTAGTGGTATATTTGGTACTATACTTGGAAAACTTGTTCTAACGTGATTGAAAATGCATTTGCCGTGTGATCTTTCATCTCTTGTAATATGCAATTCTCGATCTTCCAACTCCGGCTACAACTATAAACTATTCCATTAGTTTACATAAATGACAAAATTTTCTACAAGAGACATAAGTTTTAAAATATGTTTAGTTTACTAATTGATTTTGTTAATTAGGCGGTCATATATATTGATTATTATTCTTTGAACTATTGATCATATATATATATATATATATATATATATATATATATATATATATATATATATATATATATATATATATATTTGTGCTGCACCACTATTATATAACAGTTGTGATGACGCTATATCAAGTAAAATACTGAAATACGGGAGAATATTGGAATATTATTAAGATTAGTTTAAGATTTAGTAACACGGTATTTGCAATTGATGGCCTTGAGATTTGGTCGATGACAGCAATAGCATGGAAATTAAAAGAGAATTTTGTAGGGGTCAAATTATTGAATAAACAAAAAATGTGACTCGAGCATCTTCACCAACAAAGGGAAACTTCCAAGCATGTGAATGTGCAATATGCTTTTCCACGATTATCCCAAGACTTGAAAGAAAAGGAAAACTTTGATTCTGTCACATAGATCACATCAATTATTTGCTTTCTCTTTTTATTTATCTATAAATAAATTCCACATTCAAACTTCCGTGAATTAAAAGATTAAATTGTCAATTGAGATTCGGAAGTTTGATGTTTGAATTGTTAATCAATATTTGTCACTCACGGAACCGTAAACTACAAGCATTGGCGACTGATCATGCATTAATGAATTTCTCTTATAATTAATTCAGCTTGCTTTTACGGAATCTACAAGTTTCTTTGTTACGCGTGTGTAATTAAAAATTGTTAGAGATGTTCATCATATTATGCGGTATATATATGTACAAATAAACGTTCAATATTGTAACTGAAAAATCCTTGTAAGAAAATAATGGAAAAGTGAATAAGAATAAGTATATATATTTTGTAAAGTAGAATGAAGTGTTTGTGTGCATGGAGGGACAAAAATGTCCCCTTGCAGAATGCCCCACATCAGAGATCCCCACATCATTAGTATAGAATCCTTTCAGATGCTGTTTTGATAATCTGCCAAGTACAATGGTCCCAAAATGAAGGACCACAAATATCTGTTAAATCCCACTCTTTATTCTCTCGGAAAAAGAAATAGAAAATCGTTTCCCCCTAATTTCTTATGATATTTACCATTTCTACTTAAATAAAACCAAATTCCTTAGTTAATGCAAGATAACTTTCTAAGTAGTACATATGGAGAAGGGGGATTGGAAAATACAACTTACACTTGATGAAATATCAAAATACAGAATTTGTTGTAATTACTAATTATAGCGGACAAATCTCCAAATGTGATATGCTCATCATGAGTTCGAATAAGTCATGTTAATTATTATGCTCATATAGTTATTAAGAGTTTCTTCTGTTAATATTTGCGCAACAATTCTTCTCTCGAGGGCTTACACGAATCTGTAAATGAAATTAAACCTTATAATTAATTTGAGTAGCCGACAAGGTACTAGCAACTAAACAAATTAGTTAAGTTTGCAGCAAACGAAATTATTATGTCAGTCCGTTACGGGTTCAGATCAGCATGTGCTATAGTGGATGAAATATTATATAATCGGCCTCAATTTTTTTTAATTTTTTTTGATAGGAACCGGAAGATTTATTCAAGCACCAAATATGTACACAGTGTTGCAGGAAGTCGGGGAGTGGGATGGGCGGGTATATGTACAATCAAAATCCTCCATTACAAACGACCATAACCAATCAGGACAACCCGTCTAGTGTTGGGATTTTTATTTAGGCATTGAGGCCTTAAAAAATGCAATTGAGAATTGGGCCCAATTGAGTGAGCCCAAAATAAAAATAGTGTGAATAAAATTGCCTTAAGGCACATGAGTAAGTGGGAAGAGTCCCACATAGGAAAAAGTTCACATTTTGAGTATGTTTATCTACAAACAAACATCAAGATGGTGTAGTGAACTTGAGAAGATAGGCTCCTCGCGCCGTCGTCGTCGTCCGTCCGTCTCGACTCGACTCGCCTCGTCGCGCCGCGCCGCGCCGCGCGTGTCCCTGCCGGGAAGGTAATAAAACTGAATTAAGTATTCAATTAATTCGAATTCAAATTCGGTCAACTTCACACTTAAATTGTCGTTAATTGCTGAACGGTTTTTTCAGCTTAATGACGCGACTTAATTGCTCAAATCGTGTGTACTAATTGATTCCCCTCCTTAATGTGATTTGTGGCTGTTACATGTTTTACCACCTATAAAAGGAGGCCTGCAGGCTCCTTGTTTTTCATCCAAAAAATCTCATAGCATATTTCATACACTACAAAGCGTTCTGCAATATCACAAACGTTCGACTGAGGGAATATCTTCTGCTTCAAAGTATTCCGGGCGATAGACGTTGTACCTTGGAGTTCGGTGTCGTTTGAGGGCTCGAAGCATTTAGCCGGACATATTGAACTTAAGGGGAAAGGGTCAAACCCTTGCCTCGTCTGAAACTTCATCGATTTTCTGCAAAATTCGTCTTGAGGTTTTTCTTGTTTAGTTTTATGCACTCTTGTATTTTCTGTAATCTGTTATGCTTTATTTGTTGTAAGTTTATGTTTGTATCTGGAAATATATGTTGAATGTTTTGATTTAAACGTATCGTATCACCAACAATCTTAAGTTCAATATCATGCTTATATGTTTAAATCTCTCGTATGATATGCACGTTCATATGCTTTAGGTTCTGCTTTTTTCCAGATACGGTTTTAGCTGCTATTCTGCTTTCTGTGCACTAGTTTAGCTGCTATTCTGTTTGAGCCTGTTTCTGCAAAATTTTCAGAAAGTGTTTTGCATTCTGTTGTGAGTTTGGAATAGTTTTATAAGCTGGTTTCATTCTGGTTATATCGGCTATTGTTTCTGGGTTTTCAAAGGTGTTCTGTACTGTTGCTATTCATTCTAAAATAAACTGATTTTAAGTTCTGGGCACTGTTCGTGCGGCTTTAAATTTTTTTAAGTTCTGGGCACCTGTTTTGTTTTTCAAAGTTTCAGGGTGTGTGTTTTTTTTAGCTTCTAGTTAGTTTCTGGGTTTTGTTTGGTTGTTCATAATCTTTACTGGAAGGTTTTAAAATAAAACGTTTTCTGCCTCAAAGGGGTTTCGAACCTTGCACCTCTCCTAACCTTTCCCTTGCATTAACCATTTGGTCAACTGTCTTTATTGTGATTATTGTGAGCAGTTATTATATTAGTCTCTTATGCTGGCAGTTACTTTATATGCATGCTAGTACGTTCTTTTGTGCTCAATTTGCTTTAATTCTTGCTTTGATTTCTCTAGCACGTGTACATGCTTATGTGTCTTATTTATTAGTGCAAAAATTTATAAGAATTGTTGACGAGTAATTTGGAAAAATTGCAAAAGAACCCCTTATTTTGTGAAATTCCAAGTATTGAGACTTGAGAATTATTGTGAAGGAAATTCAAAGTGAGAATACATATACGGATTGTTCTGTCTAGAAAAGTGGTACTTAAGAGGATTCGTCCCACCACCGGACTGGGAACTTAATATTCTGTCAGGATTCTGGTTCTAACACGGGCTTAAAAAACCCACCAGAAAAAAACCGAGAATATCTGTATAAGTATTTGAGTTGAGAATTTTCAGCATAATAATCATTTATCTGATTGTGTGACTTATTTGATTATAGATATGTCTGCTGAAAACTCTGTGAACGTCGAGAGCTCCCAAAACAGGGCTAGCGGTACTGAGGCCGTTACGCCGGTCATGAGGACCAACATGTCGTTTCAGGAGAAACCGGAAAAGTTCATGGGTTCCAACTTCAAACGTTGGCAACAGAAAATGCTGTTTTATTTAACAACCCTGAACTTGGCCGGTTTTCTTACTGATAAGAAACCTGTGGAGGATCCTGAGGATCCCAGATCTGCTGCAGTCGTGAAGACATGGACTGACAATGACTTCCTCTGTCGCAACTGTGTGCTTAACTCTCTAGACGATGCACTTTTTAGCGTGTATTCCCCAAAGACTACCGCAAGGGAGCTTTGGGAATCGTTGGAGAAAAAGTACACTGTTGACAATGCTAGTGCAAAGAAATTTGTGGCTAGGCGATTCCATGACTACCGAATGGTGGATGGAAAGAGTGTGGTCACGCAATGTGAAGAGTTGCAGCTGATCTTTCACGAGCTTGGTGCTGAAGGTATGGGCCTGACTGATTCGTTCCAAGTGGCGATGGTGATTGAAAAATTGCCACCTTCATGGAAGGATTTCAAAAGCTACCTGATGCACAAGAGAAAGGTGATGAGCCTTGAGGATCTTGTTACAAAACTCAGGATCGAACAAGATGATCGAAAGGCTGACAAGAAATCAAGCGGCATGATTTCAAAAGCTAATCTGGTTGAGACTGGAGAAAGCTCACGTGGGACTAAACGGAAACATGCAAATGTTTCTAAGGGAGAGTCTGAGAAAAAGTTCACTGGCAACTGCTATATCTGCGACAAACCTGGCCACAAAGCTGTGGATTGTCGTCAGCGTCCCAAAAAGGACGAAAAGAAGAAAGCAGTGAAGAAAGGAAAAGGCAAGAAGGCGCATGCAAATGTAGCTGAAGCAGGCCAACACTCTGACGACGAGAAACACTTCAGTGCAGTGGTGTCAGAGGTCAATCTGGTTGGAGGAAACTCCAAAGAATGGTGGTTGGACACGGGGGCCACTCGCCACATCTGCATCAATAGGTGGATGTTCAAGACCTATCAACCTCTGGAGAACGAGAAGTGTTACATGGGGAACTCTTCATTCTCTAAAGTGGAAGGCAAGGGAACGGTGGTGCTGAAAATGACCTCGGGAAAGGAGCTGACCCTGAACGAGGTACTCCATGTTCCAGACGTCCGGAAGAATCTGATTTCTGGAGGGGTGATGAGCAGGAAGGGTTTCAGGATTGTCATTGAGTCTGGCAAGGCTATCCTGACTAAGGGTGGAGTGTTTTTAGGCAAGGGCTATGAGTCGAACAATATGTTCAAAATGTCTGTAGCGACTCTAGCTCCTAAGGCTAAGGGGAAGGGTAGTGGTGAGGCTAGCTCTTCTGTTGTAACCACTGATGTTAAGAAATCTGCCCAAGAGGCTAATAAAGTTAATTCCGATTATTCTTTTGCGTCTTTATGGCATGGTAGATTAGGACATGTGAACTTTAAGTCGTTACAAAGATTAATTTCACTAAATCTAATACCAAAATTTAACATCAATCGCAAACATAAGTGTGAGACTTGTGTTGAAGCAAAATTAGCCAAGTCTTCATTCCACTCTATAGAAAGAAGCACTGAACCGTTGAGTTTGATTCATACTGATGTATGTGATCTAAAATCTGTGCAATCTAGAGGAGGTAAAAGTTATTTCATAACGTTTATCGATGATTGTACAAGATATTGCTATGTTTACTTAATGAGAAGTAAAGACGAAGCAATTGACATGTTCATTCTTTATGAGAATGAAGTTGAAAACCAACTTGGTAAGAAGATAAAAAATCTTCGAAGTGACCGAGGAGGTGAATATGAGTCTCCATTTGCACAACTCTGTGCTGAGAATGGAATCATTCATCAAACTACGGCGCCATATTCTCCCGAGCAAAATGGAATTGCAGAAAGGAAGAATAGAACGCTTAAAGAAATGATGAATGCAATGCTCATAAGTTCTGGTTTACCACAGAACATGTGGGGGGAAGCTATTCTCTCCGCCAACTATGTGCTAAACAGACTACCGCACAAAAAGTTGGATAAAACGCCCTATGAATTGTGGAAAGGTCACGCGCCTAGCTACAAGTTCTTAAGGGTTTGGGGCTGTCTAGCAAAGGTTCCCATTCCTCCCCCTAAAAGGACAAGGATAGGACCTAAGACAGTTGACTGTGTATTCATCGGATATGCGCAGGATAGTAGCGCCTATCGATTTCTGATACACAAGTCAGATAACTCTGAAATGAGTGTAAATACTATCATTGAAGCTCGAGATGCTTCTTTCTTCGAGGAGATATTTCCCCACAAAACTCGATCCGTGAAGGAATATGAAAGAAATGTGGGGGAGAGTGAATCTCAAGAAAAAGAAGACGAAAATCCGAGAAGAAGTAAAAGGGCAAGAAAGGAGAAATCTTTTGGCCCAGACTTTCTGACATACGTGTTAGAAAATGAACCGACATCTTTCAAAGAAGCAATGTCTTCACCAGACTCAGTCTTTTGGAAAGAAGCGGTAAATAGTGAGATTGATTCGATCTTACAAAACCATACTTGGGAACTAGTGAATCTTCCTGAGGGAAGTAAACCGTTAGGTAGCAAGTGGATCTTCAAGAGGAAGATGAAGGCAGATGGTACCGTTGACAAGTACAAGGCAAGGCTTGTAGTTAAGGGGTATAGCCAAACTGAAGGTGTCGATTATTTCGATACCTATGCTCCTGTCTCTAGCAAAACGTCAATCAGGTTGATCATTGCTTTTGCGGCTCTGTTTAATCTCGAGATCCATCAAATGGATGTGAAAACGGCGTTTTTGAATGGAGAACTAGAAGAGGAGATTTACATGGAACAACCTGAAGGGTTTGTGGTTCCAGGTAAAGAACACCAGGTGTGTAAACTTGTAAAATCTTTATATGGATTGAAACAAGCACCAAAACAGTGGCACGAAAGATTTGACAATGTGATGATGTCAAACGGCTTTCGAATAAATCAGTGCGATAAATGTGTCTACGTGAAAGGAGACGAAAAGGACTATGTAATAGTTTGTCTCTACGTAGATGACATGATAATCGTGGGTAATAATAATAATATCAAAATTACCAAGAAAATGTTGTCAAAGAATTTTGACATGAAAGACTTAGGTCTTGCTGATGTAATCCTTGGGATGAAAATCACCAAGACTTCAGATGGGTATACACTTTCCCAAAGTCATTACATCGAGAAAATTCTTGATAAATTCGACAAAGGAAGTGATGCCATAGCAAGAACACCAATTGAAGTGGTGTTCAATACGCACAAAAATCCTGGAGAAGGTGTGCGTCAATTGGAATATTCAAGGATCATAGGCAGTCTAATGTATCTCATGAACTGCACTAGACCTGATATCGCAAACTCAGTAAATAGACTGAGCAGGTATACAATCAATCCAAATGAAGAGCATTGGAAAGCGATAGTTAGAGTTCTCAGATATCTGAGATACACTGCTAACTATGGATTGCATTATACCAGAGATCCAGTGGTCATAGAAGGATATTCTGATGCAAACTGGATAGCGGATTCCAAGAATATACATTCCACGAGTGGATATGTATTCACCATTGGAGGTGCTTCGATTTCATGGAAATCGTGTAAGCAAACCTGCATAGCTAGATCAACCATGGAATCAGAATTCATAGCGTTAGATCTCGCGGCAGATGAGGCTGATTGGCTTCGGAATTTTCTTCAAGATATTCCGATGTGGCCAAAACCAGTGCCTCCTATTAGCATACACTGTGATAGTACTGCAGCTATAGGAAGAGCCCAAAATAGCATATATAATGGGAAGTCTCGACATATTCGTCGAAGACATAAAAGCGTACGTCAGTTACTGAAAACTGGTGTGATATCCTTAGAGTTTGTGAGATCTAAAGAAAATCTAGCAGACCCATTGACGAAAGGTCTTCAGAAAGACTTAGTAGTAAATTCATCGAGGGGAATGGGATTGAAGCCCATGAAAGACTTACATCCATGATGGCAACCCAACTTGAATTGGAAACCCCAATTTGCAAGTTCAATGGGACAACCGAATTGTGGACATGAGGTCGAACAAAGCACTCGGGGAATCGAGTCCCTACCCTATTCCTATGATGAAAGAGTGATAGACCTGTACATGGTAAGGAAAACTATAAGTTTTAATGATCCTCATGACTTGTGAATACAAGTGGGATATGACAGGATATCCTTTATGAGAGATCACCTATATCGAATGAGAAGGGGGCCGCTTCTATGAGATGAGTTAAAGGGCTAAATCTCTAGAGCATTCGATGAAAGACTACAAGGCAGTCCACGGCCAAAATGGACACAACGAATGGACTAATGTGATATTGGAATGAGTTGTGTGAGTATCATTGTCTTGGTATACACAAAACGCCGAGCAGTTCAAGGCATCGCGTCCACTGATTGGCAAGTATATCCGATGGTATTTCACTAAGGAAGGTTCAAGGCTGATAACCACCTTTCCTGATGCGACGAGTTCCGGCAGAACTCTTGAATTGCATATAGCATTGCTAGGCTCATGTGCATTTTCAGCCAATTACATTCATGTGGGGGATTGTTGGGATTTTTATTTAGGCATTGAGGCCTTAAAAAATGCAATTGAGAATTGGGCCCAATTGAGTGAGCCCAAAATAAAAATAGTGTGAATAAAATTGCCTTAAGGCACATGAGTAAGTGGGAAGAGTCCCACATAGGAAAAAGTTCACATTTTGAGTATGTTTATCTACAAACAAACATCAAGATGGTGTAGTGAACTTGAGAAGATAGGCTCCTCGCGCCGTCGTCGTCGTCCGTCCGTCTCGACTCGACTCGCCTCGCCTCGCCTCGCCTCGTCGCGTCGCGTCGCGTCGCGCGTGTCCCTGCCGGGAAGGCAGCCTAATCTTTTTGGTGAAAATTTATTTATTTTAATAAATAATAAAAATGTAAAAATTTATTTATTTTAATAAATAATAAAAATGTAATAAAACTGAATTAAGAATTCAATTAATTCGAATTCAAATTCGGTCAACTTCACACTTAAATTGTCGTTAATTGCTGAACGGTTTTTCAGCTTAATGACGCGACTTAATTGCTCAAATCGTGTGTACTAATTGATTCCCCTCCTTAATGTGATTTGTGGCTGTTACATGTTTTACCACCTATAAAAGGAGGCCTGCAGGCTCCTTGTTTTTCATCCAAAAAATCTCATAGCATATTTCATACACTACAAAGCGTTCTGCAATATCACAAACGTTCGACTGAGGGAATATCTTCTGCTTCAAAGTATTCCGGGCGATAGACGTTGTACCTTGGAGTTCGGTGTCGTTTGAGGGCTCGAAGCATTTAGCCGGACATATTGAACTTAAGGGGAAAGGGTCAAACCCTTGCCTCGTCTGAAACTTCATCGATTTTCTGCAAAATTCGTCTTGAGGTTTTTCTTGTTTAGTTTTATGCACTCTTGTATTTTCTGTAATCTGTTATGCTTTATTTGTTGTAAGTTTATGTTTGTATCTGGAAATATATGTTGAATGTTTTGATTTAAACGTATCGTATCACCAACAATCTTAAGTTCAATATCATGCTTATATGTTTAAATCTCTCGTATGATATGCACGTTCATATGCTTTAGGTTCTGCTTTTTTCCAGATACGGTTTTAGCTGCTATTCTGCTTTCTGTGCACTAGTTTAGCTGCTATTCTGTTTGAGCCTGTTTCTGCAAAATTTTCAGAAAGTGTTTTGCATTCTGTTGTGAGTTTGGAATAGTTTTATAAGCTGGTTTCATTCTGGTTATATCGGCTATTGTTTCTGGGTTTTCAAAGGTGTTCTGTACTGTTGCTATTCATTCTAAAATAAACTGATTTTAAGTTCTGGGCACTGTTCGTGCGGCTTTAAATTTTTTTAAGTTCTGGGCACCTGTTTTGTTTTTCAAAGTTTCAGGGTGTGTGTTTTTTTTAGCTTCTAGTTAGTTTCTGGGTTTTGTTTGGTTGTTCATAATCTTTACTGGAAGGTTTTAAAATAAAACGTTTTCTGCCTCAAAGGGGTTTCGAACCTTGCACCTCTCCTAACCTTTCCCTTGCATTAACCATTTGGTCAACTGTCTTTATTGTGATTATTGTGAGCAGTTATTATATTAGTCTCTTATGCTGGCAGTTACTTTATATGCATGCTAGTACGTTCTTTTGTGCTCAATTTGCTTTAATTCTTGCTTTGATTTCTCTAGCACGTGTACATGCTTATGTGTCTTATTTATTAGTGCAAAAATTTATAAGAATTGTTGACGAGTAATTTGGAAAAATTGCAAAAGAACCCCTTATTTTGTGAAATTCCAAGTATTGAGACTTGAGAATTATTGTGAAGGAAATTCAAAGTGAGAATACATATACGGATTGTTCTGTCTAGAAAAGTGGTACTTAAGAGGATTCGTCCCACCACCGGACTGGGAACTTAATATTCTGTCAGGATTCTGGTTCTAACACGGGCTTAAAAAACCCACCAGAAAAAAACCGAGAATATCTGTATAAGTATTTGAGTTGAGAATTTTCAGCATAATAATCATTTATCTGATTGTGTGACTTATTTGATTATAGATATGTCTGCTGAAAACTCTGTGAACGTCGAGAGCTCCCAAAACAGGGCTAGCGGTACTGAGGCCGTTACGCCGGTCATGAGGACCAACATGTCGTTTCAGGAGAAACCGGAAAAGTTCATGGGTTCCAACTTCAAACGTTGGCAACAGAAAATGCTGTTTTATTTAACAACCCTGAACTTGGCCGGTTTTCTTACTGATAAGAAACCTGTGGAGGATCCTGAGGATCCCAGATCTGCTGCAGTCGTGAAGACATGGACTGACAATGACTTCCTCTGTCGCAACTGTGTGCTTAACTCTCTAGACGATGCACTTTTTAGCGTGTATTCCCCAAAGACTACCGCAAGGGAGCTTTGGGAATCGTTGGAGAAAAAGTACACTGTTGACAATGCTAGTGCAAAGAAATTTGTGGCTAGGCGATTCCATGACTACCGAATGGTGGATGGAAAGAGTGTGGTCACGCAATGTGAAGAGTTGCAGCTGATCTTTCACGAGCTTGGTGCTGAAGGTATGGGCCTGACTGATTCGTTCCAAGTGGCGATGGTGATTGAAAAATTGCCACCTTCATGGAAGGATTTCAAAAGCTACCTGATGCACAAGAGAAAGGTGATGAGCCTTGAGGATCTTGTTACAAAACTCAGGATCGAACAAGATGATCGAAAGGCTGACAAGAAATCAAGCGGCATGATTTCAAAAGCTAATCTGGTTGAGACTGGAGAAAGCTCACGTGGGACTAAACGGAAACATGCAAATGTTTCTAAGGGAGAGTCTGAGAAAAAGTTCACTGGCAACTGCTATATCTGCGACAAACCTGGCCACAAAGCTGTGGATTGTCGTCAGCGTCCCAAAAAGGACGAAAAGAAGAAAGCAGTGAAGAAAGGAAAAGGCAAGAAGGCGCATGCAAATGTAGCTGAAGCAGGCCAACACTCTGACGACGAGAAACACTTCAGTGCAGTGGTGTCAGAGGTCAATCTGGTTGGAGGAAACTCCAAAGAATGGTGGTTGGACACGGGGGCCACTCGCCACATCTGCATCAATAGGTGGATGTTCAAGACCTATCAACCTCTGGAGAACGAGAAGTGTTACATGGGGAACTCTTCATTCTCTAAAGTGGAAGGCAAGGGAACGGTGGTGCTGAAAATGACCTCGGGAAAGGAGCTGACCCTGAACGAGGTACTCCATGTTCCAGACGTCCGGAAGAATCTGATTTCTGGAGGGGTGATGAGCAGGAAGGGTTTCAGGATTGTCATTGAGTCTGGCAAGGCTATCCTGACTAAGGGTGGAGTGTTTTTAGGCAAGGGCTATGAGTCGAACAATATGTTCAAAATGTCTGTAGCGACTCTAGCTCCTAAGGCTAAGGGGAAGGGTAGTGGTGAGGCTAGCTCTTCTGTTGTAACCACTGATGTTAAGAAATCTGCCCAAGAGGCTAATAAAGTTAATTCCGATTATTCTTTTGCGTCTTTATGGCATGGTAGATTAGGACATGTGAACTTTAAGTCGTTACAAAGATTAATTTCACTAAATCTAATACCAAAATTTAACATCAATCGCAAACATAAGTGTGAGACTTGTGTTGAAGCAAAATTAGCCAAGTCTTCATTCCACTCTATAGAAAGAAGCACTGAACCGTTGAGTTTGATTCATACTGATGTATGTGATCTAAAATCTGTGCAATCTAGAGGAGGTAAAAGTTATTTCATAACGTTTATCGATGATTGTACAAGATATTGCTATGTTTACTTAATGAGAAGTAAAGACGAAGCAATTGACATGTTCATTCTTTATGAGAATGAAGTTGAAAACCAACTTGGTAAGAAGATAAAAAATCTTCGAAGTGACCGAGGAGGTGAATATGAGTCTCCATTTGCACAACTCTGTGCTGAGAATGGAATCATTCATCAAACTACGGCGCCATATTCTCCCGAGCAAAATGGAATTGCAGAAAGGAAGAATAGAACGCTTAAAGAAATGATGAATGCAATGCTCATAAGTTCTGGTTTACCACAGAACATGTGGGGGGAAGCTATTCTCTCCGCCAACTATGTGCTAAACAGACTACCGCACAAAAAGTTGGATAAAACGCCCTATGAATTGTGGAAAGGTCACGCGCCTAGCTACAAGTTCTTAAGGGTTTGGGGCTGTCTAGCAAAGGTTCCCATTCCTCCCCCTAAAAGGACAAGGATAGGACCTAAGACAGTTGACTGTGTATTCATCGGATATGCGCAGGATAGTGGCGCCTATCGATTTCTGATACACAAGTCAGATAACTCTGAAATGAGTGTAAATACTATCATTGAAGCTCGAGATGCTTCTTTCTTCGAGGAGATATTTCCCCACAAAACTCGATCCGTGAAGGAATATGAAAGAAATGTGGGGGAGAGTGAATCTCAAGAAAAAGAAGACGAAAATCCGAGAAGAAGTAAAAGGGCAAGAAAGGAGAAATCTTTTGGCCCAGACTTTCTGACATACGTGTTAGAAAATGAACCGACATCTTTCAAAGAAGCAATGTCTTCACCAGACTCAGTCTTTTGGAAAGAAGCGGTAAATAGTGAGATTGATTCGATCTTACAAAACCATACTTGGGAACTAGTGAATCTTCCTGAGGGAAGTAAACCGTTAGGTAGCAAGTGGATCTTCAAGAGGAAGATGAAGGCAGATGGTACCGTTGACAAGTACAAGGCAAGGCTTGTAGTTAAGGGGTATAGCCAAACTGAAGGTGTCGATTATTTCGATACCTATGCTCCTGTCTCTAGCAAAACGTCAATCAGGTTGATCATTGCTTTTGCGGCTCTGTTTAATCTCGAGATCCATCAAATGGATGTGAAAACGGCGTTTTTGAATGGAGAACTAGAAGAGGAGATTTACATGGAACAACCTGAAGGGTTTGTGGTTCCAGGTAAAGAACACCAGGTGTGTAAACTTGTAAAATCTTTATATGGATTGAAACAAGCACCAAAACAGTGGCACGAAAGATTTGACAATGTGATGATGTCAAACGGCTTTCGAATAAATCAGTGCGATAAATGTGTCTACGTGAAAGGAGACGAAAAGGACTATGTAATAGTTTGTCTCTACGTAGATGACATGATAATCGTGGGTAATAATAATAATATCAAAATTACCAAGAAAATGTTGTCAAAGAATTTTGACATGAAAGACTTAGGTCTTGCTGATGTAATCCTTGGGATGAAAATCACCAAGACTTCAGATGGGTATACACTTTCCCAAAGTCATTACATCGAGAAAATTCTTGATAAATTCGACAAAGGAAGTGATGCCATAGCAAGAACACCAATTGAAGTGGTGTTCAATACGCACAAAAATCCTGGAGAAGGTGTGCGTCAATTGGAATATTCAAGGATCATAGGCAGTCTAATGTATCTCATGAACTGCACTAGACCTGATATCGCAAACTCAGTAAATAGACTGAGCAGGTATACAATCAATCCAAATGAAGAGCATTGGAAAGCGATAGTTAGAGTTCTCAGATATCTGAGATACACTGCTAACTATGGATTGCATTATACCAGAGATCCAGTGGTCATAGAAGGATATTCTGATGCAAACTGGATAGCGGATTCCAAGAATATACATTCCACGAGTGGATATGTATTCACCATTGGAGGTGCTTCGATTTCATGGAAATCGTGTAAGCAAACCTGCATAGCTAGATCAACCATGGAATCAGAATTCATAGCGTTAGATCTCGCGGCAGATGAGGCTGATTGGCTTCGGAATTTTCTTCAAGATATTCCGATGTGGCCAAAACCAGTGCCTCCTATTAGCATACACTGTGATAGTACTGCAGCTATAGGAAGAGCCCAAAATAGCATATATAATGGGAAGTCTCGACATATTCGTCGAAGACATAAAAGCGTACGTCAGTTACTGAAAACTGGTGTGATATCCTTAGAGTTTGTGAGATCTAAAGAAAATCTAGCAGACCCATTGACGAAAGGTCTTCAGAAAGACTTAGTAGTAAATTCATCGAGGGGAATGGGATTGAAGCCCATGAAAGACTTACATCCATGATGGCAACCCAACTTGAATTGGAAACCCCAATTTGCAAGTTCAATGGGACAACCGAATTGTGGACATGAGGTCGAACAAAGCACTCGGGGAATCGAGTCCCTACCCTATTCCTATGATGAAAGAGTGATAGACCTGTACATGGTAAGGAAAACTATAAGTTTTAATGATCCTCATGACTTGTGAATACAAGTGGGATATGACAGGATATCCTTTATGAGAGATCACCTATATCGAATGAGAAGGGGGCCGCTTCTATGAGATGAGTTAAAGGGCTAAATCTCTAGAGCATTCGATGAAAGACTACAAGGCAGTCCACGGCCAAAATGGACACAACGAATGGACTAATGTGATATTGGAATGAGTTGTGTGAGTATCATTGTCTTGGTATACACAAAACGCCGAGCAGTTCAAGGCATCGCGTCCACTGATTGGCAAGTATATCCGATGGTATTTCACTAAGGAAGGTTCAAGGCTGATAACCACCTTTCCTGATGCGACGAGTTCCGGCAGAACTCTTGAATTGCATATAGCATTGCTAGGCTCATGTGCATTTTCAGCCAATTACATTCATGTGGGGGATTGTTGGGATTTTTATTTAGGCATTGAGGCCTTAAAAAATGCAATTGAGAATTGGGCCCAATTGAGTGAGCCCAAAATAAAAATAGTGTGAATAAAATTGCCTTAAGGCACATGAGTAAGTGGGAAGAGTCCCACATAGGAAAAAGTTCACATTTTGAGTATGTTTATCTACAAACAAACATCAAGATGGTGTAGTGAACTTGAGAAGATAGGCTCCTCGCGCCGTCGTCGTCGTCCGTCCGTCTCGACTCGACTCGCCTCGCCTCGCCTCGCCTCGTCGCGTCGCGTCGCGCGTGTCCCTGCCGGGAAGGCAGCCTAATCTTTTTGGTGAAAATTTATTTATTTTAATAAATAATAAAAATGTAATAAAACTGAATTAAGAATTCAATTAATTCGAATTCAAATTCGGTCAACTTCACACTTAAATTGTCGTTAATTGCTGAACGGTTTTTTCAGCTTAATGACGCGACTTAATTGCTCAAATCGTGTGTACTAATTGATTCCCCTCCTTAATGTGATTTGTGGCTGTTACATGTTTTACCACCTATAAAAGGAGGCCTGCAGGCTCCTTGTTTTTCATCCAAAAAATCTCATAGCATATTTCATACACTACAAAGCGTTCTGCAATATCACAAACGTTCGACTGAGGGAATATCTTCTGCTTCAAAGTATTCCGGGCGATAGACGTTGTACCTTGGAGTTCGGTGTCGTTTGAGGGCTCGAAGCATTTAGCCGGACATATTGAACTTAAGGGGAAAGGGTCAAACCCTTGCCTCGTCTGAAACTTCATCGATTTTCTGCAAAATTCGTCTTGAGGTTTTTCTTGTTTAGTTTTATGCACTCTTGTATTTTCTGTAATCTGTTATGCTTTATTTGTT
This sequence comes from Misopates orontium, assembly GCA_946800315.1. Classification (NCBI taxonomy): domain Eukaryota; kingdom Viridiplantae; phylum Streptophyta; class Magnoliopsida; order Lamiales; family Plantaginaceae; genus Misopates; species Misopates orontium. Next base: position 8,816,730 of record OX326951.1, read on the forward strand.
GTAAGTTTATGTTTGTATCTGGAAATATATGTTGAATGTTTTGATTTAAACGTATCGTATCACCAACATCTAGTACATACAATCTAAAGCTGGCTGGACACCGTTAACAAAAAGATCCTGATCTGATCCCCTACGTGCTAAACAGTCGGCAATCGGCCTCAATTATTATTGTAGCATGCATGAGATATTGATAATCGAGTCATATAGTTAATCTACCAGACTCAGAAAGAAGCGAAAGGTATAAGTAGACAAACAGAAAGTAAAAAAAAAAGACAAATTAATAAATCAAATCAGATTCACACATGCATTGAATCTGCAGTGTTCTGACACCTCCAACTACGTACGTACATATATAAGTTTACTATAGGCTCTGCTCTGTATAAGGGTTGATTTCTTCGTTGTTATGCAGTACCTGCAAAGAAACAACGAATCAAAAATTGGAGGTGGAGTGGACCACTTTAGTTAAAGAGGGACTAGTCTTATAAATTATAATTAAGAAACTATTATATTTATACTCTCACTATTCACATAAATACTCCTTTAAAGTTGAAAAAACATTATAATGAAACTCCCCGAATATAATAAAAACACCCCATCTAGAATTTGAAAAATATTATCAATAGAGACCATTATTCTATGTGTTTTTTTAATAGCTTGACGAGATGTACATGTATGTAGTTGTTTAAATAGTAATGATTTTTTTTTTTGAATTTACATGAAACTTCATGTGATGTACGTTGGTGTAATTATCTTCTTGAAATTAACTTCCAACTTGGCCGACAGATTGAGGCAGAAAGTAGTCCTTAACTTTGTCTTAAGCGCGGCCCATGCAAAGATATTAATTAGTTATTTACTCTAGTTCACTGAAAAAGATCCACCAATTCAGCTAATATCGCAGATTCTTGGTAAGCCACATGTCATATGTTGACCCTGTTCCAGTATTTACTTTGACTGTGACATGCACCAATATAATCACGGAAAAACAATTGGATAAACATAAACATATACATATATATATATATATATATATATATATATATATATATATATATATATATACACATACAGAAAATAATGGGATAATTATTATTATACTTCCTTAGGTTTGGTACAATTATAAAATCTCCTCCTATGAAACTAATCACCTTTATAAATGCGGATGCAATTCGCTAATATTATCATGATTTTTTGATCAACTTTTGCTTTTGTCCTTGGTCAATTAAAAGTTTTAAGGATATAGATGTATTGTTATATGAAGCAAGTAACTGTATTGGATAAAATTATCAAGTCTGGAGGGGTATAGATGCAATGCTATCGTAAGTTTTCACAATATAATTAGTTTAAAATCTTTAGATGGAACTAAAGAATTTTGTGAAATAATTTCAAGCAAGCATCAAAATAATCTCATTCTATTCTCACATATTCGTTATAGAATTTTAAACTAGTATCTAGTTTCAAGCTTATGTTAGTGTTTTGAGATTGGGTAGCGCTTTAAAGTAATATAGAGCATAGATATAACATTACATTTCCTTTCTCGTGAAACTTAACATATCCATTTAAAACATCCCTACTTATATAACATTACTTTAACTGTCACTCCCTCAAATTTTAAATAACGTAGAGGCAAAATTTGAAGTTTATATTATTATATGATCGATCACATCAATAAATTTCTAACATTATTTGTTTTGAAGTTGTGTTATTGTAATTCTCCAAACCTCAAGTACACCAAACTTCAGGGATATAGCTGTAATTATCCCATAAGTAATTGTCTTGAATAATAGCAAGAATACTGTCACATATTAAACTATAGGCACATTTCAATCATTATAGTAACTTATAAGTTATAAAGCCTCCATAAATTGATCTCTTTAGAAATTAATAATTTTGTCGTTGCATAGATGAATATGGATATTTCTTTTTAGGTTTTGATAAGATAAAGGAAATTATATTGCCGTTTTCATTATCTATAAGAAGTCAAGAAACATTGTACTAAAATATTTTTTTTAATAAAAAAACCGGTTTCACTGTCACAGTGCCTCCTTTTCTCATGCCACATTAATTATCAATATTAATAACAATCAGTGCAATTTTTTTTTTTTTTTTGTTGTTAAATAAGGAAAAAGATTAAGGCCAAAGGAGATGATTCCAGGAAAACGAGTCTCTGTTCTCGGAGTCATAGTCCATGGCCATGCATGTGCATTTCACATTCTGAATTTGTTTTTTGTTGATGACAAGAAAATATGGAAGACTAGGGGAAATTCATGGAAAGAGGAGTTGCATGAAAAAAGGGCAAACAAACAAAGAGTAAAACTACAAAAAGTAAATGTATATGTACAATAGAGAAAGTTAAATGCGCCTTCAATTTCCACTGACAATTTTGTCTTCATTGTACCTTTACAGTGGCAATTTCTTTTTTAAAAGCAAAATATCATTCAAACTTAAATAAAGCACAGTTTTAGTCACCGAGAAAGAGGAACGGGTAGTATGTGATACAATGCAGTAATGTCAAAAGAAAAAAGTGTAATCATTCATTCAAGGCAAATGTCCCAAAAGTGAAAGTTGTGCATGGCTTCCAAAAGCTCTGTCGTCGTCTAGTCTAGTCTATCAGTCTGTGATGAAGCCCCGAGTTTTGTCAGATGGTCTGCAACTGTACGTATTCAACTCCCTATAACGATATGTCCCTGTCACTGCTGCAAAACTGCTAAACATCTTTCGAATCTCAGTCGTCAGTCTCGCCAGGTGGGGGGAAGGGTCTTAGGTCCTGCTCACACAATATTGTAGAAGAAAAGGAAAACGGAAAAAGGAATCTGAAAAAGAGAGAAAGTGAGATCAATGAGATGTTTCATGAAAACTTATTTGAGAAAAAGGATTTTTTTTTTCTTCATTTTTCTGGCATCATTTTGATTTTCTAGAAAAGGTAGTAATTAAGTTCTGACTTATATATATATATATATATATATATATATATATATATATATATATATACATGTTTTTTATGAATTTATGCTATCTTAATTTTCGTAATAATCAACAACTAAAAATAATTTAATATAGTATTAGATGTTACATGCTCAACGTGCGATAAGTTAACATACTATAAGCTTGTATTATGAGAATTATAAGCTTGTAATTTTTTTTTATATGTAGGTGAAAAAACAAAGATTCTAAAAATATAGTTAACTCTATATTTTATTTTCTACATTTACTTTAAGATTGGATAGCTTAATTCATGTAAATTAACAAAATTGGAAATTTACCATAATAAAATTGACTTTTCTTATTTTCCAAATGTTTCCTATACTTTTTAACTGAAATTCACGACAGCCAAATGTTGAAATAACTTTTTGTTTCTAATTTTTTTTTTCCCTTTTTTCTTGGAAACCAAACTGGTCCTAAATGTTAAAAAGAGTACTTTTTGTAACATTTGATAGGTGAAGATATTATTCAAAGTAAGATTACAATACATAGAAATTGTCAATTTGCCCAAGGAAGTTATAAGGATGACAAACCAACACATGCACATTAATAATTTGTGTCGAGTCAGGATAAGTCCGTGTAGCAAAACTTAGGACGGAAAGTTGGTCCTCCAATTCTTTAATTAATTAATTAGTTGCTTTCATATCGCTATGAATTGTCGGAAAAGTTTGGGAGCTAAGATAATTTGGTCCATATGCCTTTAACTGCACACTGTTGGAAAAAGGCCACCAAATTCAATCCTACTTTTTCACCATATTCTTCACGTCTCGCCAATCCAACTTGAATAATATTGCATCGTCAAGTACCACCAACTAGCCTAACAATTATTTTTATAATTATTATCAAAAGAATAATGAATAGTTAAAGAGGGCAGTCCCATATGCACTCCAGTACTGTTTTTATTTTCTTTTTCTCTATAAAATTCAACAGATAATAAAGTTGAGAAGTTCTTGTCTTCAACCCTCTTTACGAAACTAACATTAAATGAAATGAGCACAAACGCCCACGCTTTCGTGCTGTATTAATTAATAAATGTCCACTTTCAATGTGCCTGATCAGATCAGATAAGCCAACCTAAATCTTAATTTTTTAATAGGACCACACTAGTCATACACTACAACAGATAGGTACTAGAAGTTAAATTTTTCAAAAAAGTGGGATTCCCAGCCAAACTTCGACCATCCATATTTACTGGGACAAAAAGATCAAAGATAGACATCTTAGCTATGTGACATGTTTTTGCCAATAAAAGAAAAAAAGGTATCTTTTTGTTCAAAAGTAGATTTTTAAATGAAAAAGGTGGCAGAATATTGTTAATATAAACATATAATATTACCATGCAAAATATATGCCGCACTTTTGTATGTAATATAGTTTACCGCTCGTAGATTTATATCTTAATTTCTACGTTTCTCGTCTTACAAAAATAAATGCCTCACATTGCGTATCGCCCTCCAAGTTTTCTTTTTATGGATATAAATATCCGAGATGCGACAATTACGTAGTATAAATTATGATAAATCTTGTAGAGTTTGAAATTCTAATGTTTTCCTTAAAAGATTTTTATTAGTGCATATATAGGAGAATACTTTTCATATATTATTACCCAAAAAGTTATACAATATACTCATGATCAAGACATCAACAATCTTGAATGAATTTAATTGTTATCTTAAACACTTATGTATTCGTGTTGAATGTTCGCGCAACTATTAATACCAACTGAAAAATGAAAACAAATGGCGTCACATAAACTTTTGAGGAGACGTGCTTTTCATGGACTTACAAATTCAGTCAATAAAAGATTATTGTAGGTAGCAAAATTCTGGGAAAGCTGGTATATATGCATATAACAAAATTTCTAACTTCATATCAACATTTCATTGTTTAGAATCAAATCAACAAACTAATTCATTTTTCTTTTGGCATTCCCTAATTTCTGCTGCACCAAAAAATTGAAATCGCCACATTTATCATTTACGATCAGATTTTCTTTCCTATGCATGGACACAATAAAATTTAAAAATTTGATTAATTCAAAAAAATATATCTTATTTAAAGCAATTATCGCAATTAAAAGCAGCAGTTATATTTTCTCTTTTCTGCAATGATTTCCACATACTGATCATCCAAAGAACTGCCATCCAGTATAATTTTTCCTGAAGTAGATATCTTCTTGATAATTAGTTTGAGGTTCGTTTTAATTAGCCGCTTATTTCTGAAAAGGTTTTACCACTTCCTTTCAGAAAGTAGTTTGATGTTGGTTTGATTCTCCAAAAACCAGTTGTTTCACGTTTTCCTTTGCTTTTGAATGAACTTATTTTCTTTATAATAAACAGAAATTCAACAAAATGGCAAATATGAAAGAATCAATACGATAAAAGGAAAAATATGAAATCTGTACCGATAGGAAGAAATTAAAAAGAAGTAAACTCCACTGGAGAATCATATTTATAAAAATGACCCAAACATTCTGAATAGAGAAAAATAACATATATTCACGTTATCAATAGGAAACAAGTCTTTTCAACATTATACATACAAAACTAAGATTCATTTAAATTCTTTTGAACAAAGATCTTTAAAAAAATAATTTTATAAAGATTCTGATAATTTTTGCCATGTATTAGGAAGGAAGTCGACATTCAAAATATACTTGCAAAGGATATTATAGGATAATTAATTTTTTACTCCAAATTTAAGCATATTACAAACTTACCTGGCCTATGTCATTCTTTGGCAAAATTTGGAGCTACGTTATATAATCTCTTCTGATAAATATAATAAGTATGTTTTCCAACAAAAAAAAAGGCAAATTAAAATCCATTGATTTAATTTGCTAAACTTCTAAGAAATTTGTTTTCACAAGCTAGAAATTTTACAAAAAGATGTACAAGCAACAAGTGCATTTATCCCATGTCTACTTTTTTTTTCTTCTGGTAAGTAGTGATCGACTTACATACATTATACCACTATGACAAGTTAACATGCAATGTGGCCGTCATAGTTGCATCACAAACAGGACACTTTTGTATCTGATGAGACGCAGTGCTACTCCCACACACACCGCACAAACACATATGCCGGCACGGCAACAGCAGCACGCACGATTCCCTCTCACCACATCCCCTGCACCGATTCTTGTCCCCATCACATTCTTCTTTACAATCCGCAGCGTTTTTCCCGTCATCGCTGCTACCGCAGCACGACTCGACGTCCTCTTCTATGGCAGCGGTTCCAATAGACGCCGCGAGTACTTGTTCGAGATCGGATCGTAGCGAATTGGCCGTCGCCTCGTTTGATTGGGCCAAGTCTCTCCAGAGCTGATTCTCGACGTATAAACTCTTGACTCGCTCTTGAAGGATTAGATTCAATCTCCCCATTTTCTGAATCTGCTCGTCTTTTTCCTTCAGTTTTTTAACGACGCCTTGTTCTATTGCGGCGGTTAGTAATCTAGCGTGTTGCTTTTGTCTCTCTTCTAACACCAATCTGATTTTTTTGTTCTGTTTAAACAAAATCAAATTAACATTAGTCACACAAATTGATAATAACCCAAATTAATAACACGAAACTAGAATTAGAGACCGGACATCAAAGTTTCAGTTTTGATGCATGATTGGTCGGTCAGATATTAAAAACATTTCGTAATTTTTTGGCAACCTTTTGACGTTTTTTGGAAATTTCGTTTTTCGGAAATTTTGTAAAAATTGCAGTAATAATGAAATTGGAACGTACTTTTAAGTTTCATTTGCACAAAGTCAAAGACGGAAACGTTTCAATAGTTTTTAGACATTTTTCTGGAAATTTTGTAAAAATTACAGTAATAATGAAATTGAAACATACTTCAAAGTTTCGTTCCGACAAAGTCAAAAACAGAAACATTTCAGTATATTTCGAAAATTTTAATCCATGTCGAGAATTAATTAAAAAGTGCTTACATGATGGGAGATAATGGCGTCGATTTCGAATTGGTATTGTTTGATGTGGGGCAAAATATCTTCACCGACGAAAGACGGGAAGTGTTGGGAGATGCTATTCTGCTTCTGCGGTACAGGGTAATTTGGTGCGACGTAGATTTGATTGTCGGATTCTCTGAGACGCTTCCTCTGAGGAGCGGGGATATTATTGTACGTTAGACCGCTATCGGTGTTGACGGAAGTTTTTGCCGGCAATGAATCGCAAACCGCTGGTAATTGGTAAAACGGTTGACTCCCAACCGCCGGTAAAAGCATCTGCTGGTATGGATTGGTGACATTTGTTTGATTGCAAGAATTCATCATATCTCTGCAAAATCAAATTAAATAAATTCAATAAACACACATATACATATGGTTGGTTATATATAAGAAATTAAAAGAAGAGTTAGTATAAGGTGAAAAACAAAGAAAGTGTACCTGTCTTGAATCATGAGGTGTGTAGGAAAAAGATTGAGATGTGTTGCTTCAACTGCCATGAATGATTGTTGTTTGTGTGCGTTTTGCTTTCTTTGTCGGGAGAAGAAATAGAGGAGAGTATGAAATAGAGGTGGCAACTACTTTATAAAAGAATGAGTTATATTTATATGAATTGGGTATTGTGTGATTTTAATTATTTTATTTAATTTGAAGCGTTTGGTTTTGGATAGAAGATTAGAAGTTGGAAAAGTCAATTAATTCTAGAGGGAGAAAAAACGAGAGAGAGTCTACTGCAGCGATAACTCCTATAATTGCCTTGAAAAACGGAAAAAAAGGAAAAATTCAAGTGTGGACAAATCTTGTTGCAGTTGCAGATAATAAAATAAAGTGGAACGCCTTTAAGTTTCCTATAAATATTATGAATCAAAAATCTTCGTGCATTAAAATATTTGTCCACATTTCAATATTCCAACCCCTCTAACAATAAATGACACCGTCTGCGCAATTAAAGCCCATCTCGCGGTTTCCCTATTTTGTAACGGTCTGACCCTTCAATAATTTGTAGCTGGATTATGTTATGTTTCTTTTTTTCTTTGTAAAATGGCTTAAAAAGGAAAACTCCATATAATATTGTTATAGGATAAAATCTGGAATATAAAGAAGATTTCCATAATTAAGTTGAATTAGAATTGAAATAATTTTAATTTTATAGTCTAGTTGTCATATAGAGACTTATTTTGGTACACAAATTAACCAAACAACATAATAAATAACATGGTCATGCTTTCTTAACTTTTTCTAACTTAACTAGGTAGATACAACTATATAAATATCAGAATTGCTACCGTAGCTCTACGTAATTCGAAAGAAAGGCTACTTACTTCCTCATAAAAGTGGTTAGCACATAGCCGTACGAGCGGAGTGAGCCGTTGTTCCTTTCCCTCTAAGTACGTGATCCTTTGAATAATGCAATTGACTAAGTATTATTATTAATGGAATAAAGTCTATAATATTCAAAAAATTTAAAATAATTTAATAAGTTGTATTGAAACAACCATACAATCCAACTAAATAGAGTGAATGAGGACGTGGTTGAGGTGGCGTTGAGTTTTAAGAATGGAGTAATTGGCACGCTGGAGCATCCACCACGTTGTGGGTGCCAGGTACAGGTCGCATGTCACGGTACGCTACAGTTGGGTCAATTACAAGCGGCTATTATTTAATTTGAATTTTGTGATAGGAATAATTTAATTTGATTTATGTTCTCAAAAAAAAAAAAATTGATTTTTAATTAAATAACAATAAGAGTTTGGGGGTTCAGAAAACGTGAGGAGTGGGGTCCGCAACTGGCAGCACGTGCGATGTGTCCCGATCCGGGTGCTCCGTTATTTAATGTTGGATTCCGTCCCGCCAGTGATCCGTGCCTTTCTGTTTTCATATGCGATTTTCTGGTTTTGGTACTTTAGTAGTTTGTCAGGGCTTGCACACATGGGAGTTATTGTGTGCTCCGGAGGTGCACTACTTTTGGTGGATGCTACTTGGAGAAAAATGACATTTTCTTCTAATGTGGGGAAGAGTAAAGAATTTTTTTAAATACATTTTTTTTTTATAATTAGCAATTTTCTAATTCATTTCAAAATAATTGATCATTTGAAAAGATAAGTTTCTAACCATATATCTAATATATAAACTTATAAAGTAACTATATATTAAGAAAGTAATAACCAAAAATTTGTTAAAGACGTAAAATAAAACAACATAAATATATGCAAAAAATTATGTCTTAGAAAGTAGAAATATTTTATCATGTTATACAGGCTTAGAAGTTCTCTATCGCATATGTAGTTACACATCTATAACTATGTCACATTGATAGAGATCGGGTACTCGTGAGAAGGGAGATTAGAGAAATAAAGAGAAGAAATAGATTTCAGAGGGATTAGAGAAAGAATTTAGAAGAATAAGATAGAAAAGAGACAGAATAAGAACAAGAATTAGAATAAGCAAGAAGAAAAGAGAGAAATTAGAGAGAACGTTGCTAAAAGCAATCATATAAATCAATTCATCAAAACCTGTCTTACAAAATAACCATAGCCCTCTATTTATAGGCTAGGAAAATAAAACCTAACAAAACTAAAACTCTTAACAAGATAAACTAGAATAATAATCTAATAATATCCAAATATAAATAAACTCTAATTTAAACTATAATTCTAATTAAACTATAATTCTAATAATATTTAATTCTTGATTTCCATCATTCTCCCCGACTTGAAAAAACTCGCCCTCGGAGAGTTTGCAAAATGATACTCGTCAATAAGTGTTGAATCTCCCTTGAATGCACAATCCAAATTAGGACGACCCTTCCATCGAATTAGATATAGAAAATGTCCATCTCTAGTGTTGTTCACAGCATAAACCTCTTTTCAAACCAATAAGTGTGCAGACTGGAGCTTCGGCTTATCAATTAAAATTGTATAATCTCTTGAATTACTAGCAGAAAATTGTGGATGTCCAATAATAATTTGATAAGAAGCTAAATATTTAATATTGAAATAAGGACTCTCAAATAAATTTGGAGGCAAGTCCAACAAGCTGTCCTTAGAATCAAATAATGGTGCCTTCAATAATAAACAAGATTCAACTTCTATCTCACATTCAGTACTATAAGATAACAATTTCTCACAAGGGGTGCTATCAATATCATGGACATCAACCTCAAAATTTTCAGAAGTATCATTGTGAGATAAGTGTATAATGGAACTATTCTCACGATTTTCTAATTCATTTTCTAATAATCTGAGTTCCTTGCAAATTTCCTCTTTCAGCTCTTCAAAATAAGATGTCATTTTATCGACGAATTTATCAATTGCTTGATCTATTCGAGCTCGTTCGGGGTGAAAACATAATAATGCAAGACTTGCCAACAAATAAATAAAAGTCCAAAATTCAATAAAAGAATAACTTTACCAAAAATTGAATAGCCCAATTGTGTGAATGTTGACAGCCTGCTTCTCCCAATTGCAACAGAATAAGGCCCAATTAATTGTCTTTTCTCGGCCCAACCCAAACTTGATTTTCTTGGCCCGTTTTTCAATTTTGGCCCGATTCTTGTTCTTGGCCCAAAGCAAAACCTGCAATCTTCAATTGATGACGACGAACCAAGCGGGAACTGGCGGTGGATTGGCGGCGGAACAACGATTCGTGGCAATTGAGGGTTGTGAACGGTGCGGAGCAACGACGGGATGGCGATGAGGCGGCGGAGCTGACGAATTTGCGTGATAGTGAATTGGTGGCGCGCGGTGGCGGCAGGGATGAACTCGCCATTGAAATTTGTTTGTGCGTGTGTGTGCGCGTGGGACGCACTCGCCGTTGAAATTTGTTTTTTTTTTGGGCAGATTTTCTGGATTTTTGATTTTTTTTTCAAAACAGGAAAAATTTAACGAAACAGAATAATGCAGCGGAAAAATAAAGGATAGGTATGGCTCTGGTGCCAAATTGATAAAGATCGGGTACTCGTGAGAAGGGAGATTAGAGAAATAGAGAGAAGAAATAGATTTCAGAGGGACTAGAGAAAAAATTTAGAAGAATAAGATAGAAAAGAGACAGAATAAGAACAAGAATTAGAATAAGCAAGAAGAAAAGAGAGAAATTAGAGAGAACATTGCTAAAAGCAATCATATAAATCAATTTATCAAAACGTGTCTTACAAAATAACCATAGCCCTCTATTTATAAGCTAGGAAAATAAAACCTAACAAAACTAAAACTCTTAACAAGATAAACTAGAATCATAATCGAATAATATCCAAATATAAATAAACTCTAATTTAAACTATAATTCTCATTAAACTATGATTCTAATAATACCTAATTCTTGATTTCCATCACACATTCTTTAAGATGATATGAAATTATAACTTCTAATAAAATATCAAGGAAATAAAGTTAGCTTTGATCTATTATTTTGTCTTAAAATATATATTTTATCCAAAAGTAAAAGTTTCATTCTCAAGATTTTTAGGAAAAAGTTAAATTTTCCTACATGAAATATACACTCAAAATGCTATATTTGATGGTAATTTTTTATTTTATCTTAGTACAACAAGATACGAATGTATTATTACGAATAATCATCCTAAAAATTGAATAAATGGAAAAAACAACAAAGGTATAGGTATTAAATAAAATTGAGCATTTTGTATACTTGACCATATTTATTATTTAGAATTATATTTAGAGTGTGTATACAAGGGCCTAGTGTAGGGACGGGGACATAGATCAAAATTTCATGTCTAGTGTAGGTTTTGGTACGCTAAATATCAGAAACTTTTCGTAATATTTTGAGATCTTTTTACATGTTTTGAATTTTGTTTTTAAATTCTCATTGCAGTAGACGTGAAAAATACTATTTATGTTTCATTCCTGCATAGTAAAAAATTGAAACGTTTAGAAACTCTGAGCCATTAGTGAGGCTTCTAGGTGCATATATTTCTTTATTATTAGTGATATGCTTATATTTATATTCAAAAAGTTTATTCATACTTCTATTTATTACGTGTTTAGAGTGTATGTAACTTCTAATAACATATTTAGTATATCTTAATGTTGACCATTGTGAGAATTAAGACAATATCGAGGTATAAAATATGAAAAGATTCGCTATACATTGAAGCATTTGAAATGAAATCCCTAAAAGACTTGTTTATATATAAAAACAGAAAATATATGTGTATTTTAAATGTCGAAAGCATATTTAATTTTTTCTAACAATAAAATGGTGTCAACCACAAAGAAAAAGAAGACAAGTTGTTTTCTTGTCAAATAAGTTTTCAAGAGATATCTCATTCTCCCCTCATTTTCTTTTTCTTCCCTCCTAATTTCCTTGCTACTAAAGTGAGCCTAAAGGTACAATGAAGACAAAATTGTCAGTGGAAATTGAAGGCACATCTAACTTTCTCTATTGTGCATTCATACATTTACTTATTTTAGTTTACTCTTTGTTTGTTTGCCCTTATTTCATGCACCTCCTTTTTCCATGAATTTTTCCATAGTCTTCCATTCTCTTGTCATCTCCTTATTAACAAACAAAAATAAGCAAACGAAAAGAACGTACGGCCAAGGCGCCTGCCTTTTTCTCTATTAAAAGTTCCAAGCAAATTTAGGAAACAGTTGGAGTACTCATCAATTATATAGATATAGATAATAACAGAATGGCCCTTGGAGCCACAAATACGCAATTCGTCACACTTTAAATTGTTATCCACTTCTTCCTCAGTTATCATAATATATCAAGAGCCAACAAAATTAATTCAATGGTCAAAGTCACAAAAGCCATAAATTCATAGTCAACCAGTACTTTTAATTCAATCTGCCTATAAGGCGATAGTCCCGAGACAACTATACTAGCTAGTATTTTCAAATAATTGAAAACCATGACAATTGACATATACCATCGAATACATTTTCAAATATAGGCATACTGATTAGCTACACTTATATTCTTATAGATTATTTTTGCTTAATTATTGAGATACTCCTAAGTCCTAAAGCTCCAAAACATATAGGTATATTTAAATTATTTTTTGAAATTCATGAGGTGCATGTCTGTGCAGTTATTCAAATCTTAAGACAGGCCATCTGATAAGGAGTATTTTGTAATTATAAAAAAATAAAGAATATTTTTATTAATACTAGACGTAGTCTTGGTGGGTGATGTTTCTAGCCTTGATCGTGTTTAAGATTTGAGTTATGATCCATCAAGACTGTCATATTATTTGATTAGCTTTATAACTGTTGATTCTTTTTATCTGAGCATGTAACTGAACAGAAGAGCTCTAAATTATAATGTTTTCTTCATATTATTTGGCAAATGTTAATATTTATTAAACATGTCAGTTTAAATATTCTATTATATGTTAAATGAAATGATTATTTTTCTTGGACATTTTAGTTCGAGCCTATTTCACATTGAAATTAAACAAAACTCAACCGCTCCATGTGACTTTCTAGGCATATGAGCATCTTAATTAAGTAGTTATTAATCATTGCCAAACTGTTGCATGTATTACTGAAATACACTTGCCAGATGCGCCTCACATCATCATAAACTAAACACCATTTTGATTTATTAACTGCTGATGGCCTATCGTCAATATTATTTTTATTGTTATCAAGTGCCGGGATGAGCTAGCTTTGAGCAAATCCAAAATAAAAATGAAACTATTACTTGAATAATTAATAGTGTGGCGTATAGCATCCATCCTGATTTGTGTTGGTTTTATAGAGATGTTGGTTAGAACGTCTAATGAGATTACACATATCAAGAGCCATTGATGGAGGGGACTTGGATTTAAATTTTTTTGAACACTTAATTCTTGTTTATTTAAGTTTCCGTCTTTTTTTTCAACTGATCCACGTCAAGATCAGACACACATGTATGTCAAATTATATATTGTATTTTGTAACGTCTCTCTTGTGTTCTTTACGACTTCGATATTTTGGTGCATTGATATTTTGGCGTAATGCAGGTTCCGTAGAGAATTATATTTGCTTGAATAATAATAAGAGCAATTACAAGTATTTATAAATTACCAGAGATTTCCTGGTAGACCTAGTCTAGTAAGGAATACCAATTCTGGTCAGGAATAGTAGACCTAATCTAATAAAAAGACATAGTCTAATAAGGAATACTTAAATTACATAAAAATAATAATGTAAATAATATAAACTATTTTATTCTATCATGCCCCCGCAAGATTGAATGGCTAAGAGACAGACCAATCTTGGAGCATAAATTGGTGAACTGAGTCGACGACAAGGCTTTGGTGAGTAAGTCAGCAAGTTGATCTTCAGAGCGAACATGAGAAACACGTAGGATACCTTGCTGCACATGTTGGCGAATAAAATGATAATCCAGAGCTACATGCTTCATACGAGAATGGAACACCGGAGTTGTGTAGCACCAACGTTGTCACAGTAAATGACTGGTTGACTCGGAATGGAAATACCAAGTTCGGTGAGAAGAGAAAGAAGCCACCGGAGTTCAGCCGCGGTGGAAGCAACCGAGCGATATTCGGCCTCGGTGGAAGATCGAGCCACTGTACGTTGTTTCTTGGAGCTCCAGGAAACAGGGTTGGAACCCAGAAAAACAATATATGCCCCCGTGGATGAGTAGTCATCTTTATCACCCGCCCAATCAGCATCAGAATAAGCATGAAGTATAAGAGGGCTCCGGGCCCGGAGAAGGATACCCTGATCAAGCGTACCATGCAGATAACGTAAGACTCGTTTAGCTGCATTCCAGTGATCAGCACCAGGGGATTACATGAACTGGGACAGTTTGTTGACAGCAAAGGAGATATTCGGACGAGTGAGAGAAAGGTATTGAAGACCGCCGAGAACACTCCGATAAACACTCGGATCTTGGAGTGGTTCGCCACCATCCCGACGAAGAGTAGAGGTAGCAGCCAGAGGGGTTTTGACCGGCCGGGAAGATGCCATCTTGAAGCGGGTTAAGAGGTCAAGAATGTAGCGTCTCTGAGACAAAAAGAGACTACTAGGATGTGGTTGAACCTCAACACCCAAGAAAAAATGCAGAGGACCGAGATCCTTGATGGAAAAGCGGCGACCAAGGTCCGCAATAACGGAATCCACTTGTGAACTATCACTGCCTGTAACAATAATGTCATCAACATAAACAAGATATAGACCAAATTACCATCTCGACAAAAAATAAAGAGAGAAGGATCCGCTTTAGAATTAGAAAACCTGGAGGAGAGTAAAAAATCTCGAAGCTCAGTGTACCAAGCACGAGGTGCTTGCTTAAGACAATAAATCGCCTTGTATAGGCGACAAACGTGAGCCGATCACGATCAATAAACCCCGGGGGTTGAGCAATAAAAACATCGTCAAACAGACGACCCTGAAGGAAAGCATTATTGACATCCAACTGGCGAAGGGGCCAGGACTGAGAAACAGCCAGAGAGAGAATAAGCCTAATGGTGGTCGGTTTGATAACCGGACTAAAAGTCTCATGAAAGTCTACCCCGGGACACTGATGAAACCCTTGGCCACCAGGCGGGCCTTATAACGATCCACCGAACCATGTGAATTACGTTTGATACGAAACACCCACTTGCAACCCACAACATTCAGAGAAGGAGACGGTGGAACAAGATCCCAAGTACCATTTTGAACAAGCGCCATAAACTCAGTAGACATGGCGTCTCGCCAGCAGGGGTGAGCAAGAGCCTGAGAAACACACGTTGGTTCGGTATCCACAGAAGGAATGGAAGCAGAGAGATTGAGTTTTTGGACGGGTTTGGAGATATTATGCATGGAGCGAGTGACTATAGTGCGAAGCGGAGATGGGGAAGGAGTGGCTAATAAAGGAGCCGATATGTGAGATGCATGCGAGGCTGCATGGGAGGATGGGGAGGAGCTCGGGAGGCCCGACGGCTGATGAGTGGACCCTAATGGAGAGGCAGATAGGCCCGCGGGTGCAAGAGAGACTACGGGCGCTGCGGGAGGCCCGGGCGAGATGATGGGGAAGCCCGGAGGTGCGCACGGGGCCTGAACAATAGGGGTCGGGGTTGGTAGGATAGTATGGGGTGGGTCAGAAGTGGAAAAATGCGGAGAAGGATTAGAGGATGGAGGAAGAGAGTGTTGCCGAGAGGCAAAGGGAAATATAGACTCGACAAACTGGACATGACGAGAAACATATAGTCGAGATGTGAGAAGATCAAAACAAAAATATGCACTTTGGGACGGTGCATAACCCAGAAAAATGCATGGGACAGATTGACCAGCAAGTTTGTGAGGTGTATATGGGCGAAGCCACGGATAACAGAGACACCCAAAGACACGTAGTTTAGTATAGGTGGGGTTGTGACCAAGAAGACACTGATAAGGGGATTTCATAGAGAGAAGGGGAGTAGGCATGCGATTAATGAGATAAGTGGCGGCGGGTAAGGCATATGACCAATAAGAGAGGGGGACAGATGCATGATGAAGTAAGGTGAGACCAGTTTCAAGAATGTGACGATGCTTACGTTCAGAGATACCATTGTGGTCAGGAGTATGGGGCGGGGACGTGAGATGAGAAATCCCAGTGGTAAAGAGGTAAGATGATAAAGCAATATATTCACCACCATTGTCAGAGTACAAGGTTTTAATTTTGTGGTTAAATTGATTTTCAACAAGAGCACGAAATTTAGAAAAGACTTGATAAACATCACTCTTGCGTTTGAGCGGATAAAGCCATGAATAACGAGTAAAGTGGTCAACAAACACAACATAGTATTTAAAACCATCAATAGAAATAAGTGGAGATGCCCAAACATCAGAATAAATAATTTGAAGAAGATGAGTCGACACAACAGTGGAAATATGAAAAGGGAGTTTATGCATTTTGTTGCATTGACAAGCATTACAATTTAAAGAAGGTGACGCAACATCTACAACGGATAAATGAAAAGTGGACAAAATATTATTTAGAATTGAGCTAGATGGATGTCCTAGTCGACTGTGCCAAGTTGAGGAAGAAGCTTTGACACGAGAAAAAAGCAAGGAGAGGAGGATTGGTGGACTTGGTAGGCTGGGAAGAAGACCATTGGTAGAGACCATATTTAGTATTGCCTTGGACCAGGATTTTCCCCGTACGTTGATCTTTGACACGAAAAGAAGAGGGCGAGAATTCAATAGTGGTGTTATTGTTTTGCAAAATTGAGAGACAGAGAGAAGGTTATGACGAGCGGACGGGACACATAGAAGCTTATTAAGAGTAAAGGAACGAGAAGGAGAAGAAAGAATACCAGAACCAATGTGAGTTATAGGCATGCTGGAACCGTTGCCGACAATAACCTCATCTGACCTAGAGTACAGAGCATGAAGAGAAAGATTCTGAAGATCCGGAGTAACGTGATGACTGGCACCGCTATCCATAATCCAATTTCCGGACTCAGGTGTATTTCCCGAGTAATGAACTCGAGGGGTGTGTGCCTTGCCATTGTTCCAGGGAGACAACGGTTGAGCAAGCTGATTGATCGGCAGGATGCAAAAATTGGGACAGGATGTGGCGGTGTGACCCTGAGCGTCACAAGCCTGGCAATAGCCGAGATATGGACGAGAGGAGGAATATGAAGAGACCGACGCTGGGGAGGAGGGGTCAGTAGCCATGGCCTCCAGTGGGGCGGCGGGCTGGGGGAATTAGGGTTAGGGTTTTAGGTCACAGGTCAAAGAGACTCATGATACCATGTAGAGAATTATATTTGCTTGAATAATAATAAGAGCAATTACAAGTATTTATAAATTACCAGAGGTTTCCTGGTAGACCTAGTCTAGTAAGGAATACCAATTCTAGTCAGGAATAGTAGACCTAGTCTAATAAGAAGATCTAGTCTAATAAGGAATACTTAAATTACATAAAAATAATAATACAAATAATATAAGGGATAATTACAACTACACCCCCTGAGGTTTGGTGTAATTACACATACCTCCCCTGTGGTTTGAGAAATTACACATACCTCCCCTGAGGTTTGAAACCTTACACATACCTCCCCTCTTCAATTTAAGGGTTGTTTGGTGTAAGTTATGATAAAATTATGCTTATTATACTTACACCCCTAAAGTTTGGTATATTTATAAAAGTAATCCTTGATGTTAGAAAAATTAAAATTAAATACTCCAAAAGGTTTTATAAACTATTATAATATTACCTACAAATATAAAAAATATTTAAATTTAAATTTAAAAATAAGTTAATCTAATCCAAAATATATTTTTGAACCAAAACACGTAACTTTTAGTTTTTTTCTTTAAAACAATTCCCGTAAATCTCAGTCAAAACTTAACTAACTACTCATCTTTGTGCCTTTGTTCTCGTTACAATTTTAAACTAACAACTATTTTAGTAATAGAAGAAGATAAAACACCGAAAATTGGTTTCACTAAATATAGTGCATTTAGGTTGTTTATTTTGTCAAAATGTTCAACAAAACTTGCTACTTAAAACCAGTGACCATGTCTGATCCAAGGATGATAATTTCTATTGTCACTGTTGCTGGTAATTTCGTCATCATTCTTCATTTTTTAAAATGGGTTATGAAAATCTTGATTATTTCTGTTATATTTGTAAATTTTCATTGAAAATGAGAGTTTTTACAATTGAATTTTCTATTTCTTGTCTTTTTATTTCGGAGATTGCATAGATATTTATTATTTTACCAAATGCTTTTTTTTGTTGTGATAAACTGAAATTTCCGTGGGCACGCGTAATAGTATTTAATATGGAACTATAATAAAATTTATGAGATTATTAAAAGTAAAACAAAAATTAAGAAATAAAAAAACAAACAAAAACAAGAAATTAAATATTTTTACAAAATAATAAAAATATTAAGATTAGATTAAATTTTAAAAATAATTTAAATACTTTTTATATTTTTGGTTAGTCATATAGTAGTTTCTAAAATTATTTGGAGTATTTAATTTTAATTTTTCTAACATCAAGGATTACTTTTACAAATATACCAAACTTTAGGGGTGTAAGCATAATAAGCATAATTTTATCATAACTTACACCCAAACAACCCTTAAGTTGTAGAGGGGAGGTATGTGTAATTTCTCAAACCACAGGGGAGGTATGTGTAATTACACCAAACCTCAGGGGGTGTAGCTGTAATTATCCCATAATATAAACTATTTTATTCTATCAGGTTCCACTCCTAAACTTTCAATGATGTATAGTTTTATACATACCATATCAAACTTAATTTGGTCAAAGGTTTTAGGTAATGCTCATCCTACTCGGATAGTATTTATGATATATAACCTATACCAAACATTTTTTTTAAATAATGGTCTTTTATACACTTCACACTAAGGAACATATAAAATACGATTTTTTACTATAAGACTCTCTCCTCATATTAAATGAGATTTGTAGCACAACAGGTCAAAGATGCACACCGTCAGAATTCGGGAAACTCCTGGCTGGGTCGTACGCGTAATCATGACATGTTTGACCTCTCGTAACCGACATCATTAAGAAGGAAGTTATGAAGCGATGAGTTAATACATTAATCCATAACTACCCGCCATATTCCAAATTAGAACCCCTCCCGGAAGTACCCAATTCATGGTCTATATAAGCACTTTTTTTTTTTGTGAACGAGGGACGATCACTTATACACTACTAGCACTTCAACATTCTTAGAGTATTATATATAGCTCAGACTCATATGTGCATGAGGTGCACTTTATCTATCAAAGCTCGAGAACGGGAAGAAGGTATTCGAATATAAATCTTGATGGTTTTCGCAGTTTTGCCTTCATGTTTCAAAATTGTGACCTGGTCTATAGACATTTTAGTTGTGATTACATCACATGATTACAAAGACTTGCAATATCAAATGTATGTAATAATTATAGCATTATCTTTTAATTAATACATAAACCAATTGTAACCACAAAGCATATGGAAGACCCGATCTATGTACATTTAGGGGAGTGGGGGGAGGGCATTGCCACCTACAACTCACCCCTTCATTTTACTTAATAATAATAAAAAAGAAACTTTATGAGCGTTTATACATTGTCTATGTACACATATAAATATTAAAAATTATAAGTTTCTAATTATAATTTCCACAAAAAATTTCTAATTGTTGTGGTATTTTTTTTTATTTCTCTTTCATTGCACAATTTTATAAGAATGCATTTGACTCATCAAAGTGCATCCTAAATTTTGCACAAATTTATGCTATATACTTAGTAAATAAATTAAAAAATTATAATTTCTTACAAGATTTAAGTGTATACTTTTTTAATATAAGAATTTAGTTTATTTTTATAGAACGCTAAACACTCGAGCATGTATTTTTGAATAAAACTTGTATGTGAAGACAAAATTATAGACTTAAATTAAAGATATTCTTTTAAGTTTTGCATTGGTGATTAAGTTAGCAAATAGAGTACAAACTTTGATATTATATTTAATATCCTCCCTAAGCTTGCTACACAATTGAAAATATTCAATTAAGGGATATTGACAGTAAACTTCATGTGATATATGTAACAAGGTAAAAACCTAATGTAGTGGTGAAATTAAGAGAAAATCTATCTATTACTAATAAAAAAACCTATTTTGAATGTGGTTGTCGGACCAATCTTTTAATTCTTTATTTACCCTTTTTTGGAAACTGAATAGTAACTATGAATATGGTAATGTAAGGGCAAAAGAGAAAGTCAATCTATTACTAATATAGATAAAGCCAAAATCCTCGGGAACTTTGCATTTTTGGTCCTCTAAGTTGGCACATCATTAAAATTAGTCCTCTAACTTTTTTATCGGAAATTGTAGTCCTCTAGCTCGAAATGAGTTTCAATTTTTGGTCCTTCGACCTTAATTTTGGCAATTTTCGCCGAAAACCTCTATTTTTTATTCGTTTAATTAATCTCATAAAAAATGTGTTTGTAAGAACTTAAAATCTCTCTTCCAAACACTCTCTCTCTCCTAAAAATATTGTCTCTCCCCATATCCCATCCCTCTTCCCCCTCTTCCTCCCTTTTCCCAAATCAAAAACCCTAACCCTTTATATCGAATCGCACAATTTCTCTCTCCCGTGCTCCAGATCCCCCGATCGGATCCATCTTGGAACTGCTGAGAATCCAAGCACTCAAGTTAGAGCCGCATACAAATTGCTGTTGTTCGATTTTAGCCGCAAATCGCGGTCAAATGCGTTCTCCAGAGGCAAAAACAAAGTGAATTTTAGATCTGTAGGTTACAGTTGAGTTATCGAATTCTTCGAATTTATCGATTTTTGGAGAATTGATCGACGTTGTTATTGTTATAGTGTATTTTGATGAGGTGATTTTGTTGAGCTGAAGTAGAATGATGATTTGTATTAAAAAGAATGAGGGGAAGAGGGATGGGTTACGGGAAGAGAGAATGTTTTTACGAGAGAGAGAATGTTTGGAAGAGGGATTTTAAGTTTTTAGAAACACAATTTTTTATTAGATTAATTAAATGACTAAAAAGTCGAAAATAGAGGTTTTTGGCAAAAATTGTCGGAATTAAGGTCGGAGGACCAAAATTGAAACTCATTTCAAGTTAAAGGACTACAATTGCCGATAAAAAAGTTAGAGGACCAATTTTGCAGATGTGCCGAACTTAGAGGACCAAAAATACAAAATTCTCAGAAGCCTCTCACAAAATAACAGTTTTTTTTGATATACTTACACATTATATGCCCTATAACATTTTGGCCAAATCTTACCTTCCATGAGGGTAAAATTGAAATATCACCTATATATTGGCAGTTGTTGGACCAAAAGGAATAAAAATTAGTTCCAAATTTTGAACTTTTGAAATCTGAATTGCTAGAGCAACTACCACTATTTATTAATCGCAAAATTTTATTCCTAAAGCGTGAGAATTTTTATTGGAAAATACTTTTCTGACCATACAGTCAGCTTACAGTCGATTTCAATGCGTAATGCAAAAGTGGGCAACCGGAAATGGAAAGTTCTCCGCATTATTTCTCTCACTAGAAAAAAGTGCTCATCTCTAGGGTTTTTGTTTGATGCGCTGCTACGTGCTCATTGTCTTCCTGTTGGGATTTCTCGTTTCTTTTCTCCCATGGAAGACCAAACCAACCTTGCTAAACACTTTAGTAAAACCAACATTGACTGTACTTGTGGGAGCATCCCACCAAACTCACAAACCTTTTAAAAATAAGTTTAAATCCTTGCCAAAATCTTCACAGAAAAACCCATCAACCACAATGCCTCCAAAGCCACATTCTCAAAAGCTTGGAACCCCAAAATGAAAGTCCGTATCAACCCCATCATTCTCACCTCCCAAAACCTGTTCTCGTGTGGCTTAGATCTTGAGGAGGATCTTGAAAAAGTCCTCAAACTTTCATGGACATTTCGAGATCATCAGATCATCACTAAACGATGGCCTCCAGATAAGGCGCTGTTCGTAATCGACTTGAACACTTGCAACTTTTGGTGTCAAGTCGCCCATTTGCCAATCTCATTCATCAATCGCCAGAATGCAGAACAAATAGGAAACTCACTTGGGAGATTTTTGGGTGTGGAAGACACGGGCTCATGAGCTAGGTGGAAAAGAGCTTTCGGGTCTAGACAGAAATCGATTTATCCAAACCGTTACCAGATCGACTTGAGTTCACCTCCGTGGAAGGAATAGAATTCAATGTTAAGATCAGACTTGAAAGAGTGGGGGAATTCTGCTTCAACTGCGGATTGTTGGGGGCATCACTTCACGCCTTGTACGGAACAACAGAGCAACCCCTCCTCATTGCGGTGGCGCGACTTCTGGCTCAAGGTGGAGTCACTTTTGATTGTTAACCCTAATTTCAGCCCACACATCTCCTAAAGGCCTTACAACCCATGCACAACCCAATAGGAATACAGTACCCCAGCCAAACACTACACTTAACCAGCCCATTAACCAACTACCCATACCCACATTATCTAGGCCCAAAACACTAACCAGTCCACTGATCCAGACTCTGAACCCATGTCGAATAATTCTCTAAGCCCTTCTCAACCCACTTTGTCAACTGAACCAAACCTCAGCCCAAACCATCTTCCAAATCCCAGCCCACCCAATCTCCCAATCATCCATCAACCTAGCCCAACTCCATAAACTTAAAATCTCGAATGACAAGCCCATCTCTGAAGTTGAAACGACAGCCCGAACCCAACCCATCCAACCCAAACCAGAATCACTTTTTCCTACCATTACACTACTGTTAACCACGTCCACACCTACAACCCACCCTTCCACGATCGAAGGTGACTCCGTCGCACCCAGAAGAGCTCGCAAAGCTGAGAACTTAAGCTCAGATTCGTTTGAACCCAGAAAACTCAGAAAATTTCTCTTAGGACCCAAACCAAAAGCACTAATTACCGAAAATATTATCCATCTTCATATCGATCTTTTCGCTTTCGCCAAAGAAGTGGATATCAATCTTGGAGACCCCTCAAGCAAAGAGGGTTCGAATGTCCAGTAACATCATGATCATCATTGCTTGGAATTGCCAAGGGCTTGCCAAGCCCCGAGCAATCCAATCCCTACAAATGTTGATCCACAACGTCCACCCTGATATTATCTTCTTATCTGAGATTAAAACTTCTAACTTCTCTCCTGTCTTCTCCACTCTCAACTCCTGCTCTCTTGTGAACAATTTCATTGTCCCTCATGTTGGCATTTCTGGCGGACTCTGTTTAGCCTGGACTGCCCATACAAAGCTTTCAATTACTAAAAGCAACAACTGCATGATTAATTCTACCGTTAGTTCTCACGGGCACCCAAAGTGGCATCTTATGGGCATTTACTGCCCTCCTTATGCCGCGGCCAAAGTTGAATTCTGGAATCTTTTGGCCTCCATTGCTGCTCCCTCACATATACCATGGACAGTTATCGAGGACTTCTATGATATCTGCAACCAATCGGAAAAATCAGGGGTCGCTCTTTTGCTAGCTCCTCTAAGCACTCTCTTAGTGAAGATTTAAACCATCTCTCACTATTTGATCTCAGTTTTGCAGGCCATGACTTTACTTGGAACAATGGGTAAGAAGACGAGCACAACATCCAACAACGAATTTATACGGGAGTGGCAAACGCGGCCTGGTGTATGCTATTCCCCTCGGCCCAAATAACCCATCTCACGACGTTTGCGTCTGATTACTGTCCTATTGTGCTTTCTACTCAAAACCACCAGCCAAAAGGGTGAAAGCTCTTCATGTTCAAAAATATATGGCTTTCTGATCCTAATCGTGCAAATATTGTTGAAAATGTTTGGAACTTTGTTGTTATGGGACCCCCCTTTTTATTGCATTCTAAAACGATATCTGCTAAAAAAGCTCTTATTAGTTGAAATAATTTTTTTTGGTAATATTCATACCAAGATTGCTGATATCTCTAAAAAGATTGCATCTTCACAAACTAGCCCTCAAAATGCTTTCACTATTAATAAGTGCAAAATATTGCAAGCCTCCTTGGATATTTGGCATCAACGCCTCAACACTTTTTGGCAGCAACGGTCTAGGGATAAATGGTTTAAAGATGGAGATGACAACACTAGGTATTTCCATCTCAAATCCATTCTTCACAACCGCTTTAACCGTATTGATTTTATTGAAAACTCCTTGGGTAATCACTTTTCAAACTGAGAGGATATTGGTGAATGTTTTCAGAGTTAGTTCAAAAGACTGTTTTCGAGTGAACATGATTCCATCACCCCCTCTTACCCTTCCAACCTCAACGAGCTTTTCCAACCAGTTATCAAAACAGAGGACAATGTTTTTTTTTTTTTTTTTTTTTTTTTTGTGTAGTTTGCCTTCTCATGCTGAAATAAAAAAACCCTCTTCTCCATGGGGTCTGATAAGAGTACTGGACCAGATGGATTCCCGATTAGCTTTTTTAAAAGCTTCTGGTCCACGATAAACCTCTCTTTCAATGCTGCGGTTCAAGATTTTTTCAAAACTGGGCAAATGTTTAAAGCTCTGAACCATTCTCATATTACCCTTATCCCAAAGAAGGCGAATGCTTGCTTTGTCGAGGATTTTCAACCTATTAGTCTATGTAATATTACCTATAAAACCTGCTCTAAAATCATTGCCAATAGGTTTAAAATCTTTCTGGATCGTTTTGTCTCTGTTTCTCAATCCGCTTTTATCAAGGGTGGACACATCAATTATAATAGCATCATTTCCCATGAACTTATGAATTACATTTATCACCGAAAGGGTAAAAGTGTTTTTATGGCTTTGAAACTTGATCTTGTCAAAGCTTTTGATAGAGTAGAATGGAATCTTCTTTGTAAATTTCTTACTCTTCTTGGTTTTGATAAAAAAAATTGTCGATTGAATTTTTGCTTGTGTTTCTTCTTCGAGTTTTTCTGTCTTAGTGAATGGTGCTATCTATGGCTACTTTGAGCCCTCGAGAGGCGTTAGACAATGTGACCCTCTTTCTCCTTATCTATTTGTTATCTATGTTGAATTACTTTCTCGCATCATCTCTCAACAGGAAAATCTAGGTAATCGTAGAGGCATTAAAATGTCCAGAACATGTCCACCTATATCACACTTGATGTATGCAGATGATCTTGTGATATACGGTAAAACTTCCATTGATAATGCCACTGCTATAAAGATTGCCTTGACCACTTTTGTTCTTGGTCTAGTCAGCTCATCAATAAAGATAAATCCTCCGTTCACTTTGGCCCCAACTCCCCTCCTAGTCTTAATTAAGAGATTTTAAATCTTTTTGGTGCAGCTTTGTAATCAAAAAGAGACACACCTTGGTCTTCCGTTTTGTAAAAATCATTCCCACAAAGTGGCCTTGTCTAAATTGAGCTCTAAAATTCAGAATAGTCTCTCTAATTGAAAGCGTTATATTCTTTCTCAAGCGGGTCATACGGTCCTCATTAAATCTGTGGCTCAAAGCTCCCTGTCTACCATATGTACACTTTTCTCCTGCCTATTGATCTTGTGCTAAAATGGATGCTATGTTTCGTAAATCTTGGTGGGAAAAAAATGTTAATGGTAATTTTCTTCCCCTCGTTGCTTGGGACTCCATTTGTAAACATAAATCTGTTGGGGATTTGGGTTTGAGGCGCGTGGCAGATTTTAACAAAGCTTTAATGGCTAATTTAGCTTGGAAAGTATTTTCTAACCATAATTGTCTTTGGGTTCAAAATTTTAAGGCTATGTATCTGCGCTCTTGCAATTTATTTGAGGCTAATCTTAATGCTCTCCAAGCCTCCTGTATTTGGAAAGACATTATCAAGGTCAGAAGCCTTATCTCCAAAGGTTGTTGTTTCTCCACCTCTCCTGATTCTAGGCTTATCACAGTTTAACAGTCTTGGATCCCTACTATCCCGGGATTCATTCCTAAACCTCGGGATCCTCACAACCCTTCTCTTATGAACCATTACATTGTCAAGAGTTTCATCAATCAGCTGACCTTCTCTTGGGATGAAAACAATCTCAATTTGAATTTTGGAAAAAATGACAACTGAGGAAATCCTCAAAGTTCAGATTGATTCTGAAAATTCGAGCAGTCTTCCGCTTTGGATTCCCTCTAAGTCAAGGAAATTTTCCACTAAAAGCGCGTATCTCACGGATCAAGCACTACGGTTCTCCCGCCTAATGATGTTGATTCTTTCCTCTTAAATAACTTTTGGAAAGCTCGTATCCATAATCGCCACAAGCACTTGCTTGGGAAAATTACTTGTGATGTGTTTCCTTTTAAAGCCCGCCTTAAGAGGTTGTTCGCGGTTAATGACACAAGTTGTTCTGTCTGTAACTCCGATGAAGAATCCATGGATCACCTCCTCATCAAATGTCCTTTCACGACTCAAATCTGGCTCCATTCCCACTGGAATATTAATCTCAATCCTTTCAAGCATTGGAGTTTAATAGAGTGGCTGAAGATGATTTTCTCCAAACCAGGGTATCTTTTTAATTCTGACTCTATGCGTGATGAATTTAATGTTTATTTCTGTGTCTTTAGCGAGTTTATCTGGTTAAATTGGAACTCTATTGCTCATGGTAAATCTCTCTTTGATCTTCAGGAGTTCCTCCAATTGGCATAACCGAAAGTGAAGGAGCAGTGGACTGCTCAAAGAAAGAAAAAAGTTGCACTCTCTATTTCGCTCTCGGCTGCTTGGATCCGGCCACCACAAAACTGGATTAAGATCAACAGTGATGCCTCATTCGGTAAAGGAAAAGCAGGAACAACTTTCCTCATTAGAGACACTAAAGGATCCATCCTCTTTGCGGCAAAAATCAAGCTTTGTAAAGATCCACTTGTTGCGGAGGCTTTGGCATTACTTCAAGCTTGTCAATGTATCAACAATTCAAAGATACACCAAGCTATTTTGGAATCGGAAAACCTCACCCTCATTGATGCTATTACTGACATCCATGGTGAAATTCCATGGTCCATCAAACGTTGGTGATTGCTATCCGAAAGATTTGGCATTTTTGGCTAAAATGGCGGTTCAAACATATTTATAGAAATACTGACAAGGCCACCCATAACCTTGCCCGCTGGGCCATTTTGAACTCTTGGAACACTAATTTTATAGCCTCCAATCTACCTATTACTTGTTTTTGTGATGGAGGATTCTATATAATGAATTATTTTGACTCTGTTGCTTTGCTTAAAAAAAAAAAGTCAAGATGCATAATATGAATTGTGCAATGCCATAATATTATTAAATTGAACATGTTCTGTACACATAGCGCCATAGTGGAATGGAATTGGTTACTAGGTTGCAGTAATTAAAGAGATAATTATAAATTAAAAGCTTAACTTGTAGATATATTTGCTCGATTAACTTTTCCATTGCATTGTTATATTTTTCATAATTTACCTTCTATGATAGTAGCTAAAGAATATTCAATTTATTGATATTTCTCATATCTTTGTAACTATAATCTTCATAAAAACAGATTTACTTGTGTAGTGTATTTTAAAACCTATTTTGAGAAATTATATTGCTAGAAAAATGTATGAATGATATAAGTAGTTAATAGTTACTTCAGATACCTTTGGGAATGTTGCAGTCAGTATAAGGCAAAGTATGACTTGAGATCAGTATTTTATATGGCGTTAGGCATAAAGTGGGGCGTTTCATAGACTTAGAGGCGGAGTCTAATCCTCACAAATTTTGATAATAATTTGTAATATATATATATATATATATATATATATATATATATATATATATATATATATATATATATATATATATAAAGAAAGAGAAATAGAGATTTAAATTGAAGTATTAGAGATTAAGTTAAGATATTCTTGAGATAAATTAGAAAGGAATTTTTGTGCCAATATAAATTTTTCTTTTTATTTCTGGTAGCTTTCTATTTCTGTTTTTAAGTAATTATGCTTTCATGATAAGTTATAATTTCTGCAATGAATTTAATTAGTTATTTGTATAAGGTATACATGTTAAGGAAAAAATTCTTCAACATTATTTCCACCCTCTAAATTGAATTCTTGGCTCTATCCATGTGTGCATTTACTATTGAGACACTAGAATTAAATCTTAAATATATGTTATATTTTTATATCATTATGTGGAAGCTTAAGGAAAGCTTCGACAAATTATGGAAAAACTTATACAACACACATGTCTATTTCATCACAAACAAATTGAATACAAATTACAAAATAACACCCATATATCTCAAAAAATAGATTTCACTCAAACATAGACGGGATCCTTTCGAGATCGATTGTTCACAAGGCTTCCCGCTAATAAGTGTACAAGAGTGCAAAATGCACCAAAAAGATGCATCCTAAATTAGCAAATAAAAAAATGTAAAATACGATCAATATTCTTTCTCCCATGATACGATATTAATAACTAAACATGCATATGGTCAATAATTGTTGCTTGATCAACGCCTTAAAGAGAGTATAATATCTCGGAGCGGTTTGCCAAAGATTAGGCTTTAATTAAGGTGACGAGTGTCGATAAGATCGGTAATCTCTGTTCTTTATTATTATTATTATTATTATTATTATTATTATTATTATTATTATTATTATTATTATTATTATTATTATTATTATTATTATTATTATTATTATTATTATTATTATTATTATTATTATTATTATTATTATTATTATTATTATTATCTCTGCCCAATTGCGCATTCGTCGTGCACCAATCAAATTAAAAACGTAATGCTGGCAATCCACATAACTTAGACAACTCTCGCCAAGAAATGAAGGGGCCCATAATTGTGTAAGGATCAAATCTTTAGCTTAATTGATACTTATCATGCCCATACTATTATTTTCTTACATTATAAAACAAAGTCGACGTTGGGATGACATATTTGAATGTGATTTACCCGCTTTTGAATTGTTATTTGTTGGGTGGGGCAGGTCTATTACCTTGTGACTTTTCCTTTTATATAGATGTACTTCCCGTTAACTATCTTTTTTCGTTTTTCCTTTTTTTTTTAATAATATGAATCTGATTAAGTTCATTTTTTAAATATTAAATGAAGAAACGGCCTTTATCAAATTTTGCTTACTTGATTTTGAGTGATTCATTGATCACATTGGTTGGCCATCGAAAACTCCATAACGATGTTTTGAATGTAAAATACTTATATGAACTTATTATAAAGCTAATTAAGTCTAAGCTAGTATACAAGCAAAATCAAAGTTAATTAAAAGTACGTAACTGAGAGGTAATTTGTTATCAGATCATTTATTTTTAGTGGACGGCACTTGAAAGTTTATTTTGAGATAAATTCGGTTTTAAAAAGGAAAAACAAAAAAAAAACTAACTTTGATAATTTTCGTAGAAAACTAATTTTCTAATTGAAGTTTTGGACACACAACAACTTGGGACTGTTCATTGAATAAAATGCTTGAGTTGCTGAATTGTGAAAGCGATTAATGACCTAAAGAAAAAAAAAAAAAAAGAGAAGGAAAAAAAAATGCTATCACACTAAACCTTCATATATAGAATAAGTTCCTATATTTTAGTTTGATAGGAGGGGCCAACCTCAATAAACTATGAAGTGTGCATCTTCACACGTTCACGGCCATCATGACAAAAAAAAAAAAAAAAAAATTAGGATCAAGAATATATATTATTATAGTTTTGCAGGTCGTAATTCAGAAGTTGTTGGTCATAAGACTCATAATATTCGACAGTGACAAAATAAATAAAAGTATCACGAGTGACGAAAAGTTAAGGCATCTTTTGCCAAGGTTGATTCTATTATTCTAATATGATCAGCTGCTAATCTTTAAGCTGATCCTCTCTCTATGATCAGTGCCATCATCTTCGATTATTCTATTGAGTATTTTAATATTAGGCGCACTAATCCTAGAATCATATCAAGGGGAAAAAAAAACTTTGGACTAGATGCTTTTTTTTTTCTTTATATATTTCGCTTTGGATTGATGGATTCTCCAAGTGGGCCACTAAGATAATTGTAAATTAATGGTAGGATGTTCATAAAGTTCTCGTGCTTTTCCACCAAGATAATTAGAAGGCACCCTAGGGGCAATATCGGAAAATACATCTCACTCAATTGTTGTTATCACGTCGTCCTTAAAAATGTTGTAACTTATTTTACTTGTTCAAAATTTCTATAAGTCTACTTTAACCTGGCAGTCAAGTCAAGATATCGGAGTTTGACAGGGCTCACGCCTGATTTGGACACATACAAGTTTTTCTCGTCTTTTCTTCATTTGGAATTTAAATTTCTTTCAACTTTTTTTTTTCTTCAGAGTTCAAGATGATAGAATAAATGAAATCTGTGCTACAAATTAATATTTTCTGAAATTAAAAAATAACTTTTTTGCATCGTCATCATAAAAGTTAGCTGCTATATATTTAAAAGTGTCATTCAAGAAAATAAGAAATGAAACAACATCCGGTTTATGTCTCTTATAGAGTTAACAGCAAATGGCTTTAGAATAGAATACGAAAACTTAATACATTTATTTATGCAAAAGACATTACTTTCTTTTTTACTAATAAATAAATTAACCAACATGCATGTCCTCCTCCGATAGGACTTATGAGGAGTGTTGCAAAGGTTGTTCCGTAATTAAGCATTTGATTAATACATTCAAAGATGAGGAACTAAATAATATCTTGAAATTAACTAAGCAAAACTATTTGACTCGGAGAATGTTACATAAATAAAAGAATACATACACGACTGTTAGATTGATTAATGTTCATCATTGTATGAGCAAAGAATTTAATGATATGTTGTATTAGGCACGTAGTGTCATTTTCCTAGATGCCACTCCTAATTTCTCTGACCTGGACAAAGTATAATAAATGGGTAGATCACTTTAAAATCAACCGAATTGTTTGTCAAACTGCATACGATTGTTCCAAACGCAATCCATTTGTTCAAGACAAGAAAATGGCCCCGCAAGACGTTTCTTTTCATTCCGGTCCAACTAATCAATTGTTCAACCACTTTTTATTTGACTTAATTACAAGATAAAGCCAAAAAGTTGTCCGCTCCACAAGAATCGGCAAAGGAACAAGTATTAGTGACAAAACGTGGATTCAATTAACCTCAAAACTTGTTGAGTTGATCGTGGGATAATAAAGGGAAACCAAACATGATTGTGACCGTAATATTGAGTCTTTTCTAATGTTTTATTTTAATAAAAAGAACTTTATATGACTGGGGCTGCTAAGTAAATTGGAAAGTGATGTTTGTGCCTATTTATGGGGAGGGTGCGGGAGGCAGTCATCAATTGGAAAAGAAAAAAAAAACAATGAGACACTATTTTGTGGGGGCAAGGTAGATGTATATTTTAGGTTGATCGATGTTGACATTTCATTTAAACTATTTGTGCTGAAAAGAAAAAGTCAGCAAAAACAACATTATGTGTGGTTGGGCTGGCATTTGGCAATAACAACTGCATTACTATTGTGTAATGGATTTAGATGCTTGAAATATTATTTAATTAGGCCATGTGTGATAATAGATACCTTATCGAGTGACGTAATGCGATTCTTATTAAGACGCTTTATATTTTAAAACAATGCTTTATCTATAAGTTTTAGCGGATCGAAATTCGAATTATTAGATATAATATCTCAATCACATCTCTCATGTACAAAAACTATAAGTTTTCGTCTAACTTTTCCCTCACGCATTGTTATTTTTATAAATAAGTGGAGCTGAGATTCAATTGTGAAATGTATTTCTTAGTTAAATTACAAATTCATCAAATTAGCTGTTGTGTGTCATTTCACTTCCAGAAAAACGTGAGCGAAAAATTTCTTCAGGATAATTTCTACAACCCCAAATTGCAGTAACCATTGTTCTATCAAGTCAGTCTATTGGGGCTTTACTAAGCTAAGCCCATGTTTTCATTATTTGAGCCCAATAGACTTTTTTTTTTTTTTTTTTTTTTTTTGTGATTTATGACAATCAGCTGGGCATGACTTAACAAACGGCGCGTGCTTTTGTTTGCAATAAAAAAGTAATGTATTCTCTTACTGGGCCTGTGCTTGGACTTTCGAGCCCATGTAATATCTTCAATCTTTCCACTACAAGAATGACTAATGAAAATGTTTCTCACAAATATTAAGTAATTCTTTTTTTTGGGAAGAACATTGCCTTGTCTAAAATCTAAATGAAACTTGACGCCATATGGAGATACAAACTGCTATAAGAACCATGGATCAAAGTTTTGTTTCCACGATATATTTCTGTACGCTAAATATTAAAATTTATTCGCAATGTTTCGAGATCTTTTCGATATGTTTTGAAACATTCGTAATAATTATTATTGCAGTAGATGTAGTAAATACTCGTGATGTGGGGTATTTTTGTCTGGATACGTGTCCGCTCTCCAACACTCCACGTCAGACTGCTTTAGTTCCTGCTGGATGCTCAAGCAGCTTTTGAGTTCAAAATCTGCACTCAACACTACACGTAAACTAAGCCGGTGCCTCCTCCGACGAAGGCACTCCGACGCTCAAGTCAGATAGGTCGGAATGTGAGGTATTATCGTCAAAGACAATAGCTCGAACAAATAGGTCGAATTTAGCTCAAATAGGTCGAATTTGAGCCGTATAGGTCGAATAAGCACACCTCGAAATGGTATTGAGAACCGAGATGAAGGCACCCAAATAGGTCGAATTACCCTCAAATAGCTCGAAATACACTCTATATAGATCGAACAAGAGCTATTGCAATATAGCTCGAATTATTGCTCTATAGCTCGAATTCGATGTATATAGCTCGAAATTAAATGCTTGGAAAATAAAAACGTACCTTAGAATGAGGCATGGGACCCCTTTATATAGTAATAAGAGTCCTTATTCAGCTAGAAGTACTATCCAAGTCGAACTATAACTCTAAATAGGTCGAATTAGACCTATTTTGAAATAGCTCGAATTGGGCCTTCAAATAGGTCGAACTGGGCCGCAAATAGATCGAATTTGGGCCCATATAGCTCGAACTGGGCTTGATATAGCTCGAATTAGGCCTTTTCGGGCCAAATAGATCTCGCTTGGGCTTAATTTGGGCCTACTTGGGCCGAATTCTGAGTTTTGCCTTGAATTGTAATTTTGCATTAAAAAATAATGGTGCTGACGTGGCACAACATGTCCCGAAATATGTTCGTGTATTGTATCGGATATTATGACGTGGCGGTACCGAAATATGGTACATCATGGAGTCCCCCAGTTCGTAAGAGTAATGTGTACAAACATTGGTCATAGTAAAAAGAAGTCACATAACCGAGTATTGTGCAACGAAATCGGCCTCGGCGTAAAAAACCAAGAATTTGACCAAAAATATCAAAATTCGAGAATAGGTCGAATTTACTATTTTTGGTAACTCGAATTAGTATAGGTCGAAATTACCATCGAAAAAGATAACTCGAATTCCAGAAATTTTTTTCTGAAAATAGCTCGAATTTGCACATTGGTCGAAATTACCCTCCAAAAAGATAACTCGAATTTCGAGAAAAATTTCCCGGAAAATAGCTCGAATTTACAAATAGGTCGAATTTGAGGGCATTTTGGTAATTCCCGCATCATTTCGCCTATAAATACTCCACTCCCAGCTTCATTTCCTCATTTCGCGCCTAAGCATTCCTCCAGAGCTCTCGAGAAATAGCTCGAATTTATAGCTCGAAATTACTAAATATAGTAAGTGCGCTGAAATAACTCGAAATTGCTCCCAATTTAGTAAGTCTAGCATAATAGCTCGAAAAAACTCCATATAGCTCGAAAAACACCTCAAATAGATCGAAATTGTCTTGAATAGCTCGAAAAATCCCCTGCTAATTATATCCTTTGGTGAGTTATAAATAACTCGAAAATATAGCTCGAATTTCCACAGGAAATTTGAGCTATAACACTTAGAAAAAAATTTCAATTTTTGAAATTTTTTTAAAATGCTAATAATTTTAACTTTTTCCCAGATTTGTTCACGACGGCGCGACTTCGGCGTAACCGGTCTCCACGACGTCCATCACTCCCTCGATCTCATCAACGTCCCTACTACAACTCGCGCAATCAACCACGAGACTCTTCATACCGGAATTCTCGTAACTCAAACACAAGGCGTCCATCGTCCCCGATTCGTCCTCGGCAACCAGAACCTGCCCGAATACGAGTACCTGGCGCACCGAAGCTGTTTGTACCTGCGCAGAGGTCATACGAGCAAATCGACCCAAACGAAGAAGTTTCTGTAGATCCAGACCCTCGTGCCGGTAATCTTTCACCCTGAACATCTTTATGACGCGAGTTATTGATCTTGAGTCTTCCAGTAGTAGTAGGGAAAATAGTAGTGAGTCTTCTAAGTCGTCTAAGGCTAAGGAAAATGAGTCGATTAGCGGCAGTAGTAATGACTCAAGTGACGAGACCTCATCTAGCGACGAGAGAAGATCTAGCAATGATAGGGTGTCTGATATGGAAGTAGACATCCTAGGAGATGACGAGGTTGAGTCTAACCCTCTCCCCATCGTGCCTTATTTGCCTCTACTTGATGATGCTCCCATACCTGCCGCCAACTCTCCTGAACAACTCGCTGCGCAAAACTTGATTAACTTTGATCAGTTTCCTTCTTCCCTTACTTATGACATAGCTTATTATCGTGATACCTATGACATCCCTGATACTTATGAGATTATCGTTCCTGGGCCAGATGATAGGATAAACAACCCGCCAGAAGGGTGTCTCACTGTCTTCAGTAGTTATCTTCATTGTGGGTTACGGTTTCCCATATCCCCTGTTGTTTCAGAAATCATGGCCTCTCTCAACTCTTGTCCTTCACATTTTACCCCCAACGCATACACACAGATGTATGCTTATGTGATGCTCACCCGCTTCTTTGACCTCCCGTGTTCTGTAGCCGGTTTTTGGCAATTGTTCTTAGGGAAATTCTGTAATAGAGGTGTAAATGCCGAGTTTTACTATTTGAGTTCACGAAAGAAGCAATGCTTCCTGTCTGATCTACAAACGAGCTTCGGGGCTCACTGGAAGAAACAATGGTTCTTTATCAAGGAATCCAAGCCCCAGGAATTTTGATTCAAGCGGCTTTGGACTAACGTCCGTCCATCGCCCTTGACGCCCTGATCCTCCTATCTATAGCCAGACAGTGGTTAAGAACTTGAAAGAGCATCAGTTTGATGCTTTTGAGTTGACCACCACCCCAGTGTAGCGGGCCGGCGGTTATACTCATCGTGCAGGCGTTGAGTCATCTGTTTTTGGTATAACATTATGCATGTTTGTCCTTTTTACTTGTTGAATTTTCGTTTTCCTTTACTGTCTTCTAACCTTTGCATTATTTGTGATTTTCAGAGCGCATCGTTATGGACAAGACGAAAAACGCTATGAAGCGTGGCGCGAACGCTCCTCAGTCCTCAGTGCCCATTCCTGAGAAGACAAGTCACCGTGGTGCGAAGACAGCCTGCACTAGTTCAAGAGGCGGCAGTGCTCCTACTCCTCCTTCCACCGCTGCTGTCTCGACTCGAGGGTCGGGACGAGGTAGGGGTTCTGCTTCTGCGCCTTCTCCTGCTCCTTCGCATTCGACTGCTGAGGCTGCTCCTGGATCACCACCTATCGATTTTGAGCCGATTGTTCCGGAGCTTTCTCCTCTACCAGCACCTTCAACTGGGAAAGTGCATCTTCCTTCTGTTGCTGAAGCGACTCGTCGTTTCAATGAGGCTAACCCAGAGCCAGCGACCAGGAAGAGGTCTGCGACTGCTGAGGAGATTCGACAGGGTAAGCATCCCGCGCATGACAAATCAAACACTTATGAAGATGATGAGCTCGACAACGATGTGGAGGAGATAGTGCGAGCTACGGTCGAATCAGGACAGTTCACAATGAAGGATACTACTGCCCTTCGACTCATCAAAGGATTTATGCCTGACTTCGACCGTCAGCTTTACTACCAGGCGATGGGGCACAAGAAGCTGGTCAGCCGTGCTGCCTTGTCTATGTGCGAGGTTTATGTACTTATATTCTTTCCTTGAATTCCGTTTTGTACTTGTTTTTGAATATCACTGACTTTCTCCATCTTTTTCAGTTCTTCATTAACTTTCAGACCATGGCGGAGAATTTCGACATGGTCATGACTTCTCAGGATCAGCAGAGGGCGGTGATGGACATGCACCTCTCTTCAGCCTTGCAAGCTCAACGACTGGAGAAGCAAGCCAAGAAGGCTAATGCCGAAGTTGAGAAACATCTTATTGTAGCCATCGACGATCTGAAAGTAGTCCAGGCCGAGCTGGAGACCCTGAAAGCAGCTAAGGCTGCCGTTGACAAGGAGCTCGTTGAGGAGAAGCGACTGTCTAGTCAGCTCACCACCGATTGCCAGCATGCCACTTCCCTTGTTGACGACCACGTTGACACCATCAGGATGATGCAGGATGCCGCTGCTGTTGCTGAGGCGGAACGTGCGAGACTCGAGGCTGAGCTAGCTGATGTCAAAGCTCGCCTTGCGACCGCTGAGGAGGATGGCTATAACAGAGCCATGAACGAGGTAGTCCTCTCTTACTTGAATTTATTTCCCTTTTCTTGATGTCTTGTGTTTTGTACTTACATTTCTCTTCACTTGGTTTGTAGGAGCTACCTGATGAGGATAAGGTGATGGTAGCCATCGAGTTCTTTCGCTCGCCTACATGGGAGCAGATCGCCATAGAGAGGGGCGACTTTGATACGACCAAGGGCTACAATATGGCCCTTGATGACATCATCGCCCGAGATGCCCTCGCTCCTGGGTTCAAGAAAGAAGATTTCAATGTCCTCAACTGCCTGAACGAGGATGATGCGGAAGTCGGTGAATCCTCAGGTGCTGCTGCTGCCGATCCTTCTCTTGCTGATCCGTCTCCTGCTGCGGAAGTTGGCGAACCTAAGCATGATGCATTCACCTACTTCTATCCTCTCCGTCAGGTATGGCTCTCTGACTTTGCTGATGAGCAGCCATCCACGTCTACTGCTGCTGCCGCTGCTCCAGATGAGCCCCTGGAGGAGGGTGAGATGGATTTCGACCCTTAGGTCTTGGATCATCCTGCTGAGGGCGATCAGCCTATGCCCGATGGCACTGTTTCCACTCCTGCTCCTCGTCAGATTTCTCTCGTGGATGACACCGGGCCCCTGAACGAGTCATTTGCAGATATTCAAGAGCAGAACGAGGGTGCCGTGAAGTCTCTGGGGCTGAATTTGCTGCCTTCATTACTTTGAATGGCCTGCGTGCCTTTATTCTTGGCGTCTGTGCCTTAGCTTAGTATTTTTGAACATCTTTTCACTCCGTCCTGTATATTCACAGTAGTACATTCTTTTCGTACAGTATATCTTGTTGACTTGTGCGCGATTTTAGAGCTTATCCATTGCTAGTACAGTTTGACTTTTGAAATCTTCGAATGTCGTTATTTTGTCTTGTTAAATCTTTACTCATATGTGTCTACTTTTTAAGTTTATATTTGTCACTTGATAAAACACTTAAGTTTTATAAACAAGTATTTGTGAGAGTGCGAGAACTTGTGCTCGACTCTACGAGGCTTGTGCTCGTTGTGCGAAGCTAATGTTTGCGCTTGCGAAACTATGTTCGCGAGAGTGCGAAGACTTGTGTTCGACTCCACGAGGCTTGTGCTCGTTGTATAAAGCTATGTTTGCGCTTGCGAAGCTATGTTCGCGGGAGTACGAGGACGTGTGCTCGACTCCACGAGGCTCGTGCTCGTTGTGCAAAGCTATGTTTGCGCTTGCGAAGCTATGTTCGTGGGAGTACGAGGACTTGTGTTCGACTCCACGAGGCTTGTGCTCGTTGTGCAAAGCTATGTTTGCGCTTGTGAAGCTATGTTCGCGGGAGTACGAGGACTTGTGCTCGACTCCACGAGGCTTGTGCTCGTTGTGCAAAGCTATGTTTGCGCTTGCGAAGCTATGTTCACGGGAGTACGAGGACTTGTGCTCGACTCCACGAGGCTAATGCTCGTTATACGAAGCTAACGTTCGTTTTGATTAAGTATTTAAACTTAAAGTTTGTAGACAGTATGAGTTTAACATTATGTATCCTGATAGATTGTAATCTTGCGGGTAATGAGTAGGCAACGGCTAAACTTGAATAAAATAAGAGATTTTATTAGTTTTGGGACTGAGCTCGAGTAACTTCCGAGTTGCTTACGTATCCCGTCGTATATAGGTTGGCTAGGAATCAAGTCCCCGTAGTTCACTGCTAACTATTACAATGAGAATCCGCGTAAAGGGACTCGTAATTCGTAAAAGAATAAGCGAATGAAGTTTTGAAACTACGGTCCTATCATGCCACAAGGCCATTAGAAAACTAGTGTTCTAACTATAAAACCTTCGTAAGTTCTTGACGTTCCAGGGGCGTGACAAAGTCCTTCCACCCAACTCTTGTAAGTAGTAATATCCTTTTGAGCTTGCTTTCTCCACTCTGTAAGGTCCTTCCCAATTTGGCTTCAACTTTCCAACATGCTTGGTAGCTTCAACTTTTCTAAGTACTAAATCCCCCACTTGAAAGTTCCTGAAACGAACTTTGTTGTCATATGCTTTCGCCATCATAGATTTATACGCTTGAGTATGTTGGTATGCTGCTTCCTTTGTTGCTCCGATCAACTCCAAATCTATTTGTCTTGCCCTTAATGCCTGCTCCTCATCATATGTAACAATACGATAAGTTGGCATTCCAATCTCAGCTGGTGTCACTGCTTCAGATCCATACGTCAATAAGTATGGAGTTTCTCCTGTAGAGGTACGAGGAGTTGTGCGATATGCCCATAATATTCCTGGTAGCTCGTCTGCACAGTTTCCTCCTTCTCCTTCCAACCTTTTCTCCAAACTCTTCACTAATGTGTTGTTAGTGGCCTCCACTTGCCCATTTGCTTCAGGATGCGTAACAGATGTAAAACGTTGCTCAATTTTCATGTCTTTGCACCAGTCTTGAATCTTAAAACCTTGGAACTGCCTTCTATTGTCGGAAATTAAGACCCTTGGGATTCCGAATCTACAAACGATGTTCTTCCAGATGAATTGTTTCACATTAGCCTCAGTAATGTTTACAAGTGCTTCAGCTTCAATCCACTTAGTGTAATACTCGACTGCCACCAATAACCATTTTCTACCTCCAGTAGCCTTTGGCATTTGTCCAACGATATCTATTCTCCACAGATCGAATGGACATCCATAACACACTGTTGTCATAGGTTGTGCAGGTGTATGAATGATCTTCGCATGCAATTGACAGCTTCTGCACTTCCTAGAGTAATCCATAGCATCTCTCATAATAGTTGGCCAGAAAAATCCTTGTCGGAGTATTTTCTGGGCCAAAGATCGTCCTCCTGAGTGATTTCCGCAACTTCCTTCATGAATCTCTCGTAAAACTTGTTTTGCCTGTGATGGAGATAGGCATCTTAAGAGTGGTCCCTTGAAAGACCGCTTGTACAGTTCTCCATTGAACATAGTAAATCTTGCAGATTTGTACTTGAGCCTTCTGACCGCTTGAGAATCAGTAGGTAAGTTCCCGTTCTGTAGATAATCAACGATCTCATCCTTCCAACATGCCTCAATCTCTACTGGCAGAGCATAATCCAATGCTTGCGTCGGTTTTGACTCAACTCCTTTGCCGATTGAAGGTTGCTCTGAAGCCAATAAAGTTACTCGCCTTTCAAAAGAGTCGGCGCGTTCATTCTCCGTTCGAGGGATCTGCGAGATAGAGAAAGTATCGAAGTTTGATGTCGCCTCCTTCAATTTTTCGAGATACTTTACTATTGCAGCATCTTTTGCTTCATATCTTCATTCGATTTGATTAGAAATCAATTGTGAATCCGTGAATGCAACAAGCTTTGTTATCCCCAACGATTTTGCCATTTGGATGCCAGCTAGCATAGCCTCATATTCCGCTTGATTATTCGTCACTTGAAAATTTAACCTTATTGCATAGTCGAATTCTCTACCATCAGCGATTTCAGGTAAACTCCTGCGCCACCAGCGTCGCTTGTAGACGATCCATCTACATGTAAAGTCCAAGTTCCCCTCGCAACTACATGTTTGTCCATTTTGACCTCTTCCGTCACCATTGCTACATCAGGCGCTTGCTTCGCCTCTAAGATAGTTTCAGCCACAAAGTCCGCTAGTCTTTGTGCTTTGATTGCCGTTTTTAGCATATACTCCAAGCCATATTCTCCTAACTCGATCGCCCACTTCACCAGTCTCCCAGATGTTTCCGGTTTTGCCATAACTTGTTTCAGTGGTTGATTAGTTAAGACAGTAACCGGATGTGATTGAAAGTATGGTCTTAACTTTCGTGCAGTTATCACAAGTGCGTATGCTAGCTTTTCGATCTCCAGATAATTCACCTCTGCCCCATTCAACACTTTGCTAACGTAATAGATAGGCAAATGTTTCTTGTCTTCTTCGCGCACGAGTACCGTGCTCAGTGAATTCTTCGTTATGGCCAAGTAAAGATATAGCATCTCATTGTCCTTGGGCTTAGATAGTAATGGTGGTGTCGTAAGATACACCTTTAATTGGCGGAAAGCCTCTTCACAATCATCTGTCCAGACAAACTCAGGAGTCTTACGTAACTTCTTGAAAAAAGGTAAACTCTTTTCTACAGAATGTGAAATAAATCGACTAAGTGCCGTGATCCTCCCCACCAAGCGTTGCACCTCTCGAACAGACTTGGGGGACGGTAGATCCATTATAGCTTTAATCTTGTCAGGGTTAGCTTCGATTCCTCTCTCATTGACCATGTACCCCAGAAATTTTCCAGCCTTAACACCAAAAGTGCACTTCTTGGGATTTAGCTTCATCCCGTATTGTTTCATGATACCAAAAGCCTCTTCCAAATGTTTTACGTGATCTTCTGCCTTTAGACTTTTGATAAGCATGTCATCAATGTAAACCTCCATAGTCTTGCCGATTTGATGGTAAAACATCTTGGCAACCAACCTCTGAAAGGTTGCTCCTGCGTTCTTCAAACTAAATGGCATCACCTTGTAACAGTATATTCCTCTATCAGTGATAAATGACG
The DNA here is from genome assembly GCA_946800315.1 of Misopates orontium. Taxonomy (NCBI): domain Eukaryota; kingdom Viridiplantae; phylum Streptophyta; class Magnoliopsida; order Lamiales; family Plantaginaceae; genus Misopates; species Misopates orontium. The sequence goes on from OX326951.1 coordinate 8,858,179, forward strand.
TTTTATGTTGATCATTTACTGCCATTAGTATTTGGTGGAAACCGCTCTGCGCATCACAAAGACTTAGCAGTGCACACCCTGCTGTAGAGTCAACTACGAGATCAATCCTGGGCAAAGGGAAAGGATCTCGTGGGCAATGTTTGTTCAAGTCAGTGTAATCCACGCACATCCTCCATACGGTCGGCTTCTTTGGAACAAGTACAACGTTGCTTAGCCATTCAGAGTATCGTACTTCAAATATATGGCCTGCAGCAAGCTTTGTTTGTACTTCCAACTCCGCAGCCTTGTTCTTTTCATCACTAAAGTGTCTCTTCTTCTGTCGGATAGGTTTAACATTTGGGTTAACATTCAGGTGATGTACCGCAACTCGAGGATCTATTCCCTTCAAGTCCGAGTCTGTCCATGCGAATACATCAAAGTTTCTTCGTAGACATTCCAATAACGCCTTCTCAATCTCCGGGGTCAACTCGCTTCCAATTTTAATGACCTTGTCAGGCTCATTATTCAACAGAATCACTTCCTTAAACTCTCCAGAAGGTTTCAAACGCTCAATCTCCATCTTCTTTTTATAGCGCAGAGTCGTTTTATCTTCCTTTTCTTCCTCCGCCTTTTTCGAGGCGTCTTCAACATTGGGAGGAGTAGGATCCTCCTGCATCGCCTTTTGGTCCACTTGCGTAGCAATCACCATTTCCGTATCAACTTGTTTCCCTATTTCAGGCGTCTCCAATGGGTGTATGTCAATCATCGCAACATTTGGATCCGTTCTTGCCTTGACAGGTTTAGTCGATGTAACATAGCAACTCCAAGAATCACGATAGTTTGTAGTGAGTTCAGCAACTCCGCCAGACGTTGGGAATTTGACCTTTTGATGTACCGTAGAGATGATCATAGCAAATGCCGTTATTCCGGGCCTTCCAATCAGCACGTTGTATGCAAAAGGTATGTCGACAATGAGATATTCCACATTCAGTGTCCTTCTCTTTGGATTCACGCCAAAGGATGTTGGCAACATGATCCTTCCAACAGGTTTAACTTCACTTCCACCAAATCCCGCTAGTGGTGAGTTAACATCAGTGATCTCGTATTGTCAAAGTTTCATTTGTTGTAAAGCATCCATGAAGATGATGTTGGACGAGCATCCGTTATCAATCATTATCCTTTTTACCCCGTGATTCGCAATCACGGGGGACACCACCATAGGGCAATTCAAGTATTGCGCTTCCTTAGCTTGTGAAGACAAGCTGTCAAAATCGCTATCATCGAATGTGATTCTTGTATCCAACTTGTCTACTACAAAGACAAGATCTATCTCAGGGCGCTTCAGTCGTTCGTTGTATATATCACGTGAGATGCGTTTTTTACTTTTGGATGAGTCGGCGCCTGTTGGTCCGCCAGCAATCACATTGACTCCATTCTCAATATCATCGTTTCCATTACTCCTTTTACGCTTTGGTTTGTCCTTCTTCTCATGCGGAGATCTATCCCGCTTGCGTCCAGATGACGCCTTCTCTTGACGTGACTCTCTATTCTCAAGGACGTACTCAACGAGTTTCCCCTCTTGAATGAGTCGTTCAATCTCGTTCTTTAGGGCCTTGCATTCGTTAGTAAAATGCCCATTCTGCCTGTAGAACTTACAATATTTCTTCGACACCTTGGTCTCCTCCGTCTCTCGGAACGGTTTAGGGGTTCTCAGCAACCCGCTATCTTTCTCAATGGCGTAAATCTCGCCAATTTGTTTCCTCAGTGGAGTATAATTGTCAAATTTCTTAAAGGGTTGTCGATTGCGATCACGATCTTTGCCCCTTAACTCCTTCCTCCAATCTCTATCTTTATTCTCCTTGCCCCCATGAATTCCTGGCGAATCCATCAACCATTGATTCATGGTCGCCTCCTCAACTTCAATGACCTTACTAGCGAGGTCCATCACTTGCTCAATGGAATCAGGTGTGTTCCATGTTATTACTTCTATCAGCTTCTTACTCCGACAACGATGCTCCAATACAGAGATAACCAAGTCAACATTGGGAGCATTCACTCTACCAATCTCCAGATTCAGACGCTCGATATACCTTCCCAAAGGTTCAGCAGGTCCTCTATAGATATTAAACAGCGTGCTTGGAGATTTCTTCTTTATTCGATAAGTAGCAAACTTCTTTACGAACATGGTCCTAAATTGTTCAGATGATTCGATTGAACGTGAACGCAAATTTTTGAACCATTCCTTTGCAGGGCCTCTCAGACTGAGCGAAATAAGTTTCACCCTCATATTCTCTACATACCCTAAGACCTGCAAATCTCCATCCAACTCATCATAATGTGCTACTGGATCAGTATTTCCATCGTACTTCTTCAAAACAGGAAGATTAGTTCCTTCCTTCAACGTTAAATTACTGATTGCCTCACAGAAGGGGTTTGGCCTCTCCCTTAGTGGAATATGTTCTGCAACAACAGGCTCCAGTCTTGGGATAACTCTTTCAGGCAAATCCATATCTCTTCCGGCAGTTCGACTTGCTGCGGGTCGATGATCAGGAACTCTCTGCCTAGAATTCACCTCTCCATCCCTCACTTTTCTATCTCGACCAGTTGCTCGACTAGGAGCTCTGTTAGCATTAGTCCTCATTGAACGAGGGTTCCTCCTTTCAGGCGAGGGAGATGGATCCCTTGGCCTTGTCATCCTAGTCTGCGTATAATGCCTTGAATCATCACGACGCTGGGTCTGATGAGTCCTTCCTTGCTGCAGTGCTGCAGGCTGTGCTGCTGGTTGTTGTGCTATTGGAGCCTGAACATTCTGTTGAGCAGAAGTGATAGCCAATTGCTGCACAATCATTGGGACCATAGTCCTTTGGAATGCTGCCATAATTTGATCCAACTGAGCGGAATTCAATAGTTGTTGTTCCGTGGGAGGAACTTCAGGTTGATTCGCTGTGTGAGTTGGAGGATCAAGGGGAGTGTTGGGCGCTGCCACTGATGTTCGCTCAGAAGCATCAGGTGCCCGATTCTCGTCTTCCCTCTGTGATCTAGTCCTTCCTGCCATTCCATTCTTCTCCGTTGCTCTCCGTTGAGCCATTGAGTGAGTGTTTGTTACTAAGTGCGGATAAAGGTTCCCACAGACGGCGCCACTGATGTGGGGTATTTTCATCTGGATACGTGTCCGCTCTCCAACACTCCACGTTAGACTGCTTTAGTTCTTGCTGGATGCTCAAGCAGCTTTTGAGTTCAGAACCTGCACTCAACACTACACGTAAACTAAGCCGGTGCCTCCTCCGGCGAAGGCACTCCGACGCTCAAGTTAGACAGGTCGGAATGTGAGGTATTGTCGTCAAAGACAATAGCTCGAACAAATAGGTCGAATTTAGCTCAAATAGGTCGAATTTGAGCCGTATAGGTCGAATAAGCACACCTCGAAATGGTATTGAGAATCGAGATGAAGGCACCCAAATTGGTCGAATTACCCTCAAATAGCTCGAAATACACTCTATATAGATCGAACAAGAGCTATTGCAATATAGCTCGAATTATTGCTCTATAGCTCGAATTCGATGTATATAGCTCGAAATTAAATGCTTGGAAAATAAAAACGTACCTTAGAATGAGGCATGGGTGATGGGACCCCCTTATATAGTAATAAGAGTCCTTATTCAGCTAGAAGTACTATCCAAGTCGAACTGTAACTCTAAATATGTCGAATTAGACCTATTTTGAAATAGCTCGAATTGGGCCTTCAAATAGGTCGAACTGGGCCTCAAATAGATCGAATTCGGGCCCATATAGCTCAAGCTGGGCTTCTGGGCCTCAAATAGATTGAATTTGGCCCCATATAGCTCGAACTGGGCTTGATATAGCTCGAATTAGGCCTTTTCGGGCCCAAATAGATCTCGCTTGGGCTTAATTTGGGCCTACTTGGGCCGAATTCCGAGTTTTGCCTTGAATTGTAATTTTGCATTAAAAAACAATGGTGCTGACGTGGCACAACATGTCCCGAAATACGTTCGTGTATTGTATCGGATATTATGACGTGGCGGTACCGAAATATGGTACATCAACTCGTATGTCTCGTTTCTATAAAATCAAGAATAGAAACATTTAAATTACTTTTTCGAGGAATAGAAAAGACTCATGATAAGAACTAATACATATTACTTCTGAATATAGCGAACAATTCACAACTCAAATTTTGTAAGTCCTTGTAAACACTGATTTCTGATATTGGGCAGGAACATTTTGGGCCAGTGAATTTCAATCTACTGGGCCTTCTGTTCTACACGCTCATACAGAAAAATGAAAGTATAAAACAAAACCGCGGATCACAGGCCCACAGCCACGTACTATTTAAACCAGTAATTACAAAAAAATTTCATTTCAGTTATCAGAAGAGTGCGAAAGAAAAGAGAAAAGGAGTTTTCTCAAAGCTTCTAAAACCTTCTGCTTCACACACAAAGACTGATCAACGAGATGGATGGAAACTCGATTGACGTAGGATCGGTGGTGGATGCCGTTGCGAACGATGTATCCGACGCACCGCTGTACGTGGTAGAGAGCCTCTGCATGCGCTGCGGCGAGAATGTATGTGTTGCTTTTGTTTGCCCTAGAAAAATAAATTGTGTTTTATGGTGGTTGTGGTCTTATTATGTTAGTGATTCAGCAATATCTGTAGTCTATTATCTGTACTATTAATCTAGTATGTAGCTGAACTATGAAGCTGTTAACTTGTAATATTGAAGAATTGCAGTATGATATTGTTTCAATAGGGCCCTAATTGCGTTCATAGTTTAGTTTGGAACGTGGTGTTTGAGTAATATAAGCAAACCCTGCTACTGATTTATTTCTTAACAATTATTGGATGCAAAACCATGATATTATCCTTAAGAGTTTGGAGAGTATTTTGTCGCGCATCATGATTTGTTTTGAATTTTGGTATTACCATGTCAGATGCAACCATTGCATGAAATAATTACTCAGCAATCTGAGTCTAAATTTGTGGGTTAGGTAGTTCCTTGAATCGTTTTTAATGCTTTTCGTTTTTTCTATGAATTGTTGTTATATTGTTTAACTTGCATTGGTCAGGTAATAAGGTTCATGATTTTGCATCTGGGCAGCAGTTTCATTTAACTTAATTCGTTTCGCTATTTTTTGTCTTATTACTTGTTTTCAGGGGACAACAAGATTTTTGTTAACCTTAATTCCCCATTTCAGAAAGGTACTACCTTGTAGCTAAACCCTTTTACAGCTTTGTTATTAGTTTCTGCATTCAAGCAGTAACCAAGATATTCATATTAGAGACATAGGCTAGCACATTGAAATGTTACTTTTTCCTTAACCAAACACAAGCATCTATCTTTGTCTTTTGTTTCTAAGAATATCATTCTCTTATGGTTTTGCTAATTTTTTTTTTGATTCTGTGGTTATCTTGATATAGATACTTTTGTCAGCGTTTGAATGTCCTCATTGTGGTGAGAGGTAATTCACCTTTTCTTTTGCCCGTCATTTTCAGGGGTACAGAAATCTTGCTATAGTTAGTTTGTCCTTCATTCGGAGATTGCTTATCTGTTTTTGCTTTCTTTTTGAAGGAATAATGAAGTTCAATTTGCCGGTGAAATCCAACAAAAAGGCTGTTTCTATTCGCTTGAGGTTTCGTTAGGTGATCAAAAGGTTGTACTTGTAGAGTTCATTTGTTTACTCAAAATGAAAACTGCAGCTTAAATGTGTTCCTTTGAAGTTTTTATTTATAATTTGGTTCATGAATTTAGAAATTTGTTTGTAGGTGTTGTACTTTTTCATGTAAGTTCTTGGATCATCATGTCTTGTTTCCTTTTTATATACTCACGTATTTTTAAGGGAATGTGATCAATCTTATAGAAACTCCATTGTCAATCCCTTTCCAATTTGTATGGATATAATGGTTCGTTTGCATCATCTGATGGTTAAATGTCATGCTTGTTGGCTTTATGCAGATGTTAGATCGTCAGGTGGTGAAATCAGAAACTGCTACAATCAAGGTAACTTTCTTGAGCACCTTCTAAGCAGCAACTTCTTTACTGTTAATCTTTGCGCGCACACGACATTGGTATGTAGTCATGAATGCTTGTGCATGGAAATCTTTGTGAATGCCATGAATATTATTCTTGCCTAAAGGAATGTGAGTCTTGTCATTCTGTTAACAATATTTATCATTGTAGTGCCACTTTCACCTTTTCTTTTTCAAGTATTTGAAAATTCTCACTTTATCCATCCAATCATCTTCTCTGCAGATCCCCGAATTGGACTTTGAAATTCCTCCAGAGGCTCAGCGTGGGTCTTTGTCAACAGTATCTCCTTAACTCCATTTCTCTTTACCAATTTCTGCTTTCTTGAACTGAATTTGCTCCATTGTAGGTTTATTAGACGAAACTAAAAAAGGAAGCTGATTTATATATTTCTTAAGAATGGAATAAATGCTTTACGAGCTACACCAATAGAGAAAGTCAATTGATATGGAAGTTTTTGATCATTCTCCTCTTGGGTCAGCCATTGTTTAGCGCAACTCATAGTACTTTTTCTAGTATTAATCCTATGTCATTTATCTTCTGGTTACTAATATGCTTCATGCTTAGGATGAAATCTAATGTAGTGCAAAGACAACAACTGCTTTGTTATTTGATGCTCTTGAATGGGCATATGCTGCCAAAAGTTTTTCCACGAATCAAGTGCACATCTATCTTTTCTGTGGCCCAAACCGTCTTTCGTTTTGAAGTACACAAGAGCTTAATGGGCTCTAAAGGGTCATATCATGTTGTCAAAGGGGAGTTTTCAGTTGACCCGGATTTCCCCCGAAACTCTCCATATCGTTTTCTAATTCGTTCATCTTCTGATTATCGTTTTAGGTTGAAGGGATACTGGTGCGAGCTGCAGATGCATTGGAAGCACTTCAGGAAGAACGGAAGGTTAGAATGTTGTTTATATGCTGACGTTGGCTATCAGATGCCAATATCATTTTAATATTGGATCCTCTTTTCTTTTGTTTCAGAAAGTGAATCCTCAGACAGCTGAAGCAATAGATGAATTTTTGGTCAAACTGAAAGCTTGTGCTACTGGAGATTCACAGTTTACATTCACTCTTGATGACCCTGCTGGAAACAGCTTCATTGAGAACCCGTAGGAGAGTTCTTCACTAATTTAGAGTTTATGACAATCACATAGATTATTCCCCTGAGTAGATTCTCTTAGTTGTTGGTTATACAATAGATATATGCAAATGTTCATAGTTGCCTTTGAGTAATAAATTTAGTTACTGCAATTGCTTATGAGTTTTGTTGCTTACTGATTTACGAATAGGTATGCTCCATCTTCTGATCCATCACTGACCATTAAGTTCTATGAGCGAACACCTGAACAACAGGCAGCCTTAGGATACCTTGTGGATCCATCACTGGAAGAACATGGACAAACAACTTTGGAGGGGACAAGTAACGCTGTCCAGGTGCAAGGAGAGCCACATGGCGCTGTTGGATTAAAAGCTGGTCGCCGAGCAATTGCAGAGGGTAATAGTGCTGAAATTGCTGAAGCTTTGTTTCGATATTCTGCACCTGAAGAGGTACATCTATTTAATTCATGAATTCATTGTTGTATTTTCTTAATTATTTTCTGGTTTAGCATCGAACCCTCCTTTTTGGACAGGTCATGACTTTTCCATCAACCTGTGGCGCCTGTGCTACCAAATGCGAGTGTCGAATGTTTGTTACAAGTATCCTCTTTCGTATTGTCCCATTTTAGAATACAGTGTGGCAGTTACCATGTTTTCTTCACAACAATGTCGTCTGTCTCACGAAGAATATATCTAGAAAAGATTAGTTTAATGAGCAATCACCGATATAATTTCTATGCTTCTTACAATTTAGTTATTGGGATCAGATCATGATAGGAACCAGGATTAGTTGTTACAGATTTTTGTATGTTTATGGACACCTTTGATCAAGGTAACAGTAAGGAATATGTCTTTGCTGCTTCATAAAACAGAACTCTGTGCTTTAGTGTTTAGCATTTATTATTTTCTTTATTCTTTTCCTAACTAAAACTTGATGTCTGAACATTGCCTTTGTGCTAGTTATGCACCTCTAAATGTTAAACAGCTTTGTGTTATTCTTGTAATTCAAGATGTCTATGAAATATAAAAGGTGTTCGTCCCATAAGTGAAATTTGTTCTACACTTAAACATGAGTATCTTCATATTGGGACTGATATTTTGTCCCTGCAATTAAATATCGAATTTGCTAGACTTAATGATTGGCAGACATTCCTTACTTTCAAGAAGTGATTGTTATGGCCTCGTCCTGCGATGCCTGTGGTTACCGCAGCTCTGAGGTTTGTGCATTATTCGATGTCTCTATGGGAGTTCGTTTAAGTATTCACAAACTGTTTTACCCATCTCAGTTTCAATTCACAGGTGAAGCCTGGTGGACGAATTTCTGATAAAGGAAAGAAGATAAAAGTTCATGTGAAAAACATAAGAGACCTTAGCCGGGATGTGATAAAGGTCTGCTATTTTATCTCTACCAGTGTAATTATTTCAATGATACCGCATGCATGTCAGTATGTCAAATATCCTTATTACTTTCACTGTGGAACGTGTTGGTTTTTTGTGTTGCACGTTGAACACCATATTATGAAGTAACAAAATCTGGTGCTAACTTTGTGCCTTGGGTTATAAAACTAAGAAAAATTATTGCGTTTTTGCTCACACACTAGCACTCTCTTGCTAGACATGGCTAGGAAGTGGGAACCACTTTGTTCAGAACCAAGTGGAGATTAACACCTGATTCTTCTAGGGTGATAAAAGAGGCACACAAGAATGTCAGGAGATGTTTCTTATGTTATTCAAGAGAAAAATTACAGCTCTCGGATGAATTACAAATGCAATGTCCATACTACACCGTGTAAAGAGGCGGTCGAGATATTTTGACCTAACAACTAAGTACGAACTCTATGCACATTTTCAAGAATATCCCAAGTCTAAGAATCACTGCACCCTCTAGATATCTCCCAGACTTTGCATGTATAAGAAGTTGACCAATACTTAACTTTATGGTCTTCAATCTTCTGGCACAAGTCTTCTTTATAAAAACTTCAAATGGTCTTCAATCTTCTGGCACAAGTCTTCTTTATAAAATCTTCTGGCACAAGTCTTCAATCAAACGTATTTGATGGCGCTTAGTCGGAACGAACATGACCCAGCAGATTTTCTATCTCATATAGGATTTGTTAATTATTTGACATTTGCACCATTGAACAATTTGGCTAAAGCTCCTTGTTCTTATCCTTAAAGTGCTTTCCCTTTTTCTTTTTTGTGCATCTTGGCGAAGAAAGAATAATGAAGAATTAATTTTCCTTTTTCATTCAACTTGCTGCTAGTCTTGCATGGCTTTTTTTTCTTGAAGTTTCTAACTCTTCGCTCCATGTTAGTCGGATTCTGCCAGTGTGAAAATCCCGGAGCTTGACCTGGAACTGGCTAGTGGTACTTTAGGGGGAGTTGTCACAACTGTTGAAGGCTTGATATCCAAGATTGGAGAAAGTAAGTATTAGCACCCCCTCCCCCGACCCCCGCCCACCACCAAAAAAGAAGGAAAACATATTAAGTCCTTTCTCCCGCCTCTCTAGCACATTATAAGTTATTTTGACGACATTGACAGTCTATTTTAAACTTCTATTTTGGGAGATTGACAAACGTTACCATGAGTTATGGCATGGATCACGTGAGTTGTGATGTGAAGCTGGCTTCAGAACAAATATGTGCCCTTTAATCTGGAGACAACAATTCCTGGCTTATTTATAAGGGTGTCTATTGTCATCGCTTTTTCTCATGGTTGACTTCTTAATACAAATTATATTAATGTGTCTCTTTATGTTTTTCACCAGGTGTAGGTGTTACCTGTCTATTCCTTAGAGAATACCATTATTTATCTTACCACTTTTTCAGTTGTCCTTGAAAATGCATTGTCTGTATTTTTCATGCAGCTGTATTTTTTCAGTTCCTCCGGTGCTCTGATTCAGTTGTGCAGCCAGGGGATGCTATATGTGTAGTGACACATTCATATCTTCTAACTTGAGTGGTGTTTTTGGTTGCAGGCCTTGAGAGAGTACATGGATTTACTTTTGGTGATAGTCTTGATGATACTAAAAAGGGCAAGTGGAAAGAATTTAGGTCAAAGCTTGATAAGGTACACGCTCTGAAATACATTTTAATATTAACTGCTAACTGAACATTGAGAACTTTCCTTCGCCATGTTTTAGTAGTTAACAGGTTGTCTTTACAGTTTACAACAACAATCCCATTACTCTCCATTGTACCCCTAGTCCACATTCACTGCAGACGTTCCTTAACTCTTTTTTTTTTTTTTCGTGTTATTAAGGCACTAATTGCAGCAAAACTCCCAACCTATGCGGGCATTTGCAATTGTCTGTAACTTATCGATTTTTGTGATATGCCCCCTAACCTAATGATTTTTGTACGATTTGCCTCCTGATCTATTGAGCAACCGTTCATTTTGTGTTGATATCCCCCCAAAACCCCCCAATGTTCTTGAAATCACGAACTAAACCCCCTTGTGGTTTGTTAATTATCTAAAATCCCCCTTTTGGTTTTATAAAACTGAAAACTCTCTCTAAAACCCCCCTTGTGGTTTCATAAAAAGAGGATTGTGTACAAAATTTTATGATGCGAGAAGGTAGGTTTTAGTCAATGAACAAACCATAGAGGGGTTTCGTACAAGATTTCAAACATTGGAGAATCTTGGGGGATATCAACCCAAAATAAACGATTGCTCAATAGTTCAGGAGGCAAATCGCAACAAGTTAGGAGGCATATCGCACAGATCGATACGTTAGGGGGTGAAGTGAAAATGACTATAGGTTGGGAGGTTTCCTACAATTAGCCCATTATTATATACCTTGCTGACATTATTTTTTAAAGATGGGGTTAATTGCGCTAACCCCCCCCCCCAAAAAAAAAATAAAATGGTGTTTTTAGCAAAGTGCCCTGGACCTATTGAAATGTGTGAATTGCTCGCTAACCTATTGAAAAATGTGCAAATTGCCCAGTCCTTCAACCTTTCATTCTAGACATGTGTCTATTTTTATCAGTTAGATTTGGTATCCGGGGCAATTGACACACTTTAACATACGTTAGGGGCAAGTCGCACATTTTGATAGGTTTGGTTTCGAAGGAGTACATAGTTTGGGGAGTTTAACACAACCCTGAAAAATAACGCTTTATCAAAAGAATGAGTATACTTATATATGCATTAGATTTGAATTGTGTTAATAAATTTAATTTGATACATATCTACATATATTTGCATATTTTATGTCCTTCCTACTACTAAAGCTCGCGTAATAGCTAAGATTTTCTCCGTGAACTGTACACAAGCAGTATAGGTCGGTGCATGCTTATATTTGGTTGTCAAAGTAGATATATAGCTCTGATAAAAATCAGATATGTGTGGTTGCAATCTTGAAAAATGAAGATCTTCTAAACTTGGTTTATTCATGAACTCCTGAAAAACTAGGTGGCTAGGTTTTATGCTTGAACCATTTCCCTAATTCAAGAAACCGAAGATCACTGGTCGATTTCTTCTTATTTTCTCTTGACGTAATTATTTGATTACAGCTGAAGAGCTTGGAAGAGCCTTGGACTTTGATTATTGATGATGCTTTGGCGAATTCCTTTGTTGCCCCAGCTACTGACGAACTTAAGGATGACGACCAGCTGACATGTGAGTTTGTCTTTTCTCGGACTTCATCTGGCTTCAGTTATTTTGGAATTCTTTTGGAAACAATCTTGGTTTTCATTCAAGTTCTTGTTTTTTCAAATATAATAATACTTATGTTTTGTTGATTTATTACTAAATTATTCAGTTGAGGAGTATGAGAGGTCATGGGAGCAGAATGAGGAATTGGGACTTAATGACATGGATACCTCTTCAGCTGATGTTGCTTATAACTGAGAAGACTATGGATGAGCAATTACATATCAGTGTGATACTTTCTTCTTTTCTCTTACATTGTAACAATGATAACCTCGATACTTATTATGGTCGGCTTGTGGACTATCCAAATTATTTGGAGCTAAGTAAATAGAGTGTCCCTTTGATTGGCGAGTTGATCGTGATATGTTTTGTAAGTTACGTATCTGTGTGTACAGACTTGAATGTTACTGACGGAAAAAAGTTTCTTGTGGCTCATGCTGAAGTGATTCACTGAAAAGCTGGATATGGTAGGTTTGAGATCATAAATACGGATAACAGGAATAACAGGAAAACAAGCGTATTCTGATATCTGATATATTATTAAAATCTTTTTAGAATGATGAGATGCCAAAGCTCTTAATGTTCAGAAGCATCTGATTCCATGAGATTAGAAGAGGGATATGGTTCTCATCTTTCTTTTGTTGAGAAATGAGAAGAAAAAAAAAAGCATGGATCATTGCGATGCTCGATTTCAATTAGTGCGACACTAAGTTTATTCTGTTATGCACAAATATACCCTAACCTCACCATCCACAAAAAGGAACTTCGTGGATAGTTTTATGTACCTAAAATATACAAAATGATTGTTGAATAGAACCACTAGGAAATGAGAGCATGAAGTAGACATCTTTATTGTGCATAAATAGAAAGCCAGGAAAGAACAAGTTAGGACATCCGAGTGAGAGTTCATATTTGTCGGTCTTGCACGCCACTATGGGAGCAGCGCAATCACAAGACAGACCTTGGGGGTACAGTGACATAGATCCAAGCAAAATAGCATCGCCTGTATACAGCGGTAACACAAAAGCCAAGGCAGATCCTACTACTACCGCATCACATGTTCATAACATCAACACCAAAGCCAACGGGCACTTCACCTTGTTTGCTTGAGATCTCTCAATCACATCGGCAGAAAATGATCGTGCTTGGCGCTGGCTTCTGATGAAAGACTCGAGGTATGACAATAAAGTTAGAGCACATGGCAAAAATGTAATGATGTTTCATTAGTAGGTTTATTATAATGAACAGGTAATATCAATTTGGATTGTTTCTGCTAATTTGTCTCTTGCAGTGATGAATTTGAAGTTGCTGAACTGCTCACTGTTGCCTGGCTGGAAGTACATGGAAGATTTGAGGTGGCTAACCTTTCACCGGGAACGGTATATGAAGTTGTATTTGTTGTTATGATAAGGCCCGCTTCTTACGGCTGGAAAGTTCCTGTGAACGTGAGACTCACTTTACCAGATGGAAGAAGACAAGAACACAAAGTAAACTTGATGGAAATGCCAAGAGAACAATGGGTGGAAATTCGAGTCGGAGAATTCAAAAGCTCAGCTGATATGGTTGGAGAAATGGAGGTCTCTTTATATGAATATGAGGACGGAAATTGGAAAAGAGGGCTATTCATAAGAGGGGTTCAAATTAGGCCAAAAGTCTTTTAGCTGCGTGATGAACGGAGTCGGTACTTAAGTATAAGCAGTTTGATGAATTTACAAATGTTTGCTTCTTGTATTATTCTGCGTCTTTCCCAGAAGAGACCAATCTAAGAGAAGAATCAACTCTTGGATATTGGTCAGGATACATATAATAAAAGCAAGTGGTGTGATATCTTGTTTCCAGTAGCTGTATTAAACTTTTTCTCATCGATGTCTCTTTGAGGATGTTCAGCTTTTGTAAGGGTGATTTTCAAACCAAGTCTTTCTTTTGTAATTGCAGGTGAAATGAAAACGTTACAGCCATATTTATCATAGTTGTCTGCACTAGGCTTAGGTTATTTTAAGTTTGATCAAGTCTCTTATGGTTCATCATAAGCAATCAAATGTAAATATGCGTGTTGAACACTATTAAAGAAAATAATGAACTAAATCAAGAATGCGATTTGAATACAATTTAGACTACTTTTTATTGAAATCGCAGCTAATGTCTACTCAGTATACATCATGGTGGAACGAAGATATAAAAAAACTACAAATAAGGTCAAATAAATTGGGGAACACAACGATTAAGACGAAAGGAAACAACTATCAAAATCTAAAGAACAGCCATAATAAAGAGCTTTGATAGATTAACTCCAAAATTCATCTAAAACTGCAGCAATATCTACATTATCTTCCTCAAAACCTGATTTTAACTTCCCATCATGAACAAAAGGAATGGGAAATTGGACCAAATATTAGCCATATGCCATGGTGAATTAATATAATATTACAAAACTTTTCACCATGCATAACTAAACACACCTAAACTTGAACAAGAAACAACACAACACAACTACTATATATCACAGTCCACAACCTCAATTAAGAGCTTCCGAGTAAATATTCAAAATCAAGATCTGAACTCTTCATAAATTGCTCAAGATCATCAAAAAAGCTCGAATCTTCTGGATAAAATTCTGATGAATTGTTCATTGTGAAATCTGATGAGAAACTTGAAGCAGCATTATTATCTTTCCAAATATCAGTAGGGGCTTGAACTTGCATACCATCAAGTGAAATCTCGCTTCCCTGCAAAAACAAAAATACATAATTAATCACAAGACATTTTATGATTACATAATCAAACATATCAACAAATAAATTGATTTAATATACTTCTATGGTAAATACGATTTAAAACTAATAATAATAATATATTAATCAAAAACTTGCCAAAAAGTAGTACTTACCTCAAAGTCTTCTCCATTAAAATCAATCAGCAAATCATCAGCACTCCCATGATTATTTTCCAGTGACTCATAATCAACATTAATTTTCTGTTTCTGAAAATTCTCAACTCCATTTAAGACATTACTCCTCAACCCCTCCAGTGCTTCCATAAACTCCTCCAGTTCGTGCAGTTCCATGTTCCCAAAACTCGCATTCCACCACAACCCGTTTTCTTCGCACTTTTTACTCTCCGTTTCCCTCTTCAACTCACCTTCAAATTTTTTAACGGCCTCAGCATATTTACTCCTACTACAATTATTTTCTCTCATCAAGTTATTATTCGATTCGTCCGAAAAACTCGACCCGGTTTGGAACCGGTCGAGCACGGTGTCCACGGACGGGTTCGCGAACGTGAATATCTTGTCGGCCGGAGATTGCACGAGGATCGCAATCTCGGAACCGCATAGAATACTCAATTCACTAGCTTTTCGAAATAGACCCATACGACGCTTAGTGAACGTAACTTGTAAAGTGGTTTTCTTCTCGATTTTCTTAATTTCGATCTTTTGTCGTCCCATCGTTTTCTTGCTCGGAGTTCTAGTCATGATGGCTAGTGAAAAATATTAGCAACGATCAACAGAAAAGATTAAGTTTGAAAGATCAGTGTGCGTTTTGATATTGTAACAGAGAGTAACAACAATTGAATGTAATGAAACTTAGGCGTGTAGTAATGAAGTATATATAGATTTTGCATATACGTGTGGTGTAATTAATTCATTGACTCAAGTTTCTCTTTCCATATATTAAATCAAATCTTCTTGATTAAGATTCTGTTTCAAGATTTTGTTATAGCCGTTGTCTGTCTGTACGCGTTTATTTTCAGTTCTTCTTTTTTACCGTTATGATTTATGAGTGGTCATCTGGTGGGATTTAAATTTAATCCTGTGTTGCCCCTTTTGCCCCTCAACAGCATAATATTTCAATAACATAGCTGTAATAAATAATCATGGTATGTCCTTAATGATCCAATTTTATACATAATAGTAAATGATAGCAAAATTGTTCTTTATACTCGATTGTAAATATTCCCGAGAGTATTTCAGTGGAATTCACCTCATGTAAATTTATGTATGTTTCAAATTAAATTATCACCAGCCTCTTTACTTTTCTATTTAGATGGTAACGTTATAGGTATAATCACTAGTACAAACCTGATCATAATAAAAATCTATGTAAGTAATGAGCCTATATTTGTTGTCAGTACATCTCATTGTTGTGTATGGTTAAATCTCTTTAGTGTTATTATTATATGGTTTTAGAAATTATTTAACAAGTAATTTTTGTTGTTATGCAAATGATTTCATTTTTACAATAAGGAACTGCAACTCAGTCGTTCACTCGATCTGTTGTAGATGAGAGACACGGAATATATGGTAAAAGGAAGTTCCAAATTAAAATCTGGAGCATTTTTCAATTTAAAAGGGGGCTGGCTATACATCTACTATTTCCCTTTTGGTTTGTACTTGTTGATAAGATTATATTCTTTTCAAGGGCGGAGCCAGGATTTTTTTTAGGGGGCGAAATCACGTGAGAATTTCTTTTAGAAGTATATATGGATGTTTTCTTATTTACTGTTTTATTATTTCACAATAATATAAATAATCATGAAAGCGTAAATACTTTAAGTAATAGATATTAATATGTAAAACTATAAAAGTAACTCTAAAGTAACTTAATAATAGCTAAGATTTGTACAATTTTATTTTTTTTGGATAAATTGTAAAAGAACTAAATTAAAACTGCACACATATATATATATATATATATATATATATAAAATATTTAATAAAAAAATAACGATATTAATGTAGTAGCCTTGGAGTTTTCTGTTATCATGATTACTTAGAAATGAATACTTTTTCTCATGATTCGAGAATATGTAAAATTATAAATAAATTAAAATCGAAGGATTGAGTTATTTCTATCTTAACATGTATTATTAACGTAATAATTTGAAAATCATCTGTAGCCGTAAATGTAATCTAGCACCAATATTTGCATTGAATTTTTTTGTTTCATTGTTAAGATTTTTAAGAAAGGGTTAAATCGTACTAAAAGTACATTATACACTCCAATGTTATATTAGATTATCATCCTATATATGTTTATTTTCTACATGAAAAGATTAAGAGACAATTAGAAATAGTAAAAAAAAGTTGCGCATATAAATTATTATGAAAAATACAACAAAGATTACGGTATAAAGATAAAGTACATCTTAAGATTAAATGAAATTGTATCTAATAATATAATATCATATATTATGTAATATATTTTATCTGCCGAAAAAATCTTCTTTAGTTTCATGTACTATATATATTATATAGGGTTAAAATATAGAATGGACAGATCTCCAAATTAAAATTGAGATCTAATCCATAGTAATCCGTATACACTGAACATAATAATATCCCTAGATAAGTGCATATCATACAAAATCTTCAAGCATTATAAACCTATTATTTAAACCTCATGCTTAATTAGGCAGCAATTATCCATAACAGGCCCAAAAGATAGCTTCAGTTTATTGTCGGCATTTTCAGCCTGGTATTTGTGTACAAAGGTTTCAGAAGTATGCCATTTAAATATAAATACATATGTACACCTATAGATATATATAAGGTGGGGCTGGGGGGGGGGGGGGGGGGGGGGGGCGGACCCTAAAGGCCCCGCCGGGGCTCCGCCCCTGATTCTTTCTTTCTTAGAAGAATTATGTAAACATGTTTAGAGAATAAGAAAACAGAATATTGACTCGTAAGAATAAATGTTTTGTCTTGTATTTTCACTGATATGCAAAGGTATATAAAGATTACAAATCTTCTAACTAAGGAAATAAATTAATCACCTAAAAACAAGTAAATCACAACAGCTATAATTCCAACGGCTATATGAATTGTCAATTTATATTGACCAAACTAGAGGTGATTTAGGGAATAAAATATTTGGTAATATATATTCTTCAACATTCCCCCTCAAGTTGGTAGGCTAATATCTATTGAACCCAACTTGTCCAGAATTTCGTGAAATCGAGCCTTGGCAAGAGCTTTAGTAAATATATCCGCAAGTTGGTTTTTGCTATTGACAAACGGAGTAGATATTTCATTAGATTGTACCTTTTTCACGTACATAATGGCAGTCGACTTCAATGTGCTTTGTTTTCTCATGGAAGACTGGATTTTATGCTATGTGGATAGCTGCTTGATTGTCGCAATACATGATCATAGGACTTTTTGTATGACATCCCATATCTTTGAGGAGAGACTTTAACCAAATTAATTCGCAAGAAGTGGAGGCCATTGCTCTATATTCAGCCTCGACGCTGGATGTAGCAACTACAGATTGCTTTTTACTTTGTCACGAGATTTCCACCTACAAATGTGCAATAACCCGTAGTTGATCTTCTAGTTAGGGGATCCCCAGCAAAATCTGCATCAGAGTAAGCAACAATATTGGTGTGCCCAAAGTTTTTCATTAGAATACCTTTCCCATGGGATGACTTTAGATAATGGAAGATTCTCTTTGCTGCTTCAAGATGAGATGTTTTTGGATTATGCATAAATTGACTTACCATACTTACAGCATGTGCGATATCAGGTCTTGTGATCGTAAGATATATAAGTCGACCAACTAACCTTTGAAAGCTTTCCTTACCTTCCAACTCATTCCTATTATTCATATTTGCTTTGTAATCTACTGCAACAGGAGTTTGAGCAGGTTTGCAACTTAGTAAACCATTATCTCGCAAGAGATCCATAACATATTTTCGTTGAGAAATGAAGATGCCCTTATGAGAGTGGGCAACTTCCATGCCAAGAAAGTATCTCAATTTTCCTAAATCTTTTATATCAAATTGAGTATGAAGAAAACTTTTAAGTTTATTTATGCCATCTTCATCACTGTCAGTCATCACAATATCATCAACATATACAAGAAGAATAACTATACCATCTTGTCTTTTCCTAACGAACATAGAAGAATCAACATTACTTTTAAAGAAACCGAAAGGTATAAGTGCCTGACTTAACTTTGTAAACCAAGCATGAGGAGATTGTTTTAGGCCATATAGTGCCTTCTTTAATTTGCAAACAAGAGATTTATTTTTTTCTTGAGGATGACCAGGAGGTATAGTCATATATACTTCTTCTTCTAAATCTCCATATAGAAAAGCGTTTTTAACATCTAACTGATAAAGGGACCAACTATTATTTGCGGCAACTGAAAGTAAGATTCTTACGGTATTCATTTTTACAACAGGGGCAAAGGTTTCTTTATAATCAATGCCATAAGTTTGTGTGTAACATTTTGCCACAAGTCGAGCTTTATACCGTTCAATTGAGCCATCACTATTATATTTGGTTTTAAAAACCCATTTACAACCTACAGGTTGCTTTCCAACCGGTAATGGAATCACATCCCAAGTGTCATTTTTTCTTAACACCATTAGTTCTTCTTTCATGGCATTTTTCCATATTTGTTGTGTTTTAGCTTCTTCATAAGAAACAGGGTCCTTCGAATTACTAACTTTCGACAGACAAGAAACATATTTAGGTGCCAACTTTCCATAGTCAGTGTAATTGCTAATAGGATATCTAATATTTCTATTTTCTCCCTTGACATAATATGTATGATAATCCTTACGAGTTACAAGTGGTTAACGGACACGGCTAGAACGTCTTAAATTGCTAATGTAGGATTCAGAATTTGCTACATCAATGTTATGTATAGCAGTATCATCATGCGTATTTTGAGAATCATCTTCATTTTCTGCATTTCTATGAATAATTTGAACAATTGAGGGATCATATCCTAAATAAAAAACAGAAGCATCATTTGCACTCTCCCCCTGAGAATTATCACTAGCAAAATAAGGAACTTCTTTGTTAAACTGAACATTACGTGATATATACATGCGTTTACTCATAGGATCATAACATTTATAGCCCTTTTTTGTGAGAGAGTATCCAAGGAAAATGCATTTGGTAGCTCGACTACTAAGTTTATCTCTATGATTTTCAGAAATATGAACAAAGCATTGACAACTAAATAATTTAAGATAATGTAAAGGAGGGGACTTATCGTGCAAAAGCTCATATGGACTTTTATGTTTTAGAACTCTAGACGGTAATCGATTGATAAGAAAACATGCGGTGAGTATAGTTTCATACCAGAATATTTTAGGAACATTCATCTGAAAATTTAGTGAACGAGTCACTTCAAGTAAATGTCTATTTTTCCTTTCAGCAACTCCATTTTGTTCAGGAGTATCAACGCAAGATGTTTGATGTAAAATACCATTATTGAGAAAATATGATTCTAATTTTTTATATTCAGTACCATTATCAGTCCTAACTATCTTAATTTTAGCATTATACTGATTTTTAATCATGACATGAAACTCTTTAAATGCAGTAGGAACATCACTTTTCAGTTTCAACAAATAAATCCAAGTGTAACGAGATCTATCATTGATAAATGAAACAAAATACTTGAATCCAGTAAATGAAACAATGTGACATGTCCATAAATCAGAGTGAATCATCTCAAAGTTATTATTGCAGATATTATCAGATAACTTAAAAGGCAATTTAGTTTGTTTAGCATACCGACAAACTTCACATGAAGTAAAAGATGTGGTAGTTTCAGAAATTAAATGTTGAAAGCCTTATCTGAGGGATGTCCTAAACGATAGTGCCATCTTCTCTCAATGGCTTGGTCTTGTTTTCTAGCAAAGTAGGATTGGGTGGCTTGATCTAAGACATATAACCCGTGGGACTGACGGCCTTCACCAATCTTCTTCCCCGTGGTATGATCCTGAAAAACAACATTATTAGCAGAAAAAACAGCCAAGCAATTGTGAGTTTTTGTTATCTGGCTAACTGATAATAGGTTAGATGGGAATGATGGTATAAACAATGCATCAGATGTATCTTTGTCTGTAAAAAATTGAACTTTTCCAGATCCATGAACTAAGACCTTAGCTCCATTTGCTAAAGTTACAAAAATATTTACATCTGAATTTTTATATTCTTTCAAACAATTAGATGATTCGGTCATATGATCGGTGGCTCCAGTGTCTATTATCCAGTTATCATGATTGTTAAATGATAGAAGGGCTTAACTTTTACCTGGATTTGCAGGAGGCAATTCAGTAGAAGAAGCAATATTAACCTGACCTAAATTTTGTAGTAACTCAGTTAAATTGTCAACTAAGATGAGACGTTCCTCTTGACGTTGTAAACTTTGATCTTTCGCAGCAACATGTGCCACCGGAGGCTTATCTTTTCTTGGTGGGTTTTCATGAATCAACCAACATGTTTCTTGTGTATGTCCAGGCTTTGACAGTGGCTGCATTTCAGATTGCCACGATCTTGATAGCTCTTTGGAGGTCTTCCATGAAGTGACCAACACCTATCACGAGTATGGCCGGATTTCTGACAATGATCACAAAATATTTCATTGCGATCTTGATAGTTCAATCTACCTCCTCCAGTTTTTCCTATCATGTTTTGTGACTTTTGCCCCCTTTTGGATTCTGCGATAAAGGCAGAATTCTCAACATTTATATTGTAATCCTCCTTATTGGGATTCATCACTTTTCTTCTTGTTTCCTCCTTTTGAATTATAGCACATGCAGTAAAATACGATGGGAATTCGGTGCTCATAAGAATTTGACTTCGGACTGGTTCATATTCTACATCAAGGCTTGCCAACATAGTGAATGTTTTATCTTGCTCTATTTCTTTTAATCTAGAATCAATCACCGGTAATTGGGTATATTGAGATAATTCATCCCACATGCCTCCAATAGCACCGATATAATCACTGAAAGGTTTCCCACCTTGCTTGAATTCCCATATATCCTTTTTTAATTGATATACTCAAGCTAAGTTGTTTTTCTCTCCATAAATGTCGTTTAACGTCTTCCACATTTTCTTCAGCGGTTTCCCAAAAGTACATGCTTTCAACAATTCGAGACCCCATGGAGTTAATCAACCATGATCTTACAAGACTATCATTTGATTCTCATTCATCAAAAGTAGAGTCTGTAGAACTAGGAGCTTTTGTTTTTCCATTTACAAATCCCATCTTTGATTTGCCGGAAAGATACATACTTGCTGCTTTGGACCAAATCATATAATTGGTTCCACTAAGAAGCATGGGAGTGATCTTTAAATTGGGGCTGTTAACCTCTTGAACTATGATGTTTGAGGTAGTAGACTGTAGAGATTTTTTACTGCTCTCATCCCCCATTGAGATATTTTAACAAACACTTGGTGGGCAGAGAATTCTGTTATTCTCCTAGAGTAGAGTTGGACAATTGATTTTCTTCTCTGTAATCAGCAAATCTGTTGTCTCTCGTTTTTGCAAGAACGGGGATCAAAACCTTGCTCTAGATACCATGAAGAATTATGTAAACATGTTTAGAGAATAAGAAAACAGAATATTGGCTCGTAAGAATAAATGTTCTGTCTTGTATTTTCACTGATATGCAAAAGTATATAAGGATTACAAATCTTCTAACTAAGGAAATAAATTAATCACCTAAAAACAAGTAAATCACAACAGCTATAATTCCAACGGCTATATGAATTATCAATTTATATTGACCAAACTAGAGGTGATTTAGGGAATAAGATATTTGGTAATATATATTCTTCAACATTTTTACTATGTGCTTTACATTCATTCTTCACCCATTGATATTGTTCTGAAAGTTTCGTGATTTAATATTGTAGCGAAGGTCAAGTTTGAAGTTATTTGAACTATGAATTTTGGAAGTTTTTGGCTCTTCCAAGCTATTTAACTCATCTATTTGGTGGCATGTACGCATGCAGAAATGTATTGTTGCTTTTGCATAAATTAATTATTTGGTAAGTTTGTAATGTGGAACGTCGTAATTGCACGTATTAAGTTGGTAGTTGATGGAATAATTTTATGGGCTAATTGCAGCAAACCCCCCAAACTATGAGGGTCTTAGCACTTTACCCCCTGAACTATGAAACTGTGCGCAAATACCCCCTGAACTACTAATTTTACCCCCTGAGCCATTCATTTTGGACACGTGTCTAAGTTTTTGTCCGTCAGATTTGACATCAGGGGATACAATGAGTAGTCCAGGGGTGTTTGCGCACCAAACGATAGTTCAGGGGGTAAAGTGCTCTGACCCCCATAGTTTGGGGGGTTTGCTGCAATTAGCCCTAATTTTATATCCAAAGAGAGAGTCTGTTGCATGTTTTGTCTCTTTGTATCATGTCATGCATGCGCAGCTTAACTTTTTTCACCGAACTACTGCAAAGTTTTCAATTGTTAAGTTTAATAATTAACATAATTACTTACATTTCGTTAGTTCGACACGGCATAAATTCTTTGAATTTAACATCGCTTTTAAAGCAAAAAGGTTTAAATACGCTTTCAATCCTCATGAAATAGCCATGTACACTGCATAAATCATATTAAACTTACACGACATTTTCATCCACCTCCCTTGAGGTATGATTACAAATAATATTAACTTGTTAAGTCCTTTATATTAATAGGGTTGCCTGTCTTTTTTCTTAAAGAATGCGGTCCTTATTAGATGCCTGCACTGTTTCAACTTTCAACTTGTCCCTGAAAAAGCCTAATTGTTACTATCTTGATGCATTATCCCAAGTTTTTGCAGGACCTCTGATTGGTGATGCAGCCACCAGATGCCGTTTAGGCATTGAAACATTCATTATGTGTGTACCTAACAAAAAAGAAGTTTTGGTAATCGGTACATGTTTTGTTATGATCGATTGCAAGCCTTGAGAGAGTATCAATGTACCCTTTGTTATTGTTATATTTTTTTAGTACCAGTCACATTTGCTGGAAAGTGTTGTGCTATTGTTGAACTTACAGAGCTTCTCAGCAACAAGATCTGGTTGTCTACATTCTTTTTCTCCAAAACCGTATATAAGAATGGTATAGGTCATGCATGCTCATATTCTCTTGCATGTATTAAGTATTGGAATATATATAGCTCTGATTAAAACCAGATGAGTGTATTTGCAATCTTGAAGGGCTTCCAAACTTGATTTAACCGACTACGGAAACTGTTATATTTATTTTGAAGTTCACTGGTTATTTTTCTTCTTATTACTTCACACACTTCTTTTGTTAGAGCTGAAGAGCTTGGAAGAACCTTGGACTTTGATTCTCAATGATTCTTTGACCAATTCCTCTGTTATCCTGCTTCCGAAGAACTTAAGGACGATGATCAGCTGACATGGAGTTTGTCTTCTCTGACTTTATGTGGCTTAGTTGTTAAGGGTTTAAGGTTATCTACTCCTCTTAAGATCATTTTTATTTAGATTACAACTTTTGTGTTCCTCAAGCGCAAATAAATACAGTTTTTGTTTTCTGATAGTTTTCAATTTTCCAATTATATACTATGTCTGTTTTGCTGATTATTTTTCTTATGGGAGGTCCTGCTAATTACTTGAAATTTTGCAGCTTGATCCATGATGGTATTGTGATGATATATTTGTTAAATGTCTGAGTATAAAATGATATTTGGCTTCCTTTACAGACTTGAAAATCTGTAACCGGATATAGTGTGGAAATCTGGTAGGTATCAAGATGCTCATTCAGAGGTATCTGATTCTCGAATATCAGAAGAGGGATCTGGTTCTCATCATTGAACCTTTATCAGGAGATGGGAACAAAAGCATGGTTTGTTTTGATGATTGATGTCCGATAATAACTAGTGCGAATCTAAGTTTATTCCGTTAAACATAAACGTACTTATCGTAAACCTGAACCACACAGATCGCTAAATAGAACCACAATTATTATGCATAAATAGAAACCAGGACCAAACAAGTTTTAGACTTAAGAGAGAGTTCAGTTGTTACCGCCTCGTACATACACTATGGGAGGAGGGCCATCGCATATGGTACCACCTCCGGTGCCAAATGAGCCATGCAAAGAAGCTCAACTACCCCACAACTGTGATGAAATCTTAAAACATGCTGATTCACCTGTTGACAGGTCCTCAATGAAGAAGCTGTATGAACAACTTTATGCAGGTGTATACTTGAACAAAAACAGGAAGGTAAGTGCACGCCTTTTCTCAAGTTACCATGCATATTATAAGTTCTCAAACTGGGTCTGTGGATAGTAAAGTTATCCTTTTAATCTGGGGGGTTTCCTACGTAAATCATCGATCTATTAAGTTTTGTATTATGTCCTGAATAGAGTTGTCCCCAGATTCACATGTTCCATACGGTGATTATAAATCGTCGATCTTTAAGTATTTATATTATGTCCTGAATTTAGAGTTGGCCGTGGCACCTTGTTATTTTGCAGAAGTACTGGGTTGACAAGGAGACTAAAAGCAATTGCTTCACATTATTTCCTCGAGATCTTGCAATTACCTGGAGTGAAGATGCTCGTTACTGGTGCTGGCTTCCACTGAAAGAGTCCAAGTAACGAATCAATCATCTGGGCTTGCAATAATATTTTCTTTTGCGGTTATACTATAATGAGCAGGTTAGGTAGTTTTGAATTAATATTTGTGCTATCTAATTTGTTTTTGGCATGCAGTGATGGAAGTGTCGAAATTGCTGAACTGCTGAATGTTTGCTGGTTGGAAATTCATGCAAAACTTGAGATGGCCAGCCTTTCACCAGGAACTACTTATGAAGTTGTATTTATTGTTAAGCTAAATGGTAGTGCAAATGGCTGGGATGTTCCTGTGAACGTTAAACTCGCTTTACCAGACGGAACTACACAAGAACATAAAGAAAGTTTGGCGACAAAACCAAAAGAACAATGGTTTGAAATTCGAGCAGGATCATTCAAAGCTTCAGCTAAGGCTGGAGAGATGGTGGTCTCTATATATGAATTTGAGGGTGGGAAATGGAAAAAAGGTCTCATCATAAAAGGTGTTAACATCAAGCCCAAAACTGCCTAGTTTGGTTATGTGAATTTCCACATTTATCTTTCCCTAAAACGCTGCTGGTCTGTACTTATATACTCATGTATAAGCAGTTAAGGAATAATTGCTTCTTGACCTATGAAGAAGCAGAACCAACTTGTGATGATTGTACAAATCAAAACATATATCGATAAATAAAGGGAAATGTTGGAATTTGTAATCTTCAAAAACTCTGCTAAAAATGGCTACATCCCGCCCAAACTGCCTAGTGAACATGCCACACGTCAATTTTGTGTGGCACGGCGAGGTGGCACAACAAGTCGGTTATTTATATAGATACACGGTTGAGATGGATTATGGGGAAGTTATTTCCTATAATTTAGGAAAATATTTTAATCACAATCATTGGTTGCACCTAGTCAGCAATGCAACGGTTGCATAAAATAATTTTTCCTCTGGTTGCCACCTCAGATTGATGTGCCATAACTATAGAGCATGTTGTCCATTTTTGCTTCAATTTTTTAAAACCAAATTCAAATTATTATTGCATATTAATTTATTCATTCTAACACACAATTAATTTTATTATTCATTACTTGAATCTGTGAAAGTTAATTTAACATTTTACATTTCAAAATTATAAAAACTCTAAGAAAAATTTTAATAACAAATAACAATAAAAGTCACATTCTTTCCCTCCACCAACTCGTCCCCCTCCATCCACCTCCATCCCAGGCAATCGTTTTCCCATTTTATTCTCTTACCATCTTTATGCACTCTTTAATTCAAAAAGGTAGATTACAATGAAAGGTACGTTACGATGATTTTTTCCTTGGTTTTATAGAGATGAAAATAAAATAAGATGAAAATATATGGGCTAATTTGAGCAATTGTAATATTTTGAGAATCTCAAATATGTTTTGCAATTCATTGATACAAAAACTATCAGATATTTCTTATACACACGGCTGCTGACTTTCTTCTCTCACTTTTTCTGCACTAATATAAGCTTAACATGGCCATGGATATACAACCGACTTAACCATGCAAGGTAATTGATATGACATAATTTGGTGTTGATACATGACGCTTTATGAAGAAGGCAAGTTTGCATGAGTTGGCCGATAGATTTTTAGAGTCCATAAAGATAAGCAAAACTTGAGCGATTCATTAGAATTTATATGGATTTAACCTATTATGTATTTGTATGTTATTGGAAAGCTAAGGATGTCTATGTTTCAACCAGGGGCGAAACTAGGATTCTTTTTTACCCCGGCCTACTCTTCACTTAAGTTACTTAAATAAATAAATATTAAAAACAGAATATCAAATGTGTAAATTAGAATGAGTAATATCTATTGGTTACAAAATGATAACAATTACATGCCATTAAGTAAAAATAAAATAAAAATGCTATTGGAGTGGAGCTCTACGATTCTAACACCTAATGGAAAGAATTTAAAAACCTTTAAAGCTTGATTTACTATGAAATTACGCAAGTGTATATTATTTAACCATTTACTTAAAGTTGTCAATCTAAGCCTACTACCTCAACCTATCAAGTATCAACCAAAAACATATAATAGTTTTTTACCTTTCTTTTTTCCTTCAATCCATCAAACATCCAAACCATGAAGCAAAATATATCCCACAAATATTTTTAGGCATAAAAAAGTGATGGAAATCAAGAGTTCAAGTTAGATTAGGAGTTTAATTATTGTTTTCTAGCATGGTTAGAAGTCTTATTTATTCTCTTATTATTTATTTCATAGTTATTTTGTTTAAGAGTTTTAGTTTTGGTAGGTTTTATTTGCTTAGCCTATATATAATGGCTACGTTTTATTGTTGAAGACAAGTTTTGATGATAATATTATTTTGCTGATGTCAAGGTTTTCTCTCTAAAATTATGTTTTTCTCTTCTTGCTTTACTCTAATTCTTGTTCTTATTCTGTCTCTAATCCTCTGAAGTCTGATTCTTCTCTCTATTTCTCTAATCTCTCTTCTCAAAAGTTCTCGATCTCTATCAATTTGGCACCAGAGCCATACTTATCCTTTATTTTCCGCTACATTATTCTGTCGTGTTTTAAAAAAAAAAAAAACCGTTCAAGTTTTTTCTCAAATTTTGAGTTCCTTTAGAAAAAAAAAATATCTGTCCAAAAAAAAAAAAATCTGCCAGAAAGAAAAAAAAAAAAAACTCCAGCAACAATTCCAGATCTGCATCAGCATCAAAGCCCAAATTGCAACTTTGAGCCATCATCAGATTCGTCGTTTGATCGGTAAAAATCACTTCTTTCTATTGAATTGTGGACTATTTATTAATAGTTGACAAGTTTAGCTTATTGTGTAAAGCTTATAAAAAAAAAAGTTTTTATTAGTAGTTGGATAATTATCTTCAAGGTTTATATGTCTCGGTGAATTTCAAGTTAGTTTATAATTGATTTACTTGCGAATTTTGAAATTGATATCGACAAATAAATCATGTTAGAATAATCGGAGTTCATCCATGGAGTATAATAGTCGTACGTATCATGTCTACAATCATGACCGGTACAGAGAGTATGAACATTACCCTAGTAAGCATGATTTTGGGTATCCTATGTACTTGTCTTTGAATGACATTCCTGAGTTTGATGAGATAAATGGTTATATTTCTTTTGATGATTGGATGAAGTATTTAGAAAGCTACTTTGAATATTATGACATGACGGACATGGAGAGAATTTTCTTTGCCAAAACGAAATTAAAAGGGTCTGCTAGAGCATATTGGCAAAGTATTGGGATGGACCGGAAGCAAGAGTATAAACCACCAATTACTTTGTGGAAAGAGATGAAGTATATGGTGAGAGAAAAATATTCATATTCATTCTATAGAATGCAATTACTGTGTGAGTGGTTGAATTTAAAACAATTGTTTTCAAGTGTGAGTGAATACTTTGATAGATTTAATGATTTGAAGAAAAGATGCAACATTCAAGAAGAAGACTTTGTCACAACCATAAGATTTATTAATGAGTTAAGATATGATCTTAAGAAACTGGTTGATTTTTGGAGATCTGAGACTCTGTTTCATGCATACAGAAGAGCTTTAATATATGAGAAACGCCAAAGGTCCTCAATTTATTCAGGTAGTTCGACTTTTCAAGTCGGAGAGTCTATGCAACTGAAGATTGTCTCCCCTGAAGAGTCTACTTATACTTTCAAGTCCTCTCAAGGCAACGACGAAGAAGTTGTGTGTGATAACTATCACGAAACTGATTATTCGTCCTCTAGTTGTCAGCATATGGTATCTAACGAGGATAACCAAGAACTTTCTACTTATGAGACTTCTAGTGAAGAGTTGCATTCAGAGACTAATTGTGAAAATGAAGTTGAGTCTTGCATGTCACCATCTACTGAACATGATTTGCATACCGATTTTCAACCAAAATTTGCACAAAGTAATGAAGATTATAAATTGGCTATTGATATGCACCGTGATAAATTAGAGCTGAATAAAGGTGATTATTTGATGATCAAAATTTGTTCTGAAAATTTTTTAAACTATGCTTTTGAAAAGTTTTTTACTAAAACCTCAGGACGTTTTGTATTTTAAAAGAGTTTGGCTCTAATGCATGTTTGCGAGACTTGCCTCCTAATTTAATGATTAGTCGTATTTTCAATAGTAAGGATTTGACTGACTCGCGAGGCATTCTTGAGCCTCCCAAATTTTCTACTACTGCTACAGGTGGTTTCACTACTTCTTCAATTTCGGTGTCTAGGCTACTTCCTATACAACTTTTCATCCTGAAGGAAGTATATGCTCGAAGCAAGGTTGGAGATGAACATTTTATGTACTTGGTTTGATGGAAAGGCCATCCAGATTTGGATAACTTGGCAACTCAATTGTTGCATTCACCGTTGATTTCAACACTTCTTGACGAGTATCATTTGCAAACTCTCCGGGGGCGAGTTTTTTCAAGCCGGGGAGAATGATGGAAATCAAGAGTTCAAGTTAGATTAGGAGTTTAATTATTGTTTTCTAGTATGGTTAGGAGTCTTATTTATTTTTTTATTATTTATTTCATAGTTATCTTGTTTAAGAGTTTTAGTTTTGGTAGGTTTTATTTGCTTAGCCTATATATAATGGCTACGTCTTATTGTTGAAGACAAGTTTTGATGATTATATTATTTTGCTGATGGCAAGGTTTTCTCTCTAAAATTCTGTCTCTAATCCTCTGAAGTCTGATTCTTCTCTCTATTTCTCTAATCTCTCTTCTCAAAAGTTCTCGATCTCTGTCAAAAAGAGTATACCAGTCTCACTTTCAAGCCCTCAAATCAATTATTGATTAAAATAAAATATTGACAAATAAAAATAAAAAAACCTTGGATGTATATTCAAGAACTATCAAGAGGTAACTAGGGTTTGAATGCACAATAAGTCAATAATCATCTATCCTATGGACAATAACAAAGATTAACAATGAAACTTGATTAACTTACAAATTTAAGAGAACTTTGAATTTTGAAATAGAAAAGGGGCTGAGTGAAATTTCAAGAGAGGGGCGAATGTTTTTTGTCTTTGGAGAAACATGGGCATTTTTTGCTGTTAGTTTGTTCCTTTTATTTTTCTTTCTTTTTTCCTTTTTTTTCCTGTTCTTAAGCTGACCGAGTGTGTTGATTTGGGTTGGAGCATGAATGGGTTGAATTAGTTTTTCAGTTTGGTTCAAATGTTATTTTACTGGGTCAAAATGCCAATTGTCTTGTTGGGTTAATGAGTGGGCCTTGATTTTATTTCTATGTTATTGTTAAAGTGGGTTACATTAATAGATAGATATATATCTATTAAATTTTGGGCCAAAAACGACCCTGGGCTCCAGTCCACCCTAGCCCACAGGGTGGGTCCGCCCCTGGTTTCAACTCACAAGAATGGATTGCAATTTCAATCATCTAGACAAGAAGTTATAATCAAAATAGTGAAACTGCACAAAGTTGAAGCATAGGTTGAATATTCTACCTGTATAGGCGGAATGTTTGACCTATGTAGGTCTAATATTTGACCTATTATAAAATATTTCGACCTAAGCCTCCAAATTCGACCAATCTCAAAAGTTTCGTCCTAAAAGCAACTCAGGCCCATAGCAGTACTCTGATAATTTAAGAAATAATTACTTATAAATACACCCTCAATCATAATTATGAGGTACGCAATCATAGTCCTTAGTACTTTCTGTCGACATATTTTCGACCTACCAAAGTTTCAACCATCGAGTTCATAAGTTTCGACCTATAGCACTTTGGGCCCCACTTTGGTGGTTTCACCTCATAACAAATTGGTCCCTGACTGAATATTTCGGCTAAGACTTTCAACCCTCAAAATTTCAACTCAAAGTTGTATTATTTGACGCATCCTACTATTTGTGAAACGAGTCTCTGACTTAAGCATCAAAGAGCCTATGATGAGTAGGCTCCAACTTAGTTTATGTTGGTGTCTCAGTGCAGGGCTTTAGACTCAAACTTATTTCGGGGTCAAACAAGAATTGACCCAGTATGACGTGGAGTGTTTAGTTATCATACATGTCATCAGACAAAAATACCCCACATTAGTAATTATTATTTTAATACATATATCATGATATTATTTGGTTGAAAGCTTCTCAAGATTCTTAGCAAATTCTCACGCGACTCCATTCTTCAACTGTAACAACCTGAAAATTCAAGCCCAAAAATTTTATAAAATCAGAGCAAGATAAAGTTTGAACAAGGAATCTAAATTCTCATTGCTAAAAAGGAATGTTACGGTACAATTTAAATATAATACTTAATCTAAATCTCGAGTTAGGAAATGCCATCACTCCAAGGTCTCTAGTTCTACTCCTGAAAGTCTAACTCTGGAATGAGTCAAAGAAGAAAACATTTTGCAAGATAAAAATATTAGTGAGTATTTTCGATTTTATTAATAAAATATTCATTTTTTTCAAAAGATTTGAGACTGAAAAACAAGGCATAACATGAAATAGTTTTGACTACGAAAAACATAAGTATTTTAACTTAAAATCATTTTATAGGGAATAACTTTGGCGAAAACCTTAAATTTTAATAGAAATCACTTTTATTGAGACGTTTCTGACAGAAACAACTTTAAGAAATCGATTTTGAGTAAAACTTTGCTTTAGAAACTCGGTTTTTAGTAAAACTATACACACACACACACACACACACACATATATATACTTAATTTCATATCTACATAGATATGCATGCATGGATTAAAAATTCGAAGTGGTTCATACGAAACCACCGAACTTTTTCGGTTTTGCAGTTGAACGAAACGAAACTACATGACATTTTCGAAATTCAAGGAATCCAGTTAAAATGATAGAATTTTTAATAGGAAACTAGCAACTGAGGCACACGCGGAGACCGCGTGTAAATTTTGAATTAATTAAAAGAATAGTTAAATTGTAACGTGTTGTTCTTCTACATATATACGTATCAATTGACAAAAGACATTCCATGCATTGATTATATTTATGCACTTTTAATATATTAGAATGCGCATAATTATCAAAATTTAATATGTACAATATGTAAAAGTGTAACCATTGTTTTCAAACTCCTCGGATCCTCACAAATAGTGTTAAGAGTTGTTGCAATAAAACTTTTTTTTTTGATAATGTGTTACTGTAATTGCATTTAATTTATACAATCAATATAAGTAAATATATAACTAATTTGTTTTGACGTGTCAAAAATACTTTTTACTTGCATATAATTTATACAAATCAATAAAAGTAAATTTTGTACCTGATCTGTTTTGACATGCTTAAGATTGAATATAGGCTTGGAGTATAAAATATTGTTGTTGTTTAACTTGAATCATCGCAAGCATCCCATAAACAACACGAAGTCCATGAGCCTGTAAAAAAATGTAGTAGCACAATGCAAGTTCTTTATCATATTATTTTAACTTCAAATGACTAAATGGCATTGCACTACATTAAAAGGAAATTACAAATTGGAAGAAACAAAAGGGTGTGAGGCTTACAACCATACCTGTGATGCAGTCCCACCAAGTAAGATAAATGGGAGTACCAACCTGCATAGTCCAAAAAATTAATTAAAAATCATTGGAGGAGTAATGGAATGATAACATTTGAGGACTGAATTTGCGGCTGCCTAATAGTCGGAACATAGAGGAAAGGTTAAGAGAAAAAGGAATCTGGTGCTTATCTTATTTCCATTCAAGGTGACTAATATTGGTGGAAGTTGAATTTGCAAGCAAAAAATCCGAAGTGGAAGAGTGGTTAGTGGAGCAGTTACTTAAAATTTGAATTTGAGTGAGATGAAAATTTGAGAACCGCTATTTCGTCCAATAGTCCAAGCACAAAATTCTCTTGATTTTTCAAATCTGTCCATAATTCTAGGCATGACATTTTGGTTGGTGAAAACTGATAGGGATAATCTATTACTGTATTAAAGAAAGAGGTTTTTGTGTCTAGGCTTGCAGTTATTTTAATTTTTTTACAGAAAATACCCTCAGAAAAATGCGGTTCACTTTTTCCATAAAACAAATTGGGGGTAAAGTTGTAAAGTTACCTTAATTTGTGGCAGTTCTCGGTCCAATTTTTGGATTTCCTAATTTATCCCCACTGCTTACCCTTACAAAAAAATGAAAAGCACCACGCGAGGGAGTAAATTGTATTTCTCTTTGCTTCACCCCACGTTCTCCCAAATCACCCTCTGCAAAATTTAAATCCCACTAACAGCCCACGATCTAAATGGAAGTTTCACATACTCTAAATCATTCTCTTCAAAAACATTAATCCTATTCCTACCTGTTCAATTTCCGTCAGACAGAAAAAAAATCAACTCAGACATAGGATAGTTATGTTCAACTGTTGCAAGGGGCATCTGGGGATTTTTTGTGCTTTGCCTTTGATAGTATGGGGTCAATTGAGTACAATTTAGGGCAGGTGAGTTTTTTTTTACGTAATTAGATTTGCAAAATTTTATTTCCTTCAAAGGTAATAGCATTTAGGGCAGTTTTCTATGTGCATATATGATTTGCTATTCTCAAGTTGTTATTCATATATTGAATTTTCGTCTTACAAAACACTCTTTTCCAGTTCTCATATGATCCATTTGCCTCATGCATTAACTCTGAATAAATTCAAATTCTGCCCAATTACCATGTGTTTATACTCAGCATGAGTTCTCACGTAATTGTTTACTCGGTTCGAAATTAAATGGTATGTTTATACAGGTACAAACTTTAATACTAGGTACATTGTACACCTCCACCATTTTTTTGTAAAACTTTTATTAATGGACTCTTAACTGTTTTTAATTGTTTCTCTTGGTGCAGATTCAATTAAATATGTGGGTGTTTATTCTTAATGCTATTTAAATCGCAGTAAGTACTGTACCCTCAAGCAAAAATCATAATCATCTCTACTTTCTTTGCAGAATTTGGCAATGTGCAGAACTCCTACTCTTACATAACCTGACCAAAAGGCCACCATAAAATAAGTGAAGCAAACCTCAAGTGAGTGTAAATTTCATATTTAAGAAACTAAGCTATTCTTGATTAAAGAACCTAACGACCTAAGATAATTAGTAAAAGATGCTTTATGGAGGACTTTCGTTAACAAAAACTAATACATGGCTACGATGCGGTCTCGGTGTACAACGGAAATGTCTTCTACCCAAAAAAATTCACAAAGTTGCAAATCGACAATAATAAAAGGTAACCTCAACCTTTTTTCTTGCAAATGGCTTCTACAAGATTTCATTTGAAGCATTATACTTTCTGTTTTGCACTTGCATGAAATAAGGGGTAAATTACATAATCCAAACAATGTTCTGTCCAAACTTTAAAGTAATTTTAATAGACTTACATTTGTTGTTCAATGTATTTTTCTTTGCAGGGTTGCATGGGAATATCTGCATGTTACATATTGCTTCTCAATTGACATAGATTAGACTACATGAAAAAGGTACATAGTTTGGACTTCTTCCTAATATTAAAAGATGGATTTCTTTTCTTTTCTTTTGCTCTGTATTAGTTTGTGCTTTAGGACTTAGTGTAGTACCACCTGAATAAAATTGCAAATTCAATAAACTCCCTGTATGGAGATGTTTTGATACTGATTCTCTTCAAAGTTATGGACTTGAGGTACTTTTGTTCAATTCAATATTTCAACCTTTGCTTGAAATTCATTCACTTGGCTTTTCATACTGCTAAGACTTCGAAAGTTTTGTTGATTTGTGGATGGTTTGAAGCTTTGTGCCATCTTTTTGTTTTGAACATAGTTATCCGCGTTTATTAATGAGATGAAATGTCTATCTACTATAATTTTTCTTAAATATTCACTATTGAATTCTAACTTCCTTCCATCTCTATTTTCAGTAGGTTGGTATCTATTCCATGTGAGGCTGTTGTATATAGAGTGAATGCAACTAAGATTTCATTGATTCATTTTTTTAACCTGTGATTTGTATTCTGTCAGTTTTGTTATAGGTTATCACATTGTCTATTATACAAAGTTTTGTTTTTAAGTTATCACGTTTAAGTATCAGGTGACCATGTACCCCCGGGGTTCAAAGCTGGCACATTGTAGCTTTATGCAATAGCTTCAGCAACCTAACTATGTTTCAAATTTTAGAATTATAGCCACTGTGTTTTTCACAGTGTGATTCTCGATGTTTATTTGATTTAGGAGTGTGTCAAGTAGAAATCGAAGTTATTAGCTTTTTAGAATATAATACTCTACATCTCATTATAGAATGGCTATATAAATTACTTAAAAGTCGTCTATTCTCTTACAACAAACTAATGGATAATTGCAACGGCTAATGCACATATGAACAAACTTTTAACATGATATACATTGGTACATTTTGCACCATATTTATGCTATAACCTATTGAAATATTCGCTTCCATTATGTTTGCTCTGATCTGTTCATTAGTTTTAGAAAACTGGCATTTGTTGTACCGTACACACATGTTGTATATTTCATTATGAGTATTTATTAAAATGATGAAATAGTAACTTGGTCTTTGTCTTTAGTTACTTTAAATCAAAATTGATTAAGATGCATGCTTTCCTCCTCCTCAATGTAGTTTCCCTTTGATTTTATTGGATCAAATTAAAATCTGTGTCCAGGTTCCAAATTTATCTATCAAATGCATACTTAATGACACATCAAAGCAGGGGCTATTTTGTAATTTTCTTTGCTCATGTTCTTGCATATCATAGTTCTTTCCGTCATCTGCCTTAGTTTGAAAGAGGTTAAATACAAAAACAAGCATGGAATACTGCACATCTTGCTGAAATCTGGGCATGGAACAGAGCTTTTGAATGCATCAGCTCTAACTCTCAAGTAAGTTTTCTTTTCCTTATTTCAAGATCATTTTATACTTGAAAATCTTTGCAATTTCTCTGATTTTTTTTCTAGCATTTGAGGTATACTATGATGGTTCCTCTTTATTTAATTTATTCTCTCCTTCAGTTGAAATGAATTTTGCAACATTTATTTTCAGAAAATGCTCACAGCGCGACAAACATGGTAGTTGAAAATTGGCGGAACGTGAAGGATCAAAAACATGGTAAGGAATTTCTCGAGCCGCATGAAAAGATTCGTTTCAGCGAAAATCAGGGTATTTTATATACATTTTCAATTCCTTACCTTACTCAGCCTCTCTTTTCTTTGTCTTTGCACTCACTCCCTTCCCTTTAGACGTCGATCTAGCCATTGTCTTAGTCGGCAGCACTCGAGAAGGCAGATCCATAGGAAGGAATTCGAATTTAGGAATTGGGATTTCCAAAGAAGAGAATTGGTCGAGTCAAGTTTAAGGGAAAGAAGATGGGTGATGTTTGGTGTAACTACCATAGGATTGGGGGTCTCTTCCTGTCCTGAAGAAGAAAGAAATTCGATTTTCTCGCCTATTTACTACGGCGACGAACAAGAAAATCTCACTATATTTATTCGTTTTTCGACTTCTTCCAAGTGCAGGATACCCCCAAGGGGTTGTGGGTTTTTTCTACCATGGTTTCTGTGATAGGGATCGGTGGACTAGGGGAGAATGATGAAAATATTAATTATGTTTCACTTTTACAATCTTGGTGAGTCCTCAATACATTATCGTTCAAAATTTCAAATGCATATCCCCTGTTTGATGGAGAAGTCCAATATTTACTATTTTATTCCATTAGAAACGTAATGTGACACATATTACTTGGAGCATGAATTTATGCTATGTTTCAAGAAATAATTACATTGTAACTTAATTGTTGATCCTGAATATTTCTGATACATTATTCTTATGTCCAAATGTTTTTGAAGGTTGAATATATTTGCAACTGTTCGTATCTCTTTCTAAGGCCATTTCTTCAATCAAATAAGCTTTACTGTTCCTTTGTGAAAAAGAATTCATTGTTTCTTAGATTAAGCTGTGATTTTATCTACAAGATCCGGCTTCACTAAACAAACTCCACCAAAACTTTGCTATTCAAATTGGTTTTGTAAGTGCGCATGACACTTTGAGAAATAGTTTTCTGACCTTTGAATTTCTACCATGATGATTCATCAAACGGTGGATGTAAATGCGATGCTTTATTAATTTTGTTTAATTTAAGAATATCCCAACTTAAGTTTTCTTTTTGCTTTCAATCTTTTGCCGTCCATGCAAGATTTTACTACTTCTCAACAATGTATACGAGTTTGCTAAATAGAAGTTCATGCTATTACTTATATTTTACAAATGGATTTATTTGTGTTTGAATGAATCTATCTTCATATAAAATAGATTTTAAATCCTATTTTCTCACCAGTTCTTCTATTATGTTGATAACTGATAATATTATTCATATCTTTCGATCTCATTTACTCACTCTATTTTTAAAGTGACAGTGTAATTAATACATGTGAAACAAAATGCGTTAAAAATTTATAGGACCAATTTTAGACTAACAAGAAGTTAATCCTGGTCCATTAACACCTCTCTTTGATTTAAACTCATTTCCTCTAACAAATTTGTAATTTACTTTGTTGTCATTTACTCATTCTCAATTATCAAAATTTTGATACTATAACATAATTTTCAACTTTTCTCATTTACCACATTCTCAAGTTTTAAGTATACTCAGAAGATGTCTAGGTATGTAACTCTTAGATTTATATGTAACATAAAATATGTATATAAACAAGTGTGGTTCGATAGACTCGCTCCGATAACTCTTCTCTAATTTTAAAATTTTAAACAATTTCTAATTTTTATTGATGGCATAAATTATATTTTGAAAACGTTATGCTATTTTTTTTTAATACTAAACCACGACTTGCACGCGGTCCTCGCGTGCGCCTCGGTTGCTAGTGTGTATTATATAAACTATTCAAGAAGATAAAGTCAAAAAGACTAAAGCAACAAACTTATTCTATCTTTTATAAAAATACTTTATTTGAAAATTATGCATACTTCTTTTCTTTTAATTTCTATTAAAATGTTCTATATGATAATTTAGTTTGAAATTACAATCTAATTAAGTATTTATGAGAAAAAAATATGGGTAACTCGTATGAGTAAAAAAGTAAGCATTATTATTTTTTAGTGTTTGTAGTATATTATGGTTGGCTTACAGAATTTATTATGAGTAAGAAATAAAATAGACGGTACTATAATGGTAGAGATGATTGAGTTTCTATAGTTTAAGAATGTTTATATGTGTAACTATCTTTATTAATAGAAAATGAATATTTAACTTACATAAGCTTTGACTGAGAAGGACATATTGAGAAAACTAAAAATTTTGCTTTGAAAACAACAAATTGTGCTTTGTCAATATTTGCTAGTCAATATTATAATAATACGTATTTTAGATTAAAAGATTATAAAGTCTTGCCAATTTAAAATATCTTAAATACATTAATAATCTAGTAGAGACACAAATAGAAGCCTTGTTAATAAATACACAACCGTAAGTCCAAATCTTACAGTCTGTGAGCCTAGCAAGGTTGATAATAATTTGATCAAAGAAGTTTGTAAACCTAGAATTTTTCACTGCGTGCATAGTTGCCTCTCATCTTCGTCTTCGTCTTCGTCTTCTCTTATTTCGTTTTTGTTTGAACTTGTTTATATTCTTCTCTACTTTTACCCCTTTTGCAAATTTATTTGCACCCTTGTGGCAATTCACTTTGTCAATGACAACGTCTATCCATATGGGATCTCAACTACCAAATGCCTTCACTAGTTTTGGGAGATGATATATACAGAGCAAACTTTTTTAATGCATAATAATTTTTTGATGTTTACTATGATAGCCCTCTTTTTTTTTCTTTTTTTTTTTTTTGCATACAAAGAAAGGGTTAAACCCGAGAAACAGAGCCTATTCCGGTACGACTACCCGGAGATTAGTACCACCAACAACATCAAACATAAGATGATTAACAATGCACGTAGGAGGGCGGTCAAAAATCTGGAGTCCAAAGGGAGATGCGTGACCCATATGTGCAAGTCTATCCGCCACCATGTTGGTCTCCCTATATTCGTGTCGAATATCGCAAGTAATAAAACTGCCCATGAATGTTTTACAAGAGTCAATTAGACTTCGTTGAGGGTGCAAATCGTGAATTTGGTTCGAAAGAAGATGCACTACCACTTTCGAATCACTCGACACAGTAATATGATTGAAGCCATGCGATTTAGCGAGAGAGAGGCCATAGTGAACACCCCAAAGCTCTACCGTAGTAATGCTGCCAAATCCAAGGTTAGAGGTGAAACCAAAAAGCCAGGCTCCTTCGTAATCTTTGAAAACATAATTAAAATATTCATCTTTCCGAATTGTAAAATAGAAAGATTGTTTTCCTCTTTTTAACAATAGATAGTGAATATTTAAAAATAAATTATTTAATTGGAGTATACTTGATTACTCTAATGTTAGATAAATAACTGCTATATATTAGACCCAATTATTTAAGAAATGTTTTTCCCGCAAACTTTTTCAATGAAATCTATCACAAAACACATGAGTTCTAATTTATTTATTTACTTTTTGATAAGCAAAAGTATGGCTTCAGTGAATAAAAGATTTGTTTGTGGTCTTGTTTTTAACCAAATTGTCGTAAGTACTATTGTTAAGACAATATTGTTTTGAGTGTAAGACGTGAACACAATGTACATAAACATGACTTAAAAAAATCCATACTTTTTGAATAATAAATGAATAAACTAGACATTTTAAGAATTACATTATTAAACTTTATCTTATTCTTAAACGTAATATACAGACTTTTAAAAAATAAATGAATTTCAATACTAATTATATTTTTACTATGTAACTTATTAAATAAAGGAAGAAAATCTTTCTATTAAACAATTTATGAAACATGAATGTTTAATTATGTTTTTAAAGATTCCGCCAATCAGTGACATGTATTAAAAGGAAAATGAATGAGTAACTAATATAAAGAGGGGTATTATAGTAAACATAAAAAAATTGCTCTGTGTATCTCATCTCCCTTATTATTCATTGACGCCATAACATGTTGCTTGCTTTTTTTCTCTTTATATATATATATATAGGTATATATATATATATGTATATATATATATATATATATGTATATATATATATATATATATGTATAACTTAAACTCATGAATTAGGAGAATTTCTCCATTCCTGTATTGCACGATGAAGCGATGAAGTGGTCCGACCAATGGTTACGATGCCAAACAATAAATAAATTAAAGGCATTATATAGTCTCATCACAATCGTGCAACCATATTAGATCATTTAAATAAAACAAGATTTGAAGTGATGTTAAACCTTGAATCTTCAAGTTTGGAGATGACAAGTTGTTAGGACCGCAAGTCTGACACGATTCAAACTTGATTGAGACAGTCAGGACTGCAGGTTCGACTCGATTTATTTCCTTGTTTGAAAAAATATTTTAAAGGAAAACTCTGGTTTTATTTTAGTTTGATTTATTTACTGAAATATTCACTATTGATTTTATGGTAATTATCTTTTAAAGGCGAACGAATATTTGAGTAAGTTTGTAAAGATTTAACTTGATCTCTTAGAATCTTATCTTATGGAAAGTTAATCTTTATCAAACTCTTGTTTATATCCTTAAGTAATCTATTCCTTGTGGAGTTATTTTTCGTCTTTGCTATGCAGAATAATGAATATCATGAAGATCTTATCAAAAGGAAACAAAGACTTATCAAAGGAAAAGAAGCCTTATCTAAGGAAAGATTTGGATATATTTGGAAAGATCTTGTCCTGACTGGATTGGGAGACTGGCCACGGATCTTGGAATCTTTCAAGGAGAGCTATCCTATAAATAGTAAAAATCCTAGGAATCAATGTAGAACACTCGTGTAACAAAATATACATCTTTAGTTGTTCCGTTTTATTTTGATTTCTTAGTTTTCATATTTGATTCAATTCAGAACATGACAGGCTGACAAGAGTTGAAGGGAGTTCAACGGGAAAGAATTGCGCCAGTTAGAGAGATCTATACGTACGTGCAGTTCACTTGGAAGCTTGATCATAAGAAGATCACAACGGGAGTTTGGTCTTACAGGTTCAAACGGAGTAGACAAAAAAAGGTTCCGGTGGTATCAACATTAGAGGGATTCGGTGTTAGAGTAAAACCATTAGGTGTAATAACTTTTGTACGATGAAAGAAGTTTGTTCTCTTGGGCGAAAGCCTCGTGGATGTAGGACATAGTCCGAACCACGTTAAAATCTGTTGTTTTATTTTACTGTCTTATATACCTGTCTAGTCTAGGTATCTCAACTACTGTTTTAACGTAAAATTTAAGACTTAAAGATCTATCAATTGGCATCAAGAGCCTGTCACCTACTTACATTGGTGAGATTCTGATTTTATTTAGATCTTGCAAATTTGATGGCACAAAACGTTGAAGGATCATCATCATCGAAGCCACCGCTTTTGAATGAGTTCAACTACTCATAC
The DNA here is from genome assembly GCA_946800315.1 of Misopates orontium. Classification (NCBI taxonomy): domain Eukaryota; kingdom Viridiplantae; phylum Streptophyta; class Magnoliopsida; order Lamiales; family Plantaginaceae; genus Misopates; species Misopates orontium. The sequence continues at coordinate 8,899,752 of OX326951.1, forward strand.
TAGAAGGTTCGCATGAAAGCTTCCATCAAACGGGAAAATCAAAAAGCGTGGAAAAGTATTCTCAAAGGATGGACCCCACCAAAAGATCAAGATGGAAAGCCAAAACTCGAGCTCGACTGGTCTGACGCAGGAGATCTAGACGCGAGTTACAACTCCATTGCAATAAATGCAATACTAAATGTAGTCGACCTCAACCAGTTCAAACTGATTTCAATGTGTGAGTCGGCTAAAGATGCATGGAATGCTCTTCGCGTTGCCCATGAAGGTACCCCATCCGTGAAAAGATCCAAAAGAAAAATCCTTGGTACACGGTTTGAGGAACTCAAAATGGAGGAACATGAAACCATTGCTCAATACAATGCCAAACTTAGAGACATTGCAAATGAGGCCTTCCTCCTTGGTGACGAGTACAGTGAGTCCAAACTTGTTCAGAAAACTCTTCGCACTTTGTCCTCAAGATTCGATATGAAAATTGAGGCGATTGAAGAAGCAAGAGACATGGAGAACTTGTCACTAGAAGAACTGATGGGTGCACTCTCAACCTCTGTGAGTTGAAAGAGAATTTGAATGGAGTCACTACAAAAGGTGTTGCACTTAAAGCTTAAATCAAAGACAAACTTGAAAGTGACGATAAGGAGGAGTTTGAGAAATCTGTCGCGTTTCTCACCTTAGGACTTCGAAAGTTTTTCAAATGGAAAAAATAAAGGTATGGACACTTTTCCTACATACTCTGATAATACATTAAAACCTTCCGCTGCTAATAATCTTAGTATCAAAAGAAGAGGAAGAGGTGTTCAGTGCAGGGAATACTAAGGCTATGGTCATATACAAGCTGATTGCGCAAATCTTCTCCCGAAGAACAAAAACAAAGCCATGGTATGCACCTGGAGTGATGAAGAGTCAATTAAAAGTGAAGATGAGGCAGAAGAAAGAGCAAACATAGCACTCTCCTCTGTCATCCGTCCTGACTCTCCACCTGTCGCCACTGATCAGGATGACTCTGAAGCTGTTTCTGAGAATAAAATGATGATATCCATATGCAGTGATGACGAGTCAGATATTTGTGATAACGAACCTGAAGAGGGAATATTCTTTGCATTTTCCTCCATTATCAGTCATGACTCTCCACTTGTCTTGACTGATAAGGTTGACGTTGCTGATGAAACAGATTCTGAGGACGACGACTTCCTTGATCCACTCTCTGAAATCAAGGCTCTTCGGGAATTGGTTGTTAGAGAAATGCGCAAAAACTATGAGCTAAGCAGAGAAGTTAAATATCTCAAAATTGAAGTTCAAGGACCAAAAGAGTCCATCGCTTTATTCGAAAATATGAAGAATGACTTCCAGAAAGCACTTTCTTCATTTCACAAGGGACTCTAGATTACAGATGAGTTGGATCAGGAATCAGACCATCATAGATCAGAATCAAATCGAGCTGGTCTTGGTTACCATCCACCGATCTGTCTGAACAAGGAGAATTTTCAACTGTCTAATATAGATGATGAAAATCTTAGCTTAGCACGTGCTTTTAAATGCTCACAATCTCATGTTTTTTTATCACAGGTCTAGTCCAGCTCACAGGACCAGTCCAGTTTGCAGGTCACGACCAACTCGCAAGTCTAGCCGAGTCAGTTATCATTGTGGTGTTAAAGAACATATTCGTTCACGCTGTCCTGACCTCAAGCAGAACTCATCGAGGATCATAACGCCAAAACCTATTGGACCACGAGTCACAACAACTCAGGAGACTCAAAGAAAAACAGTGTTAGATAACTCCGATGAAGATTCTGAACTAACAAATCACATAAGGGTGAAATGTTCTAATCATAAAAATATCTATTTTCCATTTTCTTCTATTGAAAACGCCTCACCTAGTTGTTGGTATCTTGATAGTGCATGCTCACATCACATGACAGGGAACAAAAACCTTTTGACAAATTATGTTACTGGTCCAAATAGAACAGTTCAGTTTGAGAATGGTAAAAAGGGTTAAGTGGTTGCAAAAGGAACACTCATTATCAACGGGTGTCCAAAGCTTAGCGATGTGTTCCATGTGGTTGGACTTGAGCAGAATTTGATTAGCATAAGCCAGTTGTGCGATCAAAAGATGGTTGTCATCTTCTCACAAGATGAATGTCACGTGATTGATGACCAAAAATTTTGTGTTTTTATAGGAAAGCGGACTGCTGAAAATTGCTACACTCTAATGCAGTCACGACTCCCTACAGAACAATTCACAAAATCTGTTTCAAACATACCTATTTCTCCTACAGTTAGTGAACTAATCTATTTTCTTGGTTCAAAGGTTAGTCAAGGAGCCAACAGATTGGTCATCGATCAATTCAAATTTGCTCAAAATTCTGTCAAGGATCTTGACCGTAAAACTGCTGAACAGTTGATGGTTCCTGTGGCAACTCCTAAATGGGTTGTCAATGAGACATAAGGCAACTTCATAGACCTCAGTCTCTCCAATTGCAGAACAGGAAGTCATCTCTACCTAACTAAGCGTAATCTTGTCATATTACTTAATGTTGGTTGAGTTGATCATATGCTTAAGAACTATAATATTGTGCAAAGTGATGTTTTGGTCTTTGGTAACCACATCAGTGCTATTATCATTGCTCATAATCATGTTAAGCACTTATGCACACATCACACGGATATATGACACCACTTCATATGTGATTTGGTTGATAATGAATGTGCAGTCATTAAGCATGTCGCGACTGAAAGACAAACTGCTGTTATTTATATGAAGGAACTTGTTTCACAAAGCTTTGAGACCCTCAGAAAGTCTCTCAGCATTTGTCTTCACTAAGCGCTGGTCGCTTGCCCGATTTAACTGAGATGTTTTTGTTTGTTGAACTAACTATCATGACTTACTTGCAGACCTGTTGGACAGCCAGTTCTGGAGCGTACTTAGAACTGCATTGATACACAGTGCAGATCTTTCCCTCAGTTAAATCAGTGAAATCGAAGGATTTTGCAACGAGCAATTTTTGTTTTTAATTTGTTTTTATTATCTCTTTGACATGGACTTTGTCCCCTTTTGCTACATCATTACATCAAAAACAGAAGGATTGAGCATGAAAAGAAAAGCAGAGTGTGCAAAAGAGTTGTGAAAAGAAAAGAACAAAGAGAGTATGAGCCAAAAGGAAAAGAGCTTCAAAAGAAAAATATATGGAGGAAAAAGCTGCCTAAACTCGATGAATATGTGTGAAAGCATTCAATTCATATCTCACGATCATCACTTCATTGAAAAGAGCTACCATATTCTACATAAAGTTGTGAGCGAAAGCTACCTCCATGCAAAAGGCTCAAGTGTGTGTACATGGTGCAATTGTTTTGTTTGAAAAGAGATATCTTGTAAAACGATTTTGCCCCTTTCAAATTCTCTTCCGTTTCATCTGTTTATCTTATGAGAATTCACACACACACATTTTTGTATTCTTCTGGTACATGAGTATTCTTTAGTTCTGACTGTTTTGTACTCAGTCTTACGGTCTGTCATGACAGGGTATGTCAACGTCCACTCAAACCAGTTGAAGATTGCATTACAATTGGTATATTTTTATACTTATTACAATTGGTATATTTAGACTCGGAGGAGGGGGGGGGGGGGATGCATTACAATTGTATAATTTTATTATTTTATTTGTGCTTGGATATTTTATTAGGTTAAAAAGTGAAATATATATATATACATATATATATATATATATATATATATATATATATATATATATATATATATATATATATATGGGGATGTTGGTTGAATTACAAGTTTTTAAACTCTAATCAACATTTTATTCATCAAGAAGAAAAGAAAAAGATAGTTAAAATTTGTCCTTGTAACCATAAAAAAATATCACCCAGTTTCAAATGAACTTATATCAAAATACGTTCTCTCACTTTTTTCTTTTACTTTTTATCGAAAAAATTACTTCCAAATTGAAGGTCAAAGAAAAAGTCCAAGAGAAAAAAACCAGAATTCACAAGCTATCCCAAGCGGGAAAATGCATGTACTGTAAATAGTCCTACTGAAGCCTAATACTTGGAAGCAAAAAGAAAAAGGATTCTGGAAAGCCCCTGCTTAACAAATTAGTTTGTACTTTTTGTATTTTGGATGTTAATGAACTATTTCATTTTACTTTTCCTAATATGTTAATAAGCTTAATTACTGCTACTCTTGCATGAGTTTTCTTGAGGTACCGACTTACTTCGATATTGCTGGATGGAATGGGCTAGTGGTACTTTAGGGGAAATTGTCAAGCCATTGTATATATGCCTGCACTGTTTCAACTTGTCCCTTGAAAATACCCCGTCACTCTAAGAATTTTCCCTTGTCACTATCTTCACTGTTTAGGCATTGAAACATTCCTTATGTGTCATTATCGGTTGCAGGTCCTGATAGAGTATCGTTTATTGATCGTAATATCCACCTCTGCTGGTGAGAATTGTGCTATTGTTGAACTTAATGAGCTTCCCTGCACCAGGATGTGTTTGTCTGCACTGTTTTCTTCCAAAAGCTGCATATAAGAATGGTATAGGTCATGCGTGAATATATAATTATCTTGTCTTAAGTATCGTTTATGTAGTTTTGATTAAAAGCGCATGTGTGTATCTGCGACCTTGAAAGCTTCCAAACTTGATTAAATTTGTGCACCAACTCCGGAAATTTAAGAATGCGTCGTATAATTTATTCAAGAAACTGAAGTTCAAAGCGTTATATTTATTCAACAAACTGAATTCTACGGTTATTCTCTTCTTATTACTCACATAAGTCTCTTATTAGAGCTGGGAAGAACCCCGGACTAATAATGAGTTCTTATCATTCTTTGACCAATTCCTCTGTTGCCCTGCTTCTGAAGAACTTTAAACATTTGTTTTTTGTTTTCTGATAGTCGAAATATAATAATATATACTATATCTGTTTTGCAGATTATTTTTTTCTGCAAGAGTATACGAGGTCGTATAAGCAGAATGAGGATTTGGATACCTGTTCAGCTGATGTTGCTTATAACTGAGAAAATGATGGGATGAGTGATTCTTTTATGCTTTCACTTTTTTCGCTGTTTTTTGTTGTGTTATGAAAATTATGGTTAATTCTGATATATCACGATTACTGTGAGATTGGTAGTTACTTGAAATTAAGTACTTAGTAATTCCCACTTGATCCACGATGGGATTATGATGATATCTTTATGACTTATAATAAATCTGAGTATATGATGATATTTTGCTTCTTTACGGGCTTGATAATCTGGAACCGGATATGGTACTAGAATCTGGTGGGCATGCAAGAATGTTATTCTGAGGTATCTGATGCTACAAGATTAGAAAGAGGGATCTGGTTCTCTTTGATCCTTTGTTAGGAGATGAGAATAAAAGAATAGTTTGTTACGATGGCAGATGTTCAATTTTAATTAGTGCGGATCTAAGTTTATTCTGTTAAACACAAACAAATGCACCTTTCGTAAATAGAACCACAACTATTATGCATAAATAGAAACCGGGAAGGAACACGTTTAAGACTGAAGAGCGAGTTGAGTTTTTTCTTTTTCGTACATACAATATGGGAGTAGCGCCATCACATGATATACCTCCGCCATGTAAAGAACCTCCACTACCACACAATTGTGATGAAATCTTAAAACATGCCGATTCACCTGTTGACAGGTCCTCAACGACGAAGCTATATGAACAACTTTATGCAGGTGTATACTTGAACAAGAACAAGAAGGTAATTAATTACATGCCTTTTTTTTTATTTTACCATGCATATGATTAATTCTGAAATGGTTGTAGTATTTATATATGAATAGTTATTATGTTCATACATGTTCTTTTAGTTGTTGGCATATGTTCCTAATTAAAATGGGATGTGATACCATCGTGTAAATCACCGATCTTTTGTCTTGAATTTAGAGTTCACATCTTTCATTTAGTGATTATAAATCATAGGTCATTGCATCTTGTTATTTTGCAGAAGTACTGGGTTGATAAGGAAACCAAAAGCAACTGCTTCACGTTGTACGCTCGAGATCTTTCAATTACCTGGGGACAAGACACTCGCTACTGGCGCTGGCTTCCACTGAAAGAGTCCAAGTAATGATCAATCACATGGTCTTGTAAATTGATATTTATTTTTTTAGGTATATAATAAATTACGTAGTTTTCGATATACCATATGTTATAGCTAATTAGTTTTTGGCATGCAGTGGTGAATCTTTTGAAATTGCTGAACTGCACACTGTATGCTGGCTGGAAATTAGTGGAAAACTTCAGATGACTTACCTTTCACCGGGAACTAATTATGAAGTTGCATTTGTCGTTAAGCTAAATGGTGGTGCATCTGGCTGGGATGTTCCTCTGATCGTTAAACTCGCGTTACCGGATGGAACTGCACAAGTACATCAAGAGTATTTGGCGACAAAGCCGAAAGACCAATGGTTTGAAATTCGAGCAGGATCATTCAAAGCCTCGGCTAAGGTTGGAGAGATGGTGGTTTCTATACATGAAATTGAGCGTCTCAACTGGAAAGGTGGTCTGGTCATAAAAGGGGTTAACATCAAGTCAAAAGCTGCCTAGTTTTAGTTATGTAATTTTCCACAATTTCCCCCTAAAACATCTCGGTCTGTCTCTACCTATGTATATGAATAAATGCTTCTTGCTCTCTTCTGCAAAGCCCAGAAGAGACCAACCTATGAAGAAGCAGAATCAACGTTTAGTTGTATTGTATACATTAAAACGTATATATCATTAAATAAAGGGAAATGGTGGAGTTTGTACGTTTTAAGGAACCCGTAAATGATCGAGTGTGAGGTTTTTTTTATCAAAGCTTGATAAGTTTCTCTTGTCTTGTATCCTAATGGCTTATAATTATAACATTTTATTTGTCTAAAGTGATTACCTTTTAATGGCAAAGGATCATCGGTCCTATATTTTATTCTACTTTGTGTCCCATTTTCTAAGTTTAGTATTTTTAGTTAACTCTAAATAAAAAGTTATAATTTAATGTCAAAAGATCATCTGTCCCACATTTTATTCCACTTTGTATCCCACTTTCTAATTTTAGTATTTTTAGTCAACTCTAAATAAACTCTAGTTTAATATAGACCTACATGGCTGTTATTTTCAATCTCATGATGAACAAAGCTACCGATTTGGATCTCATTCAGGCAACTACAGGAATCAGCCCACACCATAAGGCTGTTTTTGGTATTACTCCCATATTTTGTAACATTATGAATGTGACATATGCTGATACTTTGTGGAGCTTCTTGTATTGGCCTTATTTTTCAAGACACCTATTTTTTGGGTGGGCTTGTTTTTGTAATAGATTGCATCTTGATAGGGATGCGCGTGTTAGTCAGGTTAGTAAACTTGACTATCATCATCAATTTTTTATTTATGATTTGAAGAGTGATATTTTGACTTTTGGGTTAAGCACCTTTTACTTTAGAATGTATAGGCAGTGCATTTTGGTGCTAACTCATTTTTGGCTTTTGATTATGCACATAGCAGTTAGAGGTGTATATAGGATACATCACTTTTTGGCCGACATGTTTAGGCCACCTTGAGTTCTTTTTTTGGAACTACAGAGTGGTGATTTTGTGGTTAGTGCGCCACCCCGCTCTTATTTTGTAAGCACTCCTTTTATATTATGGCTTTATTCCAACTCTAGTTTAATATATTTTAATTTAGATTATATAAAAAATCACCAAATCCCAATCACTTCCACAATCCACAAAATCTTTTCATCTCTCATTAGTCTCTCTCACCCACACCCATACCATTGTCGTCTTCTTCCACCATGTGACTCCAAACTCTTAAGGTTTTACATTCTTCTAGATATCGACGGATTTTTTTCTTTGTTATTCTTTTTTTAATGAGTACAAAGCTACAACAATTAATCAAACAACAAGAAGCAAGGACATGAAAGCAAACACCTACACCAAAATGTTGGCTCCACCGTTATTCTTTTTTCCTGCTATTCGTCTGGGAAAAGCTTCAGAGCAATATGAATTTGTCAAAGACAATTAATTTGTTTACAATATGTTCGTTGAATGTCTCAATGAAAATATCAATTAAAAGAGGTTACACCTTAGATAGTACTTTTGTTTTGTATATTAATGCTACATAATCTATGCTTATATTTTAATAGCGATCTCCCCCCTATCGTTTGGGGCGTTTTGCGACTTGCCCCCTTTCGTTTCAAAAGTTAGACTTTTCCCCCTAACGTTTCATAAGTTTTGCGACTTGCCCCCTAGACCGTTGACCGGCTACTTAAAATCGAATATTTCGTCGGAGATTCTTTCGCACGCCTCGCACGTGTAACATAACGAGGGCACGCTGGTCATTTTGCATATCCCGCCTTTTGGACGTGTCGTACGGTGATATTGGAAAGGTTAAGGGGGAAATCGCAAAAAAAATCAAAACGTTTCAAATTGGGGGAAAATTTAGGGTTCGAAAAATTCGATTGATTTCAGCGCGATTCACTCAAAATTTTTGCAATCTTAGTGCAAAAATGGTGTGGAGAATGAGAACCGACGCGGACGACATTCCTACTGGAAAAAACGCGCCCGATTATGGTCAGTTTTTTGTTCCCACTCTCAAATATAAAATGCTGTAGGTTGCATGTTAGGATTTTTTTGTTTAATGCTGTAATGTGTGTGTTTTTGTAGTGTAGTGTCTATTTTAATCATTGTATTAGAAAAGTTATATGTTTTTATGGTTTCAACGCACACAGTGGTCCCAAGTGTTTCGATTTTGCAAAAAAAAACATGACTTTTGTGTTATTTTATTCATAAAATGTTGTTTTTTAATGGTTTTAGTGTGCAGTGTATGTTAAAGTTAATATTTTGCCCACGATTTTTGTTTAAAAACTGAACTTTTTGCATGTTTCTCCCACGGTTTTGGATGCAATCCATGTTAAAGTAATGTTTGTATGTGACTGTTCTGCATTTTGTAAAAGTTTGGTTAAAATGCAATTAAAAATATAGTTGATGCACATTTGTGAAGAATGTATATGTTGAGGTGATAATGTAGAAGGACTTTCTGAATAATGTATAAGTTTTTAAGTTATGAAAAGTTTGGCAATTCATAAGTTATGTATGTAGAATACTTATGAAGAATGTATAAGTTTGGCAATTCATGACACTAATACATAACAAATCTCAATGCAGGGCCAAATAGTGAGCACTTTACCATCTGGTTTCATTATGGTGGTCAGTTTGTAAAAGAAGGAAAGCAGACATATGTTGGGGGTAAGTCAGTGTATTATGATTACTGCTGTGAAGATGAGATGTCCATGTTAGAGTTAAAGGAAATGGGCACAGAAGTAGGGTTGGCTAAAAATAACTTTGAGTTGTTTGCAAGTACCAATGGGAGGATGGATGATATTATGTTAGATTGTTTGCTGAATGATGTAGATGCTTTGAAATTGGCAACATATGTGAATGAAGATAGGATTGTGGTAGTGTTTGCCCTCAGTCCTAGTGAGGAAGATATGTAGTATGAAGGTGATAAAAGTGATGGGGAAAAGGATGAGGATGCTGACAATGAGGGTGGTGGCACAAATGAATTGCCTGAAGTTGAGGAAGGTATTGATTTCATGGGTCAGAATGGTGGTTATAATGAAGTTGAGGAAGCTGAGGATGGTGGTAATGATGAAGCTGGTGGTGTGGATGGTGGTTATATTGATGCTGGTGGTGAGGATGGGCAGAATAATGAGGATGGTGCTAACAATGAGGATGGGGGCAATAGTGAGGAGGAGATATATGATGACCTAATTATGGATGTGGGAGATGAAGATGTGGATGATAACAATTCAGTGGGAAGTGACTCACAGCATTCTGATGCTTAGAGGACAGTGAAGGGGACAAGACTGATGATGAGCAGGAGTATGTGGTGAGGGATCAGACTATGGAGCAGTTTTGGAGTGTGACTGCATCAAAGTCCACCTACAAAAGCTCAAGAAGAGACCCTAGTTTATATGATGGTTATCAGGTGCAATCCTAAGGTGGATATGGATAAGCCTGAATTCTTTGTGGGGTTGTGTTTTGATGATGTTGCTACATTTAGGAAAGCAGTGAGGCAGCATTCCATCAACAGTGGGAGGGATTTGCTATTTGTGAAAAATGATAGGAATAGGGTTTTGGTGAAGTGCAAGAATGAGTTGTGCACATGGAAGATTTTTGCATCTGAGAGTGGAAGGGAGAAGACATTTCAGGTCAAAACATATAATGGGCTGCATGACTGCATAAGGTCTGAAAGGGTTTGTGCAGCCACATCTACATGGCTGGCTGAGAAGTATGAGACTACTATCAGGACTGATCCTGATTGGAAAGTGAACTCCTTCAAGCAGACAGCTCAGAAGAATCACAACATACTTTTCTCAAAGTTTCAAATGTACAGGGCAAAAGCTAGGGTGAAAGCAATGACAGTGGGGAATGAGCATGAGCAGTACAATCTGCTTTGGAGATATGCTGCAGAGATTGTGAGAAGTGACAGGGAGAATACAGTTAGGATAAAGACAAGGAAGACAGAGAAGGGTCTTGTGTTCAAAAGATTCTATGTATGTTGGGGAAGTCTAAAGAAAGAGTTTTTGGAGGGTTGCAGGCCTGTGATATGCCTTGATGGCTGTCACTTAAAAACATACTGTGGAGGTATTCTTTTGACTGCAGTGGGTATAGATGCTAATAATAGCATGTACCCATTTGCATATGCTGTTGTGGAGAAGGAGAAGGGCGAAACATGGAATTGGTTTCTGAACCTTTTGATTGCTGATTTAGGTATAACAGAAGATGGGAGTGGTGCTTGTACAATCATGTCTGACAAGCAAAAAGGACTAATTGATACAGTCCATGCCTTGTTGCCATACAGTGATCACAGATTTTGTGTGATGCACTTGTACAGCAACTTCAAACAGGCACATAAGGGTTTGTCACTGAAGTATCTGCTGTGGAAGGCAACAAAGTCCACCACCATTCTGGATTTTGAGAAGGTTATGACTGAGCTAAGGAAGAAGGATAAAGAGGCTTTCAAATGGTTAGCCAAGAGACCTGTTGCACACTGGTCCAGAGCATATTTCAATCCAAGACCAAGGTGTGACATCTTGCTCAACAACCTCAGTGAGAGTTTCAATGCACTAGTGGTGGAGGCCAGGACTAAACCCATCATTGACATGTTGGAGCACATCAGATTGATTCTGATGAAGAGGGTGTATGTGAAGAGAGACATGGCAAAGAAGTGGAAGGAAATTTGCCCTAATATAGAGAAGATGGTGAATGAGGCTAGGAAGAGAGGTGTAGGCCATTCACCAATGTGGAATGGACTGAATGAATTTGAGGTAAGTAGTCCTGGTGACAGTAGAGCAGTCAATCTTGAGCAAAGGACCTGTACCTGCAGAAGGTGGCAACTAACAGGAGTTCCTTGTGAGCATGCAGTTTCTGCCATGCTGTTCATGGGATATAAGCCTGAGGAATGGGTTGATGATTGCGACAAGGTATCCACTTACATGAAGAGCTACTCTCATTGCATGCACATATTCAATGCCCCTTCAGAATGGCCCCATTCAAACTTGCCATAACCTGCACCACCTGTTCCAGAGAGAATGCCTGGCAGGCCTAAGAAGAATGACAGGAAAAAGACACCTCAAGAAATAGAGGAACTGAAGAAGAAGGCAGCAAGTGGAGAGACAGTTAGAATGTCCAGAAAAGGCATGATAATGAGGTGTAAGTTTTGTGGTTAGCCAGGACACAACAAGAGGTCATGTCCAAAAAGAAAGGCTATGCAAGGTGCTGAAGATGAAAGGATGGAAGTGCCACCACATGTTGGTGGGCCACATGAATCTGAGGTTATATAATGATACATTGTTTTCCTACTATTTTTGTGTTAACAAATAGACTAACTTTACTTTTATTGTGCCACAGAGGAAAACTAAGAAGACTACCAAGCCAAGGAGAGCAAAGAAGCAAACACTTGTGAATGATAGTGGGGAGGGGTGCTCCACATATGTGCATGAGGATGTTGCTGGAGTGCATGATGTTGGAGGGCATGGAGCTGAAGTTTATAATGATGTGCCAGACCATTTACTTGATATGGCATATGATTTATTTGATATGCCTCAATCTGCTGCTGGTGTTGAAGATGAAAGGATACCAGAGGATGTGTCTTTGTCTCACTTGATGAAAAGAAAGTGAAGAGTCCAACCAAGGTATGTGTAACTATGTTCAATGCATGAGTTGGCTGCAATCCTAAGTTTATGTTTTTGAATTTTGCATCATTGTGTTTTGATTTGTGTAGGGAAAATCCAGTAAAGGAATAAGTATCAATGATAATGTAGAAGGACTTTCTGTTGGGCCCAAGATGAGTGTAGGTGTTGTTATTAATGAGGGTGGTGTGAAAATAATGATGACCAGGCAGAGAGTTAGGGGTGGAGAAACTTTGGTGGAGAAAGAAGTTGTTGGAAAAGGAAAACAGAACGTTGTCCAAGAGACATCAGATAGGGTAGAAGGGGTTGAGCTAGGGCATGGAGGTAGGTTGAGGAAGAGAGTTTCCAGATTGGTGGAGGACATTTCTGGTAAGAAGTCTCCAAAGAAGAAAAGGGGGGGTGATGAACACAAAGGAGGCAATAGCAGAGGCAACCCTTACAGTGGTAATTTTTCTATAAAACTTGCTTCATTACAATACTTTCAAGAATGTGCTAAAGATTTGTGTATTTGCAGCTTAAAGACATGGTCAGAAAGGAAGAGACTTTGAAGAAGAGCAAAGAAAAGGTAAAGGAGAAAATGCCTGAAGCTAAGGGAGATAAACAAAAGAAAAGTGAGGGAAGTGCAGCAGATCAAGTGCCTGATGCTGTAAATGAACCACAACCTGATTGGGACATATATTCAAAGCTTGAGCCTGAGAGGCGTAAGAGAAGGGGCTACAGTCGCTATACAGGAATAGAAAAAAGGGATGCTGGTGGGCCACCGTTATCTGAGCAGTATGGTCTACATGAGTTCAATGATTGGATTGCAGACAGAAGGCAAATGCCAAAGAAATAGCAGCGATGGAAGCACAAGCTGCAATAGAATTGGCAAAGAAAGAAGCAGCTGCAGAAAGGCACTATCAAGCTATGAAAAAAGAAGCTGCAAGGATGAAAGGAGCTGCAAAGAAGACTGGAACAAAACGGGGTTAGGTTTTTTTGGAATTGGACTTGGAGTATTTTGGCTACTAACCCTTGTAACATAAGTCTTTTTAAATAGTTGCACATTTTGGATGTTTTTATTTTGTATGTTATGTTTCTTTATAAATGGTGTTTTATCTTTATTCGTTGTTGAGTTTAGCTTCTTAATAATATTTTCAAACGTGTGTATAACGCGACCAGGATTGACAAGTAAGGTGGTATTTTTATTCAAAAAGTTAACAAACGTTAGGGGGCAAACCACAAAACTGTACAAACGTTAGGGGGCATATCGCTCAAAGTATACAAACGTTAGGGGGCATGTCGCTCAAGTTCCCAAACGTTAGGGGGCAACTCGCTTAAAGTATACAAACGTTAGGGGGCAAGTTGCTCAACTTTCCAAACGTTAGGGGGCAATCTGCTTAACATTGCCAAACGTTAGGGGGCAATGTCAAACTCAAACCGTTAGGGGGGAAACGTTGGTTTCAAAGGTTAGGGGGGTCCCGTCCAAAGTGGTCGGACGAAAATGCCCTTTCGCCGGGCACGTGCTGGGCACTTTTTGGAATCTCCGGTGGAATATTCCGCCGGTCAACGGTCCAGGGGGCAAGTCGCAAAACTTATGAAACGTTAGGGGGGAAAGTCTAACTTCTGAAACGATAGGGGGCAAGTCGCAAAACGCCCCAAACGATAGGGGGGAGATCGCTATTGATCCTATATTTTATTGCACATCTTATAATGTTTACTGTAGTTCTTTTTTTTTTTTTTTAGCATATAAAATTTTTGGGTACGTCATTGGTGATTACTCAAATTGTTCAAAGCATTAAAGTTTGCAATCAAGACTAGCTATTATTCAATACAATAGTCCAGAATTCAAGTCAAGATCAGCCCCGTCGTGGTTTACACAATTACTTAAGAGTTGCGGCTCAAACTTATTTGATATATTTTTTCGACTTTTATTGAAAAATTGTTACTATAAACATGTGTTAATGTCTACAATTAAATACAAGAAAATTTCTCGATCTTTGTCAATGTTTTAAAAGAACTCGTCTTGGGGCTTGCCCAGGGCTTTTTTGGCCCCAACATGCCCTAAGACAGCTCTCTTAAGATTAACTTTCACCGGACTTATGCTCCGGAATGTAAGATGTATGTTTAAAGACAAAAAGCACGCGTTTTACGATCCGAGCTGCGGGGCGTACCAAAGAAAAACAAGCATAACTTTGTGTATTTTATTTGTAATTTTCCGTCCTTCTTTTACTTAAAAAAGAATATTCTACGATAATAACAAGTGTACAAAAATATATTTGATAATATTACTAGATATTGAACTAAATTTGAAATTTATACTCCCTTTTTGTGTATTTTGATCATAAACATATTATGATAATAATTTTGTGTTTATTTAATTAATTAATTATTGGTATATATTTTCATTTTTATAAATATGAATTAATTTGATAATATGTAGAACATATTGAGGAATTATAGAACTATCTATATGTAATTAATATAGTATATTAAGTAAAAAATTTGCAATCTTTTTTGTACCTTTATAACTTTATATTGGAATAATTGCTTCTTAGTTTATTTCATGAACATCTTAACTTATTATTTACCTTTTTAAAATTATGTTAATTTGTTAACATAAAAATATATTTTAAAATTTAGTATCTAAACGTGGGGCTTATGCCCCTCCTTTAGTTCATTAAACACCTCGTGTTACGTTCGACGCCTTTTTAATCTCAGTAAACATTGATTTTCATATCAAAACAACAAGTGATTAATTAAGTACATGCACCAGAGCAAGTGATTATCCAGTCACCAAAATCAAAATAACAAGTGCTTACTCAAACAGAAAAAGTATTTCCTTGTGTAATCAAAGCATGCCATAAGATTCTCGAGAAAGATATCTACAGTCAACATGTAAATGAAATACCAAATCCTGAAACGAAATAAATACTTTAAAATAAATTTATTATAAGGTAAAAACTAAATCAGGTTAAGGGACTCAAAAGTAACAATTCTATTGTACTTACTTTCAAAATTCTATTCTCTCCAAATAGAAATAGAATAACGTGGCAACGCTGATGTGTCTACTTGTGGCTGCTGGCAGCTATGCTGCATCATCATCTGTGGATGGAATTGGTCGCTCTTAATTTGTACCGTGTCAGGCATCATGTTGTCCGTGTTTCCATATTGCCCGGGCTGTAGCATAGCGCTCAAGTTCCTTAACCCCAAAGACTGCATCATAGCGCTCATATTCCCTAACCCCTGAGATTGCAACATGTTTGTAAACTGCATCGTGTGACATGCGGGAATCACACGCCCGTCTGTCCTTGCCCAACATTCCTAGGGGGGTCATTTGCCAAGGCATCCAACACCCTATGTCGTGGCCCCAAGTATGGATAAACCTCTGGTACTTTAGAAGTAGCTTCGTTTTGATTTTCTTTTTCTTTTTCCTTTTCCTCTCTCCTGAATAGTGGGATGAGGATTACGTTTATCTTCCATCTGTGACGTAAAAACCAAAATACTTCAGCCATTAAAAGAATTACAATAAAGCAAAAAATATAACTATAATTCTAATTGAATTGAACAAAAATACAAAGTAGGCAAATAATAAAACTAAAAAGAGTATTTCCAATGCTGCATAAAGAAATCTAAAATAGAATCCAAAACAAAATAGGAAAAATAAAAAAATCCGTAAATAAAGCGACATAAATTTGCAAGGTTGTGCAGCTGCCTCAGACGAACAAATTTGGGCCCAAAACAAACAAGTACGGGGTTCCCCCTGGTATTAAGTATAGAAAACTCAAAGACTTTTGTTTTGATATATATGTTGCGGGTCCCAAACAACCGAGTCAAAAGTTACGCCTATTCTCGTGCACACCTAAAATTATACACAATTTTTATCCAAACTATGAGATTTTTTTATAACAATACCGTTATTCGCTAATAATTATCATAAAAGTGGTAAACGTTATCATGATAATCTAAAAATGACAAAGTGTCCCACATATTATCCTAGTTTTCTTTTTTCCTAAACTTATGCTAATTTTACTAAACTTTTCCTAATTATTACAACATTAACATGTTTTTACTAAAAGTGTCATCAAGGTTCATTTTTCTAATAATACTAAAATTA
Source organism: Misopates orontium (assembly GCA_946800315.1). NCBI lineage: Eukaryota > Viridiplantae > Streptophyta > Magnoliopsida > Lamiales > Plantaginaceae > Misopates > Misopates orontium. Next base: position 8,916,065 of record OX326951.1, read on the forward strand.
ATAATTAACATAATTACCCTAATTATGCACTCTCTAATAATTTATGAAATAATATTGCATAAAAATATCTAAAATGCTAAATAATCCATAAATATCATTTAACTTGCATAGTATTCAACAAAGTTGACTACAATATTGCTAACAAATAATTCAAAACAACAAATTTCAACAATATAAATAAAAATCCAAAACCCTAACAAATTACCAAATTACAAAATATATATATATAAGGGCATACTAATGTTCTCCAAAGTACATAGACCATATATCTCAAATTAATTCAACAATATAAATCAAAATCTAAAACCCTAACCATTTATAAATAACAAAACATAAATTTTAACCACAAAAAATGAAAATAAAGGCATAATCATGTTCTCTAACGAAAATAGAGCATATACCTCACTTTAGATCCGAAAAAAGGAGTGAAGTTGATGAAAGTAAAAAGGGGGGGAGGGGGGGAGGGAAGCTTCAACAGCGCGCCCATGGTGAAAAAAAAAAAAGATTTGAGGGAGGGGAATTGAGGGGAGAGTGTCTCTTTCTCTCTCCTCGTGATTTATGGGGGTACAGCAAGGTTGTTCTCACGTTGCAGCTCCCCACAATTAAAGGTCCAGATGAAGCAAAAGGTTGATCTGGACCCTTAACGTGTGGCTACAAATTTTGCTATTCCTAACTAGGGAATAACGAAATCTCTTCCCACGGATTTCAGGCTCCAAATCATACTTTTTGCATGATCTGCACCGTTAATTTCATAGGAACAGATTTTATGTATCCTACACATGGGAACACTGGATTTTGTTCTCACTCATTAACGGTCCATATCATAGTTCTGGATGATCTGGACCACTGATTTCTTAGGAACAGATTTCTGTATTCCCACATATGGGAACGCAGAATTCCGTTGCTACGATTTTAGTTGTGCCTATAAATTATTCTCTTCCTATATATATTGTTACGGGAACATATTTTTTTCTTACCAAGGAGTTTTCATGTATAGGAACGGAGTTTTTTCTTCCATTGTTACAAATTCGTGGGAACAAATTATTGAAAATTCTCTTCCTTCTGGCAACAGATTTTAATCTGTTCCCATGATTTAGTTGGCATTGCCACATTTTCTTGTAGTGAGGGACTCAAAAACAACAATTTTATTGTACTTATTTTCAAAATTCTGTTCTCTCCAAATAGAAATAGAAATAGAAATATGGTATTTGACACTTAGCACCTTAAAACTAGAGTATTTTGACACATTACATTCCTAAATTATGATTATGGCACCTAAAATGTTGGGGAAGACAAAGCTAAAATTTTATTCCAATTCATGAGTTTCAAATTTCTTGAAAAAAACCTTTCCCGAATTAGCAATGCCCTAGCCATCAGTTTTCTAACTTTTTCCTCCTTCTATCTCTCAATTTGTAATTCTTCAAAATAATCAAATATTTTGTGGATTTTCATCTTCCCAAAGTGGCATACCCTACTTCGAGTTTCCTTCTGTCTTCATTTGAGAAATATAATGCTAAACTTAAAGTTCTAAAATTAAAGGTTGACGTCAAAAAATACTAACATTGACCAGGTCTACTATAGACAATATAGCTACAATTCATGAGTATCATAACTTGTCAATGTTGCGACAAAATCTAGCCAAATAGTTTATAAACCTGGTCTAAATAATAATTTCTGACATTTAACCTTATGATGGTAAAAACTAAAAATAGAAGACGTTTTTACTTCCGCTTTACCTGAAATATGAGATTGAAGAAGAAAAGTACCTCCTTTTTAGAATATATTTATTAGTTTTCCATTATCTTTCATTTTTTTAATTTTAAAGTATATTCATCGGGTTCTTTATCTATTACTATATTAAAAGCAAACTCTCCACCCTCACATATTTCACGGTTGTTGTATCAAATTATTAGTTCACCCAAAATACCCCTAACTTCTATTAATTTCTAACAATCCAAAAAGGGTAGGAGAGTAATTGTCTTTTTAAACTCAAACCCACTAACCCACCTCCCCCACTTTTAGTGGAAAAAGTTAACTGTATTTAGTTTTCAAATTTCACATTCATTAATCATTATATCCGGTCCATATCTCTTAATTTTTGCTTTCATTGTTATTAATTCCTCATTCCTACGAAAATTCAACATATCTTCTTTTCCTGTCTCACACTCTCCTTACTCAGGTTTTGTGTAATGTAAATCTCTCTCTTTCAGTTTTTTGTCTCAAATTTGATTGATCTACTTACATTTTCAATTAAACAGACTAACAAAATGAATTATCTCCATTACAAGTGAGTATACGTGCATTAGATTTTTTTATTTATTGATTCCTCTGCATTTCATGTATTAAAGGTGAGTTCAAGTGGGTACATCTTCAAAGTTTTTTTATTTCTTCTACTTCTTCTCCTTTGATCAGGCAAAAGATCGCGTTTCAGGGATTATTTCGACGAGATTCACATATTTATCTTCAAAAGATGGTAAGTAGAAATGGCTTCTTTCTCTCTAAGTTCTTTTGGTTTAACTATTAACTTATTAGAAGTTTGCCTATTAACTTATTATCTACCCGCAGGAAATTTTACATGTGGCATCCATGTGTGCTACGTCAAAATAAAAATATTATGTATGCCTAAAAAGATTTACACGCGGTCCCGCGTGTGCTTTGGTGGCTAGTACATTTTAAATAAGTACATGGCATGTAGAATTATATATTAAAACTATACTTTTAAAATTCATAAGAAAACTATGGGGACAAAACTAAAATTATCACAAGTACCCTTCACCAAATGAGTTCAAAAATCCCTCAAAGTCAAGAAACTGTAATTCTAAGATGCACCTTTTAAAAATTGGTCATTTATGGAATGCAAATGTTAAATTATAATCTGAGAGTGCAGGGTGCTAAATAACCTCACAAACTGCAAATACCAATGTGTTTTTTCATATAGCCATATCAAAGGAGAAACACATGCAAATTACACACAAAGTGCGACAATGTTATACTTAAGGAATCAATATTCAATTTCTTATATATATATAGTGCTTATTTTTTTTTTTGATAAGAATATAGTGCTTATTTTGCTTGTTTCTCTTATTTCGTTCACTTGACTTCTCATACTATTTCTAAATTTTACGGTCTTATGCTATACGTATGATAAATAAAATAACAATTTTAACAACATTTTATTGCATATATTTTTTAATATGATAATTTATCTTATATTTGAAATCTTATTGACGATCGAACGTGGATTTTGGAATAGGAAATCTGTGTGTACAAGAGTAGAGAGTGAGCTAAAGAATACTATTGCATATTGCATTGTTGATTTCATTATGAGATAAAATTTGAGATAAATTTAATATTAATTTGATATCCTCGTCATATTCTGAAGATGCACATAAAATTCACATATAGGAACCTGACATCCATGTGGAAAATTCAGCGGTAGTACTATTTTATTCTCTTTATGTCTAAGAGAATTCCCTATAGCTGAAGTACATGGCTGAAAACATCCATAAGTGAATCAGTGAAAGCTTAGGAAGGACTCACGTACGGTTTTGAGGTGACATATCTTTCTGCTAACTTTGTTTTTATTCATCCTCAAGGCATTCAAATCGAATTGACCTGCAGGCAGTCGTAACACGAGAAATCAACAAAAATGGGAGAAAAACTAGAGAAAAGTGATGCAATACACTTACGTTGCCGCCAAATTCTATCATGTTGAATGACTTCTGATTTTTTCTGGGTTGGCGCCTTTCTCTTCACGAAAGATATTAATGTCCAACATACTTGTATCATTCAACCTCTGTAGTGTGTAAACATAAATCAGGGGACTGCAAATTGAAGGAAAATCCAATTTTACAATATGAATCACGCTAAGGTAAATAAACCCCGAGGATCAATCCTACAACCAATAAAACCAAACATCGCGGATATACCATAGGGAATCAGATGCATAATTAACAATAATGAGATATGACATTAATTATAATTTTCATAAGCTCGTAGACTACTCACAGAAGAGCATGCATGACATATTAGATGCAACGATTCCTGCCAATTTAGCGAAAAAAATACCAACTTAGTACGGCCACGGCGATGGAGGGAGTCCGCTAGAGGCGCGCTGGACTTCGAAATCAGAATTGAATTTTAGTATTGGGGTTTCTCGGTTATACTCACTAATTAGATGATCATACATACGTTACTAAAATTAAATATCTGTCATTCACTCTCAATAATGGAAAGAAGGATCACAATTTGAAGATTAGTATCTCAATTTCCAATATATACAAATACTTAAACTCCTCAAAATCATGTTTTGAATCTTTTTTAACTATTAAAACAAGTCTTCACCAAACCAGAAAAAACATAGATAACTACTATTTCGTGTTCTTGGGAATACTAGTTCACAATATGATTCAAGTTCAAGCTACCATGCCCTCTAAGAACTCCTTTTTTTCTTAAATCGTGACTCCACTCAAACAAGTCGTGATTCAACAACCAACATATACACCAAACGAGAAAAAACATATTGGCTACTGCAATGGCTCAAACAATTTTAACACAAGTTAGTTTAGCTACAACAGTGATGTTAAAATTGGAAAGAGAAAGAATGGACCCTGACGAGGTCCGGTAGGCAATGAAGTGTTAAGGGCCTAAATAAGTCTAATCTCTCGCTAAGGAACACTTTACTCCTGAGCTCGATGGTTATAACACGAAACGTACCTCGGGTATAACTAAGTTAGGGGTGTACCAGCTGCTTAGTACTTGCTTTCAGGGGTTCGGACTTAGCCTCTAATGAGCGGGGTTTGGGGTATTTATAGGGAGTTGGAAGATGCTTAGGCGTCACTCTAATGCCAGGTGTCATGTCCGACATGGCATTTAAGTGTGACAGGTGTCACCTCCGAGCGTTCCTTTAAGACCCCTCTGGGGTCGAATAGGCTAGCTACTTTGACCCTCAGGTCTTCACTTGGGTTCATTTAGTATCGTGGCGTCTGATTCACGTATAAGAGCCTCTAGCTTCTCTACTTTTATGACTTGGATAACGTCGCTATCAATGCGGGTGTCGTTTACCGAGTCAATTCGTTTGTCTTGCACGAATCATTGAAGGGGCGGGGCATGTGTTCGAGCCATCAGGGTTCAGAACTTGGGTCTTTGAGACTAAGGGCTCCGGGGTCGTACGCTTCGGCGTCGGTGCCTATGATACGACCCCCAGGGCTTGCTGGCCCGAGGTCGAGTGGTGTGGCCCCTGAGGTTGTAGACCTCGATGTCATGCACTGCGACCCCTGAGAGTGCAGGCCTCGGGTCATGCAATGCGACCCCTGAGGTCATAGGCCCCGGGGTCACATGTTTCGACCCCTAAGGTTGAGGGCCTCGGGGCCGAACAGTGCGACCCCTGTAGGCCTTGGGGTCGTTTGACGCGTCCCCTGGGGCTGCGGGCTATGGTCCGGGGTTGTGATGCAAGCCTCGGGGGTAGCAGGCCATGCATAATTCGACCCCCGGGGGTTGGGGCATGGAGGTTGTATTTAGTGGGTGCTTAAGTCGAGTTTAGTCGGATCGAGCTATTTACCTTATCAGACCCTCTTCTTTCTTCTTTTCATTTCTATCTTTCCATGAATTTGAATATAAATTAGATAACATATTACAAGAATTTAAAATTCAAATCTTTTGATATTGAGTAGATGATGTCGTGAAAGCTTTAAAAAAAATATTGTGCATTCATTTCATCTTTTGACATCAAATAACCAATCTACAAGATTAATTAGGAGATTTTAGTTTTAAAAAAAAAGATAAATTCAATAATGTATGAAACAGATTTTTAGAGGTTTTTCTAAAGGGCAACAATGGCATTCTGCACCCAGTCAAAGCTAAAACAACGTTTAAAAGTAGAAGGGAAGATTTGTGTTTTAGAAGTAACACAAGGATAGTTTTTGAATATAACTCAATTAGAAATACTAAAATGTTGCCATTACTTAATTTATTTAATATATTAAAATAAGAGAAGTTAACAATTTGCATTCGATAAAATATTATATACTTATCAAAGGAGAAACACATGCAAATTACACACAAAGTGCGACAATGTTATACTTAAGGAATCAATATTCAATTTCTTAATCAGTTGCAAATTACTATACAAAAATTGATTAGGTATCTCCAAATACGCGCGCATATAATCTATTACTATATTAAAGAAAGGCATTTTTGTGTCTAGGGTGGCAGTTTTTTGGTGTTTTTTTACGCAAAATACCCTTCAATATTGTGGTCTCAATTTTTTTATAGAATAAATTCAGAGCAAAAGTGTAATCTGACTTGGGATATGGTAGTTGTCGGTCCAATTTTATTGTTTTCCTAATTTAACCCCACTAAATAAACTTACAAAAGAAAGAAATACCCCATTGCAGGATTATATTGTAAAATCGTTCTAAAATCCTAACCAATCACCCCACGTTCTCCAAGTTGCCATTCTCTCTCTACTCATCCTCTCCAAAACCACATTCTATAATTGGTAGTTCCACATGATGATCGTTTTTTAACTGGCTCCAAACATTTTAATTTCTAATTTTCTACGCCAGTTCCGTCCAAATCGACCTTGCCTGTTCTTTCTTAATAGCCAATATTCATGCATTTATTGAGTCATGGAGTTGCAATGTCATGTTGATCACTGAAGATTCATGTGGATTTGCAGAGATTGAAAATTGCATTCAAATGGTATTGCAATATTGCTCTTCCTTTTGCTTCAACTTCATGATGCCTCCACTAACTAGGCCACTCTCTTTCAATTCAGTTTTTTGATTGCTAAATCAACTCCCATGAGTCAGAGTGGTTACCAGACTGGGAAGAAATATCTTTTCTTCTCCTCCAAAATCAAAGGAATGAGGAAAAAGATCAGGACTTGAATTCACTTCAAAATTGTTGGGTGAACCTTAGGTGAGTTGTAAATATTGTATTCTTTTATTTTTATCTTTTGGTGTTGGTTTTATTAATTTCTCCAATTTTACTTCATGCATGTTTGTTTCTTTAATGTGATATCTATGTGCGTTAATTTTTGTTTATAGCATCGATCCCTAATCTTATCCCATAAAAGGTGGGGTATAATTCTATCTTCCTAAATTATCTTAACATTTTGTACTTGCTATGTATGTCATTTGTGATTTGTCCCATCCATGTTCCACTTTTTTCTCAATAATCTCAACTATTCTCAACTCACATTCAACAACCAAATCTTCAACTTTCACTTATCTTTTTCCTTATGATCCATAATTAACTGGAATCTCATTTGCATAAGAGTATGTATTGTTTAATTCTCTTTTTACTGACATTAACTTCCTTTGTCTTATGAATTACTAGGACAAATGAGTGGTGGTCTTGGGGTGATGCAACCAGGTTACACTTTCGTTTTTTGAAATCTTTTTTTGTATTTATCCGGATTTATTTATCTAAACTTATTTTACCAATACTTTCTGGTGGACAGAACATAAAATTTAGATTTTTAAGAAATGAAGGTGAAGCATGATGGCAACAGAGAGAAGGAATATGGTGCATGATGTTATTTAAAGAAAAAAGTTTAAAGGTTGTTATCTTTTACCTGCAATGTATGCAATTCTCGCTAATTCGTGGATTTTTTTTCTTTTTTTAATTTCTCTAACGTGTATTTAGTTGTATTTACTTGGCAAGGAAAATGCTCAGTGGAGTACCTACAAAATGTACTTTTGTTTATGTAAAAGTTACTGTTCGTGTACTTTGTTTATGTAAAAGTCATAATGTTAGCATTTTTTTTGGGTGAAAGATATATTCTATAGGAAAAACCTTCAATGTTCCCTCCCACACTTTTCTTTTTGGTATTTCAAAATTTAGTGGGTTGAATTCTGAACCTATTTGAGAAGTAGCAAAAAAATATTTCATTTATAATGCTATTGAAATGTTCTTTAGTGTTACGATTTTTGGCGCTCTATTGGATTTTATATGTTCTCCATCAATAAACTTCTGTGCTATGTGATCATTTTGGGCCATTATTAATAATAATTATTTATGCATTAGGAGTGCTTAAAAATAATGAAAGTATGACATAGGGGAGTGCTAATGAATAGGATAACAAGATGTTGTTTTGCTATTTGTTTCACATATATAGTAGAAAGTTTAATTAAATCGAGTAAGTTAGGTATGCACCTTATAATGTGCATGTTTAGTTGGTTGCCTTAATGTTACTTTAAATTTACTTATTCTCTTTTCATAAGAAATTTAGTCATGAGCTACAGATAAGTTTGAATTGAAGTTAAATTCATCTTTGAATAGAGATTTTTCCAAATTAAATTTCTTTTGCTAAAAGTGCAGTTGTTATATTCCATGCAGAGTGATGCACAAGATAAAAAAAGAAAAAGAAAGAAAAATGAATTTATATCGTGTTTATGTTGTCAAATTTTAGCAATTAAACCGAGTAATTGCTCAACATAAATATTTTAGTTCTCAAAGCGTTAATTTTCAGGTTCGTGCATTTGAACTTTGATAATTATATCAATACTATGTCATGTTAAAGTCTCTCAAACATATGTAAAGACGAAATGCATTTGCGTATGGAAAACTGACAATTATGAATATTATACCAACAAAGTAGATTATTTGTACTAATGAATGGATCTATAACTTTTAAGTATGAAATATATACAATATTTATAAAATACATAAAACTACTACAAAAAGGTTCTACAGCTAACGAAACCCATCACTTCCATGATTTCTACTAACAGAAATTTTAGTCTTTCAACTAAAGAAATTCTTTTTTGTACTTTTCACTTTTTATGCTTTATTTTTGACATACTTCAACATTGAATGTCATATGAAAAAGAAATTGAAAACTTAATGCTCTTGCAAGTTGAACAATAATATTTTATACTCCACAGCTATACTCCATCTTAAACATGTCAAAAGAAATTAGTATATATTTACTTATATTGATTGTATAAATTATATGCAACTAAAATGCATTAGAGTAACAAATTACCCAAAAAAGAAAAATGTATTATAGCAACTCTTATTGTGAGGATCAGGTTTTGAAGACAATGGGTGTTTTAGATATTGTTATTAAATTTTGAAAATTATGCACCAGGCAAGTCAACTTTATTTCTAATATACAATATTTATAAAAAAAGTTAATTTACATTATTCTTTATGCCAAAAAAATATATAAAAAATACGTTAGTATTAATTATTCATTATGCCAAAAAAGTATATGAAAAAATACGTTAAACAACAAATTATTCTTTAGACTAAAGAGCACGTTGCACGCGGTCCGCGTGCGCTTTGGTGGCTAGTATATATATATATATATATATATATATATATATATATATATATATATATATATATATATATATATATATATATATATATATATATATATATATATATATTATCTATTATCTATTATCTATTACTATATTAAAGAAACCCATTTTTGTGTCTATAGAGGTAGTTATCTTAAGCCTTTTTCCACATAATGCCCTTTGAACATTTGACCTGTTTTTTTTCTAAGAACAAGTCTGAGGTCAAAATAGGAAAATAACTTAATTTTGGCAGTTCTCGGTCCACTTTTTTGATTTCCATATTTAACCCTACCTTTTTCTTTCAAAATTATTTACCGAGAGGGTCAAAAGAGGAAACCAAAACATAATAGGGATTAACTGGAGCAAATACGGTTATGCTTGAATCAACCGTAACCATCCACTCCCAGCATTTAGATACCCATTACTTTTCAAATTGAAATATTTATAACTTCACTATACACATGTCTTACTATAATTGTGAGAGGTTTTCTTTTCAAAAGAATTGCACTTTAATTTCTCATCATCAAGGAAAAGAGCAGAGAGATGAAAAATAAAAATGCTTCATTTATCCGCCCACTTCCAGGTTCTAAATTCTAACTGGGTAAATTCCCATCCAATGGTGAGTTTTTATTTTGTTGTTTAACGACCTCATTCTTCCTTACTATAATTGCACTGACTGTATTCCTTTTATTTTTACCAATCAAGACTATTTGCTGATCTAGGAAAAAGAAAAACAGAAATTGTGATTCATTTATAAAGCTATTGAAATGTTTTTCGACATTACATTTGCTTCAGTTTCATTTATAAACCTGTGCACAAATTTTACGGACTTTACAACTGGTATGAATATTTTAAGTGGAGTGTATAACTTTAACTCTTTTGATAGAATTAATAAACAAAAAAAAAACACAGCTATTATTAACATCGAAGATAAATGAATTTTATAACATTGTGCTGACAATAAATTTGTAATTTAGCAAATTAATATTTAATATATAATACAACATTAAATTTTGATAATTATTTATGCATTTCCATTTTTTAAGAGCGCGTAAAAAATGTTAAGGTATGATTTTTGTTACTAGAAGCTTAAATTGGGTATAAGTACAATATATTACAGCTACAATGTTTTTTGAATTAATTTGCAAGTTGCAACTTATTAAGTTGTCGTGTATACAATTTGATAACAGTGTTACCCTTTTTTTGTTATAATTTGCTCTTAGTTTTAAGGAATTCCTTTCAATAATTAAGGTATCAAATTTTTTATTTTGTCATTTACTATTGTAGGTCAACAACAAAATTCGTATTTTTAAACTGACCTTTTGTAGATTTCATATAAGGAACCTCTACTTTTAGCTATACAATAAATAAAACTGCTCATATTTTTATTGCGTGGAAATCTATGTTTCACCAACAAATTTGCAATTTATTAAGTTGTCATTCATACAACACTACAACCAATTTTTAGTATAAATTCGCAAAATCTTAACTTTTAAATACCTAAAAAATAATCAAGTTTTAAAGTTTTTACTTATAGTACGTAAACCGCGTAAAATAATAACGCGTTATAACCAAAGAGTACGTTGCACGCGGTCCCGCGTGCGCTTTGGTGGCTAGTTAATATAAAAGGGAATACTTTTTGTGAGACAAAATGGAGGTTTTTTAAAACATTTTACAACTTTGTCCCTGCAGTTTTTCACTAACTAAAAATCTGAAATTTAGACTTGAGGGTAAATATGGAAAACATATTAGAGCTAGAGCAGTTGTTGGTCCATCGGACCAAATTGTTTTCATTCTTCCAAATTTAACCTCAAAATAAATCAATAGGAAGGACAAGATCGACTTTTTGGAACACCACTCTTGGGTAACCCACTATCTCCACTTCGTGTCCTCTCTTCCAAAACTGCCGCATCTCAAAAATTCTTCAATTCCTGCTCTTTGTTGGTGAATGAGAGGTTTTCCTGGTTCATTCCTCTTTGATTCAATTCTCCTCGCCCCTCTCTCACCCGATTTCTAGCGCTCTAATGCTCTCCCCGAAGCTAAACCAAGCATTCTATCTGTAAGCGCCGAGAGCTTTTGTTAATGAAGAATTGGAATTTCATTCTCATCACATACATTTTTTTTACTTCGGAAATATTGGACGTCGCATTGTCTTGCCATCATCTTTTATTGGAGGTCCACGCGATATGTACCAACGGTACCAAGATGCAATGGCCTTGGTGCAGAAATATGGTAAACCTAATATTTTTCTCACAATGACATGCAATACGAGATGGATTGAGATACAAGAGCGACTTTTTCCTAGACAAACAGCTCAAGATCGCCCAGATTTGGTTACTAGAATCTTTCGCGCAAAATATGAGAATCTAAAAGAAGATATATACAAACATGGTGTTCTTGGTAGCGTAGTAGGACATGTTCATGTCATTGAGTTTCAGAAACGTGGTTTACCCCATGCACACTTATTGGTGATCCTCGACGAAGATGATAAATTAAATACTCCAGATGATTATGATCAGGTTGTAAGAGCAGAGATACCCGATAGAGAGAAAGAGCCTTTACTTTATGCAGCGGTATTGTAACATATGATACACGGACCTTGCGGGCTTATGAACAACAATGCTGCATGCATGAATGAAGGATGTTGCGATAAAGACTACCCAAAGCAATTTGCTGAATATACCTCAAGAGGAAATGATTCTTATCCGATTTATCGACGACGTAATGATAACAGACGTGTTGCACTTGATAATGATGGCAATAAAGTCATTGATAACAGATGGGTTGTCCCTTATAACCCTTGTTTATTGTTGAAGTAAGATTGTCATATTAATGTCGAGGTATGTTCCAGCATAAAGAGTATCAAATACTTATATAAGTACATGTACAAAGGACCAGATCGTGTATCCTTTGAAGTACGTTCATGCTTGAACGTCGACGAAGTTAATCAATATGTTGATGGAAGATGGATATGTGCTCCAGACGCTTCATGGAGATTGTACAAATTCGCTATGAACCAATTATATCCGTCTGTTGTGAGATTGCAACTTCATTTGCCTAACATGCAACAAGTTCGCTTTTCTAGAGACCAAAGAATTTCTGACGTGCTAGATGACGAGCGTAACTCACGGACCATGTTAACAGAGTTCTTTCGAGTTTACAATGAATGTAGACAAGATATCAAGTATCTATACACTGAATTTCCTAGATATTATAGGTGGATGTCAACGGAAAAAACTTGGCAAAGAAGAAAAACTATCTGTAAAGTTATTGGTCGTCTTTATGCAGCATCGCCAAGTGAGGGAGAAAGATTTTATTTGCGGGTAATACTTAACCATGTAAGGGGACCTAAATCTTTTGATAATCTTCTGACTGTAAATGGTGTACGTTATTCCACTTTCAGGCAAGCTGCAGAGAAGTTAGGCCTTCTAGAAGAAGATGATAGTATTCGACAGTGCTTAAGTGAGGCACGAGTTGTAACAATGCCTTCTGCATTAAGAAGGCTATTTGCCACAATCTTAGTTTATTGTCATCCAACTGGGGTAAGACAGTTGTGGGATGAAAACTATACATATATGAGTGAGGATTATCCTTCTTCTACAGCAACAAATAATCTGTTTGTGACAAATAGACTTCTCCATGACATAAATAATATTCTGTTGCACCATAACAAAAGCCTGAAAGATTTTGACTTGCCTCAGATTAGTGAAGGTTTGAAGACATGGAAAGCATCTCAGATGTAATTGAAGATGAGCTTATAATACCTGTTTCTGAGGAAGACTTAAATGATGTCAATTTACTTAATTCAGGTCAAACTGTTGCATTTAATATCATCAAGGAATCAATCACGAGAAAAGAAAGTGTTGTCTTCTTTGTGGATGGTCCTGGAGGTACGCGGAAAACATTCTTATATCGAGCATTACTAGCTTTCTTTCGAAATGATGGGCTTATTATGATTGCAACTGCAACATCAGGGATTGCAACTGCAACTGCAACATCAAGGGGGAGAACTGCTCATTCAAAGCTAAAACTCCCAATTAATTTGAATTCTGAATCTGAGTGCAGTTTTAGCATGCAATCAAAAATGAGTCAGTTATTACAACGTGCTTCAGCGATAATTTGGGATGAGGCTCCAATGGCAAATAAAAAAGCCATTGAAACCGTTGACCGCACTTTAAGAGGAATTCTCAAAGTAAACCTTCTGTTTGGTGGTTTAGTAATGATATTAGGAGGTGATTTTCGACAAGTAGTTCCTGTTGTTGTTAGGGGCACAAGAGCACAAACCATTCAAGCAAGCATTGTTGACTTATATTTGTGGTCAAGTGTTAGGCTTCTTCGCTTAACAGAGAATGTAAGAGCTCAAAGCGATAGTAGTTTCTCGGACTTTTTGCTTCGTGTGGGTAATGGTGAGGAGCCGACGGTGCAAGGTGACATGATAAAGATTCCAGAGTCTATGGTAATTCCGTGGGAAGGTGAACATTCGATTGATCAATTGATTTTGACTACTTTTCCTCACTTGGGTTCTCATTTTGAGGATCCTAATTACATGATGCATAGAGCTATTATAACTCCTCGAAATGAAGAAGTTAACAAGATAAACGAAAAGGTGATTAACTACTTTTCTGCTGACGAGGAGGCTACATATTATTCATTTGACTCGGTGGCTGATGATGTGCGTAGTTTATTTCTGCCTGAATTTTTGAACTCACTTTCTCCAGGTAGTCTTCCACCTCACAAGTTAACACTAAAGAACGGTTACCCGATTATGCTTCTACGCAACATTGATCCTAAAATTGGCCTATGCAATGGAACTAGACTTATCTGTCATAAGTTTGGTAGAAATTGCATCAACGCAGAGGTGTTGACTGGTGAATTTAAGGGGACACGAGTTTTCTTGCCACGCATACCACTAAAGACGGCAGAGGATGCCAATATACCTTTTGAAATGACACGTACAAAGTTCCCAGTTCGTCTTAGCTTTGCTTTGACAATTAATAAATCACAAGGTCAGACTATACCTTACGTTGGGCTCTACTTACCTGACCACGTTTTTAGCCACGGTCAATTATATGTTGCTCTTTCACGAGGAGTTTCTGAAGCGACAACTAAAGTTCTGGTAAAGAAGGGAAAATTAAATGATTATGAAGGGACTTACACTAGAAATGTGGTTTACCCAGAAATCTTTTCAAAGTTGATGAATAACAATAATGAGAGGTATTTCATTTCAAAACCAACCTGCATTTTAGATACTCTAAAATTTTTTTTTAGCTGTCATCATATCTTTATTACGATTGATAATGTGTTATTTGTTGACCAATACTCAACAGGCTTCAATAACAAAGGTGTCGAACATTCTCTTATGGGAAAGCCAATTAGGGGAAACGACAATGTTGTGAGAGCTTCTCAATGTCTAAAATAAAGGTAATATTGTAGTTCTTTCCAAAACTATTTATCTTTGTTATACATATTAATCTACGACCAATAAAGGGTCCGTCATTGTTAAAAATACTTTGGAAGTACATGCCATTCTTAACCAAAGTTGTGCTTATTTTTCATGGACTATAATGTTATTCATAACTCTAACTGAAGTTTTGGAAAATTAAGTCAATTTTGTACAGTTGTGAGCCCATTAGACGAAAATGCAATTGGTTAAATTAACCTTTTCCATACAATCTTAAGTTATCTGTTCATTTTGTTAATTTCCATTTCTTTAACCTGACTTTATCATCTTTTTATAACATATATTTTTTAGGCACTCTTTATCTGTTACTACGCCCATTTTTAAAGAATGCTGGTATTATTCATTACTAAGTGACTAAGTATACAGTGGTATTGCGGTGTATATTTACTTGAGTAAATTTTTCAATATACATTACTTAATTTGCTGACTTTTTCTTCTTTCTGAAATTGTCTTTTATTTGAGGAAGAGATAATCTCAAGATTTGACTCTTCGATGCAACAATTTGTGAAACCATGGTCCTCCTATTCACTTTGTGGCTAAACGGGTGGGTGTTGGTCGTGGATAAGTGTGGTAAATAGATGGAGGGTCCCTGGGATTGCATTTGCCATTGTTGTAATTCGAACTTCAAGCAAATAAACAATTCAAGATTGTGATAGTGTGGCGAGGGTGCTTGCAAGCCTCACAATCCATTTCATTTTGCACATTATTTAATTTTGGAACTTATAGCATGATACGAATGGTTGCACATGCATTGCGATCCAAGCATTTTTCTATTTATCTTTCTTCATTAATTGCACAAAATGAATTTTTGACTTTCTGTTCAAAGTTTTGGAGTTTTAGTTATTATAACCAGGTGCAAGGTTTTAGCTCTTCAATACAAGTACTATATTTCTTTTCCATCATAGTTTTTCAACAAAAGATTTATTTAAATTTGTTTTGTGGATGCACTAACTTTTTTGATGGGTGGTATTATTGGTTCATTAGTTCATTATATTTTAGAGCAAGAGATTGATTTTGGAAGTAATCATTTTGTATTGAGATTTTTCCTTCATTATAATTTGTAACAGTTGCTTATTTTGAGTGAAATCTGATGGCTTTTTCATTCGTCTATGCACCCGGTTACACATTTTGATTGAAATGATCGTATGCCATGACTCGCAATGCGACATACGTAACAACCTCCCTGTTTTCCGATGTTAGATGGGTTTCTACTTTCTGATAGGCACATGTGTTTATTTCACGCACTACAACGATTGGATAAATATTAGCCTTTCAATTATATGGATCTGAGTTTCATGTGGTATACTAATTGTTAACAGGCAAAACCGCAGTACTGACCTTAACAAATTTTCATTTTTTTATTGATCTTGATTATAACCCTTCACATCTCGAATCAAAAATTGTAATTACTACAACAAAAGTTATGCTCTTTCATACAATGCAATTATTTTTTGTACTTCTCACATTTCAAGTTTATTTTTTTACCAACTCCAACATTATATTCATATGAAATATGAAACAGAGACTTTTAGTGCTCCAGCAATTTGAATAACAATTTTTAATATTCTACATTTCCGCTGATTTGAGACCTACCTAAAACAAATCATGTATATGTTTCATAAACTCTTAAACTATTTCAAAATTTGAATGTGGGCAACTCTTAATACTGAGTTAAAATTTGTACATGGAAAACTCTTAACTCTATACCAAAACTTGCATGTGGATAACTCTTAACACTAACCCGTATTTTGCACGCGGTCCCCGCGTGCACTCGGTTGCTAGTATATATATATATATATATATATATATATATATATATATATATATATATATATATATATATATATATATATATATATATATATATATATATATATATATATATATATATATATATATATATATATATATATATATTATCTATTTTCTATTATCTATTATCTATTACTAATATATAAGGGAAGCCATTTTGTGAGAGAAGGTGGAGGTTATTTTTGAGCTTTTTACCATATTATCCCTATCATCTTTTACTAACTACAATTTCATTTGTAAATTCTGGGGATACATTTGGAAAGTAACCTAAAAATTAGGTAGTTATTGGTCCATCGGACCAAATCACAGTTACAAATTTTGTAGCTTTCGAAATTCAAATTTTAACTCCACGCTGCCATTATTCTTTTTGATCTGTTTTTCAACAACCTACTCTTTATCCCATTGCTGTTGTAAAATAATTTAAAAATTAACAAAGAAACACGCACGGTTATCTTTTTTATCTCTCTATATCTCTTTAAAAATAAGAAACACGGTTCTCTTCTATATATTTCTATTTATACTTCATATTTTTGTTCTCATACCATCACATCTTTTTGCTTGCAGATTTGGTGACAGGAAACATAGAGAAGAGTGGAAACAGAAAGGAATTGAGAAATGTACTTGCTGTGGAATTGTAGTGATAAATATGTTCTATAAGGTGCCTATGTACTCTCTTTTTTGAATCTAAAAATCTTAAGTATCCCTTCCCACCAAATCTTTAGATCTTAAACAACTAACAAGGAATTTTTTTCTACTAAAATAATAGCGTTTATATTTTGCATAACTTATCTGTGAAAGTACTTCAGTATTTTAATTTTCTTTGCTAATATTAATTGCTACGTCACTTTTGTTTTTTGAAATCTTTCTTTTTGTAATTATCCAGATTTATTTATCTAAACTTATTTTACCAATACTTTCTGGTGGACAGAACATGAAATTCAGATTTTTAAGGAATGAAGGGGAAGCATAATACTTTTACCCGCAAGGTATGCAATTTTGGCTAATTCATGGATTGTTTTTTTATTTCATTTCTCTAACGTGTATTTAGGCCATTATTAATAATTTCAATGTGGTATGTGATCATTTTAGGCCATTATTAATAATAATTATTTACGCATTGTAGCTTTTTAAGAGTACTTAAAAATAATTATAGCAGTTAAACCGTTATGTTAGATTTTTTTAATAACAATCTACACAAATTACTCTTTTTATGTTTTCACATTCCTTTATTATCAAGTTATGAGTAATAAAATACATCTTAATTTAACATAGAACATTTGACTGGTACTTATAAAATAATATAAATAATCTATTTTCTCCCATCAATAAGTGAAGATATGGCACTTTTTAATGCCATCAATAAGTAATAAGTAAATATTTATAAAAAAAGTTAATTTACATTATTCTTTATGCCAAAAAAGTATATAAAAAAACACGTTAGTATTAATTATTCTCTATGAAAAAAAAAGTATATAGAAAAATACGTTAAATAAAAAATTATTTTTTGAACCAAAGAGTACGTTGCACGCGGTCTCCGCGTGCACATTGGTGGCTAGTTAATATAAAAGGGAATACTTTTTGTGAGACAAAATGGAGGTTTTTTAAAACATTTTACAACTTTGTCCCTGCAGTTTTTCACAACTAAAACTCTGAAATTTAGACCTGAGGGTAAATATGGAAAACATATTAGAGCTAGAGCAGTTGTTGGTCCATCGGACCAAATTGCTTTCATTCTTCCAAATTTAACCTCAAAATAAATCAATAGGAAGGACAAGATCGACTTTTTGTAACACCACTCTTGGGTAACCCACTATCTCCACTTGGTGTCCTCTCTTCCAAAACTGCCGCATCTCAAAAATTCTTCAATTCCTGCTCTTTGTTGGTGAATGAGAGGTTTTCCTGGTTCATTCCTCTTTGATTCAATTCTCCTCTAAAGCTCTCACCCGTTTTCTAGCGCTCTAATGCTCTCCCCGAAACTAAACCAAGCATTCTATCTGTAAGCGCCGGGAGCTTTCGTTAATGAAGAATTGGAATTTCCAATTTCTAATCAGGTAACTGAGAATCATCGCGCTTAATGTGTTGTTTATGTTTTTTTTTTTTTTTTTTTTGGGGGGGGGGGGAGGGGGGGATGGTGGGGGTTCAATTTGACTACAATAACCATAAATTGCCCTAAGATCAGAAAAGTATAAATCGTTACTAACATCGTTGTTGTATTGCCAATCAAGTTGGGGTTCTCTTTAGCGGAAGTTTCATGAAGGCTGCTCTGGACTTTGGAGGACTATATATGTTGAGGTAACTATGACAGTAGAGTAACATGATTTGGAAACTTAGTCCAGTAAATGTTATAGAAACTTAGTCCAATAAATGTTTAACATTCCTTTTCCGAGTTTTGTATTTAGAAAAGTCGGGTTGAATGAAAATTCTCAATTGACTTTGTTAAATTTATTATTTCTGTTTGTTTCGTCTTCATGATTTATTTAGGGAAGAAAGTTTTTGCTCCGGACCCATTGCAACATTTCACTGATAAACACCACGCAATGACTTAAAAACACCAGGTTTGTTCTTATGGCTCATCGTTGTCTGCTAACCTAATTTCAGTTCATTTGTTGTACTTCGTTGGTCAAATTCTCGAATTGCAAAGCGTTGAAGTTTCATTGTTTGTTGAATAAGTAGTAGAAAATTGAGTTCTTCAATGCATATAATAAGGTGAACCCTCATAAACTGGAGTTATCACTCGAAATGAAGCAGTTTTCTTTCTGTCCATGTATCTAAATTTCTCGAGTTTCAGTCTGTTGTGAATCTTTTCAATTTTTACCTATTGGTATTAATTATACATTTAGTCCACCTACTTCTTTTCTTTTTCTTATTGGATTCTAGATTTGTAACTTCTCTAATTTTTGCAGATTGAGTTTCCATCTGAAGTACAACTGGTATAACTGTAGAGTGCAATTAAATTTTGGCTAATTCGTTTTACTTTATTTTGTAATTTTTACAATTCAATGTAGACTATTGTGTAATTGTAGACGAAGTTTGTGGTTTGGAAGCTCAAAAACGGGTTTAACGAACTGCCCGTTGCTCATGTGAATATTTGGTCTTTAGACTTCTAGGTTCAATATAATTTATTTAACTGTCCGGTCCAGTTTATTAATATCACTTTGTGAAATTGATTTCCTCAGCATATATACTTTTATGTTTGACTTATATTGGTCGTTTACATTATGTCCATGCAACTGTTGATTGTTCATTTTACTAACCATAATTTTAAAGTATCAGGACAGAAAATTGCCTTTCACTCAGATCTATTAAGTATTGTGTTCATGGATGCTGCAATGTTTTAAATAATGTAAGATAACACGCAAGAATTTTTTGCTTATTGGTCTACCGAAGCAATTACTTTCATTGTCTTGACATGCTATTGTGTATATTTTTTTTCATTTGCATAACATTTTTATTCAGGATACTGTGTGGACTTTTTATCTGCAGTTGAAGTTATGGGTTTGTTGATTTAGTACATTTTTTGGTGTTGTGTTGCAGTAAATACTCTTGCATCTTTCCTATGGAGTGTAAGAACAAATGTTTTTATATTCATTTTCTCTGTGGTTTTGAGGAACAAATCTTGATATCATAAGTACAAGTATGTAAAAACATAACTGGTTCTTTTAGTTTGTGCCTAAATTACAAATTGCTGCATTATGAAGGCAACTTACCTTTTTACTAGAATTCCTATTGCCCTTTCAATAGAGATGGCAGAAATGGCGTTGTTTGCATCTTTCCATTGGATTGTTACTGCAAATTGTCTAATATGTTCATTTTCTGGTGTGGTAATTATTTAAAGGGATAATATCAGTGACACCCCCTGAGGTTTGGTGTAATATCAGTGACACCCCCTGGAGTTTGAATAATATCAGTGACACCCCCTGAGGTTTGATTGTCAGGGGGGTGTCACTTTTAAAATGACACTTGTACCCTTTAGTTTAATATTAGCTAAAACTCCTCAAAAATAAAAGATATAAGTAACCCTTTATTGTTCAAATAGTAAAATCAAATAAGAATATAGTTTGGTCATCTTGCATAAATTAAAACGATTTATATGTTTTATATAAAAAAATAAATTTGTACGCTATACTATTTATTTATTTTAATTTTTTTTGAACTTTACATTATTCTCTAGCTTGTAGGCTAAGTCACAAGCTATAAGAAAATAGCATGTGTTATTTTGTTTATTGTGTTAAAAGTCCTTTAGTACCAAAAAAAAAAAATCTTATTGCTGGATTTTATTTAAAATCTTAGTTTACAAAATCTCAACTGATGAAAAATCTTATTCTCTTAAAAATTCAATACAAAATCCTTTCTCTTAGATTAAAGGTTAAAGAAAAGCGGTAAGTATTTCACTCTCTTTCGAAAAGAAAAAAAGTAAGTAATCAAAAGTTTTCATGTAGTTTATAGTCCAAAAAATATCTTCAATCAAGAGGTATTTAAATAGTATAGCGTACAAAAAAAATTATTTATATAAATTCATATAAATCGTTTTAATTTATGCAAGATGACCAACTATATTCTTATTTGATTTTACTATTTGAACAATAAAGGGTACTTGTATCTTTTATTTTTGAGGAGTTTTACCTAATATTAAACTAAAGGGTACAAGTGTCATTTTAAAGTGACACCCCCCTGAAAATCAAACCTCAGGGGGTGTCACTGATATTATTCAAACCTCAGGGGGTGTCACTGATATTACACCAAACCTCAGGGGGTGTCACTGATATTATCCCTTATTTAAATGAATCTTTAAGTTAAAGAATTGTTGTTTGCATCTTTCCATTTGGAGTGTTACTGCAAATTTTCTAATATACTGTTACGTTCATTTTTCGTGTGGTAAATATTTAATTACATAAATCTTTAAGTTATTAAAGTGTTGTGTACATACTGCAAACTTTTCTAATATGTTCATTTTTTGCTAAGGTAATTATATAAATCTTTAAGCTAAAAAAGTATTACATGCACAGTTTGCGATTGTTACAAATATAGTCGAGTTAGCAAATGATAACAATATATTGCTTGATATAAACGTTAGTGCATTAAACATAATGTTCTCTCATTTGAAATGTACTGTATAGCTAGCTTTATACTCATGTCAACTGAAAGAATTCAAATGCATATAATAAAAGTCTTTACGAAAATGTTGCGTTTCACATGAAAAATTATGAAATAAGATCAAATAATCAATAGGATTTCTTAATATAAACATTTTCCTTAATGCAGACGCTATTTTCAGGTTCACTCATTTGAATCATGAATAATTTTATACAATAATACGTAAATAAATGCCTTTACAAGAATTTAGTATATTTACAAATGGAAAATGCAAATAAGATCGACCAATCTATTGTATTTGAAAATTTATATGAATATCAGCAAATAGTGGAAAGGAAAAACAAGATCGTGGCAAGATTTTGTTCTTTACATTGTTTGCTGGATGATGTTTTAAAAAATACACAAATTATTTGTAAGATGCAATCTAATTTATGAAATTTTAATATTTCCCAATTCTCTATAAGCCAGTATTTTTATTTTTAATATCGAGTTGCTCTTTTCGTCTTTCTATTATTTATTGCTTTAATTTTCCATTAATGTAAACATTCAACTCCGTACAAAAAATAAAACTTGAAAAACGAGTTTCTTACAAAGTTACTTATACTCAGTTATAAGTATACCTAACAATTATTTGACATATATACACTATATTAGTAGAATATGATAATAATAACTTAAGGAACCAAAATACTTACTTATGTACGGATTTTTGAAACCCAATCTAATGACAAATGATCTTACTGAAGTTTGAATAATAATAAAAGTATATCCATCCATTACCCAAAAAAGTAGAAGGTTTTGACCAAGTTTGAATGTAGGTTGCTATCTTACGTTGGATAACTTTGTTAACAAAAAAATAAAAATAAAAAACGCTAACAGCTGAAAATATATAAAGGTTTAAAGCATTTTAAATAATGAGCTTTAAATAAAGGACAAAAATGGAAATTTGCTACCAATTGTAGGTAATCAAATTCCCATAATTTACACATTCTCCATTTCTCAACTTCACCACCGCAAGAGCATAGCGTCACCCACCAAATGCAATTGCAAATAGTTTAAAGCAATGAATTGTTTTCGTACCATATGTGGGTTAATTAATTGCAGCAGTGCATAGTTTATTCCCAACTTATTGTTTCTTGTTCCTCATTTTCCACTCTTAATTTATTCTCCTTAGTGTATCAACGCCGGCTAAGTCAAGTGTAGGCCGTGGCAGTGGTAATAGAATTGTGTTTCGCAGCCCAACACATTGTCCCCAGCACTCTTAAGTTTATCACTTCCCACGGTAATTATTTTGTGTGCATTGTAAATTTAATTACAGTTCCCTAACTATTTTTGGTGTATTCAGTTCTCTTTATGCACTAAATGATTTATAATGGATAGCATTTTTGATTCATTTTTTCATTACAATATGCTCTTTTACTTACATTAGTACACATTATATACCCTCTTCTACAATAGTGCAATTTCTAATAATTGGTAAGGAATAGAGGTAATCACTTGCAGTAAATTTGCACCAGCAAAATTGATTGAGCATCTGTTGCAAGCATCGTGAAATTGAATGAACATCTATTATACGGCGTTCTCAAAATAAATTGACACAGGTTGTCTGTAACATCGAAACCAACTACCATGAAAAATGGTGCAACTACTCTGTTGAATTAGATGTAGTAGTACTTGAAGTGAAACGGTTGCATCATTCAACTATATGTGTTGCAGAGATTGTCAAATTTAGTTCAAGTGCCATGGAAGGTTCTTCCAACACCAATGTCGATATAGCAGCTCAAGTAGAGCACACAAGAGCAAGAAATCGTGCCCGTTACAGAGAGAGAAGACAATCAATGATCACAAAGGAGCATGAATCATTTCTTGCTCGGAGACGTCAAAATTATCATGCACGAAATGCAAGAGTAGCTACTGAGCTAAACCAAAACATACAACTTAGAGGTAACGTAACAAAAACTTTATGTTTAAACTGTCTAAATCATTAATTTAGTTAGTCTGCCAAAGGGTTGTTCATGTGCTAGGTTGCTTATACTCATAAATTCACATTCTAATAATTTCTTTATATCCTTCCAATATTTTGGACATTTTTCACTTGATATTAGTGTTAGATAGAAACATAAAAGTAATTCTTCTTAATCCTAAATTCATGTTTTAACATACACTTAATACTCTATTTAAACTGCCATTTTCTTTCTTCTGATGTGATTCATAAATGTTAAGAAATAGGCTGACTTTGTTGTGCTTCATAGTCACGATTTATTATTTTACAATGCAGTAATTATATTTTCAATAACCTGGTAAGATTCGATAATCTACCATGCATTTACTGTGGCAATAATAGATTTTTGAATCAAACATGTATGTCGCGTGTATCCAATACAATGTACAGTCATTAATGGTATGTGTTATTATACTAATTCCATTTTTCCAAATAACCAAAGCATATGTTGTTGTTATGGAACCAATCCCTTATCAAGATATGATGATAGAAGTATTAAATATCTTTATTTATTATATTTAAATTCCCAACATTATTGTCACCTCAACAGATGAGGTACAACAAGTACGAGCAAGAACTCGCACGCGTGACAGACTACGAAGACAAGCAATGAGTACAGAACAGAGGGAGTCGAATCTTGCTCGAAGGCGTCAAAATTACCGAGCACGGAGGGCAAGAACAACAAATGAACATGAACAGAGCTTACAATCTCCTATAGGTAATATCATCACAACCAACTTAAGTTTATAATGTTTAAATCGTTACATTCATTGTTTTGGTAAAGAAAAACTATATCATTTATATTTTAAATGGCACTTTTCTATTTCCTGTGTTGCATTAGGTTGTTAAGAATGAAGTTGTAAACTTATTTGACAAATGCAGGAGTTAAGGGTTTTTTGCAAAAATAGTCCCATAATTTTTCTCTTTTGCAAAATTCGTCCTTTAATGAATTTAATTACAAAATGAGTCCCCTAACTATACGCCATTCACAATTCATGCCCTTTGGTGGCCGTAGACGTGAGAAGCGCCAGGTGGCCGAACAATTTTTTCCCCAAAACTTTTTCTCACTTCTAACATATTAAAACCCACTAACCAACCCCTATATTCACAATTTTGGAGTGTATCATGTGTTTTGTGGTGTCATGTTCTAATAAAAAACGTGTTTCGCAACTCATATTTCTTCTCTCACGTGAGAAGAATTGTAAATTTTCTAAACTGCCCTTGATTAATCCTCATGGGTTGGTCATACAACATTTTCCGGCGAACATTAAAATTTTCCGAGGGCATAAATTGCAAAGGGTTTATAGTTAGGGGACTAATTGTGAAATAGCGTATAGTTAGGAGATTAATTTTGCGAAGGGTGTATAGTTAGGGGACTAATTTTGCGAAGGGTGTAGAGTTAGGGGACCAATTTTGCTATTAAAATTATTAAAGGACGAATTTTGCAAAAGGAAAACATTAGGGGACTATTTTTGCGAAAAACCCCAGGAGTTAATGTGCCAAGAAGACTTAGTACTACTGTAGCACCATGCCATATGCCAAATGAACTGCATGCTAATTCCACATCAGTCAATCAGATCCAATCTTCAACTTTGTTAGGTGCAGCTTCAAGGTCTTCAGGTAATACCGAACTATTTAATATCACAATAACAAAATAAATTATTATAACATCAATTATGCTATAATATGTTTGATTTTTTTCATTTCATTTATTCATTCTTAACGATAATTGATTTTTGTATACAACATTGTCCTCTACTTATGAAGTTGTAGGAGTTGTGGGAACATGCCGTTTAGCTCCATTGCTCAATGCCAATTTCAATTCAACTGCTACTAATCAATTAGAAGCATCAACTTCGCGTGCTACCACTTCAAATGTAGCTGGTAAGAAATAATTTAATTCACTTGCGCATCATAATACGTGAACATCATAACATGGACACTAATACTCACTGTACTATTTACAGACTCTTCTTTAGTAGAATTTGAGTGCTGCTAAAGTATTTTTTCATGTATGTATATTTTATATAGGTATCCAAACAAATGCTCGGATTAATAATGTTGAGGATTTAAATTTTCGCTTTGGCGGAGAGCAAAATAACAGAAGACAGAGAAATCGTTACCATAATATTGCACGCGATTTCACTGAGTATCAAGGCATGCGTCGCTTCAAACTCCCTAATCCCACTGTTTGTTGGTCATGTCAAGCAATATTGTTTGACAGAGAAATAGATAGCATCTGTTGTAATTCGGGAAAGATTAATTTGCCAGAAATCCCTGTTCCCGATGAATTATACAGGCTGTTCGTTGATGACTCTGCTGAAGGGAGGTATTTTAGGAGTAAGATACGTTCGATTAATCATGTCTTCTCATTTACGTCAATTGGTGTTCAACTAGATCAAGACGTTATGGCTGGGCAAGGGGTTTTTGTTTTCAGAGCCCATGGTGCTATCTATCATAGGATTGGTACGTTACTACCTACTCCGGGAATCAGGCCACGTTACATACAAATGTTCATTTTTGACACAGAGCATGAAAATGAGAATCGTCAAATTGAAAGTAGTGACTTGAGTGCAGAATTGATTGAAAAAATTACACGAATACTAGACGCCCACAATCCTTTTGTGAAGACACTTCGTCAACTTGCTCAACGACCTGATATTCATCAATGTAAGTTGCTCATCAAAGAGAGACCTACTACTGACAGACAATACGTACTTCCAGCTGCATCACAAGTTGCAGCAATCATCTCCGGTGTTGAAGATTTAGCTGGTGCTACCAATAGAGATATAGTCGTTCAAACGATTGGGGGTCAGCTGATGAAGATAAAGGAATTCTCAGGCTACTATGATCCGTTGCAGTACCCTTTGTTTCTTCCATGTGGTACATATGGATGGGATACTGACACTCGTACAATTCAAAATACTAGAGTGTCATGTTGTGATTACTACGCATATATGTTACAGGTACTCCCTTTTGTTTAAATTTTTGTTTAATATAAGATTCTACTAGCTTTTATTTTAGTATATGTATTATGTAAATTCCACTGCTTCACATCTTTTTGCAGATTCGGGGGTATGAACCAACAGTTCTTTTGTACGGAGGTCGGCTACTGCATCAATATGTTGTGGAAAATTATGTGAAAATCGAAACTCAAAAGTTGAGATTCATCAAAACTTATCAAGATAAGATAAGAGCAGAATTATATCAAGGTCTACAAGATTGTTTAGACGCCGGAGAAAATATGACTGGTAATATTTTACGGTGAATGTGACAATTTCTTTCATTTTGTGTCATTCACATGCTACATATTATAATAATATATTTTCTAAATTACTTCATTCTCATCACATACATTTTTTTTACTTAGGAAATATTGGACGTCGCATTGTCTTACCATCATCTTTTATTGGAGGTCCACGCGATATGTACCAACGGTACCAAGATGCAATGGCCTTGGTGCAGAAATATGGTAAACCTGATATTTTTCTCACAATGACATGCAATACGAGATGGATTGAGATACAAGAGCGACTTTTCCTGGACAAACAGCTCAAGATCGCCCAGATTTGGTTACTAGAATCTTTCGCGCAAAATATGAGAATCTAAAAGAAGATATATACAAACATGGTGTTCTTGGTAGCGTAGTAGGACATGTTCATGTCATTGAGTTTCAGAAACGTGGTTTACCCCATGCACACTTATTGGTGATCCTCGACGAAGATGATAAATTAAATACTCCAGATGATTATGATCAGGTTGTAAGAGCAGAGATACCCGATAGAGAGAAAGAGCCTTTACTTTATGCAGCGGTATTGTAACATATGATACACAGACCTTGCGGGCTTATGAACAACAATGCTGCATGCATGAATGAAGGATGTTGCGATAAAGACTACCCAAAGCAATTTGTTGAATATACCTCAAGAGGAAATTATTCTTATCCGATTTATCGACGACGTAATGATAACAGACGTGTTGCTCTTGATAATGATGGCAATAAAGTCATTGATAACAGATGGGTTGTCCCTTATAACCCTTGGTTATTGTTGAAGTACGATTGTCATATTAATGTCGAGGTATGTTCCAGCATAAAGAGTATCAAATACTTATATAAGTACATGTACAAATGACCAGATCGTGTATCCTTTGAAGTACGTTCATGCTTGAACGTCAACGAAGTTAATCAATATGTTGATGGAAGATGGATATGTGCTCCAGAGGCTTCATGGAGATTGTACAAATTCGCTATGAACCAATTATATCCGTCTGTTGTGAGATTGCAACTTCATTTGCCTAACATGCAACAAGTTCGCTTTTCTAGAGACCAAAGAATTCTGACGTGCTAGATGACGAGCGTAACTCACGGACCATGTTAACAGAGTTCTTTCGAGTTTACAATGAATGTAGACAAGATATCAAGTATCTATACACTGAATTTCCTAGATATTATAGGTGGATGTCAACGGAAAAAACTTGGCAAAGAAGAAAAACTATTCGTAAAGTTATTGGTCGTCTTTATGCAGCATCGCCAAGTGAGGGAGAAAGATTTTATTTGCGGGTAATTCTTAACCATGTAAGGGGACCTAAATCTTTTGATAATCTTCTGACTGTAAATGATGTACATTATTCCACTTTCAGGCAAGCTGCAGAGAAGTTAGGCCTTCTAGAAGAAGATGATAGTATTCGGCAGTGCTTAAGTGAGGCACGAGTTGTAAGAATGCCTTCTGCATTAAGAAGGCTATTTGCCACAATCTTAGTTTATTGTCAACCAACTGGGGTAAGACGGTTGTGGGATGAAAACTATACATATGTGAGTGAGGATTATCCTTCTTCTACAGCAACAAATAATCTGTTTGTGACAAATAGACTTCTCCATGACATAAATAATATTCTGTTGCACCATAACAAAAGCCTGAAAGATTTTGACTTGCCTCAGATTAGTGAAGGGTTTGAAGACATG
Source organism: Misopates orontium (assembly GCA_946800315.1). Classification (NCBI taxonomy): domain Eukaryota; kingdom Viridiplantae; phylum Streptophyta; class Magnoliopsida; order Lamiales; family Plantaginaceae; genus Misopates; species Misopates orontium. Next base: position 8,944,711 of record OX326951.1, read on the forward strand.
GAAAGCATCTCAGATGTAATTGAAGATGAACTTATGATACTTGTTTCTGAGGAAGACTTAAATGCTGTCAATTTACTTAATACAGGTCAAACAGTTGCATTTAATATCATCAAGGAATCAATCACGAGAAAAGAAAGTGTTGTCTTCTTTGTGGATGGTCCTGGAGGTACGTGGAAAACATTCTTATATCGAGCCTTACTAGCTTTCTTTCGAAATGATGGGCTTATTATGATTGCAGCTGCAACATCAGGGATTGCAGCAAACCAGCTATCATGGGGGAGCACTGCTCATTCAAAGCTAAAACTCCCAATTAATTTGAATTCTGAATCTGAGTGAAGTTTTAGCATGCAATCAAAAATGAGTCAGTTATTACAACGTGCTTCAGCGATAATTTGGGATGAGGCTCCAATGGCAAATAAAAAAGCCATTGAAACCATTGACCGCACTTTAAGAGGAATTCACAAAGTAAACCTTCCGTTTGGTGGTTTAGTAATGATATTAGGCGGTGATTTTCGACAAGTAGTTCCTGTTGTTGTTAGGGGCACAAGAGCACAAACCATTCAAGCAAGCATTGTTGACTCATATTTATGGTCAAGTGTTCGGCTTCTTCGCTTAACAGAGAATGTAAGAGCTCAAAGTGATAGTAGTTTCTCGGACTTTTTGCTTTGTGTGGGTAATGGTGAGGAGCCGACGGTGCAAGGTGACATGATAAAGATTCCAGAGTCTATGGTAAGTCCGTGGGAAGGTGAAGATTCGATTGATCAGTTGATTTTGACTACTTTTCCTCACTTGGGTTCTCATTTTGAGGATCCTAATTACATGATGCATAGAGCTATTATAACTCCTCGAAATGAAGAAGTTAACAAGATAAACGAAAAGGTGATTAACTACTTTTCTGCTGACGAGGAGGCTACATATTATTCATTTGACTCGGTTGCTGATGATGTGCGTAGTTTATTTCTGCCTGAATTTTTGAACTCACTTTCTCCAGGTAGTCTTCCACCTCACAAGTTAACACTAAAGAAAGGTTGCCTGATTATGCTTCTACGCAACATTGATCCTAAAATTGGCCTATGCAATGGAACTAGACTTATCTGTCATAATTTTGGTAGAAATTGCATCGACGTAGAGGTGTTGACTGGTGAATTTAAGGGGACACGAGTTTTCTTGCCACGCATACCACTAAAGACGACAGAGGATGCCAATATACCTTTTGAAATGACACGTACACAGTTCCCAGTTCGTCTTAGCTTTGCTTTGACAATTAATAAATCACAAGGTCAGACTATACCTTATGTTGGGCTCTACTTACCTGACCATGTTTTTAGCCACGGTCAATTATATGTGCTCTTTCACGAGGAGTTTCTGAAGCTCACGAGGAGTTTCTGAAGCGACAACTAAAGTTCTGGTAAAGAAGAGAAAATTAAATGATTATGAAGGGACTTACACTAGAAATGTGGTTTTCCCAGAAATCTTTTCAAAGTTGATGAATAACAATAATGAGAGGTATTTCATTTCAAAACCAACCTGCATTTAGATACTCTAAATTTTTTTTTTTAGCTGTCATCATATCTTTATTACGATTGATAATGTGTTATTTGTTGACCAATACTCAGGCTTCAATAACAAAGGTGTCGAACATTCTCTTATTGGAAAGCCAATTAGGGGAAACGACAATGTTGTGAGAGGTTCTCAATGTCTAAAATAAAGGTAATATTGTAGTTCTTTCCAAAACTATTTATCTTCGTTATACATATTAATCTACGACCAATAAAGGGTCAGTCATTGTTAAAAATACTTTGGAAGTTACATGCCATTCTTGAACAAAGTTGTGCTTATTTTTCATGGACTATAATCTTATTCATAACTCTAACTGAAGTTTTGGAAAATTAAGTCAATTTTGTACAGTTGTGAGCCCATTAGACGAAAATGCAATTGGTTAAATTAACCTTTTCTATACAATCTTAAGTTATCTGTTCATTTTGTTAATTTCCATTTCTTTAACCTGACTTTATCATCTTTTTATAACATATATTTGTTAGGCACTCTTTATCTGTTACTACGCCCATTTTTAAAGAATGCTGGTATTATTCATTACTAAGTGACTAAGTATATAGTGGTATTGCGGTGTATATTTACTTGAGTAAATTTTCCAACATACATTACTTAATTTGCTGACTTTTTCTTCTTTCTGAAATTGTCTTCTATTTGAGGAAGAGATAATCTCAAGATTTGACTCTTCGATGCAACAATTTGTGAAACCATGGTCATCCTATTCACTTTGTGGCTAAACGGTTGGGTGTTGGTTGTGGATAAGTGTGGTAATTAGATGGAGGGTCCCTGGGATTGCATTTGCCATTGTTGGAATTCGAACTTCAAGCAAATAAACAATTCAAGATTGTGATAGTGTGGCGAGGGTGCTTGCAAGCCTCACAATCCATTTCATTTTGCACATTATTTAATTTTGGAACTTATAGCATGATACGAATGGTTGCACATGCATTGCGATCCAAGCATTTTTCTATTTATCTTTCTTCATTAATTGCACAAAATGAATTTTTGACTTTCTGTTCAAAGTTTTGGAGTTTTAGTTATTATAACCAGGTGCAAGGTTTTAGCTCTTCAATACAAGTACTATATTTCTTTTCCATCATAGTTTTTCAACAAAAGATTTATTTAAGTTTGTTTGTGGATGCACTAACTTTTTTGCTGGGTGGTATTATTGGTTCATTAGTTCATTATATTTTAGAGCAAAGAGATTGATTTTGGAAGTAATCATTTTGTACTGAGATTTTTCCTTCATTATAATTTGTAACAGTTGCTTATTTTGAGTGAAATCTGATAGCTTTTTCATTCGTCTATGCACCCGGTTACACATTTTGATTGAAATGATCGTATGCCATGACTCACAATGCGACATACATAACAACCTCCCTGTTTTCCGATGTTAGATAGGTTTCTACTTTTTGATAGGCACATGCGTTTATTTCACGCACTACAACGATTGGATAAATGTTAGCCTTTCAATTATAGGGATCTGAGTTTCATGTGGTATACTAATTGTTAACAGGCAAAACCGCAGTACTGACCTTAACAAATTTTTTTTTTTTTTTTTATTGATCTTGATTATAACCCTTCACATCTCGAATCAAAAATTGTAATTACTACAACAAAAGTTATGCTCTTTCATACAATGCAATTATTTTTTGTACTTCTCACATTTCAAGTTTATTTTTTTACCAACTCCAACATTATATTCATATGAAATATGAAACAGAGACTTTTAGTGCTCCAGCAATTTGAATAACAATTTTTAATATTCTAAATTTCCGCTGATTTGAGACCTACCTAAAACAAATCATGTATATGTTTCATAAACTCTTAAACTATTTCAAAATTTGAATGTGGGCAACTCTTAATACTGAGTTAAAATTTGTACATGGAAAACTCTTAACTCTATACCAAAACTTGCATGTGGATAACTCTTAACACTAACCCGTATTTTGCACGCGGTCCCTGCGTGCACTCGGTTGCTAGTATATATATATTAATGTTTTAAAAGGTGAAGGCGTAAGGCGAGGCATTTTGTGTCTCAGAGGCTAGGCGTAAGGCTCATGAATTTTGACGCTTAATATTTTAAAAATATATATGAGCTAATTATTATAATAGTAAAAGATTATTATTATTATTATTTTCATCTTATAAAGTAAACAATATCAAAAGAGTAATGATGCTGCACAGTTGCAATATGAAAAATATTCAATTCGATAGTTGCAAAGTACAAGAAAAACCCCAAAATTAGAACTATTTTAAGTTAATGTAAAGACTAAAAAATAAGTTGTAGTCACATGCAAATTATGATGCATCGACACCTCGAGAAATCTAATGCAGTGTCGGACACGTGTCGGACACCGACACGTGTCGTACATGCCACATGGCGTGTCTTAATAAAAATTAAAATAAAAGAAATGGGACACCGTGTCGGACACGTTTTAAGCATGGATCAAAGTTTCATTTCCTTTGTATGTTTCGGCGTGCCAAATATTAGAAACTTTTTGCAATGTTTCGAGATCTTTTTGCTATGTTTCGAAAAACTTGTAAAAATGTTATTGCGATAGCCGTAGAAAATATTGTGTGTTTCTTTTCCATACCGTCGAAAATGGAAACATTTAGGTACTTTTCGTGGAAAAGAAAAGAAATTTCGATACATGGTTTTAAGGACGTGCCCAACACGCCTGACAAATTTTGGGTTGGTATTGTAGGTTTCAACTTTTATTTGTGGTTAAAATTAAATCTTTTAAATTAGGGATAAAAGCGTTAAACCCCCTATACTTTACCCATGTTGCACTTTGTCCCATATCCTTTTAATTTTTGCAACTTGCCCCATGTACTATGGATAAATAAGCACTTCCCCCCTGAGTCCAAATCCAACGGCAAAAGATGGTGACATGCGTCTATATCCAACGGTGAAAAAATGTCTAAGGGGGCCAAGTGCTTATTTATCCATAGTACATGAGGCAAGTCGCCAAAAATAAAAGGATAGAGGGCAAAACGCAATCGAGGCATAGTGTAGGGGGTTTAATGCTTTTATCCCTTTAAATTATATAGATAAAGATATTAGAAGAGTCAAACATTAAACTTTAAAAATTGAATAACTAGGTAGCAAGAGAGCATAAAAGATCTCTTTTTTGTTTCTCAATTAAATCTCGCGAAGAAGCCCACTTCATTTTTCTTCATTTCTATCATGTGCAAACAACAAGGAGGCATAAATTTCTTCAAGTCATGCCACTAAAATTAGATTTAAAGATTTTATTGAGTATTGTATAACACTTTGTTTTGTCATTTGATTTGTGTATGTCACTTTGTATTCAATACTTGGAATTTATTACTCAAACTTTAATGAATACTTTGTTTGAACTTTTATTAGGTGGTTACTCAGTTTTGAATTTAAATATGTTTGGTTTGATATATTTGAACTTACAAATGTTATTTGTGCGGATTTTGATGATGTTCTATATGTTTTAATATAAAAATACGGCCGTGTCGTAGTCGTGTCGTATCTTCTAATTTTAAAAAATCTGTGTCGCCGTATCCGTATCGTGTCGTGTCCGTGCATCATAGCATGCAAATCATTGTCCATGAGAAAAAGTAATATCTATTATATCAAATCTTCAAAACTCATTCAACATAAGAAAGCTAAACGAAATCTAAATAAAAAGAAAATAATACATTCGCGAAGAACAACCGATCATAACAATATTATCATGTTGATACAATTCCCATACTGACTAGATCATATATTATTGAATTTGTGATGATTCTGGATGATTTTGAAAAAAGAAAAATTGATTTGCTTTGACTTGACTTGGGGTGTAAAAGTCTAAAAGAGTCGTATTATTTTTGTTCGAGAAAGAAATTTTGCATTTTCTTCTAAAATTGAAGTGAGATTTCCCTATTTACCCTAAATTGATTAAGTAATTTTCCTTTCTTACCTCACATCAGAAAAGCGTTGGTTTTTAAAGTGAAGCGCAAAAGCCGCCTCGGGCATATGCCTTTTGACATTTACACTTAAACAAGTTCCTCGAGGCGTTTTAGGTATAAAAAAAAAAAATCCTAAAGGCGAGCCACAAAAGCGCCTTATATATATATATATATATATATATATTAATGCACAAAATATAATTAAATAAATTCTATATATATAAATATTATTTCAACAATTCATATCATATTTTTTCTTTCTTGAAATTTCATTATTTTTCTATTTTTAATATAATTTAGACAGTGAAATAGCCTTTAAAGCTGATAATAAAACTGACTTCAGTGGATGTTCTTACACTTTTTCACCAAATTATTGTAAAGTAACAAACGATACTATAATACTGATTATCTTTACAATATTTCTAATATATAATTAGATTCTCAAAGAATTTCAAGAAAATCTTTTAGGTTTTAAGGTTAAAACATAGATATCCAAATTCAAAATCTTATAAATAAAAAAGATATTTGACAATAAAAACAAAATAATATAAGAGAAACTCACTCAAAAACGAGCTATTACGTGGGCTTCCTATGGGCCTTGTTTGCGAGCCCACACACATACCCAGCTTCGCTATTACCATATCAGCCCGACGATCATCAAGATCTCCACCACAAACGCAATCGTAGCCGTCCATTCCCATTGTTCGCCACATCCAATTGCAGATTAGCGCGTGAAGAATTTCGATGAAACCCCCAATCTTTTGACGATTACACCACCACCGCCTGCAACTCCTCAGATCGTGATCCGTTACCAGTTCCTACAGATTCAATCATTCACCGGTAAGTCCAATTCGATTTCAATTTTCTCAAAATCTAGGGTTTTATTTTTTCCTCGAACAAATGTTTATTGATTTTGTCAATTTTGAAGGTAAAAATGGAAGCTATGGACATTGTCGGTAAAGCTAAAGAAGACGCATCTCTTCCTAAAGCCACAATGACGAAAATCATCAAAGAGATGCTGCCGCCAGATGTTCGCGTCGCTCGAGACGCTCAAGATCTGATTATCGACTGTTGCGTAGAGTTTATTAACCTAATTTCATCGGAATCGAACGATGTTTGTAACAAGGAGGATAAGCGAACAATTGCGCCGGAGCACGTGCTCAAGGCGTTACAGGTTCTCGGATTTGGGGATTATATTGAGGAAGTATACGCTGCGTATGAGCAGCACAGGGTGGAGACTATGGACACTCAGAGAACAGGAAAATTGACGAATGTCGCTGAGATGACGGAAGAAGAAGCTTTGGCGGAGCAGCAGAGGATGTTTGCGGAAGCTCGAGCGAGAATGAACGGTGGAGGTGGCGGCGGGGGTGCCACGGTACCCAAGCAGCCGGATACCGAGTCGCAGTCGACGCAAGTTTGAATAGATTAACGTAAAAGTATTTATCGGAACTTTGTTTAGGATTATAGTGTTATTGACTCCTTCTCTGTATTTGTATATATTGCGAATTGCTTTGGGATGGTGTTGTGGCTTTTGTTAACTTCAGTAGATTACGGTCTTAAAAAAGTTTGAAAAAAGCCTAATTATTGGTTCACAATGGAGATTGGGATCTTTTTATCTGACTTAGTATCTTGTTTATAATTTTTTTCTCGTCTTTTGAGGAATTGTTGGTGTTTTTGGATTGCCGTTTACCCTGGTTTCTATTGGTTGCGTGCGTGTTTGGGTTGTGCTTCTGCTATTCTCTCGCATATCTTGGAATGTGGAAAGATATGATGGGTTTTACGAGTATTTGTGAAGTTAACTTATTGGTTTTTGCAGGTCTTCACTTGGTAAATATTAGGTTTAATTGTATGGACTGCCGAGTTTTATTGGTTTGATAATGTCTTGAAATTGGTTTTATGATGTTTTCTTGTTTCTGCTGTAGCTCAGTAATGATTGAATGCATAATTATCGGCGAGCTTGAGACATTTGTTTTATCGTCAATAATCAATTTAAGCTTTCTGGATGTGGACCTTTGAGGGAGGTAAAATAATTGCATGACGACTGCTGTCACCAAGGAGATGCATTTATTCTAATGCTGCAGCTCCTACTTTTTTGTTCAAGGGGCACCGGGGCTTTGGTTCCTTGGGAGGATAAAGGATGTCTCATCTATTCTTTGTTTACAGGATGAAGACAAAGCTCCTACCACAACTCTCGGTTCATTGACTACCTTTTGAGAACTTGTGTTCTTCTCTGGATCTGCAGCTTAGTTTAACTACATTATAAGCATTTTTTTTTTTTTTTTGCAAATAGTATGTGATTTCAGTTTTTCTCTCAGGCCGTCCCGCTTCATCTGGGTTTTTGTGGTGTTACGGTATGTGAATTGTCTATGTAATTTTTTAGACGAAGAGCTTTATGTGTTCTTTCTGTATATTTCCATCTATATATTTGTGAAGATGGCTCTGGATAGCAGCTCTGGTAGTGTAAATTGTGCTTTCGTGTGAGAGTATGTGGTTGGAGTTTTATCATTCATGTTTTATTGTTTAATTTTGTCCTTACAAGATATCAATTTGCTCATTCCCGTGTCGGTTTGAATTATCCTGTATACTTTTGTAATGTGCTCAAATCATTGTGCTAGAGGCTAATTATATAAAATAGGTCTATATGGTTTCACATGTTGCTTTTCTCGTCGTAATTTGCCCGTGTTAGATGCACCACGTTTAAGATGCCGTGGGGCGATCATTGATCATTCGATGACTTCTTTAATTTCTTTTTGTTAATCATGACTTCTTTCAGTTTAATATCTTTAGTTGAAGGGCACTGGCGTAGCTTCACTTCTTGCCATATGTGATCTGTGCTCATACGTGGCAATTTTTTCAACACACACAACCTAAAGAGCGTATCTGTCAAGTACCAGTCCAAAATCGACAAACAAATTATCTTCACCTGGACTTCAGTGTATTGGCTCCTGTCCATCAATCAGCCATTATGAATATTATGCAAGGTTTTGCAACATTTTTTGTCACGAGCGTGCTTATTTTCTGACTTTTAGTAACAATAATAATAATTTATTATTATTGTTATTATTATGTGAAAGTTGTAAATTCATTAATTCTAATGTGGCAGGAACTTGTGGTTTTAGTTGGATGACCTGAGGAATACTCTCGCAACAGTTTTTCCTTTTTGAAATAATTGAGTTCTGATCTCTTACTACCTGGAATTTATGCTTTACTAGTTGTTTATGGATTCACATAAATTGTGGTGCATGCATATTGCCCCAATGAAGCTAGAACAACTTAGATTATTTTTATCTGATCAGAACATCCCCGTTGTTCTTTGTGGAGCTTCAAGAAAAGGTCCTGTCAATTTTTTTTCTGCTAGTTAAGCATTGTGGATGGGTACAATACCTTGATTCATAGATATATGTCTCATTGTTTCTTGCCATATATGAAGAGAAAATTAACAGTATGTTCTGTGCTAATGCTTACACCTTTAATATTGGAGCTTGATATTGTCTGTCTAGTCCATTCATACTTGTGCTGTTCTCTCTTGTGCGTGGAGCTTTTACGAATGTTGCTAATGATCAAGTTGTTGGCATCTATTTGATTCTGTGATGTTGTGCTCCTTTTCGGTCCTACGAATCGTGAAGGTTCTTTTTCTCACCAAAGGAGGAATTGAAGCATTCCGGGGATAGTTGGGGTCACTAAGTCTGTCTGTAGTATCTATGAATTCGTTTTATTCTCTTGGAGTGAATCATTTTGCTGGCAAGTGTTTCTGTCAGCCTGTCTATATCAGCAACTATTTGCCATCTTTCATTTGGGCTCGTGTTTTTACCTTTACCAATGCTTTTGTGGTTTAGTGTACTATTGCTTGTGAATACTCTGTGAAGACTACTTATTAATATTCTCCTTGCTACTTCTTATCCCAAAGGATTGTTGAAAGGGGTGGTGGTAAAGAATGTAAATACTGAATCATCTGTAACTTATAATTTAAAATGGCGCTCTTGTATTGTAGTTTTGATTATGAGATAATACCTTATATTTAGTAAATCATATTATAGCAGCTGGATTAGTCTTAGTGTCTTACAGCTCTGTCTCCGCCTAGCCAGAAAAGGTTACGACTTACGAGTTTCTATTAAAGTGCACGCAAGTCGAAGCAGTTCTACTTTTTATTTTGACCTGTATTGGATGTAATCTCTGACAATTTGCAATATTAACTGACTAAAGTTCTGCACCAGACTAAAATATGTTTGTTTGTGTCGAGATCAGAAATCACAAAAGCTATCTAGTCAACTAATCCTGTGTTTTATTTTGTTAAATATGCCGCAATCACGTTTGAGAGATCTTTGATTCTTAGACGGATAATCTTGCTTGTCACCGAACAGGGATGCACGCATGTTCGCGTGTTTTATAAAACAAAAATTATCTAGTGGGTGACCACTCGTTACGCCTTGAATTTTGTGGTCCGGATTAAGGAGAAAGATTGTTATCTCTGCACATGAAAATGATGAGAAGTGAAGCGAATGAGATGGATTTCGTTTCAGTGCTTTATATTACAATCTCCCTCTTTTTGTCTTTTCTTTTTGTCAATCGCATGTATTTGTCATTTCACGGGAAGTTCTTTGCAATAAACAGGGAAAAAATGGGAAAAAAAGTGAAGTACTAGTAGTGTATAAATCATGAGCTAGTTTGATAGGGCCAAATTCTTATGTTGTTGATTTAGGGAGTGTTCGCAAGTGTTCGCAAAAAGAGTTTCTTTATTATTTTGGGTAAAACGCTTAAAACCCTCAAACTTAAGGGGTGTTTCACAATGTGCTCTCTAAACTTTAAAAAAGAGCAATTTATCCTTTACTCTTTTAAAAATTGTGCGAAATGCCCCCTAGTTAATTTTCTGGCCAAAATTTAGTGGAAGCATGTCAGAAGGGCACTTTTGTCCATCCATTTTTGACAAGAACTTAAAAAAATTAATAATCACCCCCAAACCTATTGTCCCACTCTAACCTTTTCAATATGTGCGAAATACCCCATGAAATTTATGAGCATGCCCCTTGACTTTTCCAACATGTGCGTTGTACCCCTTGTTGAACAATAGAAAATAATATAAAAAAAATCTAATTACAATAACAAAGTAACTGACAAAGAAAAACATAACTATAATATTATTTGTAAATAAAACTTAACTATGATATGAAAATAAATAAATTACAAATAAGATAATATTTGTATACAAAAACTATAATTGGAGGGAAGGAGAAGATGAAGGGGAAGAAGTATGGTGTGAGAGAAGTATGGTGAAATATAATTGGAACGTTGATATTTATGTGAGAGAACTCGGTTGGGCCTTCAACCCCTACGTAAAATGGCAGTGCAACAAAAATGTTAAAAACATTGCCAAGATTTTGGGAGACATCTTAGGCAGTTTTTGTTAGGGGTGTTCGTGGACGGGTTTAAACGGGTTCATAGGCGGAGCTAGGGGACATATGGGGGCCGTCACCCCAGCTCCACCCCTCCCAATATTATATAGATATATCTAATAGAGAAAAAATAATGAAGTGTAAAAATTTGTAAATGATGGAAATATTAGAAGTGGAAGATGATTTAGATGTGGGTGAATTTCGATCGGGGTTTGCTTCTTTAGATATGGAAGACGAAGATTACAGTTGTGAGTGAATTTATAACTGCGTGTGCGTATTTGTTAATTGAGGAAGAAAGGTTTAATGATTAGGGTGAAGTTAAGTGGATTGAAAGAGACGATGCGTGGCCACTACAAATCTATTTTTAGGGAAGAGCCGAAGTTGTTGACCAACACTCTACATGGGCAAATTTAATTAGTGGCACAAATTAAGCAAACATGGTCTATATCGTGTGAGTTTATATAGATTTTTTTTACTCAATAATATTTTTATACATCTTTTTCTTTTTTTGTGCTTATTCCTTAATTTTAAACTTTATAAAAATTGTGAGCATGACGATAATTTATCTATTTTACCAATTTTACTCTTTTCACTTAAACGGTAAAAAACAAAAATAAATTGTTAACATATACATTTACATGTTCACTGATATTTTTTACAATGCTTAGACTTAGAACTTAATTCAAACAAAACTATAAACAGTATTATAAAGTAATTTCTTGTATCACATTTACATATTGACACAAAATTACTCAAAATTATTATCATAATAATACATGTGAGTTCTGATAATGTATAAGTTCAAACTAATTACAAATTATTTTTTATGGCATGTGTGCAATATCATACATTTTTTGACATATCACTAGTATTTATTTATGGAGTTTGTATGTTGATTGCTTTTACAAATATTAAATTTAATTATATTAGTGTACCCCTTATCAGTGTATGGACAGCTATCTCTCGAGCACAGGTTTAGGTTCGACCTCAATGGAAAATGAAAATGGAGCATCTAACAACGCATCTTCACAGACCAAGGACTACGAAATCACCCCCTTCATTCTGGGGTGACGGAGGGATCTTATCATTCGAGAGTTGTTTTACAAAATTCTCACTGTACCTTTTTAAGTTACTTGATGTTTTTCATGATGAATTACTATCTCTATATTAAACTAAAAAAAAAAAAATCATTGATTATGAAAAAACATTGGTTATTTTCATAATATATAATTAATAATTCTGCAACAAAGTTCGCCCGCCCCCTAAATTATTTTCTGGCTCCGCCCCTGAGCGGGTTGTCGTTGAAAATATAACCAAAGCTAAAATTTTCGAGTTACAAATTTGTCTACCCGAGCGCGTTAAGTTAAAAACTAAATCATGCGGTAGCGTGCTGAAATGGTTTAAATAGTGAGGAAAATATACTAATATTTTTGTATAAAAACAAAAATATAACTTACTTTGCATTTAAAAAAAAAAAGAACCCAAAAATAATATCATAACTTAATAAGCCACTTAAACCACAACATAACTTAATGGAAAAAACAATATAAGGATGTAAAATGAATATTTTTCCGTATAAATTGTAAAATAACAATTTAAATCGATTCACAATTCAATATACAACTATCAAATAACACAAATTAATAAATAAAAAATACTATATTATAGCAATATCATGAACATACAAATATATGACTACCGAAAACTTCATTTGCTCCCTTAATTCCATTACCTGCAATATACAAACTAGGGTGTATACGGGCGGGTTTGGGCTGGTTGTATTTACAATTATGACCATACTCAAATTTGGTGGGTTACCAATTTATTAAATCGAGCGGGTGAATTTATAAAATAAACCATGCCAGGTGCTGGTTCTACGGGTCAGATTTTGGCTAGTCTTGTACACCCCTAGTTTTTGCCCCTAAACTAGATAAAATATTTATTTGCATAAATAGTTAGGAAAGGACAAACAAATCTGACCCGAAGATCACTGAGTAAAGCAAAGGACAAATAATTCCTTCTCTGATAGTTAGGACAACGAATATCCATTCCTGAATTCGTGGTCCTAAATATAAGGATGAATATTTCTTTCCTTTAAATTATGTTCCTAGGCATTAGAAAGGGATTATCTCCCCATGAAATGTAGGGATAATTTTTTTTCTCTCCCTACTTTCTACTCTTAAAGACCAGGGCTCTGTTCCTAAAGATCGGGAATGGGAAAACAATTTTTAGCCTTGAGCTTTTATAAATCAAGGGAACTGTCCCACTCTAAAGCTTCGGAAATGACGTTTATGGAGGAGATGTCTGTTTTGAACACATAGTATATAAGGGGCATAAATCCCCTCCCTAGTAATTTTTATGGCACTAAAGCCACATAATCCCTATCTTCAACCTTGTTAAACCCCTCTTCTCCAACATCAAATACATTTCCTACAAAATAATTCTCATATAAGTCATTTAATCACAAAGAAACTCAACCTTATATTAGAGTATTTGTTTTTCTTCTTCTTAATTTGTTAGATCATAGTTATGTTTATTTACTAAGTTAGGAGTTGTAACAGTAGAAATGATACTAGTTGCATCTGTAAGCAAGAACATACACACCTGAACTGAACGTGGTTCAGTCAACTAACCTAATCCACGTGGATTTCTTCCACAAGTTAAAACATCTTTCTTTTAGTAATAAGAATTAAAATAAAAGTTTTACTTTAACTATCTAAAATTCCTCTAATGTTAGTAACCGTTAAACCTCTTCACGAAGGTACTACGTGTAAACTTTGAAGTAGACCACCTTATGTTGAAATTGTTTCAACCGTGGAAGACTTCACTTGAATTGAATTGAACTTCACGTCACAAAAAATTGAAACTTTTTGTATACATGGTTTGAGTATATTTCGTGCTATTTATAAGAATAGCAATACTGTTTTGTTCTAGAGTTGCACCTAAACAATCTCATGATTATAGACAGATTCGAACAAAAATAGTTCAGATTTAACAAAGAGTATACAATTAATAGATAGACTATTTGAAGAAAATTCACTCCTTAGGGATGAGATATTAAATTATCTTACTAAAGAATGACCTTTTTCCTCTAATAAAATCAAGAAAATATTCATTTTGACCAAATAAATTAATTTTCATATTATAGGTTTGATCAATGTAATGATATAAATATTACAAACAACAAAATTGGTCCCAACAATCCCCCTCCCCCATTTTTCTTATATTTGCCAAAAAATATATGAATGAGAAATGAATCCATTTTCAATGAATTCAAGGAGCCGCAGACAAAAAACGTTAGATCAAAAGTATAAGTATAATAATTCGTCTGAATAGTCTCAAAGTAGAGCTGTTATAACAAAAATATGGGGGAACAATCATTTTTAAGACCGTAACTTGGCACGATTTTCATTTTCATACTTAATTCGACACTCATCAATTTGCATACCATAAGTTGGACACTTTCTTCATATTTGGTGCTTCAGCGCCAAAAAAGTACAAGGTGGCATCTGGTGAATCCAAATTTAGGGATTTAGACCAATTTAGACCAATTCCAACCTTACATCTAAGCATATTCCACGTTAATTGCACGTACGTTTTCGGCATCGAAGTACCCAATGTGAAGAAAGTGTTCAACTTATGGTATGGAAATTAATGAATGCCAAATTAAGGTATGAAAAAATCATGCCAAGTTATGATATTTAACATGATTTTATCTCCAAGAATATGGATAAGTTGCCACACGTTGCAACATCAAACCAGACTAAACAAAGCATGAGTTCTTAAGGAAGGATATGATTAGATCTTCATAAGACTGAATGAACAGGAAAACTCCCCATAAATAGATATTTCCCTTGATATAGTTATCTCTCCCTTATTGTTAAAAAAAAGTCAAAGAAATTTTTTTAGAAACATGAGAGTGGAATGCTCGAAAAAAGGTGAGATAACGGTTGATCATTCAAAATGCATCACTCATGTTGCTTTGGGACAAATTTCGAATCAGAATCAATCAAGACAAGCAAATAACAATATTTTGGTGGAGAAATAAGAGTTGATTGGAGCAACATCAACCTCTCCTTTTCAATTAGATGCAACATAATTACCCTTTGAAAAGTTCGAGCGAGACAGTGACATACGACGTTGATGTACCATATTTCGGTACCGCCACGTCATAATATCCGATACAGTACACGAACGTATTTCGGGACATATTATGCCACGTCAGCACCATTATTTTTTAATGCAAAATTACAATTCAAGGCAAAACACGGAAATCGGCCCAAGTAGGCCCAAATTGAGCCCAAGCGAGATCTATTTGGGCCCGAAAAGGCCCGATTCAAGCTATATCAAGCCCAATCCGAGCTATATGGGTCCAAATTCGATCTATTTGAGGCCCAAAAAGCCAAATTCGAGCTATATGGGCCCAAATTCGATCTATTTGAGGCCCAGGAGTCAAGTAAGAGCTATATTTGGCCCAAATTCGACCTATTTGAGGCCCAATTCGACCTATTTGAAGGACCAATTCGAGCTATTTCAAAATAGCTCTAATTCGACCTATTTTGAGTTATAGTTCTACTTGGATTGCACTTTTAGACGAATAAGGACTCTTATTACTATATAAGGGGGTCCCATGCCTCATTCTAAGGTACGTTTTTATTTTCTAGCATTTAATTTCGAGCTATATACATCGAATTCGAGCTATAGAGCAATAATTCGAGCTATATTGCAATAGCTCTTGTTCGATCTATATAGAGTGTATTTCGAGCTATTTGAGAGTAATTCGATCTATTCGGGTTTTCTCATCACGGTTCTCAATACCATTTCGAGGTGTGCTAATTCGACCTATTGAGCCCAAATTCGACCTATTTGGGCATAATTCGACCTATATAATTCGACCTATATAATTCGACCTATATATTCGACCTATTTCGAGCTATAATTTCGAGCTATTGTCTCTGACGACAATACCTCAAATTCCGACCTATCTGACTTGAGCGTCGGAGTGCCTTCGCCGGAGGAGGCACCGGCTTAGTTTACGTGTGGTGTTGAGTGCAGGTTCCGAACTCAAAAGCTGCTTAAGCATCCAGCAGGAACTAAAGCAGTCTGACGTGGAGTGTTGGAGAGCGGACACGTATCCAGACGAAAATACCCCACATCAGTGGCGCCGTCTGTGGGAACCTTCTACACGCACTTAGTAACAAACACTGACACTCAATGGCTCAACGGAGAGCAACGGAGAAGAATGGAATGGCTGGAAGGACTAGATCACAGAGGGAGGATGATAATCGGGCACATGATGCTTCCGAGCGAACATCAGTGGCAGCGCCTAGCACTCCTCTTGATCCTCCAACTCACACAGCGAATCAACCTGAAGTTCCTCCCACGGAACAACAGCTATTGAATTCCGCTCAGTTGGATCAAATCATGGCGGCATTCCAAAGGACTATGGTCCCAATGATTGTGCAGCAATTGGCTAACACTTCTGTTTTACAGAATGTTCAAGCTCCAATAGCACAACAACCTGCAACACAGCCTGCGGCACCGCAGCAAGGAAGGACTCATCCGACCCAGCGTCGTGATTCGAGACAGTATACGCAAACTAGGATGACGAGGCCAAGGGATCCATCTCCCTCGCCTGAAAGGAGAAATCCTCGTTCAGTGAGGACCAATGCTAACCGAGCTCCCAGTCGGGCAACTGGTCGAGATAGAGAAGGAAGGGATGGAGAGGTGAACTCTAGGCAAAGAGTTCCTGATCATCGACCTGCAGCAAGTCGAACTGCCGGAAGAGATAGGGACTTGCCTGAGAGAGTCGCACCAAGATTGGAACCTGTTGTAGCAGAACATATTCCACTAAGGGAGAGGTCAAACCCCTTTTGTGAGGCGATCAGTAACTTGACGTTGAAGGAAGGAACTAATCTTCCTGTTCTGAAGAAGTATGATGGAAATACTGATCCAGTTGCACATTATGATGAATTAGATGGAGATTTGCAGGTTTTGGGGTATGGAGAGAATATGAGGGCGAAACTTATTTCGCTCAGTCTGAGAGGTCCAGCAAAGGAATGGTTCAAAAACTTGCGTTCGGGATCAATCGAATCATCTGAACAGTTTAGGACCATGTTCGTAAAGAAGTTTGCTACTTATCGCGTAAAGAAGAAATCTCCGAGCACGCTGTTTAATATCTATAGAGGACCTGATGAACCTTTGGGGAGGTATATCGAGCGTTTGAATCTGGAGATCGGAAGAGTGAATGCTCCCACTGTCGACCTGGTCATATCTGTATTGGAGCATCGTTGCCGGAGTAAAAAGCTTATAGAAGTGATAACATGGAACACTCCTGATTCCATTGAGCAAGTAATGGACCTAGCTAGTAAGGTCATTGAAGTAGAGGAGGCAACCATGAATCAAGGGTTAATGGACTCGCCAAGAATTCATGGGGGCAAAGAGAATAAAGATAGGGATTGGAGGAAGGAGCAAAGGGGAAAAGATCGAGATCGCAATCGACAACCTTTTAAGAAGTTTGAGAACTATACTCCTCTGAGGAAACAAATTGGTGAAATCTACGCCATAGAGAAAGATAGCGGGTTGCTGAGAACTCCAAAACCGTTCCGAGAGACTGAAGAGACTAAAGGATCGAAGAAGTATTGTAAGTTCCACAGGCAGAATGGGCATTTTACCAACGGATGCAAGGCTCTAAAGAATGAGATCGAACGACTCATTCAAGGGGGGAAACTCATCGAGTACATCCTTGAGAACAGAGAGTCACGTGAAGAAAAGGCGTCAGCTGGACGCAAGCGAGATAGATCCCCACATGAGAAGAAGGATGAGCCAAAGCGTAAACGGGGAAATGGGAATGATGATATCGAGAATGGAATTAATGTGATTGCGGGCGGACCTACTGGCGCAGACTCGGCCAAAAGTAGAAAACGCATCTCACGAGACATATACAATGAACGACTGAAGCGTCCTGAGATAGATCTTGTCTTTGCGGTGGACAAGTTGGATACAAGAATCACATTCGATGATAGCGATTTCGACAGCTTGTCTCCACAAGCTAAGGAAGCGCAATACTTGAATTGCCCTATGGTGGTTTCCGCGGTGATTGCAAATCACGGGGTAAAGAGGATAATGATTGATAATGGATGTTCGTCCAACATAATCTTCATGGATGCTTTGCAACAAATGAAACTTGGACAATATGAGATCACGGATGTCAACTCACCACTAGTGGGATTTGGTGGAAGTGAAGTAAAACCCGTTGGAAGGATCTTGTTGCCCACGTCCTTTGGCGTAAATCCGAAGAGGAGAACACTGAACGTGGAATATCTTATCGTTGATATACCATTCGCATACAACGTACTGATTGGAAGGCCTGGAATAACGGCATTTGCTATGATCATCTCAACGATTCATCAGAAGGTCAAATTTCCAACGCCTGGTGGAATTGCTGAACTCACTACAAACTATCGTGATTCGTGGAGTTGTTATGTTACATCAACTAAACCTATCAAGGCAAAAATGGATCCAAATGTCGCGATAGTTGACATACATCCAAAGGAGACGCCTGAAATAGGGAAACAAGTTGATACAGAGATGGTGCTTGCAGCGCAAGTAGACCAAGAGATGATGCAGGAGGATCATACTCCTTCCAGTATTGAGGACTCTTTGAAGAAACTGGATGAAGAAAAAGAAGACAAGACGACATTGCGCTACAAAAAGAAGATGGAAATGGAGCGTCTGAAACCTTCAGGAGAGTTTAAGGAGGTAATTTTGTCAAAAGATGAGCCTGACAAGATAATTAAAATTGGTAGCGAGTTGACTTCGGAGGTTGAGAAGGCATTATTGGAATGCTTGCGAAGAAACTTTGATGTATTCGCATGGACGGACTCGGACTTGAAGGGAATAGATCCTCGAGTCGCAGTACATCACCTGAATGTTAACCCAAATGCTAAACCCATCCGACAAAAGAAGAGACACTTTAGCGATGAAAAGAACAAGGCTGCGGAGTTGGAAGTACAAACAAAGCTTGCTGCAGGCCATATATTTGAAGTTCGATACTCTGAATGGCTAAGCAACGTTGTGCTTGTCCCAAAGAAGCCGACCGTATGGAGGATGTGCGTGGACTACACCGATCTAAACAAACATTGCCCGCGAGATCCTTTCCCGTTGCCCAGGATCGATCTCGTAGTTGACTCCACAGCAGGCTGTGCGTTGCTAAGTCTTTGTGATGCACAGAGCGGTTTCCACCAAATACTAATGGCAGTAAAGGATCAACATAAAACGGCCTTCATCACTGACAGGGGGATATACTGTTACAAAGTGATGCCGTTTGGTCTAAAGAATGCAGGAGCGACCTTTCAGAGGTTAGTTGCCAAGATGTTTTATCATCAAATCGGCAAGACAATGGAAGTTTATATTGACGACATGCTCATCAAGAGCCTGAAGGCAGAAGATCACGTGAAACATTTGGAAGAGGCTTTTGGTATCATGAAACAATATGGGATGAAACTAAATCCTAAGAAGTGCACATTTGGTGTTAAGGCCGGAAAATTTCTGGGGTTCATGGTCAATGAGAGAGGAATCGAAGCTAACCCGGACAAAATTAAGGCTATAATGGATTTACCATCCCCCAAATCCGTTCGAGAGGTGCAACGATTGGTGGGGAGGATTACGGCACTTAGTCGATTCATATCGCATTCTGCTGAAAAGAGTTTACCTTTTTTCAAGAAGTTACGCAAGACACCTAAGTTCGTTTGGACTGATGATTGTGAAGAGGCTTTTCGCCAATTGAAGGTGTACCTTACGACACCACCATTACTATCTAAGCCCAAGGACAATGAGATGCTGTATCTCTACTTGGCCATAACGAAGAATTCACTAAGCACAGTATTGGTGCGCGAGGAAGACAAGAAACATTTGCCTATCTACTATGTTAGCAAAGTGCTGAATGGAGCAGAGGTGAATTACTTGGATATCGAGAAGTTAGCATACGCACTTGTGATAACCGCACGAAAGTTAAGACCATATTTTCAATCACATCCGGTTACTGTCTTAACTAGTCAACCACTGAAACAAGTTATGGCAAAACCGGAGACATCTGGGAGATTAGTGAAATGGGCGATCGAGTTAGGAGAATATGGCTTGGAGTATATGCCAAAAACAGCGATCAAAGCACAAAGACTAGCGGACTTCGTGGCTGAAACTATCTCAGAGGCGGAGCAAGCGCTTGATGTAGCAATGGTGACTGAAGAGGTCAAAAGTGACAAACCTATAGTTACAAAGGGAACTTGGACTCTGCATGTAGATGGGTCGTCCACAAATGACGCTGGAGGTGCAGGAATTTACCTAAAATCGGCGGATGGTAGAGAATTCGACTATGCAATAAGACTAAATTTTCAAGTGACCAACAATCAAGCGGAGTATGAGGCTATGCTTGCTGGCATACAAATGGCAAAATCGTTGGGTATAACGAACCTTGTAGCATTCACGGATTCACAGTTGATCGCTAATCAATTTGAAGGAAGATATGAGGCGAAAGAGGCTGCAATAGTAAAGTATCTCGAAAAACTGAAGGAAGTGACATCAAATTTCGATACTTTCTCTATCTCGCAGATCCCTCGATCAGAGAATGAACGCGCTGACTCCTTGTCACGATTTGCTAGTACCGCCGAAGTGTTTGTTGAAAGGCGGGTAACTCTTTTGGCTTCAGAACAGCCCTCTATAGGCAAGGTAGTCGAGTCAAAACAGGCGCAAGCATTGGATTACGTTCTGCCAGTAGACATAGAGGCTTGTTGGAAGGATGAGATAATCGATTATCTTCAGAACGGGAACTTACCTAATGATCCTCAAGCAATCAGAAGGCTCAAGTATAAATCTGCAAGATTTACTATGTTCAATGGTGAACTGTACAAACGGTCATTCGAGGGACCACTCTTGAGATGCCTATCTCCCACACAGGCAAAACAAGTCTTGCGCGAAATTCATGAAGGGAGTTGTGGAAATCATTCAGGAGGACGATCTTTGGCCCAGAAAATACTCCGACAAGGATATTTCTGGCCAACTGTTATGAGAGATGCTATGGATTACTCAAGGAAGTGTAGAAGTTGTCAACTGCATGCAAAGATCATTCATACACCTGCTCAACCTATGACAACAGTGAGTTATGGATGTCCGTTTGATCAATGGGGAATAGATATAGTTGGACCAATGCCTAAGGCTACAGGAGGTAGAAAATGGTTATTGGTGGCTGTCGAGTACTATACGAAGTGGGTTGAAGCTGAAGCACTTGTAAACATTACAGAGGCTAATGTGAAACAATTCATCTGGAAGAACATCGTTTGTCGATTTGGAATACCAAGAGTCTTAATTTCCGACAACGGAAGGCAATTCCAAGGTTTTAAGATTCAAGACTGGTGTAGGGACATGAAGATTGAGCAACGTTTTACATCTGTTACGCATCCGGAAGCAAATGGACAAGTGGAGGCCACTAACAATACATTAGTGAAGAGTTTGGAGAAAAGGTTGGAGGGAGAAGGAGGAAACTGGGCAGATGAGTTACCAGGGATATTATGGGCATATCGCACAACTCCTCGTACCTCAACAGGAGAAACTCCATACTTATTGACATATGGATCTGAAGCAGTGATACCCGCTGAGATTGGAATGCCAACTTATCGAATTGTTACTTATGATGAGGAGCAAGCATTGAGGGCAAGACAAATGGATTTGGAATTGATCGGAGCAACTAGGGAAGCAGCATATCAACGTACTCAAGCGTACAAATCTATGATGGCGAAAGCATATGATAACAAAGTCCGTTTTAGGAACTTTCAAGTGGGGGACTTGGTACTCAGGAAAGTTGAAGCTACTAAGCATGTTGGAAAATTGAAGCCAAACTGGGAAGGACCTTACAGAGTGGAGAAAGCAAGCTCAAAAGGATATTATTACTTACAAGAATTGGGTGGAAGGACTTTGTCACGCCCCTGGAACGTCAAGAATTTACGAAGGTTTTATAGTTAGAACACTAGTTTTCTAATGGCCTTGTGGCACAATAGGATCGTAGTTACAGTACTTCGTTCGCTTATTCTTTTACGAATTACGAGTCCCTCTACGTGGATTCTCATTGTAATAGTTAGCAGCGAACTACGAGGACTTGATTCCTAGCCAACCTATATACGGCGGGATACGTAGGCAACTCGGAAGTTACTCGAGCTCAGTCCCAAAACTAATAAAATCTCTTATTTTATTCTAGTTCAGCTGTTGCCCACTATTTATCCGCATGATTACAATCTATCAAGAAACATGAAGATGAACTCAAATTGTCTACTAATTTTAAGTTTAAAACTTAATCAAAACGAACATTAGCTTCGTATTACGAGCACTAGCCTCGTGGAGTCAAGCACAAGTCCTTGTACTCCCGCGAACATAGCTTCGCAAGCGCAAACATAGCTTTGCACAACGAGCACAAGCCTCTTGGAATCGAGCACAAGTTCTCGTATTCCCGCGAACATAGTTTCGCAAGCGCAAACATAGCTTTGCACAACGAGCACAAGCCTCGTGGAATCGAGCACAAGTTCTCGTATTCCCGCGAACATAGCTTCGCTAGCGCGAACATTAGCTTCGCATAACGAGCACAAGCCTCGTGGAGTCGAGCACAAGTTCTCGTACTCTCATAGACACTTGTTTATAAAAACTTAAGTGTTTTAACAAGTACTAAATTTAAACTTAAAAAGTAGACACATATGAGTGAAGATGTAACAAGACAAAACAAAGACATTCAAAAGATTTTGCAAGTCAAAACTGTACTAAGCAATTGTCAAGAGCGCTAAAATCGCGCAAAACGTTAGCAACAAATACTGTACGGAAAGAATGTACTAGAACTAAATGTATATGTTCAAAAAATGTTCAAGAACAAGGCACAAATGCCAAAGATAAAGGCACGCAGGCCATTGTATAAGATCAAGGCAGCAGGTTCAACCCAAGAGCCTTCACTGCACCTTCACTCTGCTCCTGGATATCGGCAAAAGACTCGTTCAAGGGCCCAGTGTCATCGAGCGGGGAGATCTGACGAGGAGCAACAGCGGCAACAGGGGCGTCAGGCATAGGCTGGTCGCCATCGGCAGGCTGATCCAAGACCTGTGGATCAAAACCCAACTCACCCTCCTCCGGAAGTTCCTCTGGAGCAGCGTCAGAAGCAGCAGCGGCAGTGGACGCAGAGGGAAGCTCGTCGGCAAAGTCGGAGAGCCACACCTGCCGAAGAGGATAAAAGGAGGTGAAGGGGTCATGCTTCGGCTCTTCGTCAACCACAGCCGCTGAAGGTTCGCCAGAAGGAGGATCGGCCAGAGTAGGATCCGCAGCGGCAGCACTAGAGGACTCGCCGACTTCAGTGTCGTCCTCATTCAGGCAATTGAGGACATTGAAGTCCTCCCTCTTGAACCCAGGAGCAAGAGCACCGCGGGCAATGATGTCATCAAGGGCCATGTTGTAGCCCTTGGTCGTATCAAAACCGCCCCGCTCCATGGAAATCTGCTCCCAGGTGGCTGAGCGGAAAAATTCGATGGCCACCATCACCTTGTCTTCATCGGGAAGCTCCTACGAAACAAGTAGAGGAAATGTAAGTTTCTAATATGCATATTTCGAGGAAAAAGAAATAAAATCAAGTTTCAAATGAATACCTCAGTCATGGCCCTGTTGTAGCCATCCTCCTCAGCAGTCGCTATGCGAGCTTGTGCATCAGCCAGCTCAGCCTCAAGTCTCAGACGTTCGGCCTCAGCAGCAGCAGCAGCATCCTTCATCGTCCGGATGGTGTCGACATGATCGTCGACAAGGGCAGTGGCATACTGGCAGTCGGTGGTGAGCTGGCTGGATAGGCGCCTTTCCTCGGCAAGCTCTCGGTCAACGGTGGCTTTCGCTGTCTTCAAGGCTTCAAGCTCCGCCTGTACTGCCTTCAGCTCATCAACGGCAGCGACCAGATGTTTCTCCACCTCAGCCTTCGCTTCCTTCGCCTGCTTCTCCAGCCGTTGGGCTTGCAAGGCCGAAGAGTGGTGCCTATCCATCAAGGCCCTCTGCTGATCCTGAGTCGTCATGACCATGTTGAAGTTCTCAGCCATGGTCTGGACATTGACGAAGAACTACAAGAAATAAAAAACGTTAGTGATAGTCAAGTATGAACATAAAACAAAAATAAGGGAAGGCTCTAAAACAACATACCTCACACAAAGCCAAGGCAGTGCGACTGACTAGCTTCTCGTGGCCCATCGCCTGATAATAGGCCTGACGATCGAAGTCCGGCATGAATCCCTTGACGAGTCGAAGGGCGGTAGTGTCTTTCAGAGTGAACTGCCCCGACTCGACTGAAGCTCGGACAATCTCCTCCACGTCAATATCGACGTCATCAGCATCATATGCTCGTTCTTGCGCGACGCGTTTACCACGTCGGATCTCCTCAGCAGTAGCAGCAGACCTCTTCCTCGTTGCTGCTTCAGGGTTGGCTTCATTGAAGCGACGAGCCGCTTCAGCAACTGAGGGAAGATGCACTCTTCCAGATGAAGGTGCAGATGAAGGAGAAAGGTCCGGAAGGATGGGCTCAGAACCGCCAGGGGGTGAAGCGGGAGCAGTGTCAGAAGCCGACTGAGAAGGAACAGTCTCAGGCACTGGTGCTGGAGCAGGAACAGGGACAGGAGCGGCACCTCTACCACGTCCCGATCCTCGTGTCGAGACGGTAGAAGTGTTACCGCTTCTTGAACTGGTACCAGCCGTCTTCGCACCACGACGACTGGTCTTCTCAGGAATGGGCACTGAGGACTGAGGAGCGTTGGCGCCACGCTTCATTGCAGCCAATCTCTTCTTCGTCTTGTCCATCACGATTCGCTCTGAAAATTGTAAACAATGCAAAGGTTAGAAGACAACAAAGGAAGATAACAATCAACGAATAAAAAGAACAAAAACATGCATAATATTATACCAAAGACAGAAGGCTCAACGCCTGCACGATAAGTAAAACCGCCGGCCCGCAACACTGGGGTAGTGGTCAACTCAAAGGCATCAAATTCGTGCTCTTTCAAGTTTTTTACGACCGCCAAGGTGTAGACTGGAGGATCGGGGCGTCTCGGTGAAGGACGAGCATCAGTCCAAAGCCGCTTGAATCGAAATTCTTGCGGCTTGGATTCTTTGATATAAAACCACTGCTTCTTCCAGTGAGCCCCGAAACTCGTCTGCAAATCAGATAAGAAGCATTGCTTCTTTCGCGAGCTCAGATAATAGAACCCGGCGTCTACACCTCTGTTGCGGAACTTCACTATGAACAGTTGCCAGAAACCGGCCACAGTGCAAGGCAAGTCAAAGATGCGGGTTAGCATCGCATAAGCATACATTTGAGTGTATGCATTAGGGGTAAAGTGTGAAGGACAAGAGTTGAGAGAGGACATGATCTCTGAGACAATTGGGAAAATAGGAAAACGCAAACCACACTGCAGATAACCACTAAAGATGGTAAGACACCTCTCTGGTGGGTTGTTCATCCTATCATCTGGCCCAGGAACGATAATTTCATAAGTGTCGGGAATGTCAAACGTATCGCGGTAATAAGCTATGTCATGAGGTAAAGAGGAAGGGAACTGATCAAAATTGATCAAATTAGACGGAGCAAGTTGTTCGGGAGAGTTAGAGGCAGGAATGGGAACGTTCTCCGACGGAGGTAAATAAGGCACTATGGGGAGAGGGTTCGATTCAGCCTCGTCATCTCCTAGGATGTCTACGTCTACTTCCATATCAGACACCCTATCATTGCTGTCTCTCTCATTACTAGATGAGCTATCGTCACTTGAGTCGTTACTACTATCGCTAGTCGACGCATTCTCTCTAGCTTTAGACGCCATAGATGACTCACTACTATCTTCTCTACTACTACTACTGGAAGATTCAAGGTCAATAACTCGCGTCATAAAGAGGGTTAGATGGAGAGTTTACCGGCACGAGGATCTAGATCTACTGAAACTTCTTCGTTTGGGTGAATTTGCTCGTAGGACCTCTGTGCAGGTGCAAAGAGTTTTGGAGCGCCTGGCAAACGGATTCGTGCAGGTTCTGGTTGACGAGGACGATTTGGAGGTGATGGACGTCGTGTGTTTGATTCACGAGGAGCCCGATATGATGACTCTCGTGACGGATTGCGAGCGTTATAATAGGCTCGTTGGTGTGATCGTGGTGGTGATGGACGACGTGGAGAACGGTTACGTCGGAGTCGCGCCGTGGTGAATGATTCTGCAAAAAAGGATTTGAGTATTAGCAATTTTTCAAAATTTTTCAGAATTTTTCTAAGTGCTATAGCTCGAATTTCCCCATCAAATTCGAGCTATATTTTCGAGCTATATGAAAATTACCCAAGGATATAACTAGCAAATTTCGAGCTATTCCAGTCAAATTTCGATCTATTTGCGGTCAATTTCGAGCTATATGGAGTATTTTCGAGCTATTTTGCTACACTTACTAAATTTGGACGGTTTTCCGAGCTATTTCAGTGAACTTTCTATTTTTGGTAAATTCGAGCTATTATTTCGAGCTATTTTTTGGGAGCTCTGAAATGATTCTTAGGCGCGAAATGAGGAAATGAAGCTGGGAGTGGGGTATTTATAGGAGAAATGATGCGGGAATTACCAAAATGCCCTAAATTCGAGCTATTTCTAATTTCGAGCTATTTTCCGAAAATTTTTCCGAAAATTTCGATGTATCTTTTTGGAGGCTAAATTCGACCAATATGGAATTCGAGCTATTTTCAGGCAAATTCGAGCTATTTTACGGAAATTTTTTTTTTTTTTTTTTTTTTTTATGGACTTCGAGTTATCTTTTCCCAAGATAAATTCGACCTATACCAATTCGAGTTACCAAAAATAGTAAATTCGACCTATTTTTGAATTTTTATATTTTTGGTCACCTTTTTGGTTTTTTATTACGACGCCGATCTCGTTGCACGATTCTCGGTTATGTGACTTCTTTATAGTTCGTATGACCAATGTTAGTACACATTACTCTTACGAACTGGGGGACTCCATGATGTACCATATTTCGGTACCGCCACGTCATAATATCCGATACAGTACACGAACGTATTTCGGGACATATTATGCCACGTCAGCACCATTATTTTTTAATGCAAAATTACAATTCAAGGCAAAACACGGAAATCGGCCCAAGTAGGCCCAAATTGAGCCCAAGCGAGATCTATTTGGGCCCGAAAAGGCCCGATTCAAGCTATATCAAGCCCAATCCGAGCTATATGGGTCCAAATTCGATCTATTTGAGGCCCAAAAAGCCAAATTCGAGCTATATGGGCCCAAATTCGACCTATTTGAGGCCCAATTCGACCTATTTGAAGGACCAATTCGAGCTATTTCAAAATAGCTCTAATTCGACCTATTTTGAGTTATAGTTCTACTTGGATTGCACTTTTAGACGAATAAGGACTCTTATTACTATATAAGGGGGTCCCATGCCTCATTCTAAGGTACGTTTTTATTTTCTAGCATTTAATTTCGAGCTATATACATCGAATTCGAGCTATAGAGCAATAATTCGAGCTATATTGCAATAGCTCTTGTTCGATCTATATAGAGTGTATTTCGAGCTATTTGAGAGTAATTCGATCTATTCGGGTTTTCTCATCACGGTTCTCAATACCATTTCGAGGTGTGCTAATTCGACCTATTGAGCCCAAATTCGACCTATTTGGGCATAATTCGACCTATATAATTCGACCTATATAATTCGACCTATATATTCGACCTATAATTTCGAGCTATTGTCTCTGACGACAATACCTCAAATTCCGACCTATCTGACTTGAGCGTCGGAGTGCCTTCGCCGGAGGAGGCACCGGCTTAGTTTACGTGTGGTGTTGAGTGCAGGTTCCGAACTCAAAAGCTGCTTAAGCATCCAGCAGGAACTAAAGCAGTCTGACGTGGAGTGTTGGAGAGCGGACACGTATCCAGACGAAAATACCCCACATCAGACGTTATATGGATTGATGTTTGTGTAGCATTCTTAGAACGAGAGGAATGCTCCATTGTAGTTAAGCAAGAAGGTTCTTAATTTGTGGGATATGATAAAAAAGAGAACATCCTTTCTTATAGCCTACACAAACCAAATTGAAGAAAACACGTAAGCCAGAAGAAGACAAGTTGAATTTGTGGTAAGAAATTCTAAAGCAAAGCATGCAGTATTGTGTTACAAGAAACTTACTAACTATAAAGAATTTCCCCTAACACGTTTTGTTTTTATAAAAAACTATGCAATCAAATATAAAGTAAAGAGAATCAAAATAATTCAATCAAAAATCAATGTGGGAAAGTTTCCTTTCCTAAAGTATGTCGCGACGTGAAATTGCAACATCTTCAGGTACATACTTTGGACCCACAAAAGATAAAAATCAAGAAACCTAGCGAGATTATGATTTATACGAAAAATTTCCACATTGGTAAATTAATGTATTTGCCTAAAGATAAAAAATTCACATCCAATATTCCAATCATACATAATTTATCTAATCAAACACTATATTAAAAAAAAAATGTTTGAGTGTGTGTATGACTATGTGATATTTCATTTGGCCCTATTATGCAATCAAGAATTCGAAAGTCAAATAGTCAAAATATTATTTTTGTCTTGTTCAAACTTTTTCAGCACCTTATCAAAATATTTGAGAACAATGCATTGTAGTATCTTTCGGTCAAGAGATATGTTTGAAAATGATAGCTTTTTCAATGTGTGTGAAGATTCGACAATATTAAATTGATATCTTTCACACATGTTCTCTTTAGTCAAGGCAACTTTTTCCAACCAAAAATCTTTTGAAGGTTCAATACTTCAATTTTTCCAATGAAAAGTATGCACAAGTCAGATAAATATCTAGTCATAACTCATAAGAAATTAATAAACTAAGAGTATGAAAAGATTATGCCTCCTCATATTTTCCCCTAAAAGGCCTTATTAGAGGGGGAGGGGGAACTCACTAATATTTAGAAGTCCAGAAGAGTTCCAAAGCAATGGTGTTGGCCGAAATGAGCATCGAATCCTAACACGCGGGTTTTAGGCAAGCCCAACATTAACTTGGGCAGAAATAACTTAACTCAATGTTAAAATCAAGGTCATTATAACAAACAGCGAGACAGAGTATATTTTGAAATAATTCTATGATCTATGGGTATTTTACATCAGAGAAGTTGTGTCGAGACACCTCAGCATAACGAATTAGTGGAGAGAAAGCACCGGCATCTGCTGTAGGTTGCTAGAGCTTTAAGGTTTCAGTCTAATTTACCTCTTGAGTATTGGAGCATTTGTGTATCCACATCAGCTTTTATCATAAATTGATTACCATCTAAGGTTCTAAGTGGTGCTACCCCTTATGAAAAATTATATGCAAAACCTTCTGATTAATGTCTTTTAAGAGTTTTGGTTGTCTTGCATACTCATGCACTTTAATTTCTAATAAACACAAATTTGATCCTAGAGCTACTCAATGTATTTTTCTAGGCTATCATTTGTGAACCAAAGGTTATTTGTGGCTTGACATTAATAATCACAAGCTTTTGATTTCTAGATATGTTGTGTTTTAGAGCATGTCTTTCCTTTGAAAACTAATCCTAGTGCCTAATGTTCAGTGACACCAGTAAATTTTCCTATATGTACTGATTCCTTTATAAGTGTTCAAAATCAGCAAGAGGTCATGGCATAGTTACAGGTTATACCTGCTCAAAATGCTGATTCTAATTCTCATCGAGAATATACTATGCCTGCAACACCTACTCTGAGCAACAACATGAGCAATAATATTCCAATAGAAGACTCATACAACACAGATTCTTTTGATGAACAATCTTCACTACAAGTTGTTCCATCATATACTCCTCTAGAGCCTCCAGTGAATCTGCATCCTTCTAATGATGCAGTGGGTATCTCTGATCCACCTATTACCATGAGATCATTTAGAATTATAGCACCTCCTGCTTATCTAAATGTTTATGATTACTCTTTACCTACCTCTTTACACAAAGACAATAACTTTGTTATCAGATATCCTATAGATCATTATTTATCTACTGTTAAGTTATGAGATTCTCATAGAGCTTGTACAACAACTATTTCACAAATTGGTGAGCTACTTGTTACACTCAAGCTAAGAAATCACATGTATGAAGAAATGCAATGCAGAAAGAAATTGATGCTCTTGAAAAGACCAATACATGGCAATTGGTTCCACTGTCTCCTAATCCTCACTCTATAGGTTGTAAATGGGTCTTTAAAGTGAAATACAAAGCAGATGGCACAGTTGAAAGATACAAGGCTAGGTTAGTAGCCAAAGGATACACTCAAGAAGAGGTGCTTGATTATTTCGATACATTTTTACCCGTGGCTAAGCTCACAACTGTCAGAACCCTCATTGCCATAGATTCTTCTAAAAATTGGCATCCTCAACAACTTGATGTAAATAATGCTTTCTTACCTGGAGATCTTAATGAAGAGATTTATATGAAGGCTCGTCCTAGTTATTTACAACCCAATGATTCAAGGGTTTGTGTAATGCCCAATATTTTTCCGTCTCTTTTATTTGAGTAAGTGAATATTTCCGGAATTTTACTATTACTTAATTGTTTTATGATTTATTGAGTTATTAAAAATTATTTGAATTAGTTAACCTTTGGGTCCACACATATATATTATTTTATATTGATATACTAATTTATTATTATAAGTAAAGATTTAAACTTTAATTATGTGATTTTAAAAAAAAATCCAAATAAATGTATATAGCCCATATAGTGCAGGCCCGTCTTTTCTTAACAAAAAAACCTAGTAGTACTATAGTATGGTTTGCTATATATTATAATGACACTTATTAAAATAGATCAAAACCTTTTCCTTTCCTATTTCTCCTTGTGCGGCGCATCAGGTAAAATCTTTTTCTTTCTTGTTTCTTTTGTTGTAACTCCATGTTTCCTCCACTTCTATTGGTAGTCTAAAGTTATTATATATAATTGCTATTAGAAGACCAAGCCACCGTTTGTTTTTTTTTTTTAATTGTTTGAAAGCACCTAATGAATATAATATTGCAACAAATGTTTTAAAGGATCTATACTTTTATATTAATTTGCAAAGAAGTTATGGAATAGCTTTTTATAATATTTAATATGTGTTTTGGGTTCAAAATGTTGTTTTATTTGTATACAAGTGTTTATGTCCGGGTGTTAATTATGTGGGTCCTTTCGATTGAATTAGGAGCCTTGATTAGAGATATTTTTTCTGATAATTTATAGTTTTATATTCTTTAGATTCGAGTAGGGACGCTTAGAGTGCCAATCTTGATTTCTGAGAATTTTGGAGTTTGAGGTAAGTAGTTCTTGATACTTCTCTACGTGTATTTCAATATAAAATATTGTTATGATTGCATTACAAAGTTATTGCATAAGAATTTGCCTGTTTATATTATCGTTGGAGTTATTTAGAAAAGATTAAATGAAATTATTTTAGAAAGACTTTGACAATTCTTTTGAAAACCATTGATCAGGCATGTAAACTATTTTCTATTGTTTTCACGTAAAAGAAAGGAAATATTTGTTTTGAACCCATATAGAGTTATTGTTTTGTTGAGCTCTTAGAATAGACCTGCGTTTGTTTTGGGCTGCCAACTTGCTTGAAGTTGGAATACGTTTGGGCTGCCAACTTGCTTAAAGTTGGAATACTTTTGGGCTGCCAGCTGGCTTATCGCTGGATGGATATCCATTTAATTGACGGCCCGTGCCACGGGTTAAAATAGTGGCGTAGTGTTAGTCTATGAGCTTAACGTGTATATTTTTGAACCATCACTTGAGAAATTAATATTTTGCTCATGCATCAATATTTAATACTGTTTTCTAAATCATATGCATTATTGAAGAATTGTTTTCTAAAATCCCATGCTTGATTTTAGAGAGATATCCGAACTGCTTATTGAGTTTTGCGACTCACCCCTCGCATTGTGTCATCTTTTTAGAGAATTAGGAGTTAAGGTCAAGCCATCAAGAGCACCCGGAGATCGAGTTTTATTATCAGTACTAGTTATAGTTATATATAGTCATGTTTCGAATTTGAATCTTTTATTTGTCGTCGAGGATTGTTTTGGATTATGATTGAGGACTATAGATACTCTGTACCCAAAGTATTTTATTCGATTATCTTTAACTTTGAGTTGGTTAATTTTGATCAAGTCTATTTTACGCTTCTGCAAAATATTGAGTTTATTTCCTTAAAAACTATTTCGAAAGGCTTCACGTTGTCGGAGATTTATGACAACGTGGCCATCACGCCATGTTTTAAATTTTGGGGCTGTTACAGTTTGTCTCTTAAAGAAGAGTCTATATGGACTTAAATAGACATCACGCAAATGGTTCAATAAGCTTACCTATTGTCTTCTACATTCTGGCTATACTCAAACTATTAGTGATTTCTCTCTTTTTGTTAAAACTAATAGTACTAATTTCACAGCCCTCTGTAGATGACATTATTTTGACAGGTAATAAACTTGAAGAAATACAGAACATCAAGAAAACACTTGACAAGTAGTTTACTATAAAAGATCTTGTAATCTCAAGTACATCTTAGGTATTGAGATTGCTAGAATTAAAAAAGGCATCTCTCTATGCCAACGAAAATATGCACAGGATATATTACAAGATTCAGGTTATATGACTTGCAAACGAAGTTCCATTCCTATGGATCCAAAGATCAAACTTCAAAATTCAGAAGCAGACTTACTTCTTGATCCTCAGATTTATCGAAGACTTGTAGGCAGACTTTTGTACTTGACCATCACAAGACATGATTTCACATTCAACATTCAGCCTCAATTCATGTCAAAACCTACCTCCATCCATTTAGAAGTTTCTCACATGGTGCTTATCAAAGCAACACCAAGAAAAGGCATTTTCTATCCTGCTAATACAGAAATCCACCTAAAATCATTATATGATAGTGATTGGGCAACATGTTCAGATACAAGGTGAAGTATCACTAGTTATGCTGTTTATATAGGCAACTCTCTTATATCATGGAACGCAAAGAAACAACCTACAGTTAGGAGGTCATCCACAAAACCCGAATACAGAGCAGCCTTGACAACATGTGAGATAATCTGGCTACTTCAACTCTTAAATGACCTCACCATTCTGCAAGTTAAATCAACATTGCTCTTCACAGATAATAACAGTGCTATCTGAATTGCCACAAATCCTGTCCATCATGAAAAAATGAAGCATGTTCAAATAGGTTGTCACTTCGTGGCGTGAAAAATTTCAACAAGGAATCCTCAAAGTTATGCATATAAGCAATGCACATCAAGTGGCAAATGTCCTCACAAAAAACCTCTGCATCTCAAGCCTTTTAACTCAATGATTAGCAAGATGAGACTTCAAGACATTCACCCTCATCTTGAGGGGAGTTATTAGAATATTAAATTAGAAACTTCTACTTTTAGTAATAGTTTAAACTTGAGTTTCAATAGTTGTAACCAACTTTTCTTAATTGGAAAGTTTTCTTTCTGTTGTGTTGTATCCCGCTCCCTGCTCCACTATTTAAGTAGATCACTTAGTGAATGAAAAGTCACTCAATTTTATTCTTTCACGAGAAATTTCTCTCAACAATCATCAATACAAATGCTCAATTCTTTTAATTCGATTGTTCAATAGAGTAGCAACACTTTCTTGATGCATAATTAAAATTGAGAGATGACTTGCATTAAAAACTCACTTCACAACACGGTTTATGCAAGAATGTTATCTTTAAAGATGTGGATTAGCTCGTAAGAATTCGTGATAGAAGTCATAGAACATAAATTATTCAGATCATCATGAGATGCTACTAACCAACAATTTGGTGATTGAGTTGTTTGATGTCTGGGGAATAGATTTCATAGGTCCATTTTTTATGCCATCTTCTATTCAATACATCTTAGTGGCATTGATTATGTGAGTAAATGGGTTGAAGCTAAACCTCTGCCAAAATATAGTACACACGCGGTTATCAAGTTCTTGCAAAAAACAAAATTTTTTTTACACATTTCAGTACTGCATGTCCAATTATCAGTGATGGAGGCAAGCACTTCTACAAGAGACAAGTTGACGCCCTGTAGTGGAAATATATCAGGCATGAAGTTGCAATGCCTGAGAAGTTGTAGATTTTGGGCTCATAATTTGTCCAAGCTCAAAAATATACTTTAGGACATTTATGTAAATTCATAGCACCTCCTAGATAAAGTACACTTTAGATTATTGAGCAAATGCAAGTAAGTGGTAGTTGATGGAAGAATCTAGACTCTCATCTTAACTTTTGGATCAAAGGGATTCCCGCCATCCATTTGATGATACTTGTACTATATATAGGTGATCTCTCTCATTTCTAAGGCATCAAGAGTTGAGTGACCAAACATTGGCGGCGATTCAAGCCTCGACAGTGTAAGTATTTGCAGAATTGGTGAGAGGACTTAATAATCTCCACCAAAAGCCGAATAATTCATAATATTAGGATATAATGTGCTCCAAAATTGGAGAGCAACGTACTCCACAATTTCTGTACATGGACAGTGGTAGCAGTTTACTTTGAATCCACTGTGAGCCATTTAGTGTTCATGATATTCCATTTGAACTTATATTCAATTCACTGTAGTCTTCACTTACTCACCAATAAATTGCATTCAATAACACTTTTGTGCACTGGATATTGACGGTATTTGTGATAGAAAAGAAAGGTGTACATTTTTCTTAAGTTATATGGGTAGTTCCAGAGTCGAGACATATTTCTAGAGAAACATTTTGCTGCAATAGGTAATGACACTTTAGAGGGTATGGCACTTTACTGCGGTAGGTAGTCCCTAACTCTTATGGTCAAAACTTGCATACTGCATTGGCAACATTGCTGATAAATCCTATGACAATATTGACCTTTAGGGACCTCAGACTCCAATGATTATTAAGGGAAAGTTCTATATAACTTTAGAAATGATCAAATTCGGAAATGTTTTTTTAAAAAATTGACCCAAATATTTTCATAATAAGTTGTAATTACACCGGTGGAATGGTCATAGACACGGGTGCAACTTATAACTATCTTCCATTATCTGTTGCAAAAGAAGCTGAGATGGAGTTAATCTATGTGCAAAATCCGACCACAATTAGAAACACAATATGTCTCACTATGCATACAAGCATAACCAGCTTTGTCATAAGGGTGATATCAACTATGATTGAAAGACCTTCCCAAATTTGCAATTTATATTTAAGGATGATAAAATAATAGAGCTTGGGGTGGACAACCTCTTCATCTATGAAGAGGTTGGGAGCTTTGTGTAGAATTTTACTGTCGGAGACTATTGGAATACCTTTTAGCCTTCTAGGCAATCGAATGATGCAAAATTTCTTCTCAACCTATGATCTTAAAGAAACGAATTGTATTCTTGGGATAGATTGTAATGTTATAAAGGACCAGTTTCAGCCAGTATAACTTATTCATGCAATTGTATTTTGGGCCTTTATAAAGGTTCAAACTTCAAACAAAACAAATTTGTTGTTTGTGCCTTTATAAGGGCTCAAGAAATATATATTTATAGTTTATTAATTAAGATTATGAGTAAAGTGAACTTTAATATATTTTTCGAATAAGTTATAAAATAATTAGCAATATGTATATAATGATAAAAAGAATTGCATAAAAATAATATACCTTTGAGATGACACTTGCTAATGTCTAATGTTTATACTATTAGATAACGAAGAACACGAGTTTTCATATAACTTACTAGAAATTGGAAAACGATGTACATATGTAACACAATTATTTAACATTTGAAAAAAAAAATTCATTAAATATGTAAACTATGGAATAAGTTAATTATTATTATCACGTACAAGCCATCTAAATAATTATTTGCACATATAAAACATAGCCATGAACAAGTAGTGTTTTATAAAGTTGCACATGAATTTACTTAAATGAAGCGAGAGAATTATAGTTATTCATTAGGGCACGTACAACAACTAAAAACTGTCTTTCTAATTTTTCATGTTTAAAATATAATATTATAAAATAATACCCTTAAGTTGAACATATCTAAAACTTTTTTTTTTTTGGAATTGGTTTTGGACAAGCTTTACTGAATACCAAACTATATGGTAACTTTCCAATAAATGTTTTATAAATTGTCTGGTATGCCCATAATGCATCATCCAACCTCCTCGACCAGTCTTTTCTCGAGTTATTAACCATTTTCTCTAAATTCCTTTTAAGCTATTGCTTAGATAACTCCACTTGACCACTCGTGGTTATTTGCTTTCTAATCATGAACCACCTTCTATTAATTAATTTTCTCATATTTATATTTCTCATCGACTATCTTGTTACATAATTTCATTCAACTTTTTTTCTTATTCGGATAACTTACTCTCTTGTTGAAGTCTATTCTCTGAATTGTTATATCTTGTTGATTTTAATCTGACAACTCGTTTGTTGGTTCTTGAACATTGCCATGAGCAATGATCGCTCAAAACTATATAGAAATATATTACCCCAAGTGTACGAGTCACAAGTAATAAGGGAAGTAGGATTTACGATCCACAAATATCGATTCCACAAAAAAATTAAACGGGAAGACCAAAGAATATTAACTTTTGATCTTAATTTGTAATTATCTAAACTATTAATAAATAATAGAGAAGTAAATAGGGGATTTCAGTAGAATTGGTTGAATTTACAATTCTAAAATAAATCAATGATAAAAGCAATCCTGGAGTTTTGGTTTCATTTGACTCTCTCAATTACTCATCTTGTGTCAATCAATGGATTTCAGATATTAGAGTATTTTATGCAGGTATTCCTTGACTAGTGATCAGTAGTTGGTCACGGATCTTCACTCTCTATATATTAGAATGGTACTCGTTATACTATGTTTCTTTGAACCCATTAACTTCAATGAATGTCTATGTTTAATAACACAAAATATGCATCAGGTTTCAATCTTCCAGCATGACTTTATCAGTTATTTTATACATGACATCTATTTCATATAACTCTTCTTTCGAATCATCATACAAAGATCATAACATTAATATGTTGGCCAGGCATAATAAACATTCAGATCGGATAAAATAAACAAAATACTTCGATATCTAGAATTCCAAATTAAACATAAGATTAATGATACCCAAAATCCAACTATTCTCTAACTCCAGGATTTACAATTTAGCTATTCATAATTGCAATGAGATCGTAACATGGTTCAAACATAAATATTAACATGATGAATTTAAAGTATAGAAGAAAAACAAATATGGATTGATCTTCTTCTTCTCCTTTCAACTCTCAAGCGACTGCATTTTGGTCTCCCCCATTCATAACTCATTGATTACACTTGAATAAAAAAGAAGAACTATATAATCCAACTAAAACTAACTAAAAAAAACTTGCGTGTTGTGGTGTACACCCTAAAATATTTTTTAACTCCTTCCCAACTCGTCTTCCTTAACTAAGACTTGTTTCCTTGTATTTATACCCTTTGTAATTCACCGCAATATGCGATTTGCGTCCTAATTTATGCGATGGAAAATATTTATGCAATCTCATTCCTTCGCATTCCAATCTCTTGATTTCCCGTGCAAAAATCCTTGTAAGCATTCCACGATCGGTATGCGATTGCATATACTCCTTCTTTGTCTGTATCAACTAGACGTATGCGGTCCCATACTTTCTCGTATAACATTAGTTTTTGAAGATTTTCTTTATATCTTCTGTTCAAGATGAACTGCCCAAACTCTATATAGCAATTTCTTACCGCAAGCGTACGGGTGCAAGTAATATAGGGAAGTAATTTACAACCCACAAATACCGAACCTAAGGGAGAATTGCGCTGAAGTTTAACTATTGTGTAATCTATTTAAGCAAACAAAGACTAATAACTATGAAGTTGTCACCTTTCATAGTTACCATTAAACATAAAATGTAAATAAAATATATTTTAGATTTTGGAATGACGAAGAACTAAAACACTTAATAAATAAAGACTTAAATAAATGATAAAAATGTGGTATCCTAATGACTAGGTTTCTATGGATAGATACTGATCAAAGACTAATAGACAAGCCGTTGTTGAGATGAATTATGATTGACTCGTGTGTGGGATGTATTAAACTATGAAGTAAAACCTATAATTATGGGTTCCCGTAATAGAAACACCACTCTGTAATTTGGAATGTTACTATTTGTACGTTATTCTTCCAAACGCATTTACCTCTATGAATTACCCACATTTCGAGTTTAGACGCTATCATCACACGACATATGGAACTTTAGAACCTATGAGATCTAACTTATGAGTTTGGCTTTCGCATATGTCATAATAATCTAATATATTACGTGTTCATGACGCACATAAGGCATATAACTCAAGCTATAATTTCAGTTTAATTGATCTCATCTCAACACAATCATCTCGACATGATCTCTACCAAAATACTTCCATCGTCTCACAATACATGATGGTTTTAGCTACTCATAATTAAAGTAAACATAAAGACATCAATAAAATAACCCATGGTCTTGAATAAACTAAAGCAAAGATCTCGTTCATCTAAAGTACGAAAATAACAAGCAATATCCAAATCAACAAAACAAAGTAAAAGTATACGAATATTTAAAGACCATCAACTGAATTACAACTTTTATCCTCGTTCTTCTCCTTCTATGATCTTCACCAAAGTTCGACTCCAACACTCTTTTCCAAAAATATTCACCAGTTTCTCTACTAATTTTTCTAATGGCTGCTCTAGTTCTCTTCTCTGAGTGTTTTCGTATTTTTTCCCTCTTCTTTGTGGCTTGGAAAGGCTCACTACATAATTCTCCTCAAAACCTAATTTTTCGAGTCAAAGCAATTTATAAGAGATCACTTTCATTTCGCATGAGGCAGCTGCTGAATTAGGGTTGCGTCAGTTTTAGTCAGAAGCGATCGCTTCTACTTCCTCTTAAATGTTAAGCGATTGCTTTCACAAGTGATTGCTCCTCTTCACATTCCTTCACTTTCCAGCTCACATGAATTGCCCAGAATTCCTCTTTCTAGCTCCTTTTCATCCCTTTACACCAAAATGACTCATAAACAATAAAATAAAGGAAAAGACATAAATATACTCAAAACAATCAAAGAACATGTAGTAAAACGGTTTATTTGACACATGAATAATGAGTACAAAATGGAATTATCAAACACCCCCAAACTTACCCTTTTACTAGTCCTCGAGTAAACAACACAAGACTCTAAAACGAAAATAAAACACAAGACTCAAATATTTTGATAGGTGGTAGTGGCGAAATCCATCTTCAGAGTATCATGACAATTCAATAACCATGTGACAACACAAAGCAATATAAGAACATCATTCAACACATCCATTTTTTGATACACAGTCCACAAATATATCCATATATGAAGAATGTGAAACTTAGTTTTTCATGCATATGTAGAATTGACTTCTTGACTTAATTTATAGAGATGAATTTCACTGAGATTGACTACTTCACTTTATCACCTAGCCTCACACTTTTTCTCCACTAATGTAGAAGAGTTCTACTGAAAACCACTTATGACTTTTTAAGCTTGTAATGTTATGCTAAGGTATTGGCTAAGAATGGATATAGGATAAGAGTACAAAATTCTAGAAAGCTTTCGTTCATGTACAAACTCAAACTACCTCTCTTTTGTACTTCTCCCTCAAACTCAACCTCTCACCTCACACCTCACACCTCACATCACACATTTCTTCTCAAGTGTTTGAGAATATATATATATATATATATATATATATATATATATATATATATATATATATATATATATATATATATATATTATTTTGTTATATATCAGCAGATTTTTTTACTATTTCGCTCATCTTCTTTTTTTTTTTTCAAACTTAAACCCTCTTTCTTTTGTCTGGTTGCACCCCCAAACTTAGATTTTTTTAAGGGCTTTGTGCAACTGCAATCTTTCCACTCTTCCTCACTTGACCTTTTTCTCATTGATTTTTGGAGAATAAACATGGCCTTTTTCACTCATCAACCCCTCTACTTTCCCGTGATTATCCTCTTTCTTCTCCTCAGTAATGTTTGTGCACAAATAAAATCCTCTAAAAAAGGTAGGGAT
This sequence comes from Misopates orontium, assembly GCA_946800315.1. Taxonomy (NCBI): domain Eukaryota; kingdom Viridiplantae; phylum Streptophyta; class Magnoliopsida; order Lamiales; family Plantaginaceae; genus Misopates; species Misopates orontium. The sequence continues at coordinate 8,984,782 of OX326951.1, forward strand.
AATTTTTCAAATTCGGCTAATAAGGGTAGGTAGATAGGCTAATTCATTAAAAAAGCTTATACACAAAAGGCTTCACAAAACTTATAATTTTTCAAATTCGGATAGTTGTGACTTGAGTATTCTCTCACGTTTTTAGCTACTTCTTCAATTTCTGGTTTTACTTCTCCTCAAGTATGAATCTCTAGCACATCCACCGACTCTTTCTAGTACGGAAATTTTTAAAGTACACTTCGAGAGCTAGAGTCCTAACCCCCACGTGCTCCACACTTATCTCGAGCCCCCACACCTTCAGCCTCGTCTCCATACATCTCCCAATCAATTTGTCGTCTATACATGATATATCATTGTTGGGACCAGGATAGACAACTATCATGGAGATATTAATTTACGAACCAAAATGAAAAACTACATTCAATGACTTAACACCACATTGCCAAAAATATTAAGTTATAAAATCGATAAGTCTTTTTCATTAATATTCACCTCCACTTTGTTCATTTATTGATTATTTGCTATTGGATCTTTTCAAGCATCAGCAGATTTAACGAAAGACAAAAACACAAATTTAGTCTTATATTGTGACGGTGTAGAAAATTTATGGGTTAATTGCAGCAAACCCCCCAATCTAGGGGTCTGTAGCACTTTGCCCCCTAACCTATGAAATGTGCGAAATGCCCCCAAACCTATTGATTTGGTGCAATTTGCCCCATGAGTCGGCGATCAACCGTTCATTTTGGACACGTTTCTAAGTTCTTGTCCATCAGATTTGACACAGGGGGCAAATCGCACAAAAATCAATAGATTTTGGGGCATTTTACTCATTTTCATAGGTTAAGGACAAAGTGCTATAGACCCCATAAATTGGGGGGTTTGCTACAATTAGCCCAAAAATTATTCCATTAATATAATGGGTGGTAATTTTGGTCTTCCAACCGCCAAAATTCAAGAATTAGAGAACTAAATTGTTGTAACATCATATACGTGTAGGACTAATTTTTCAAAACCCCATACTTATTGGATTACTTGTGCATTTTTGCATTTAGCAAAATGATTAGGAAAACTCTACTTCAAATCTACAGCCCACACTTATTGGATTACTTGTACATATTTGCATTTAGCTAAATGATTAGGCAAACTGTACATTAAATCTTCCTTCAACTATAGGGAAAAATTCTACTTTTTTCTTTTTAAATTCTTGATGATGCGAGAACCTAGAATCGTTAATATTCATGCATACATTGTAAAACTTAAAGCTATAACAATAATCTGCAAATCCCGATAGCATCTTAAACCACATGAGACAAACAGTGTCATATGCTCCTGACCTAGATAGCAGTTCTATGTGGAAATATAACTACAGAACAAAGAGGAAAACATCTACCTCTTTAACGAACTACGTAACTCTTGCGAGTGATCGACTCGTGTCATAAACTGCATAACTAATTAATTTGTCCGTCAACTCAAATTAGGCCGTTATATACTTCACGCGTATTGGAAGAAGATCGCATATATACTTCTCAAACAACCCAAAACGTATGTGTCAACAAGAGCTCTAAATCAGAAATCAAAAGAATGAACAAACACTATAAATTAATCCGAGGTTAGGCAAACAATCTTACCCATGTTACTCGTGTAACTCCTAGGAAATAATAGTCACAGTTAAACCTAAAACATATATACATTGTTCAATGATCAGTAGTATCCTGAAACAATGCACCAAGAATTTGAGGACCAACCAACTAAACGCCTTCCTCCCTCTTAAACTACACCTAAGTACCAACACAAAAATAATAAGCTTACAATTAAAACGTTATGCCTCACCATAAATAATGAGCCGAAACATATGAATTGTTCGCAATAGTTTTGATGCATTTGGAATGTTGAACAACTTGATGTACCCTGCCGGCCGGCGTTCCGGAGGTTACATGTTAAGTAGTGGTATTGTTGGAGAGTGATTGAAGGTGCCAGATGACCTGATCTTGAAAAAATATAATAATTCAACAACCAAATTTTGAAATTAAAATCCGGATCAATCTGAAGGAGATCGAACGAATCATTTCAAAAGATGGATATAATAAATCAACCAGATCATGCTGGCAGCTTCAACCTCTCAAACCAACACACATCAATAAGAAATATTAAGAAGAGAGTACATAAAGAGAAAGAGAGTATAGTTGAGAACACGAGCTAGATATATGCGTGTGAGTCGTGATATTCACTTCCAACTCTATCGTCTACATTTATATAAGTTTTGTATTTGATTATCATCTACGTATATAGTTTGAGACTATAATTCATTAGCTGGTTAATTTTATTGTTTTTGGCCTCTTCTTACAGCTATTGACACTGACTTGTTGCCTCATGTCACGTGAATTTGTTCTTATTTAAGTTAATTACATCCATAAAAAGACTTATGTTATGACAACATTTTTTAATCAAAGATTGAAAATGTAAAACAATTGTTGACAATAAGTCTAAGCATTATGACTAAACTTGATTCTTGGGAAGAATCTTTTCTAAAGTCCTTACTAATTACATCAAATAAATAGGATATTGAACACTTAATTAGTTATAATCAAACTTTCTCAAAAGAAGAGGAGGTAGCTAGCACAGGACCACTACTGAGCATGACTTCAACAATATATTTTATGATAATTAAGGTGATTGGTCCATATTTATTAATTAATAGTGGGCATCTCAACTGCTTTGGCTTTTTCCAAATTTATTTGTGTTGGTGACAGTAGGTCCTCAAGTTCTTTAATTATTAGCATCCTCATTCATAACCAAAAATGAATATGCCCTCCTATATTACCAAGAGACTGACATAAAAGTGATCTTGCTTAACCATGCATGTGCTATACGTGTATAATTTGTATTATTTTCTTATTATGGACCTTTTATTTTGGATGCTTAGCCTAGACTTGTATCATATAGAATGATCACTTCATTTATAACTCTCATTTTTAGAGAATGAACCATGTAATTGTTATTACTTATTACTATACTGCAGCTAATTCAAGTTAATATAACTCTTAACTGTTGAGGTTGAATGAATCAACTGGAAACCATTAACTTTGATTAGATAATTAATGGAGCTAGATAGGATACCATATTGTTGAAGCTTCAATAATAGGAAATATAAAAGGCTTTTTGTTATTGTTTTAAAGTTTATAAGTCATCTTTTGTAATTAAATTGAACTTGGGGAAGTGGAAGTGTAAGTATATACTTATTAATAAAGAGGTTTTTGTTGGGATCGAAAAGAAGAAGAGAGAGAGAACATAAACGGCGCATGCTTGGTGGTGTCACATGGGCTATGTCCATTTGGCCCAGACAGATTGCAGCGTCCTCTCATGCGCCAATCTGCTCTCAGATTCTGCATGCCTTTTTCTTACTAGTTCTTTTCAATCATCGTTGGTGCAATTTTAAGAAAATTTTGTCCTCCTTTATTTTTATTTTATTTGAACGGGAGATTTTATTTATGTACATGAATTTCCAGAGAGTAAGGGAGCGAAAAAGTCTAGTATATATACAATAAGTCAAGAGTCAAGACTAACAACGGGCGTCAATCGATCAACATGAACTAAGTGTACTCGGCTGAACTCTTGTATAAAAGAAATGTTTGGCTTTATATTAAATTACTATAAGTTGAGGATTAATTTTATTTCTTTCTTGTGCATCACACAATAGTCCATCCTCTTGTTGTTGAGAACAGAGATTAAAACCCCTTGTATTATCAAAAAACGTGCACTAAACTCCGTTGTGCTATTTTTCTTCCTACAAGTCTCTTTGTTTCTAAATGTTTTTGCACCAAATTCCCCATTCTTTTATCATAATGTCTGTATTTTCTTAGACGTGTTATTAGAAATATCTTGCAGGAAATTCCCTTTTTATTGTCAAAAACTCCGCACCACTTATTGAGAGGGTAAATTGACAATCCATATTTAGTTAGAGGTTTGGTGCATAGTATTTAAAAAAAGAAAGAAAAATTGAGAGATTTCTTGCAAAAATAACCGAGAGAATTTGGTACATGATTTTCGAAAACACGACGAGATTTCGTGCAAAAAAATAACACGAGTAATTTTGGTACAAATTTTTTAATGTATTTCCCTGTTTGCTATTTTACTTATGTAGAAACACTTGTGTTTGCCACAAAGACACGTTTCAATCGTATAATCCCCACCTTTTTTAGCCAAAATTTTGAAAGTTATCGAATAGAAGTGTAGGTGTAGAGGCTAATGCATAGACTGGAGCAAGGTAGCAAATATAAAATATCAAATGCTTAGCCAACTCAAGTATTTGTATCATCATATGGATAGATTGCTTTTTTCTAGTACAAATATGTACTAAGAATGTACCGGACGTGATTAGTGATTAATTCTAAGTAAATTAAAGTCAAAGTATCACGTTCAAGTTACTATTTTCAGCAAATTATGGAGTCTCGCTGCAATGAACAATTTATGAAATGCCACAATAAAAAGATGAAAAGAAAAACAACAAAATGAAAATTTATAAGAGACATACAAATAAGAACGTGGTTATGTGGGGTGCGCATACCATTTGGTTGAGGCTTGAGAGCAAAAGCGTTTGTCTTGAGGTTTGTTTATGTTTTCGTTGCGTCCATAATTGGCAAACAATGACAATACTGACAAACCTGGCAAAGCTAACGGAAAGTGAACTAGGACCACACTCTAATAAAACCTTTTAATATGTAGTATTTATGTACATTGATTAATGGATAGCATCACATGGTTCTGTTTTGTAATTTTGCTTAAAAGAGTCGAAATCCTAATGTGATCATTAACATTGGTGTACTGTAACGGTTAGGAATAAAGCTGTCCCTGATTAGCTTTTCTTTTTAAACGTTTTAAATTATGGTTTTGTTTTTTGTCCCACCTGTGTCTATTTGTTTTCTGCCCACTTGTTTTTTGGCCCATCACTCGTGATAAGTTATTGTTTAAGCTAGCCTCAGTAGCCTGATTCATTTTTTTTCTTAAAGATATCAAGTGATATGTTTTGTGTTAAAACAACTAACGGCAACAAATGTATTTCGAAATATAAATTGGCATACCATATTTTAGCTAAGGCACTCGACAACGACTCTCACCACGCCATACTTATGGAGTTCGAGTTGAGACAACTCCTCAACAACTTATTAAGTTAAACTATAACTGATCAATAACTTAATCAATCTACTAAACACTAATGGATCAAGCCCTGACCAAAGCCCATCAATAGACACACCAGAACTCGTATAAATGCCCCATTATAATTCATTTGAGCGAAGTTATTTTTTATTATATTCCAGAATAATTGTCGGTGTGATTACTGACGACTCTTTGCAATCTCAATTGTCACATCGACCGAGCGTCAATTCGTTCGACTCTTGTTCCCCTACTGACTTAAGCATCTAGGAGCTTATGCATGTACAACTTGGACTTAGCTCATGTTTGGTGTCTCAGTGCATGTTTCTCGAACTCAAACTTGTGGTTTAGGACCAATTGAATCTTGGATCAGTCTCAAGTGGAGTGTGTGGTGAGCAGCCAAGTCAGTCGATAGAAATATCCCGCATCAATATTTAAGATCTGCAGATGGTTAAGAGTTTGAGTATGTCATTGGCCTAAACTTATTGGTGACCAATAACGAGGTCCAGAGTGAGATGCTATTAGTCGGAGTAGGCCTGGCAAAGTCATTAGACGTAACATTGTTATTGTTGTACACTGATTCCCATTAGTGGCAAATCAATTCATCGGCATATGAAACTATAGTCTTTTACTTGGAGCAGTTGAAGAAATCAAGGGAAGGGCTTGACGTCTTCACCTTATTTCAAATTTTCATTTCTGAGAATGCTAGAACGAATGTATTATCAAAATCTGTCAAGTGAGCAAATCCTTTTGAAAACAGAGGAGAATTGTTAGAAGCTGAGAGTTCTGCAATTAGAATCTTGAAATTTGATAACAACGCATAGAACGAGAAATTCATTCTGCTAGTCTCTAAAGAAGTTAGCTAGAAAGATGAAATGCTGTAGTATTTGACCGAGGAAACTTACAAAGGACTGAAGCAATAAGAAGATTGAAATACAAAGCCAATTGGTTCACGGTTTTAAACGGGTACAAAAAAAATTGGAAAAGTTATTTTAACCTAATCGGACATTAGTAACTTTCTTGAGAGTGAAACTGAATTTTTCAAAGATTTTGGGACCACGATGAAGTTTTTCGATAAATCATCGGGCACTGATACAATATTCAAAAGTTCTTGGGGTTTTCTCGTGAACTAAGATCCTATAGATTTCTTCAATGTCAAGAATTTTTCTGGACCTAAGTGAAACTCCTAAGACTTATTCGCAGTCCAGCATGGGAAATACAATTTAGGAAATATGCAAATTTTGTACTTCCGAGTTAAGTATAAGGCCTTACTTTCAGGAAAAAAAAATAATCATAAGTTAAGTAAAAGGCCTAGCAAGTCAAAACAACAACACACTTGGCCTAGTAGGTTCTTTACTCACACATCACTCTTTAGCAGTGTTTTTAAAACCAAACCGAATCGGCCGGTCAAACCGGTTGGACCAGGGTCTGGTTCTTTGTCTCAACACCGATTGAACCGGTTCAACTGCCGATTGAACCGGTTTGACGGATAAATCCAGTGAAACGATGGCCTCACTGGTTCAATGTCCGGTCCGGTTTTAAAAACACTTCTCTTGAGGATTGAGGTTCAACTCCCTAGATTCACATCATACTTCAAATATAATGTGAAGCTTTGAAGCAGCTAGCAGAAACATATTCGGCCGAAAGTCTGACTTAGCTGTCAGATTCAATAGCCCATGCAATACATTTTGGGTCGTCATGTCAAAGCCCCAAAGAGCCTTGTAGTAGATCTCACTCCAATCAAACCAGTTCACTATCATTGAGGCCCAAGTCCTGTGCTACATCAACCGGGCCACTCCATGAGCCCAATTAGTTGTTCAACCTATTTGGACTGAGGTTGAATCTACCCAAAAACTTAGCAAGGCTACCTTCGATCCATTAGCAGACAACAACAGCCACCTTCGATGTTGGTGATGTGACAGGGCATGAATCTGGTTGTGGCTATAAAGTTTGAAAAACATTTGAATGAGAGACAAATCGTATTTCCAACTTTAAAGAATCTCAAGTTACACATGAATTCTCCAAAACTTAGTGCAAAAGTGACAAAAATCAATTCCAATACCGCGAGATGTGCAAATAAAAGGTTCTTCCTAAATAACACGCAACCCCGCTTGAATTCAACGAAAAACTCAAGAAAAAGACGAGAAAATTTGTGGTAATTTGTGGATAATCCACTACCGCAATAACAAAAAGACTATTTGTTGCCATCCCTGAAAAACGAGTAAATATAAATTATAAATTTGCTCTCAACTTCAAAATCTAGCTAAAAAGCGCTATTAATTCCAAGCAAAAATAAAATAAATATATGCAGACATGCAAAAATGAAGATCCAAATTCAGGGAAGCTACACACCGATCAGGCAAAAAATTGTAATGACCTGTCGTTGTGATTAGTGACCACCCTTTAGCAATTTCAATTGTCACATTGGTCGAGCATCGACTCGTTCAACTATTATTTTTCTATTGACTTAAACACCATAAGACCTACACCGAATTATTAGTTCATGTGTGGTGCCTTAGTGCAGATTTCTGGAACTCGCATTTAATTCTGAAGTAGTTGGAGTTTGGATCAGTCAGCTATGGAGTGCATGATTAGCAGCCAAATCAGTCGCGAAAATAATCCCGTGTATTTCTTATTTCAATGAAGCTTATCAAAGGGATTTGAGCTTCGAATCCACCATTCTACTTATTTTCTCTATGACAAGTTAGGCAAAAAAAAAAAAAAAGATCCTGCAGTGAATATGGGCTAAGCTAGAATAAAAGTCGTGCTAGTACCGGCGAAGAACTTCTATCGCCTAAATGGTTCCTAAAAGCCATGTGCTAAACCTATTAAGAGAAAAAAAAATTATTTTTGTTTAACTTGTAACATTAGTTGTTGGTCTTAAGTATAAAATTTTGTTCAACCCCGAGCTTTTTAGGACAAAACTTTTTCATTGAATATTAGTCAAAATATTGCAACATATCATATTACAAAGTTATTGTTGGTCGGTTTTCATTGGTATTAATATAAGCATGTGTTATCAAGACTTACAGGACAGAAGAAAAAAAACTCATTGGAGATCTGTTGTCATACTGCAGTAGATCATGAGGACAGAATTTTACATTAAATTACAAAATTGTGAAAAAGTTTATCCATTGTTATTGCAATAAATCATAACGACAAAAGTTTTATGTTGGATATATTGTCTTTTGTGGGTGTAGGTGGTCCAGAAACTTAGTGGTTGTGCACCTGATTGCAGCTCAAAGTTGATAGTTACACTTTGGCAGAAAATGTAGTTAGGAATTCTGTTTTATAACAGAATTGTGAGCTGGTTTTGAGCATTATTTTTAAGCCAATTTTTTGTGTGTATAAATTAACTGATTTTATCTCTCATTTTTCGGTAACTTGAAGATCAAATCTCTGAAAATTTGCAGAAATAAAAGGCAGAAATCATTTTTTCGCCCACTAACTTTAACCATTTGGCACTTTTGCCCTGTAACTTTTCGGGTTGTGATCTTGCCTTGTAGATTTCGATTTCTGTTGTAAAATATGTCCAATCGAGCTCAAAACAGGTTTTTCACCTACGTAGACGTCAAGCTGTTAAATTGTTTGTCCATGTATAAAAACGCTTTGCGATGTGTATTTTTTGCACACTAAAATACGTTATTACCAAAAGTTATTGGGCATTTTCACAATTTTGCTTAAAATTCTAAATAAATTCAAAAAAGAATTTTTTTTTTAGTTTGAAGAATTGCACAAAAACCCTTGGACTATGGGCGAATCACTCAAACATGTGAAAGAAGAATTCCTCCAAATTAGGTACATCCGGTACATTAGCAGGTTACAAACATAAAAAGATAATACCTTGTTGCCAACTTGGTAGAGACGGTCTCGTACCACTTACTGGCATTGGTGTTAAGATCTGCACTGCTTCTCCAAAACGGCGGCGTAAACCTTATCATCGTCCTTTGTGAGATTTTCCCTAAATCACGGAGATAAATCACACGATTAGGCACATTAAATTAAAAAAATCAAAATTAAGAAGAGTTTGAATAGATTTAAGAATAGTTTTACCCGGATATGTAGGATATGCTGGAGAGGATCGTAGAAGGTGACGGCCATTGTTGAGTTTTAGAGAGAGAAAGTTACATAGTGAAACTCTAAAGCCGGAAGATGAGAGAGAGAGGGAGCAAAATTGTTAGAGAGCAAAATTATTTGTTTAGTTCGAAGAATTCGCCCATAGTTCAGGGGGTTTTGCGCAATTCTTTATACTAAAAAAACATTTATTTGAATTTATTTAAAAAACTTAAGAAAAATTGCAAAAATGCCCAATAAATTTTGGTAAAATGTATCTTGGTGTGAAAAAAAATACACGTGACAAAGCGTTTTGGACAAGCAATGTAACAGCTTGGCGTCCATGTAGGCAAAAAGCCCGTTCTGAGCCCAATTGGACATATGTTGGAGCGAAAATTGAAACTTACAAGGCAAGATCACGGCCCGAAAAAATTACAGGGCAAAGTGTCAAATCGCCAAAGTTAGTGGCAAAAAAATGATTTCTGCCGAAATAAAATACAAACTTTGCTCCCTGGGATGTAGGCTTTGATCACCTTGATCATTGTCGAACCAAGTAATTCACTATGTTGATTACTGTTATGTTGATTGATTGCTTGTCTGTTCAAGTAATTCACTATGTTGATTACTGTTATGTTGATTGATTTCTTGTCTTGTTGCATTTGTTCAATATATTAGATCGTTACATTCGTTCGAATTTGATTGAAATCCCTATATCTTCTACAACAAATTTTCTAATGGAGGTCTGTTGCAACATATATCCTTATAAAATATAGCGAATTTTTTTTGCTTGGAATCTTAATTACCTACAAAATATTGTTGGTTGGTATTCAGTAGAAATAATTCAAAAAAGTAGCAACGATCATATCATTAAATCTACTCATATTACATTGGAATATTTGTTTTGATGAGTGTAATGGTTCTTCTGTTAGCGATTTGCTATGATTTCAAACTGATATCTTAAACATTATGCATAAGAATAAGATTAGTAGTTGTTCATGTACCATTATGCTTGTATCATTTCATAATTTAATATAAAGAAATCATGAATAAATTTGACAAAACGAGCAAATAACTATTTATTCAATCCTTAAATTACAATAAATTAAATAAAGAATTGTCATAGTCACAAAACAAAATACAAAAAAATTAGAAAATGTCTCAAACCTAAAAGCAACAAGAAAAATCATTCTAAAAAAATATACTTCATTGTGCCTTCATTTCACGTGAGTTGTCATTATGCGGACCATTTTAACAATTTCATCACCTTCCTTGCCATTTTTTCAACCCCTCTACTAGAGCTATATTAAATCATGTTTACTCATTGATGAAATGACAAAAAAGGGAGACTTTATCACAAAAAGTAAGCAGTTCAAAGTTAAAATTGGTCATATAGGATGATCTAAGAGATATGGTAGTTATAATCCCTTATGGTCAATAGCATATGTGCTCATAACCAATTAGATGAAAGTTAGGTCTCTTTATTTATGTGATAAGAGATTACAGTAGTCAAATGAAAATTTTCATAGAAACCAAAGAATACAAGGAACCGATCGACCCTTGTTTAACGAACATTTCTTTTTTCTCCTGTTGATTATTAATAACCATATCATCCAACAAAAAGAGAAGTTATAATATAGTAGCATTAAAAAGAAATCCCAGCACAAAAACAACTAAGAGGCAAAAAGCTTAGGGAAAGCCTGCCCTCCTAACAAAAAGTTTCAGCATGAATTATGAGCTACAAAATTCGCATATTTCAACACGAAAGAAACATGCTATGACAACATCTTTATTCAACTTAAGAAAGAGAACCTTGAATAGTCCAACCAAATAGTTGACAACATGTAATATAATGCCCCAGCTTCTAATCTGAATAATCTCTGCCAAAATCATGAAAATCAAAGTAAGATCATATACTATTGGCTACAAGTCCAACGAAACCAAAAAAGAAATAAAAGGGTTGCAATAGGAGCTCGGTGTTCATAATAATAGAATTTGAAGCTCATCTATTTTTTTCCTTAAAAAACCTTGTTAAGTGGAGATGAAACAATTCTCTTTATAAATATAAGAGCAGACTCTTTTCCAAGCGACGTGGGACACTTGTTAACACGCCCCCGCACATGTGGGCCGGTATTAACTTCGATCTCATACGTCTTGGGTAGGCTCTGATACTATAATAGAATTTGAAACTCATCTATTTTCTCCCCTTAAAAGGCCTTGTTAAGTGGAGAAAACTTCTCTTTATAAATATAAGCCCAGACTCTTTTTCAAGCGATGTGGGACACTAGTTAACACTTAACACGTAACACAAATTTATTTATTGCTCAAAACTTTTGTCGGCTAGGAAAATGAAAAGATTGAACAAAAACGCCTGGGCATCTATGAAAATACAAAGCGAGTTTAAAGTTTAAACCATCTTATTACTTAAATGCCCATATATTCAAACAAACTAGCACTGGACATAATAATAGTCTTATTTTTGCACGCTATGTGAAGCCCAAATTACATAGCCGATATAACACTCAACTAACTTTCCATTATTTTCATATAAGTAATGACCGTGTTTAATTCCTCCTCATCTAAGTAGATAATACAGCCTCACAAATGCATCTAAGCCCAAATTACATAGCCGATATAACACTCAACTAACTTTCCATTATTTTCATATAAGTAATGACCGTGTTTAATTCCTCCTCATCTAAGTAGATAATACAGCCTCACAAATGCATCTAAAATCCTTACTAGAGATGCAGCTGAACCATCTGAACTATTTCTCAATCGCATTTATATTTCACTCCATAGCCTACGAAAATGAGAATTTTTTGTTTAATTATTGAGTAAATCTCATTAAATCCCTCAACCTATACTTTCTTTTAAGTTGTCACGTAACCTATTATTTTTTATAATTAACTCCCTTACCTATTGAAATGTGCAAACTGCCCTCGAGATGAAACCTATGGACAAAAAAGCAAAAACGTGTCTGAATTCGAAGGTTAATTGACGACTCAGGGGGGCGTTTGAATATTTTTCAATAGGATAAGGTGTTAATTGTAAAAAAGACAGGTTAAGTGGCAACTTGTTAAAAGAAGTCACTTGTGGGGTCGATGCATTTTACCCTTTGTTATTTTGAATTTTGATCGCTTATGCGCATAAAGAGAGTTATATGCATGTGTCTACTTAAGAAAACATCTTCTGCATAAAGTCTCTGCAAAGAATGTTGCCTTCTAGACGTAATTACGACAAGTCTATTTCTTTAGCCAATATAAGCAAATAGCAAAACCAAACCGAAGTTCTGGAAATAAGTTTACAATGATTTAAATACCTAATTCTACAAAGAGCAGTTTTAATATCATCTCATTATAACCCTTGTAACGATTTATGTACGAAGGTCGAGCACGCAAATTATCATAAATACGTGAGAGGATATGTATTTATGTTAGCAACACAATCCCAAGCATAAGGACTATATTTTTAATCACTAGCTAGTAGTTGTTAAACTAACTTACTATTCTAAATAAAAATAATTTAGAATCATCGAAAGAGCATCAATCTAAACCTTACTCATTATTCATATATATGCTTCAACATGCCAGCTACAATTTAAACTTTTTGGAAATACAAGACAAAATATATTTGAGGGGTTACAAAGTTCCCCACTCCTTCCCTCAGAACTGACCCCTTCACAGCTAGCAATGCATCCTCAGTTTTCTTCTCTTCACTCTGTTTATTTCTCGTCCACCATTATATCGTCCGACACAAACGCGATTTAGAATCAGCATCCCAAGATCCTAAGTCAGAGGAAAGTTTCGAATTGAAGGTAACATAGTATTCCCATTCGCAAATAGAATGTTGGATGAAAGATCTCCCAACGACGTCACAGGATCAAAGAAGGAATGGGGCGAAGCGACATCAGAAGTATACTGATTCTGATCAATTGCAATTAAAAGAAGAAGAAAAGATCCATGTGAGACATAAATTAAAACAAACCATTACTGGATTCGATCTGGAGAAAATGTCGCATCTTACACCGAGGGGCGGAGCCAGAAATTTAGTTTAGATGGGGCGAAATTACATGAGAAATTTTTGTATACATATAATTTCGTTTTGTTATTTTTCTCTCAAAGTTTATTCAAAAATAGTGAAATTATAACATAAGTTTGTTTAGAATTATATATTTCATATACAAGAATTGTAAAAGGGACTCTAAAGTAACACAAATATAGCAAAACATACAAAAGCATAAAATAAAACTACAAATATATACCAAAAACATGTCACATAAATAGAGATCTTGTATACAATCCTCAGAGTTTCCTATTATATATTTATGTTGATTTATAATCCATATATAAGTTATGAGTTATTCAAGAGAATATTAAATCATAGTGATTATTTTTCTTTAGTTATATAATCTTTGTTATAAAGATGTCTAAGAAAAAATTGAATTATCCTAAATCATACGAACAATCAACTGTAGATAACAACCCTTGTTTTATTTTTTACATGGTTAGAGCAAGAAAAAATTAAAGTAAGATTAGAGAATAGTATAACAAGTTCTGAATAAGATTTTGTAAAATAAAGAAAGCGAATAAGTTCAAAAAAAAGACATTAATTAAAATTCAAAGTGTATAAAATTATATTTAACAATATAATATCGGGTAGCATTATGTGGAAGAATATAATATAAAATTGCATGTTATAATGGTACATGCATGGATAAAAAAAATATTTCATGTCGTAATGTAATATAATATAGGCATATTCTAGGGTTGACTATGCAATTAAGCATGAATCACATACTACAGCAGTGGGGGTGGGGCCCCGGCTCCGCCCCTGCTTACACCTGATAAAATCAGCGAATTCTTTATATTTCTTCATTTATAACGTATGCATATAACTAAATGTAAATATATCTTTGTATATGTTTGTATGTATATGCACCAGCTTAATAAACATGATACATGACCTGCATGCACATAATTTCAACATAGCAATTTGCTATCATCTGCGGCTGCCAAAAAAATACTGTAAGAATGGAAATTAATACCAAACCTCGGCGTCCTTCTGTGATTTTACCCGATACGAAAAGTTAACTTCCATTCCATAATTTTACTTTCATCATTCTTAATAGTTAACTTCCAGGTGGGCATCGTGGAATTAAGATCAAGCATTCATGACGAAACCATAAAGTGCTGAATTATAATAACTATTTTATCATTTGAGGGTTAAAGCTATAGAAGATTGAGCCATGGCCACATCAATGCGTTTGTGTAGCATTGAGAAACAAAAGAACTGAGAAGAGAAGGTGTTGCATGAGCGATAAGAGCCCATCAGCTAACCAAGGAGACTTGCTCACCAACCAAACTCAGATCCACATCCGTACGTTACATGCAGTTATGAATAATGGTGTAGGCAAGTCATCCTTGGCTAACAAATCAAGACTCTTTATCTTCATATAACACCTCTCTTTTTCTGAAGTTAAACATATATATATTCCAATTACAAATTGGTAGTTGATCAATGCCAATGATGATCCGCCTATTTATACAAGGTCCAACATGGAATGGTTTTGACATTCGCAATATGCGCAAATTCTCTTTAGTGGAATCAAGAATAGGTCCTCTTCCTTTTGATGATAGGTTCTTATACTGTGATTATGTGTCTATTTTCTATGCCAAGACGACTACTTTGTTGTGATCTCTTATTCCATCTTGTCCTCCTTTAGAATTTACGCACAATCTTCCAAGGCCGCGAATCAAATCACACATGCAATGAAAAGCCATTGACTTTGATAAAGTATCGACCAAGAAGAATTACAATATCCACAAAGAACTATTTGAAGTTGACCCCAGTTAGAGCAAGGAAAGTCTAACTGGACGTACAAGTATGTGTCGTAATCAAAATTTTGCGGTTCACACTCCTGCGAAATAGACTATGGTAAATAATATGCTTTCGTCTTCAATCTTGAGAGCTTCATGTTTTTGTCTCAGATGATGAGAAGCCCTATCGTATGAACATCTCTTTTGTCCTTGGCTCAACGTAAATCTCATATATATTTCAATAAGGCTAACGACTTCACCCTATTTTATCTCGTAAAAAGTTTAAGAATTTACTATCCCACCCACCGAAAGTTCCAAGTTTGTGAACATTATACTTGCACGCATTAATATTAGAATGCTGCGCTCCAATTAGGTTACAAATTTAGTCTTATGACAGAGAGCAAATTAAAAGGCCATGACATGTATCATGCAGCTCTATGAATTCGAGGGCATGGCAAATTACCACCCGTACATGTTATGTCAAAATGGCAATTATCACATGTTAAAAATGAATGAAGCAAATTATCGTATGTGATGTAAAAAAGTGACAAATTACTCCCTATATAGGAAGGTGGAGTTCACTTGCTTAACTTGAGAGAGGAGATATTTTATTGGGACAAAAAAGACAATTAATCTCTTTTTTTCTCAACAAATATGTAGATTTTTTGTTTAATATTTTATATTGTTTAAAAAAGTGCAAAAACTAAAATTAAAATTTTAAAACAAGTTATGATTTCATAATATATATGTTCTATATAATCTTTTTATACTTTTAGTTATATTCTATTAAAGAAAGGCTATAATTAAATTTGAAGTTATAAAAAAAATATTAGAAATAACAAGGATATTTTCGTCATTAAATATAAAATATACACTGAAAGTATCATAGGCAGTGGTGTGCAACTGAAAAAATACGATAAAGCTAGGGCTTCTCATTACTAGATAGGGGCTCAGGTGAGCTCGAGTCCCGGTGAATTTTCTGAGAGTGCAACGAGGAGTATATGTAGCCCATAGAAAAAAATATAAATTGTTTATAGTAGTTTCACTTGATATGTGTTTAACATAATAATAAATTGTTTAATATGTGTTCATCCAACTCAAGTTCAATCTAACTAAAACTCATCTTTATTTTTTATATAACATGCACGGTATAAGATATTTCATAAATCTTATTGGGTTCAAAAAAAATATTAAGCTATTAGTTGTCGCTTATCTCGAAATTCGACAATGCTTTGCTTTGGAATCGCACAACCGCTACCTCAACTATTTGTTATATACATTTGCATTTAGTTCTTTATTTTATTTATAACTTTGTAGTTTTTTTTTAGAAATAATAAGTTTTTTGCACTTATTAGATTATCTATAAAATCCTAGATCCGCCTTGCATATAATCATTGGCAAGCGAGATTAAACTATCTAATTACTTAGTGGCCCATACATGCAACCAAGCACTAAACGTAATAATAAAGACTCTTTCTTTTTCACATTATGTGAAGCCCAAACTACAGTAGCTATGATATCATCCAATGTGGGATGAGTGACGCTACTCTTATAGGTAGTTAAAGTTAAGATATCACCTTGCCAATATGACATTCAGGACTAACTTTATCCATCATTTCCATATAAGTAATGACCATGTTTAATTCCTTCTCATCCAATTATATTTGCAGCTTCACAAATGCATCTTATAGCCCTTACTCGAAATGCAGCTGAACCACCTGAACTATTTCACAATTGCATTTATATGTTTACTCCATAGCCTATCCAAGTGAGACATATGTGTATTAGCTTCATTTTGTTGATCCCTTGTGTGCATAAAGAGAGTATATGCTTGTGTCCACATAAGAAGCACTTTCTGCATAAAGTCTCTGCAAATAATATTGCCTTCGAATATTATCATATACGACAAGTCTTTCTTTAGGCTATGTTAAAAGATTAAAAAACCAAACCAAAGTTCTGGAAATAAGTCTGCAATGATTAAAATACAAATATAACACTAAGCAAGCCAGTTTCAGTATCATCTCATTTACAACTCTTGTAACAGTTTATGTACAAATTAAGGACGAGCAGCAAACGTTATCTATACATGAGAAGATTTATTTTTATGTTAGCAACATCATCCTAAGCTTATGGAATTGCCGATTGCTAGTAGTTGTTGAATTAATGTACTATTCTGATCAATAAAAATCATCCAACAAGGATCAATCTAAGCCTAACTCATTGTGCATATGGTTCAACATGCCAGCTATAATATGCATCTTCAGTTTTCTTCATCTCTACTCAATTTATAATCATCCAACACAAACCAGACTTAGAATCAGCATCCTCAAATCCCAAGTCAGAGGAAAGTTCCAAGTTGAAGGTAATATAGTCTTCCCATTCTTCAATAGGGTGTCGGATGAAAACGACATCACAGGATCAAAAAAGGAACCGAGCGTAGCGACATCAGAAGTACACTGATCCTGATCAACTGCAACTAAAAGAAGAAGAAGAAGAAGAAGAAGAAGAAGAAGAAACGTTCCAAGTGAGACATAAAACAAAACAAAACATAACTGGATTCTACAGAAACTATGGCTTCTTAGACCCAATCAGCAATCGAATCAGTAAATTCTCAGTATTTCATTCATTTTGAACGTATACATATAACTATATGTAAATACATCTTCGTATATGTCTTTATGTATATGCTGCAGCTTTGTAAATATGATGCATGACCTGCATGCACATAATTTCAACATAAAATTGAACAGCACTCGGTCCTGTAATTGCCTTGGCTATTCATATACGTTACCGTCTGTGGCTGCCAAAAGAGTTTGAATATCAAACTTTGTGGGCATCATGAAGTAATTTTACTGGCAAAGAAACGTTAACATACATAACTTCCATTATTTTACCTTTATAATAGTTAACTTTCAGGCGTGCATCATCTAATTACGATCATGCATTCATGAAAAAACCATAAAGTGCCGAATTATAATCACTATTATACAGTTCGAGGATTAAAACTGTAGAAGATAGAGCTACGGCCACATCTGAATAACTGGCAAGTATGTTGGCTAAGAAGTTGATCAGAGAAACACGACAATTGAGAAGAGAAGGTACTGCATGAGCGATAAGAGCCCATCAGCTAACCAAGGAGACTTGCTCACCAACCAAACTCATATTCACATCCATTATATACATATTTATATGTATATGTCTGTACATCTGTGTGTGTGTGTGTGTGTAGAGAGAGACAGAGAGAGTATGGATGCAGTTATGATGAAGGGTGTAGGCAAGTCATCCTTGGCTACCAAATCAAAAGACTCTTTATCTTCATACAACACCTCTCTTTCTCTGAAGCTAAACACATATTCACCACCAACATTCCAATTAAAAACTGGTAGTTGATCGATGCCAATGAAGCCTTCTCTCATCGTCTACTTATACAGAAACTCCGACACAAGGTCCAACTTGGTATGGTTTTGACATTCGGTGATTTACGCACAAGTTCTCTTTAGTGGAATCAAGAATAGGTTCCCTTCAAGGATCTTTCCTTTTGATGATAGGTTCTTATACTGTGGTTATGTGTCTATTTTCTATGCCAAGACTACTACTTGAATGCAATCTCTGCTGTTTCATCTTGTCTTCATTTGTAATTTCCTTATTCGGGCAACCCTCCCTCAATTCGCACAATCTTCCTAGGCCGCGAATCTAATCACACATGCGATGAAAGGCCATTGACTTTGGATCAATATTGATTGTGAAGAATTATGATATCCACAAAGAACATTTTGATGTTGACCCGAGTTATATCAAGGAAAGCCAAAATGAAGTAAAGGTATACATCTCGTAATAAAAATTCTGCAGTTCACTGTTCGCACTCCCTGCTTAATGGTCTTGGGTAAATAATATGTTTCATATATCTTCAGTCTCGATGGCCTTCGCTAAAAAGTATGTTTTTATTTTCAGACTTGATGGCCTTTGGCAAAAACTATGCTTTAGACTTCACTTGAGAGCTTAATGTTCTCGTCTCTCATGATGCAAAGCCCTTTTCGTATTGAAACATGTCTCTTTTGAACTTTATAATTCCACGAAAAGAACACTGACCCAATTAGGTTGCAAATTTAGTCTTATGATGGAGAACAAACGAAAACGCCATGACATGTATCTCGCAGTTTTGAATTTTGTTACACAATTTCTTTTAATGTACAAAGAGTGAAAAGGATAATCTGATTGGGTATATCGGTTGTGCCATCATCTTATTCCTGTCTTTATGGCATCCTATTCCAATTCTAGGGTCACAACATTGTCAAACACCCCCTGTGCCATTGATTTCTGGGGGGATGAGTGGGGCTAATTGCTTAGCACAACTATATTGAAGAAAGCAATGGCAGAATGTCGACATAAAGGTAGGAAACGGGGATGCATACATGTCAAAACTAAGCACCAAAAGTATCACAGTCATTACATAGAAAAATTGCTAAAAGACAATTGAAGTCCATTCAACCAAATAACCTCGTGGTTACATTGCATTTCAAAAGAAACAGGAATATCAATTCTTAACATTCAGCAAACATTGCCTTTCACTAACAATAGTGATTACAGAAGACCAACCCAAAAACATTCACAAACCATTAAAGTTTCTGCTACTGTTTTTATCATTCATTTCCTCAATAAGCAATGACTCACAACTCACAAGACACCAGCAAACAGCCAAAATGTACAGCTGCAGTATAACTCCAGAGTTCAGGGACAATGCTCTTGGCCCAAAACCGGAAACAAAACTCACAGTAGCTATGCTGCTTCCAATATGCTTCAAATAAAATTGGTTTGGTTCTGGATATTGCTCCAAAATACAGCTTCTTATGAAACACCTAAAGGCTATCAATGTGAAACTAGGATAAGCTTAATCCCTTTACCAGCAAGCCAAGCTTTATCAAAATAACAAGACATCTTTGAAGCACAAAAGCTTGTGAAAACTATACCCCTCGATGAAATGCAAGTTGGTTCTCCTGTCAATACTTGGCCTTCAACAAAGAAAAAGATATACAGAAACCTACGAAAGCTCTAAGCTAAATATCTTCGCCACAAGTTGCCAAATACACAGTCCTCTCAATTGGCACAGATGCAGTGACCAAAAAGAAAAAGAAAAGATGTTAAGAGGATATAGTGTAGAATGCACAAATGTGGCCTCAAGAAGCATTGCTTTCTTCACTTAGAACACTCAGGACCAGTCTTGCGAGTTCTAATAAGTTTCTTTTTCCTTTTCAATATATTTAACCTTTTCTCCTCGCTAGGGTTCTCAGAAACGGCATCAATTTCCAGTCCTCCAGAACTAGATTCCTTTGATTTCATGCTTTCAACAGTTGAACCAATTTCTTTGGACAAAATGCTTGTCGAAGTCTGTGGACTAATACCTTTAGGCTCAGTTGTTTCTTTGCGGAAAACTTGCAAACTACCAGTTTGAAGACCCAAATTTATTATTCTGTGTCCTTCATGGTTGTTGCTCAAGGATGGCGAAGGATGCGCTCCCAGGTCTTTTTCCTCCTTGTGATTAGAATCCTCGTTTGAATTCCCATCAAACAATTGATGACTGTGCGAATCTAACATATTTGTGACCTTATCATTTGCCATGTTGACATTACAAACGCTAATATCCTTTTGACAATTCTGTTTATCGTCCTTGTCATGGATCAGACTTGAACATTGTAATTTCTGCTCTTTGCCTTGACCTTCACCAGCTGATTTCACTTTCTCAAAGACAGGCCTGACCAGCTTTTTGCGTTTCAGGATCTTTTTGGCGGGGCTTGCAACCTCTCCTTTATGAGTAGTACTATTATCTACTTCTACTGGATCAGTAGTGGTCCCAATCAAACTTTTCTTTGTTTCACTACGACGTTTGAAATCCACTATTCGTGTCTCCACAGAAATTTCATCATTACTCTCTGTAGTCGCAGGATAAGTATCCTTAAGCTTTTTCTTCTCCATTGTTGGGCGACTTATGCCACTGGAACCCTGGATATGTTTTTCTTCCGAGGCACTTTCAACATGTTTAAGTCGTCCAACTACTTTTAACTCCCTCTTCTTCCTTAGAGGCAGGTTATTACCTTGCTGTAACATCTCCATGACTTCATCAGCTGATGCAGCCATATATTTGTCATAACAATCTAAACTAGGGTCCTTTCTCTCGTCATCAACCTGGACATCTCGACCAGATGCCAAGCGAGTAAAAACACTTTTCCTGCTAATTTTGGAATCAGAATGAGGAGCTTCACAAACTCTATGCTGCTCCTTGAGATCCATATTGCTGGAGAATCTAAAAGCCTGATCATCATAACTTGGCAAACCTCTTTCTCGGTGATAATCACCTCTGGTGAAATCCTTTGCTTCAGAGCAAATGAAATCTTTGTCGGCCGACATGTCCATAAGATTGCGAGGAACGTACTCACTCACGTGTTGTGATGCCAAAGGAAGAAGCCCATCATGTGACAAGTTATTCTCACTTGATCTGGAAGGATAAGCAAACATCCTGTTTTCTTCTTCAATGTTAACGCCATCTGAACGGACAGGAGGTAAGGAAAAACTAGAATCCCTGTACTCAACAGGAGGAGCAGAGATATTCGGAGCTCTATTCGTAGACAAGTTTGAGCTTAGAAAAGGCCCGGTAGTTTTATGACATAAGGAACTTTGATGGCTCGATAAGTTTGCCGAGGAAAGATTATTCATATATTCAAGTGCAACATCCAGGGATTTGTTAGATTTATGGGGCTCCAAAGGAGATGGTGATGACAACCTCTCAGACGAAGAGTATAAGTTCCTGCCTGAACCATGGTAAGGATGCTTTTCTGGCACTGAGCTAAAATTCCAATCAGCTACCAAAGATGAGGAGCCATGAGTAATAGCAGGAAGTTCAGGTATGTATGGGACAGCTCTCGTAATAGTTGAATCATCGAATGCCAAGCGAGAGTGGTCAAAATTCTGAGATACAGACAACCGAGAAAGCCCGGCCTCTGGAAAAGATTTGTTTAAAGATGAAGACATGTTCTGCTTCAGCTTAGAGAAAAAAGAGTTATTTGAGCCAATAGGGCGATCAAATGTGTTATCACATTCGAAGTTTTCTGCTCTTCCGCTCATTCTAAACCTTCCAAAATCATCTAGTTGTTCATCAGAACTTGCAATATATCTGGAGTTCTTGTTCAGGGCGGCAGAGGATCGAATGCTATCAACCATATTTTCTGTCCCTCTTCCTTCCATTGGTAGCTTTCCATCATACATAGTCCTATGATCACAGTGCATTCGGCGAGCAAAATTTTCAGATGAGAAGCCTGCCATTGATTCAGTACCAAAATCTGGTTCACCCTCAATTCTGTCATTAACAGGAAACCTACTACCTGCAGTTATTTTTCTTAATTTATGCTGTGGGCTGTGGAACTGTTCAGACAGACTGACTGGTCCATCACTGTGCAGATGATATCTATTCTCCATTTCTCCACTCATCAAATACTGGTGATCATCTACCAAATCCCTAGTCTGAGCATATAAGTTCTGCTTGCCATCTCCAAGCTCAACCGTTCTAGCAATATCATGTACATTATATTCTCTCCGTACAGAATCATCAATCAGGAAACCGTCTCGGTCAATTGCATGCCTGTTTTTGTTCAAAGTTTTGGCATAGTGCCAACTTTCATATGCCTGACCATAAGCATTGTCCAAGTCAGAGTCGTTGGATAAGTTTCTCTGCATAAACCGATCATAATCAGATGTTCTTACTCCCAATGGACTCACTGGGTATTTACTAGCGGGAACATGACTAAGATCGTTATCCACTTGATTTTCATTGTAAACCATGTCAAATGTTGATAACCTACGACCATCAACTGATCTTCTCACTTCATCCAAGGAATGCGCTGGAGGATCAATGCACAAAGATCGTGCTGTACACCAATCATTAAATATTTCGTTTTTGGTCTCATTGCTTATATATGACTCGTCTCCATAATTTACACGCTTCCTTTTTGACAGAAAAGCACCATGGGGATCAGCCAATAGGCCCATAGCCACAGGAGAGGCTTTTCCTTCACTAGTGGCCGCATTCTTTGGCAAACGTTCATCTACTGTTGCTCTCTTCAGTGAGCTCCCTTGGTAATCACACAGTGTAGAAGGGTGTAAGCCAGCTCTATCACTTAATGCCAAGCTGGCATCACCTACCCATCCTCTGTCCTCAACATCTGCTTTATCAGCTACTTCTCTCGTCATTTGAGGGGACAACTTAGTTGCCAACTTTCTTGAACTGAACAAAACCATAAGCCTGTGAACCTACACGTTAACAGATTGGGAATAGGAAAACAAAAGCGAATTCAGGATTTTGCACTTTCTGCAAGAGGTCAATGTAATAGTGAGCAGAAGAGCTCATCAAACCTGAGCTTCAGACAGACCAAAATTGAATTTCTTTGGGGAGAAGTAATTCTCTCTAATAGCATCTTTAAACTCTTTCTCAGAAAGTGGGTTACAACACCATATTGGTGTAAAACGGACCTGGACAGGAAAATGTAAGACTACAAACTGAAAGAAAAAGGGTAAGCGCATAGATTGTTTTTCAGGTGAACAAAATTGACGAGAGCATAGGAGTACTAAGTTGTAACCTGAAATATATATCCATGGGATCACATACAAACGAACCAGCAAAGATAAATAGCATACCTGTGCAGGAAAACGTTTCCCTGTATAATTAAACCCATGAGGAACAATATCCATTGCACCATCGCAAGACGCCCGAAACACTCCAAAAAGCTGTCTCCTCTCGAATTCAAAGAGGAACAAGACCATTCCAGCTTTAATATGTTCTACAAATTTAGCCATGGAAGATGGCAGTGCAAAAACATTGCGCTTAAAGCACTCTTTCTTTGTCAGAGTATTCGACATAAAGATGGCACCAAATTCAGGAATACTTCCAGGACCACTATTCTCTTCATCGTAGTCCATCGGTAAACTTGTCAGCTACACCACCAGCCAATGTAAGAACAATAACAACCATGACTCAGGAAGCAGATTCTACATATCTAACACATTTCTTTGGTTCGTTTGTACATGGGTGTGGAGGAGGGGTGGGGGCACATATATGCATATTGGTATACACAAATACACGAAAACACTGAAACAGATGAGGGAACAAGAAGTCCTTTTTGATCAACTAGAATGTCATGTTCGATGAGACAGAAAACTCAACCAACCTTGGGAACAAAAGAATGAGCAACCAACTATAAAACGAAAGACATTTGTATTTGCTGTTGTTGAGGAAAATCCAAACAAAATATTACGAATCTACCAATAAACCGTTTCCTGAAATGCTGCGACACGATGTAACAAAAGGCATTGGCTCTAAACCACATTACAAACAGCATAATTTTGCCATAGAACTACAGGGAAGTTGTTTATACTTGAGAAATACTCACAACTCAAACCCAAATGCACTTGTATTTACTACAATTAACACACATTTATCGAACGAGAAACAAATCCTTATTAACGCACGAATAGACCCTAAAACTCACAGTAATAATCAGTGCAAAATCACACGCCAAATCCGTACGAGTCAATCACACACAGGATAATGCATTACAATTAGTAAAAGCAACACATACAAATTACGATTAATTGAGAGAGATGGAGAGAGAAGACTGATTTTACCAACGGTTCTAGGGTTACTGAATCAAACAACAACAACAACAACAACAAGGGTTTTGGAGAACTGATGATCCTTGTACTGCCAGGTCCGATTCACCACAAACAATGCGATTACAGTGTTGATTTGATGGAATGATTTTGTATCAAAAGCTCAAGTGATGAATATCGAGCGGTTTTGGCATGAACCCAATCGTGGTGGGATTGTTATTGTTATGCAGTTAATTGGAGCAGTGCACCGCCGCTTCGTCCATACATATCTCTTTTTTCTATTTTTGCCCTTTTTGTCTTTTACTACTTTATTATTATATACCTCGTGGCAAGTTGAAATTAAAGTCAAAACCTAGATACAAACAACAACAGAATAGTAATGTTTATATATATATATATATATGTGTAATTTTTGTCATTAACCAATTCTAGTATGTCAAGGTTTTTAAACCATTTTGCCACAAATATCAAAGTTTTTAAGCTCAATTTGACTTATAATTTTTCGGAAAATTGATACAATTTGACATTTGTATATAATGATGTGAATATATAATTTCACATGCTTCAGTTTAAATTAATTAATTTTTCGTATTATACTAAAAAAATGTCTTTTCTTTTTCCATAGTAATCTACTTTTTTTTTCTTTTTACATAGTATCCAACAATTGAAACATTCTTTTCTTTATGACTAATCCCGTAATCCTTCAAAGCAGAAATATTCTTTTCTTTTTGACTCGCATTGTTTAAAATAAAGTTGTTTTAGTTTCCATCTATACAAATTAAGTAAATAAGATAATAGTGTATGTCTTTCGAAATAATTAAAAAACAGTATCAGGTGGATAAAAAAATAATAATTAGGGAGTAGAGACTGCATGGAAATGATTAGTTATGAAAATTATGTTGCCTAAGAAAAGAAATACTTTATTGTTGGTGCATGAAAAGATGAAAAATTCTAATTCATTAAACTATAATATTTTTCTTTTCTTCTGTACTTCTTGTTTGGATGAAATATAGTGATTTGATGGAAAATCAACAAGATGGAGGGTTTTCAGTTTAAACAAAACTTTCTATCTTTTCTCAAGGTTCTCTATCTTATTCAGAAAAATGTAACTTAACCAGACACGTGAAAAATAAAAATAAAAATTCTTTTTTTTCTTCCTCATTTTCCTTGTAATCAAAGTAAGCTTTAATGTAAATAAAACTTAAAGATATTTTCTAAATTCATTAAACAATTTTGATTACTATTTTTATGAAATATTCAAAAAACTCCCAAAGTTTCTAAAAAGAATATTTAACATGTCACAGGCGTGCTTCGATTGTTTTTACAAACATATGAGAACATTGCACAAAAACAAGAATAATTGTACAAATTATAAAACCTCTTAAAATATTAAATAAAGAAACATGCAGATGGAAGAAACCCTTGGCATCGGTGTGAAAGAATAATGGAGTAAATCGATCAAGTCTAATTTTTAAATGTCGGATCATGTGCCACTTTTTGTATCATTATTATGATTAAAACATGTTTATGTAACTCAGGATGTAATCTTCATGCACACGGCGGTGGTGGTATATAGAAAATTTAGAATTTTTTTTTTCTCTATGAATATTATATCTAGCATAAATTTATTAGTGACATCGATTCCAGGGTGATATATAGACCTAAGAAATTTCTTGTGATGCATGCAGGTTGCACCACCCAAAAAAAAGAGTAATTAGGTATGAAAAAGTATGTACCTAAAAGTGGAAGATCGTTTGTATTGTAATTTAGGAACGAACAATCATTACCAAAAATTTGTCAATAGACATTCTCTCTCTAATATTCAACACAAAATTCAACATTCGTCTCGAAATTCAGGTCCTTACTTGCACCAACTGTTACCCCGTTTTCTCTTCATTTTTTTCTTTTTGTAACTAAATGAATGGATGCGGCTTTATTTATATCCCAATATGGATACGAGTAAATCTTTACCTATTGAGTTCATAATTTTAATACAGACATATATATTAAAGTACATATATTTTGTCCCTAGATGTTATTTTTCTTGGGAGGAATTTTGTTTTCTTACCTAATATCACTCTCTAATTGCCCGTCGAAATTTTCTTGTACCGGCTCCCCTAACCTATCCTTATACCGCCAATCACCGCATTACATGTGTCATATGCAAACCAGTTGGCTCCTCTCTTTTTTGTAATTGGTCCTTACTTGCACCAACTGTTACCCGTTTTCTCTTCCTTTTTCTTTTTGTAACTAAATGAATGGATGCGGCTTTATTTATATCCCAATATGGACACGAGTAAATCTTTACCTATTGAGTTCATAATTCTAATACAGACATATATATTAAAGTACATATATTTTGTCCCTAGATGTTATTTTTCTTGGGAGGAATTTCGTTTTCTTACCTAATATCACTCTCTAATTGCCCGCCGAAATTTTCTTATACCGGCTCCCCTAACCTATTCTTGTACCGCCAATCACCGCATTACATCTGGAATATGCAAACCAGCTGGCTCCTCTCTTTTTTTAATCGGTCAAACTCTGAAAATTATTTTAGGCAAAATTAGTCGGGCCCACTTAGTTGGGGGGTTTCTAGCCATTTTAGGCATCCGTTATGGTCGTCTAGGTTTGTTGGAATTGGGGATGTGACAATTGAGGAAACGGTTGAATTTTGATTTTAGCTCGTCAATGATGCTAAGGTCAATTTCTTCGAAGGAGTTTAGTACGAATTGCAGTGAATTTGGGTAGCTTTTGTAGATTGTTAGAGGTAGTGTTGTTGGGTTTTGATTTATGAAAAATCTTTTGGGCTTTTATAGATTGTTAAAGTCATACCTCTATTCTTAGCCAAATCAGAGGCAAACCACAAAAGTGCATCAGTAATCAAGCAACTTTATTTCAAGTCCCAGACCGGTTTTGTTGCATGTCATCAATCTATTCTTCAAAGAAACCATGAACTGATGCACATTTATTCCGGTGACACTCGTGCTTTTCATTATCAAATCTGAGAATGAATGTGGACCAACTGAGAGCATTAAGCTAAAGGAAAAAAAGAATTCTCCATTATTTCTTCTTTTTTATATACTTTTGGAATTGTTGCATCCAATAACATGAATGGCTTCCTCTTCATCATTTTTGACAATTTTATGAAATTTACTTTGCAATTTACTGTCTTGATCTACTCGCAGCCGGTCTTTAACATTGTTTGTATGTCTGTGGATCTGAGAAAAAGAACCATTAACAATGATAAGTATACTTGTTGATTTAATCAATGGCTTGACTCTTCACACAACAATTAATTGAAGAGAGAAGATACTAGGATTTAATTAGAAAATAGCTCAAGAAAAAAGAAGTTTAGATGACGTGAGAGATATTGTTTTGTTATGTCTTTTTTTAGTTTTATTCAACTAGGAAAAAGACTTATTTTGCCTAAAATAGGACCGTTGAAGCATGATCGAATTAAAAAAGACATGTGAGTTTTCTCTTTTATTAAGTGGCCCAACTAATTTTGCCTAAAATAATTTTCAGAGTTTCACCAATTAAAAAAGGGAGGAGCCAGCTTGTTTTCCTATGACACGTAATGCGATGACTGGCGTTACAGGGAGCCGGTACAAAAAAAAATTGGCGCTAATTGCCTCCCTTTTTTGGTAGAGTTGGATTAAATGTAAGTATGAATTGCATTACTTACAACCACAAAAGAGACCGTGGCAATGAGATTTTTAAGCAAATATTAACAGTGAAAAATGCATTATCAAACCACTCTATATTATATTACTTTTGTTGCATACAATGATAGCATGTTAGAAATTTGTAAAATCAAGGGGTGCTTAAAAGTTCATGTAAAGAAAGAACAATTACATCCAACATAGATATTTGATTAAAAATTAAAAATTCAATAAAAAATAGTTTATTGGAGTTAAGGTTTGGAGAAATGAAGAACCAAAATGTTATGTAACAGGCGTGATGTGGGGTATTTTCGTCTGGATACGTGTCAAACCTCCAACACTCCACGTCAGACTGCTTTAGTTCCTGATGGATGCTCAAGCAGCTTTTGAGTTTAGAACCTGCACTCAACACCACATGTAAACTAAGTCGGTGCCTTCTCCGACGAAGGCACTCCGACACTCAAGTCAGATAGATCGGAATGCGAGATATTGTCGTGAGAGACAATAGCTCGAATTTATAGGTTGAATTTAGGCCAAATAGGTCGAATTTGGGCCTAAATAGGTCAAATTTAGGCGTGAATATATCGAATTTAGGCCAAATAGGTCAAATTTGGGCCCAAA
This sequence comes from Misopates orontium, assembly GCA_946800315.1. Lineage (NCBI taxonomy): Eukaryota > Viridiplantae > Streptophyta > Magnoliopsida > Lamiales > Plantaginaceae > Misopates > Misopates orontium. The sequence continues at coordinate 9,013,730 of OX326951.1, forward strand.
TAGCTCGAAATGGGCCTCAAATAGCTCAAAATGGGCATGAGAACTCAAATTCGACTTATATAGATCGAAAGGAAAGCTTGAAATATGAAACACGTACCTTAGAATGAGGCATGGGACCCCCTTATATAGTAATAAGAGTCCTTATTCAGCTAGAAGTGCAATCCAAGTAGATTTATGATTCAAAATAGGTCGAATTAGAGCTATTTTGAAATAGCTCGAATTTGGCTTTCAAATAGGTCGAACTGGGTCAAATAGGTCGAATTTAGGCCAAATAGGTCGAATTTGGCCAAATAGGTCGAAATAGGCCAAATAGGTCGAATTCCGACCTATTCTTCAGCTTTGTGCAGTCTCACCGTTTTTGTTATATCTCCTTCTCTAGACCTCGGAATCTAGATCCGCTTTTTGATTTGGCAACTAAACGCAAGAGGCTTTCCAGGAATATACGATTCATCGAATTTGGAGTTGAATTGATAGCTCGAATTTACTAGTCGAAATACAGCTCGGGATCCACTCTCCAAAACTTCTCCTCCTTTATATACTACTTAGAGTCCTTCCTTAGCTAGAAGTCCATTCCAAGTAAACTTATAAGTTCTAATGGGCCCTGAATAACTTTAAATTGGGCCTGCACGGGCCTAATTTTGAGTTTTGCCTTAAATTGTAATTTTGCATTAAAAAATAATGGTGCTGACGTGGCATAATAATCCCGAAATAGCTCAGATATTATATCGAATATTATGACGTGGCAGTACCAAAATATGGTACATCAAGGCGTAACTTCTTCTCCAAATTTTCTTAAAATTGAATTATATTGATTTGATATTATTTTTTTATGAAAGATTATATTGATTTGGTTGGGTGTTTGACTTTTAGGAACTTTAAAAATCATGCAATGTGGTAAATCTAAACTGTAATATGAAACATAACACTCAAAATTGTTATGTGTGCCAGGTGTGTAATTGTCTGTATGTTTGGTTGCGTGTTGGATTCAAAAGCATTATATTTTATTTTTCAATTGCATCAAATTAATTAAATTAGAAAGTAAGTGTTATAATATTTTCAATTAAATAAATACATCTCAAGTCTGTTTTTATTTCTGAACAAAAAACATGTAAAACTAATTATTAGCTAATATTTTACCTTTTTACATCAGTAAAACTTCTCTTCTGTGTTTTTTCCTATACACAACAATAACTAGTAAAATATATATTATTCTCCACAATCTTTGTTTTGAATATACAATCTTGCCCTTAAGAATTTTGTCTTCTCTTAACCTTGACTTTTCTGTCTCTCTTTAAATTCCTACAGATTCTAATAGTCATTTATTCTTCCTCCTCTCTACCTGCAATCACTTTTGTCTGCACCTATTTTTCTATAAATATGTTATCAGCTCACTATTGTTTCAATAATTAATCGTGAGTAAAATCTAGAACTTGGACTGCGTGTACGCCAACAAAGTGCACCTATTCTCAATATTATACATTCTGATGTAATATTTTGCAATTCAATGTAATTTAGTACCAGCAAACTCAATGCTAATTCTTTAATACGGTGGTTGAGTTTGAAACTTGGGCCTGCCTTGTGCACGAGTGGGTGTAGGCTAACGTATAGTGCCACATGAAATTGGTTTTTAAAGGAAATTGCTTTATTCAAAAGAGCAATAAATGTAAATATGAGTTAATGATTAATTGCAATTCAATGTTCTTTTTATCATCTTATTAGCCACTTCGTGTGTCCTCTAATTCATAATCCAACAAATAAGTTTGAACTATTGTTAGAAGGAATTAGAAATAATAACTTGCATGATGCATCTATATTATATATATAAAAAAACCTACACTATACTCTCTACCAGCCATGTCATTCAGCTGGATTTTGAGGCATGGGATCCCAAACTTTGATACTACTGAAAAAGCAAAAGTATGTCAAGATTGAGCTCTTCAACAACAACATCACCAATAAGAAAGCAAAAATACAGGGGTGAACCAGATGCCAATCGTGTATTTTGGTGGATAAGAAATAGATGAAGAGGCGGTGCACGCTGTGTGTCTGACAAAGTATTCGATGTTTTTCAAATAAATCAATGTCTGCTACTTGTTGGGACTAAATAATTGAACGCGTACAATTCACTACCTAATGACCTATTAGTACTTTAATATCATTTTTGTAGTAAATTCACCTACACTTGGAGTGCTAGAGCCTTGTTCTCTTTGTACTTGCTTTAAATGACTCAAATTTGTAAACAAGAAAGAAAAGAAATAGAGATTCCTAATTCTTAGAATGTCTTAGACCTAAAAAGTCATGGGGCAATTCTAATCGAGAATTAATAAAACTATGAGGACATCATAATTCTAAGGACAACAACTTATTCCATCAAAAGTTAAAACACTTCAAAACTTTAATATTGAAGCTTGAATGTGAAATAAAACATATTAAAAGTGAGCTTAAGAGTTAGTTAGCTATTTGTGCTCACTTATAATATAGAAAGTATACAGACCCCTTCTCGTTTTGAAAGCTAGTGTATGGATAATTATGAAGTTTGGTATAATTTAATTCGATACTTTAAGAGACACTATATGACCCTTAGATAATATAAAACAAAATGGAGGTTTATCTATAGAGTTTTTCCAATTTTAAGGGTATTTGTGTGATTGAAACAAATAGCAAAAAAACTTGTGTGTTATGTTTCATAAGCAGAAAAAAACTACTTGTAAAAGAGAAACAAAGCACTCTATTTTCTTTATATGTGATAAAATTCCTCTTGTATATGATAGTGGAGTCCGCTGGCAAAACATTCAGAGTTAGTTTGATATTTCCGTGCAAGATAACTTATAACTTATCAATTATAACTAATAAAATGGACTTTCCGAGCCAGTTTCCTCAACAGCCTTGGGGTTTTCAAATCACTTTTCCATCTTACTTTAAGGGCTATGGATCCCATGTCCCACTTTTTGTTCCACTTTCTGTCCCACTTTCTAAGTATGCTTCAATTAGTGAACTCATTTCAAACTCTAGTTAATTAAATTTAAATTGAATTAAATAAAAAACCAACACACAAGTGAGAGAAAGAATTCCAAAAGTCATTCATCTCTATCTTCTCCAACTTTTTCTCTCCCATCTCTCTCGTCTCTCTCATCTCCCAATCTTTGAAACAAATCCAAGCATATTACATTCTTTCCCAACTTTTTCTCTCCCATCTCTCTTGTCTCTCTCATCTCTCAATCTTTGAAACAAAATCCAAGCGTATTACATGCTTTCTTATATGGATATACTTTTTTGTTCCTGTTATTCTGTCTCTCTGTACACTCTTTCACATATTTTCCAGTAAACTTGACTATAATGTTTAAGATATTATTCATCTCCACATATATTTGTTGTAAAGTTTCGTTCAAAAGAACCTGACCCGTAAAAACCCGACCCGCTAAACCCGCACTCGCCATGATTTATTTTATAACTTAACCCGCACGGATTGATAAAATGGCAACCCGCAAATTTTGGGTATGGTCATAATTTTATATACAGTCCGCCCGAACCCGGCCGCATACACTCTTAATTTGTATATTTGTATAAGAATGAAAGGAGCAAAGAAACTTACGAAAGTATATGCATAATATTGCTATAATGTAGTATTTTTTTTGTTAATTTGTTGTTGTTTGATACTTTTATTTTGGATTGTGAATCGATTTAAATCGTAATTTTATAATTAATGCGGATAAAATATTCGTTTACATCCTTATATTGTTGTTTTAATTAAGTTATATCATGGTTTAAGTGATTTTTTAAGTTATAATATCATTTTTTATTTTTTTTAAAACTCAAAATAGGTTATGTTTTTGTTTTTATATCAAAATATTACTATATTTTTCCTCACAATTTAAACTCGCAACCCGCCCGCAACCCGCCTAACCCGCGGAACCTGCAACCCGCATGGTTTCATTATTAATTTGACCCGCACGGGTTGAAAAATTGGTAACCCGCTAACTTTTAGTATGGTCATTTTTTGGGTGACAACCCGCCCAAACCCGCCCGCGTACACCCCTAAGAAATGAAAATGTTATTAGAGTTGAGCTCTTCGGTTCTTCATTGAATAAAAATCATCAATTATCGACTCGACATATATACTTTCTGATATCTCCCTTTCAATGTAGCTAACCATATTATCTGTCAAAAACTCCTCTTCCATTTTGTGTCTCCTCTTAGACTACTTTAAAGTTGAGTTTTGTGCTTAATTAACTCGATATATACTTATATTAGGCCTAAATTAATAGACTTTTAAATTTATCATAAAAAAAAAATCCACTTTTAGAGTCAAAATCCATAAACTATGTTCTTTATATACAACTTTGGGTTCAATTTTCCACTCCGACTTTCTACCTACTAATCTTGACAATCCTTCAAACTTCAAAATCTTTGAGATTCCATTAAAGTTCGTACTTTTCAAGTTTCTACATTCTAATCTTAACAAAATAGGAATCTAGAAAATACAAATTAAAAGTATTTGGTGTCTACTTTGTTAAAATATTTAAAATAAGAAATCCAAGAACAAATATAAGTTTACAATAATTTACACAAACCCAAAATATGTATATTTTGAAAGTTTTCTTACCTAAGAACAAGAATTAGGGATTTAGACTTGTTGGGTATTCTTCTCTCCCCCTTCTCTTTGCTTGATTTGTTGAATTTTGAGAAATTCTTTATCCTCTCTTCCTCTTTTTCGATTTTCCTTTGTGCAGACAGCCCCCCTTTTTTTTTGGGTCGACTGTTCATGCTGCCCTCTACATGCTTTTTTTCTTGCCTCACGTTTTAATTTTTTACTTGTTTTTAATTGCTTTTGTTTTGATTTTTTAAATTGTAAATTGGAGGTGGGCTAACCTTAACTATTTGGGCTTAAAATAATAAATAACTTATACTACACATGACCCATCTATTTTATGAATACATATTGGGCCAAAACATATTTTCTTCTGGGCTAAGATATACATATATATATAGGTACTCACCCAATATTTACCCTGGGCTACAGCCCTACCCAACCCAAGGGTAGGTCCGCCCCTGTCTAATGTATTGCTGCATCTTCTAGCCAAAAAAAAATGTATTGCTGCATTTGTTGTCTCAATCTGAGGTAAGTAATCACACACGTAAGTCCATTAGTTGAAGATGAGTATGCAGCCAGTCCTTCAGTCCAGATCTTCTTCTAATGGCTATGGATAATAACTAACAATGTCTGCCATCAAGATTTTGGATTGGTGATGATAGAGAACCCCCTACATTCTCAACATTAAAAAGCTTCATTTTTGTATTAGCGTAGAGAGGAGTGATGTGAAAAGAAATATTTATATGCATATAAAAAAGGAATTATGCTTTAATGTTGTTTTTGATACAGAAAAATCTGAAATTTTGTGATGAAGAAAGAATCCCAAGAAGAACAAGATAGGCTTGGATTTTATTTCAAAGATTGGAAGATGAGAAAGACGAGAGAGATGGGAGAGAAAAAGTTAGAGAAGATAGAGATGGATGACTTTTGGAATCCTTTCTCTCACCTGTGTTTTGGTTTTTTGTTTAATTCAATTTAAATTTAACTAACTAGAGTTTTGATTGAGTTAACTAATTGAAGCATAATTAGAAAGTGGAACAAAAAGTGGGACATAGGATTTGTAGCCTACTTTAAGAGACCATTATGTCCTTTTAATACTATTTAATAACATTATGTCATTTTCAATTTAATTTTGCAATTGCTGCTCTCAGTCCAAATCTCTAGGTCTGCTACACATTTTTCTAAAATAGAAAACAATTAAAGCCTTGTTCTTCACCATACTCAACCTATCTCCGCCATAAATTCTCTGTAACTCACCAAAAATAGCAAAGGAAGTGAATCATTCTCTCGCCTTATCACTTTCGACTACCCAACAACAAACAATTTAATTGGTTTTGTGAGCGGTTTAACAAACCCCACTGGTTGAACGATCGGTGTAATTCTCGTTGAGACTGCGTGTTTCGTCTGTGGATGAACAACCGCATTTTTTATTACGAGATTTAGTATCTCGATGTCTTACTTCTTCTCTAGGTTGCATTCTAATCTGTATATAAATATATGGCATGGCTTCCGTTTTTTCTCATCAAGCCACACATCATTCAGGTACATAGCATCGTTTTATCTTGATCACAATTAGAATAAATTATTACATTTTTTTCTTAATCTGGTTTTCCTCATAGAACACATTCATTTATAATAGCTTGGTAGCCTTCTGTTAATCATAATTTGAGTTTGGTGATTCTGATTCATGTTGATAAATGATAAAATTTCAATTTTCGGTGATGGAGAAAAGCTGTTATATTAGCGTGGACTATTGATTCAACCTTTTGTTGCTTCCAGACTATTGCTTCCTTTAACTAGATTGTGTCAAAATTTGCAGATCTCCTTATTGTGCATCATAAAACAAAATGAGCTAGAGCTACGTTTTGATCCGCAAGATATCACGTCACACTCTAAACTGGAAAGTCAAAGTAAAGGTGATAGGGGAATCAGAAACATGTCAATCTAGAGATAGAAATATCATACAAGAAGCTAATTTTAATAGACGAGAAGGTTTCATTTTACAAGAAGCTCTTAAGATTGTCTTCGTTTTTTAATTTGTGTTTATCCCCAATTCATAAGAAAGTGTTTCTTAATGTTATTTTTGTGACTTTTTTCTAACTTAAGCATTCTTTTTTTTTTTTTTTATTGTTAGGGCATTAGAATGCAAACATCCATTTTCAGTGACGAAATTGAAGCATTTGAGCACACCCTTAAGCCGGAAAAATCTTATTACATAACTAGAGGCTATTTGACAAAAATTAAGCAAGAGTTCAAGTCCTCGACTGACATGGAGCACGATTACCAAATGACGATTAAAAAGCACACAAAAGTTGAAGAGGCAGCTTGTAATACCCCAATTTTTTCTTGTATTTTAGTATTGATAATGATTAATGTGAGTGAATAATAAATATTATAAGTTATATATGGTAAATAAATTTTCTAGAAATGCCTTTCTTCATTAAATAATCTGTAATTTTATTTTTCTTTTGTTTACCAAATTGGACAGATTAAAATTTTAGGCTCGCTTGTGAATAGTTTAATCTGATAAGGCCCATAAATTACTCCATGACTTTAATAATATTAATAATTATTATAAGAATTTATGGTATAATTATAATAGGTTTAGGGATTATTGGATTAGTCTTCCAATAGTGAGAGACGCGCAACCACTCGTCTGTTTATATTCTTCTTCTTCATCTCGTTTACCATCGGCGCACAGGTATTGTTTTGTCTCATCCACAATTAGATTAGAATAGGTTGATGTCTTGTTGTTTATCTTAATTTTTGGGGGTTGTGGTCTCACGGTTTGATCAAAGGAAATATATATTTTATTATATTTTAAGAATGGAATCCTTTTGTAATTATGCATATTGATGTCTCTCGTTCTCGTTATAATTACTTATATGGTGTTTCCTTGTGTGCTTTGAGCTACTGTCTAAGGAATTTAGATAGAGAATCAAACTTAAAATTGAAATAAGCATGCATATTAAAAGAAATAGATTGATAAGTGGACTTGGGTTGGAGAGTAAATACTTTTTTATGTTACTGGTCATCTTTTGAGGTCTAGTAAGTTGCATAATTATGAGTAATTACGTGTACATATGCAATGAATTGTGAAATATTGTGGATGTGTGCGTGTGTGAGTTATGTGTGTATTGGTGAATAGGAAGATAAAAATATGTTCTAATTATTATATTAAGTAGTGGTCCATAGATGTATTTATGTTAGAAAGGTAAAAATGAGATGCTGGATGTCATCATATTGTAAAGAATTTCCCCTCCTTAACTCTAATATCACACACACACACACACACACACACACACACATATATATATATATATATATATATATATAGTAAATTTCTACTCGTGCACTAGTAGTATTTTAATGAAGTTTTGCATTAGCATAGGTTCTATTTTGTAGTCATAGCTATAAATTTGTTTGGTTTGGCTAGGATTAGAATTCGAGTAGCATTGCAATTAATATTTCTTTTGACTAATAGGTAGATCTGCTTGACCTTGGGGTATTTTGTCATCCCCGCTATTGGCAATTCAGGTGAGTGCTCCAACAAAACTTATTATTTTGCAAAACTGGAAGGCTGTATGTTATGTGTAATTAGTAGTATTATGCAATTATTTTTCTTAAAAGTGCAATGTTAAATCTTGTTGTTTTACTTATCGAAAGTAATGTTTTGAAAGGTTATAATTGTTTTACATCTAATCATAAAACTTGAAAGAAAGACAGGAATGATCGACCGTAGCGACTGACTGTTGGATCCATTTGGCTTGGGTAGCACGGAGTGGCGCTGGGCAGCAGAGGGTTGTCGGTTAAGATTCGTATTCCCCTTGCCGCTTCTCTTTAGACACTGCGGGAGGTCTGTTAGTGTCTTTTGGGATCACCGATGCATGTACCATGGCATGCTTACCGATTCCAGGGTAGCTCTTTGGACGGGGCGATAAGGGTACCTTTAAAGGAGCGATAAGGAGGGATGCAAAAAAACCTGATTTGATAATTGTATCAGTAAATGAATGACTTCTAAACCCTACTTGCATGTACGTGAATTGTTCTAATGTGCCTCTGCATGTAAAATTGTTTTATTTTAAAAAAAATGTATATTGATCACTTTGCACACACCCCGGGCGCTCACTGGGATTTTTATCTCATAAAATATTTTTCTTCCTTCCTGTCAGAGTTAGTCGTGTATCGGATGAGACCTTGGGGGCATTGTTGAGAGAGAGTTGGTGATTTTGGACTCTGTATAGAAACTGGTTTTAGTTGTATTGAGTTAGATTTGTTCTTCTTGAATTTTCAGACTCTAGTTTGTTTTTATATAGAAAGTTATAAATCTTTTGAGATTCATCATGTTTTTGTTCTAAATTCAGTTTAAGGTCGAATAGTTGTACCTATTAGACTTATAATTTTTGGGCAGTTACACAACCGATGGAGAAATTGAAACTCCAACCAAAGAGCTTGACGTCTTGCCTTTGCGGGATTAGTCCTCGGTCTCTATTGGACAACAATATATAGGTAACTCTATATTTTGAATATACCACCTTGTATAAAGTTCTAACTTGAATTTATTGTAGACATAGTAGCCATTGTCCTCAATGTATCTCCAGTAGAAAAGAGAAAAAGGAGGCACGATTCTTCGGATGTTTCACTCTGAGAGATCAGATTGACTGATGCAAGGTATGCCTTACTTGCGATACATATAGTAAAATTATAGGGAATTTTACAAAAAAAATCATCTAAGTTGGCACATCGACAATTTTGGTCCTACAATTTTAGTCCTACAAGTTACTACGTGTTTCAATTTCGGTCCTTCGACCAAAATTCCGTCAATTTTGGCCGGAATCTCCGTTTTCTTTTTTCTTTTTCGTTTGATGAATTAAAATACGAATTAGTTTTTGAAATTAAAAAAACATGGCTGAATTGAAAAAAAAAAACCTTAAAGGATCTATTCTAAAATTGACAATCTCATCAAAATTAAACACTCTCTTCTCTCTCCCCGTAATCTCTCTGCGACTTCTCCTTCTTGTCTTTCCCCAATTCCACAAACCATAACCCTAAATCACAACATTACACCACCAAATCACAACATTACACACCACCCGACCATGGGATTGCATGGAGGAGAACAAATTAGATATATTATCGATGAATTTGGGGGTGTAATTTTGTGATTTAGGGTTAGGGTTTGGGGAATTGGAGAAAGAGAAGAAGGAGAAGTCACAGAGAGTTTACTGGGAGAGAGAAGAGAGTGTTTAATTTTGATGAGATGGTCAATTTTAGAATAGATCCTTTAAGTTTTTTTTTTTTTTTTTTTTTTTTGAATTCAGCAATGTTTTTTTTACTTTAAAAAACTAATTCGTATCTCAATTCATTAAACGAAAAAGAAAAAAGGAGATTCTGGCCAAAATTGACGGAATTTTGGTCGGAGGATCAAAATTGAAACACGTAGTAACTTGTAGGACTAAAATTGTAGATAAAAACATTGTAGGACCAACATTCCGAATGTGCCAACTTAGAGGACCTTTTTTGCGAAATTCCCGTAAATTATATACATCATTTTTGCTTTCTAATTGGTTACTAATCTGAAAATCTGGCAACATCATCTTAGTCTTCAACCTACAATGCTCTCGTCATGGAGTATTCAAAATGAATGTGAAACAATATGTCAGATACTTACTTTAAGGCCAATAATCATACAAACGAATTTGCAGATAAAGGACGTTTATGGCATTTTTTAAGTAATATTTGCTTTTAGACATTGTTACGTGACTTCGGCTACAGTTCATAAACTATTTTTAAATTTTGTACAGGAAGAAAAATTTGTCGATAAATTCATCGACTGATATTCTTATTAATGCGGAAAGGCCTGAGGTTAAAGAGCTTGAGGCATGGTATGTTAGAAAATAATACAACATTTTTCTTTCATAAGTTTCAATGTTGTGTCAGCGTCTTGAGGCACATGGTATCTTACTTACAGAAAACTTAACTTCAAGAACGAACTTGATAGTTGTCGAAGGATACCGTTGCAATACCTCTGATGAATCACTTGGTCAATATTGAACACATCATAAACTCTGGGAATACAGCACGAGGCTTCGATTCCTTTTGTATAGTACTGTGCATAAATTGTTGGTAGAAGAATTAACTATTATTTTGTGATGTTATTGATGTGAAGAATGAAACTTACTGCACTAAAGCATTCATCACCACCATTTTGCCCCAAGAAAAATGTTGGTATATGGCGTGCAACAATTGTCGACGCAAAATCTGAGAATCATACAAAACTACATTTGTATGTCAAGAATGTCAAAAAGAGAATTTTATTGTCGAACTATGGTGCAGTTACATTTTTGTTTTTATTTTTAGTATATGTTCATGTTTCACGTGTTGAAAAAATAGGACGTTGCTTTAAAATCCCTAGGTTTTGTGTCCTAGCTGAATTGGGTGATAACAATGGTTCAATTCGAGCTACAATTTTTGGTACTGATGGTGAGAAAGTTCTATCATGCAAACCTGAGACAATAATGGGCTTCAGTCTCGAGGTAAGACCTTGCTTTTATATTAGCTTATTTTTATAGACATCGCTCTGGTCCTCATAATTTTCCGCATTCTTGCAGGAATATTTTGATCAGCTTGAGAAATGCATGGAAACATGCGAACAAAATGAATACATATTTTGTTTGAAGCTTGTAAAAAAGAAGAACGGTGTCCAATTGAGTGTTTCTGCCGTTACAGATTGTGGCAAGAATTGTCAATGTTGTAAGGTGCATAATGTACTACTGACTATGCTATGAAAGCTGCAAAAAGTTGTAAATATTGTATGTAAATTATTCAGTAGAAGAGCAAGATGATTCACATCCATGGCAAATTAGAAACACTAAAACAAGTACAAATCTCTCTATTAGACAACCTTATAGGTTAAAATATGGAAATTCTCAAAGCGGTTAGAACATCTAACATGGAATGGAGTATAAACCCAATACAACTAATACAGAAATGCATCAATGACAAGTGAAGTAAATCCATAAATTTAAAATTGTATTGTTGGAAACTCTTCCAAGTTCTAAAACAATATTATTAATAACAAGATAAAATTATTTTAACATCTGTAGACTTTCTACTTAAATTGGATGATCTATTTTCATTATTTCCGGTGAATGGTTCATGAAGGAATTTGTTCTTTTTTAGTTTCCTGGGAATAAACAATCATTTTATCAATATGATTTACAGTTTGTAGATTATTATTTAAAAATGCAACATTAATTAATTCTTTTATAATTAAGATATACAAAGCATGAAAAAAATTGAGAAAGCATTTGGAAAAAAATACCCTTTTATTAACTGTCAAATGTTAAAAATATCAAATTAAAAATGCAAGTAACTCAATGAATATTCAGACGTCATATGTTTATATTTCATATGATAATCATTCCATGACTCACTTCAATATATATTTTAAACTATATATATTTGCATCATCGAGAGTAACTAGATAAGACTTTGTGAATCATTAAAACCTAATTATACCTATTGTATGATTACACTGACAACAAAATTATGACTATAGTTATTTAAAAAAAGGAGGAAATGCAAAAAACGCCCTTTAAGTTTGGCGATTTGGCACTTTTGCCCAATATCTTTTCGGGCCGGACTTTTGCCCCGTACCTTTCGACATTCGCCGCAAAAAATGCCCAATCGGGCTCAACACGGGCTTTTTGCCTACGTGGCGTGCCAACGGCTAAATCGTCGTTCCACCTGTAAAATCGCGCTCCACGTGTATTTGCCACGTCCAAAACACGATTTTAACCACACTTAGACATTTTATAAAAAATTTCAGATTTCCAATTACACGTTTCAAATCAAAATCCCCAAATTCCTAAATTTCTATCGCGAAAAAACCCTAGGAGATAAATTCATCAATCTGCCCCAAAATTTCTTGAAGATTAACATCAATTATCGTTTAACATCTCACTATGCCGAACTCGAGGAAGGTTCTACGCACTGGAGTAGACGCGGACCTACCAAACCCTAAATACCGTAAGTTTAGGGTTTAGATTAAATGTTATTTTTCTTAAATTCGTGGGTGGGTTGTTGAAATTCGTTGTTTATATGGGGTGTTGTGTTGATGGTCCCCTTTTCAATTCTTTATTCAAAGTTCGACTGCAATTTTGTTTTTTTCCTATTTTTTAATAATTTTTTGATGCTTTTTGTCACAGACCCAGGGAACGTGAACATTACACTCACGTTGCATCACCATGGGGAGTGGCAACACCTGCCAGTTCACACTTACAATGGGGGGACCAAAAGTAAGTACGACCATATCCATACAGAGAGTATTACCCATGAAATATTGCGTGAATTATGTATTCCACTTAATATTAGGGGTAGTAAACGTTATTATGTTAAAGTTGAGGGTGGGCTTGTACTTGTTGTGGATGATAGTGATATGAGATCCCACTGTATTAGAGGTCTTAGACACAGGGAAGTGGTTTTGTATGTGGATAACTTTGAGAATGAGCCTAGTGAGAGTTTCTCTTCTGACTGGGAGGAAAATGAAGAGACTGTAGAGGTTAGGGAGGAAAGTGATAGGGATTCTAGTGATAACTCTGAAAGTTTAGGGGTAAGTGATAAAACTGAGGGAGTTGAGGGGGGGGATAATGAAGGTGCAGATGTCTTAGATGGTGATGTAGAATATGAATCAGAGAATAGGGATAGTGATGATGAAGTTGAAGATGCTTACTTAGATTATGCAGTAGATGATGTAGTTGGTCTTGATGAATTAGCTGATTTGGTTAATGAAGTAGAGAGGGGTGTTATAGAGATTCAAGAAGAAGGGGGTGCTGTAGAAACTGAAGAAGATAGGGTGGGTGTAGAGATTCAAGAAGAAGGGGGTGCTATAGAAACTAAAGAAGATATGGCGGGTGTAGAGATTCAAGAAGAAGGGGGTGCTGAACTTAGGGATGGTCTAGAAATTGAGGAAGAAGGGGGTGGTATAGAAAATGAAGAAATTAGGGGTGCTGTACAAAATGAGGAAGAAGGGGATGTAGGGGTGTTTGGTTCAGTGTGGGAATCACTTGTCATAAATGAGGAAGGTGTTTCAGAGGGGAATAGTAGCTCAGAGGGAGAAAGCTATAAATTATCAGTTGAAGGGAGTGCAGATGATAGGGAGTTTGAGGCATACATAGATGTTAGTGCAGAAGAAGTAGGTGGTGATGCTAGAGAGGAAGATAGTGATGATTACTATAGTGAGGAGGACATAGTGCAGGTGGAGCATAGGCCCTATATTAATGTGGATGAATCTGGGAGTGAAGAAGAAGAAGAGTCAGTCATTTTCAACAATGAGGATAGGTTTGCTCCCACCTTTAAATTAGGAATGCTGTTCACTAATAAGAAACAAATAAAGTTTGTTATTCAATCTCATGCCATTAAGACTAGGAGAAGTTTGAAGATTCAAAAAAGTGACCCTGGTAGGCTTTATGTTGTGTGTGAGGGTGAAGGCTGTCCATGGAAGATGCATGTTGTAAAAGTGAAAAATGAGGAGACTTTCAAGATTAGAGAGTATAATCCTAACCATAGTTGTGGGTCTACTTTCTATGTGAAGAACTTAAAATCAACTTGGTTAACAGAAAAGTATGTGAGTGATTTTGCTATGGATCCAAATAGGGCTGCAGAGACAATGAGGTTAGATACAATAAAACAGAACAATGTGGAAGTTTCAAAGTCACAGGCTTATAGAGCTAGAAGGCAGATAATGGATAAGCTAGAAGGAACTCCAGCTTATCAATATTCAAGGTTATGGGATTATGCAGATGAGCTCAGAAAAACAAACCCAGGCTCAACTGTGCTCATTGGGACTGAAAATGTAGGGGGAGAGGTCAGATTTGACTGTATGTACATCTGTTTTAAGGCATTGAAAGATGGTTACAAGGCTGGTTGTAGGCCTTTCACTGGAGTAGATGGATGCCATCTCATGGGTCCACACAAAGGGTTGTTGCTGACTGCAGTAGGGGTAGATCCATCTGACAACATCTACCCTATTGCATATGCAGTAGTTGAAAAGGAAAACACAGAGAATTGGGAATGGTTTCTGGGGATTCTGAAGCAGAATTTGGGACTTGAGCAGCATTCAAATCTGACATTCATGTCAGATAAGCAGAAGGGGCTTATTCAAGCTTTTCAGATTGTATTCCCTTATGCTACACACAGGTAATAATGCTAACTTAATAATGTTTGCTTACTTTACTGAATATTTATGGTGTGCTAACTTGTTATTGTGGTTGTATTCCCTTGTTTTTTTGGACAGGTACTGTGTCAGACACCTCATCAAGAACATGTACAATGCTGGCTTCAGAGGGCAAGATTATACTGATCTGGTATGGAATGCCTCCAACAAGACCACTGAAGGAGAATTTAGGACTGCAATGAGGAAGATTCAGGATATGGGGCAGAGGTTTGCAGTATTTTTTGAAGATAAACCACCACATCACTGGTCAAAGGCCTTTTTCACACCCAACCCTAAAGTTGAGCTAATTCTCAACAACTGTTGTGAAACTTTCAATGGGAACATCTTGCAGGCTAGGGAAAAGTCTATTCTCACTATGTTGGAGTGGATCAGAGAGTATCTAATGAGAAGACTCACTACCAACAGGGATACATGTGCAAACAGGTGGCCTAGATTGAAGCCAACAAATCAGAGGGTGTGGTTGTGCCCTAAGATCCAAGAGAAGCTGCAGAAGAATATTGATAAGCATTCTGACTGTATCCCTATGAAGTCAACTGCTGATTCTTACCAAATTGGTGGCCATGATGGAGCTCAACACTGTGTCAGTTTGAAGGATAAGACTTGCACATGCAGGAGCTGGGACATAACTGGGATTCCTTGCAAACATGTAGTATCAACCATACTACATGCAGGGTATGAGCCAGCTGACTTTGTCTCAGACTGGTATCATGTGGAGAAGTACCAGAAGGTGTATGAATCAGCAATATCTGGAGTGTGTGGTATAGCTATATGGGGTGAGGGGGTGTATATACCACCACTACCACCTAATTTTGGTAGACAGGCTGGAAGACCCAAGAAGGCTAGGAAAAGAGGTCCAGATGAACCTGTGATCAAAACTAAGAAAGGGAAGGAGCCAATGAAACTGAAAAGGATACAAAAGACAGTGAAGTGTGGTGGTTGTGGGCAAGAAGGCCATAATAAGAGGGGGTGTCAAAAGAGAAGGAGTGAAGGAGCTGCTTCAGGTGTGGTGGAGGGTGGTGAGCCTATGGGAACAAATGAAGCTAGAGAATCATCTAGGAGGGGTTCTAAAAAGAGAAGCAAAAGTCTATGAGTACCAGAAATGTTGCAAGCACAGAAGCTAGTACACAGACAATGGTGCAAAATGAGGTCCATGAGGTATGGATATAGTGTTTGATTTAGTGGGATTCTGAAAATATATTGTTTGAGTAATATATTTCTTACTTTATTAATGTATTGGATTTCAGGTTCCTAATGCAACACAGGATGCATTGGTTGAGCCTACACCTCAGGGTTCAACTAAACAGCAAGTGAATAAAGGCAAGAAGAGAGCCAGGGGTAGTAGAAGTGGACATGATTTAACTGAGGGGGCTGAAACACAAGGGCAAGATCAGACAGTTGAAGAGGGAACAAGTGAAGCTGCTGGAGTAAATGGTGAAAGCCAGGGGCAAGGGTGGATGAATGAGATGTTGAACACATCAGCCAATAAACCTGGACCTTCAATTAATGATCAACTGATGCAAAGCTTAGGTTCACAGCCTAGAATGAGCCAAAGGGTGTCCCTAGGTACACAAGTAAGCCAAACAGGTACCAGTCCAGTTACAATCCAAGTTCAAATCAATAACCCAACATATATGAGAAGTGGGAAGAAGTATGTGAAAATGTCTAATCTGGCTAGTGCCATGAGTGACATGAATGCAGCAAAAAAAGGGAAGAAGCCTAGAAAGGATAAGGACAAGGGCATGGGAGAAGCTGTTGTGTTGTTTGGTTGTAATATTTTTCCCCTGTTTTGAACTATTTATCTAGTTTTTAGTGTGTTGGGTTTAGTAGTTGTGTAAAGTTGCCATTGAACATTGGTTGGGTTTCCTTGAGTTGATGTAACTTTGATTACAATTGTAGTGATGACAATTATGGTTATTGAGTTGATGTATGCAAGATGTCAATTTTGGTTTTATTGCAGATTATGTGTTGCAGAATGCATTTGCAGGTTTTGTTGTCAATTTTGAGTGCTGTTATATGTGTTGCAGATTATGCATTAGCATGTTTTGTTGTTAAGAAATTTGCAGGTTATAAGTGTTGCAATTATGCATTTGCAGGTTTTGTGTTAAGACATTTGTAGGTTATATGTGTTAAGACATTTGCAGGTTTTTTTGTACATTTTGTGAGTTGTAAAAACAAGATACCATTCTAAGGACAAACAATGTTCCACTAACAATCCATAAAAACTTCTCAAATCCATAAACCATACATTACAATGTTAACAATAACAAACAAATTGAGCTTATCTCATAAAGAAGATTCATTACAAACCTATACTACTAAGCTAAAACAAGTTCTGCAAAATGTATCACCCATACAAACAGAAAAAAAAACCAAGAAACTGTAATCCATACTCCTAATTTCTTGTTCTCATCATTCAACTTCTTGTTCTCCTCATCCAACATCTTGTTCTCTATTTTCAAATTCGTGTTCTTCATCTCCAGCTCACTTTTCTTCGTTTCCATCTCGATCAGCATCATTTCCAGATTTTGTTTCTTTGACTCAATGGCTTCAAACTTCCTGCGCAAATTAGGTAAAATAGCCCTAGCAAAAGGACAAACAGGGGGGTCTTTCCAGACAAAGAAATTGCAGCCAACACTCCCTTTTTCACACCCATGAAATCTTCTTCCTGGGTAAGATCCGTGTAGGATATCCTAACAATGGCGCGTCTCCTACATCTGCAGAATAAATCCGATGCCGAGGTCGACGATTCCGACATTTCGCACTGAATCGATTGAGAATTTGGACGAATTTGGGGATTTAGGGTTATGGGTTTGGGGATTTTGTTTCTGATTTTTGAGAATTTGGACGAATTTGGGGATTTAGGGTTATGAGTTTGGGGATTTCGATTCCGTTTTTAGAGAATTTGGACGAATTTGGGGATTTAGGGTTATGGGTTTGGGGATTTTGATTCCGATTTTTGAGAATTTGGACGAATTTGGGGATTTAGGGTTTTGGGTTTGGGGATTTTTCGACGAATTTTGGGGATTTAGGGTATCGGGTTTGGGGATTTTGATTTGAATTTTGGAAATCTGAAATTTTTTATAAAATGTCTAAGTGTGGTTAAAATCGTGTTTTGGACGTGGCAAATACACGTGGAGCGCGATTTTACAGGTGGAACGACGATTTAGCCGTTAGCACGCCACGTAGGTAAAAAGCCCGTGTTGAGTCCGATTGGGCATTTTTTGCGGCGAATGTCGAAAGGTACGGGGCAAAAGTCCGACCCGAAAAGATATTGGGCAAAAGTGCCAAATCGCCAAACTTAAAGGGTATTTTTTGCATTTCCTCCTTTAAGTTGTTTAGTCAACTCCGCACGTGCCCCTTGACTAGTACTCTAAAAAACACATATATACTTTAGAGTTTACATCGTAAAATAAAGATATTGAGAAAATATGATATAATCTAAAAAAACATTAAATTTGAAATAAAAAAATAGCTCTTGATAATGAAAAGTATCTTTTGGTTGACACTAATTTTTAACTAGTGGTATTTAGCATTTCTCGATAAAGTATATATGTAAAAAATGAAGAGGATGAAGTTTACTACCATTTTGAATCTCGTGGAAATTCCTGCTCTCTTTTTTCTTTTTCTTTTTCTTTTTTTTTTTCCGGGTTCACGAGGGGTTATTACCTACCTAAGCATACATTGTGAGATATCTGTAGTAGGTTATGTAAACACCTCAAAAAAAAAAATTACTATGATGTTTCAAAAGATAAAGGAGATTTTTGGAATTAGACTAAACATCAAGGAGCATAAATATAATTGTTCGCCTCACTTTTAAGTTTTAAGTTTTAACATATGAGTGCACACAATATCATGCACACAATTGTAATTCGTAAGAAACAGGACTCAGCAATGCATAAAAATCATTTATAGGGTCGAATTCAACTATTAAAAATTAGTTGGGGTCTTCCACGTAGAGATATTGCAAATTATATTCATCAAAAAACAAAAAAAAAAATTGCAAACTATGTTGTACTCTATAGCATAGGGGAGTTGTACTCTACCAACCCTTTTTTTTTTTTCTTTATTTGCAAACTTTACATGCTCCCAACAAATGTCCAATATTTTGCAGACTCACATAATAAATTAAACATAATAAAACAATGCAGTGTGTGTGTGTGTTTTTTTGCAACCTACGTTGAAACAGAGCAAAGCTGTGAGTTTTTGTTGTAATATGATTTAGAAAATGGCGGCATCAAAGTTGTGGGCAATGAGGGTTGCTGCTTCGTATCTCAGAATCTCTGTTCCCTGCAGAGGTTTTGCCACTGGTGCGTTAAATCTCATTGGACTTTCTCCATTTTTATTATTCGTTTTATTTTATTGCAGCGTTTTTTTGTATGAAACTTTGGTGATTTCTGATAAAGATCTGATTTTTTTTTTCAGTGGGAAATTTGTGCCTATAGATCAGTAGTGAATCATTTGATGGTTGCCCTCTATGTATGTATGTTTATTAATTTGTTTAAATGAATAGGGACATGAGAATGTGTGCTGTGTGATGACATTCTGAACACTAGCTATCAAGCTTTTTATTTGGGTACTAGCAATGTGTATAGAGAGCGATTTGGCTCTTTCGCAACGTTAAGAAGTGCCCGTAGCTCCTGAATTTTTGAGTTTTGGATATATGTTTTTATTTAAAATACTGCTGCCCATTGAACATAATATTCTCAAATCAAGTATTGAAATGAGAAATGCCGCTCTCTATATTGTTGTGTATTCTTCTGATCATCATTTCAAAGATGAGTCCCATCGGTGTTTTTTCTGCTTGTCTTGTTACGTGTTAATATATCAGAACCTTTAACTATAAAGAGAATATTTATCATGTGGTTTTTATCTTGATTTAGTCACTTAGGAGTTAGGATGCACCAAAGTGCCTTCAGTGCAAGACGAGTGTGTTACATACTTACATATATGATTCCTGAAAATGTTCCTAGTTTTGGAAGAAGTAGGGAGATCGTTGTTGCTGAGTTCATGAAAGCAGCTAAAAGTTTTAAATTAAATTTCATTTATTAGATCCCTTGAACTCAGAACATGGCATCACTTACTCAAAAGAGAATCACGGATGTTGACGTTTCATACTTCAATTTTCATGTTTACAACATTGCAAATCTCAGGTCATTTTTTCATCTCATAATTATGTTTCTTTGGAACCCTATGCAGTGGTCAAGGACCTAAAGTATGCAGATTCTCATGAATGGGTAAAAGTTGAAGGTGGTTCCGCAACAATAGGCATTACGGATCATGCCCAAGACCACTTAGGTGATGTTGTATATGTTGAGCTACCCGAGGAGGGGGCTGAAGTAACGCAAGGTGCAAGTTTTGGTGCTGTTGAAAGTGTCAAGGCAACTAGCGACATTAACTCACCTGTTTCCGGCAAAGTAGTTGAAGTCAACACAAAGCTCAACGATTCTCCTGCTCTGGTGAGTCTTTTGAGTTTTAAATTGTGATCTGTTTACTGGAGTGATAGGCTTGCAACTGATGTGAATGGATTTTGTGGGAATATTCTTAGGGGGTCGTTTGATAGCCAAGAAATATAAGATACGGATTAGATAGCTAGAGATTATAGTATGACATTTGCATGGTTACATGGTCGTCTGGTAACATAGTTTGTCTCCTAAATATGTTATTTGGTAAGACACATATGAATCTTCAACGCAGTGAATATCTGGTGTTAGGCCATCAACCATTAACTTTCAAGCGGGACAGATTTGAGGCAGATTACACAAGTCGTGAAATACTAGGTTGTGCGGATTTAATTAGCCTAACCTGCTACTAACAAGCTTACAGAATGCACTAATAGCATGTCATCCCCGGTTAAGGGTGTATTCAATGTTACTAAACAGCCCATTAATCAAGCTAGTTCTTTGGTGTAACTTGGCCACAATTTTTCATGGATGAAAACAGTGACAGCAGTTATATCATAGTATTACCACTTGTGGGTGATGTGGTAGAAATACCGCCACAAGGTTTACAAACCTGGTTTAAGTAAAAAGCAACCAATTTTGTATGGTAGTACTTATGTGTCCCTACCAGGATCTCTGAGGTTAAAGAAAGGATTTGGATTTATAATTAATGACGAAAACATAAACAAAAACGAACCAGTATATATAGCAAAGTAACGGAAATTCAGAAATGAAAAAGGAACAAGGAAAAGAGCCAGATATTGAAGTGGGATTTACTGATCAATGGACAAGTTAACCACAACTTACACGCAGAGTCAAAATAGTTGCGGACTGGATTAGCTATTATCTAGTGGAGAGTAAATGCTTAAATTCTAATCGTTTGTGGTGCAATATAGCTCGTCTTCACACATCTTCTGTTCCCAGTCCTTAGTTTTGTAACTTCACGGTATCTACATTCATTTCTTAGTTGTGATCCTTTAGGAATGGTAAGGTTTGTTTCTGGCAATAGTTAGATTCACATGTTATTTGTCCTTTTCGACATTGATACATAAATATGCTCACTATTTCTTTTGATTCTGATGCTTACTGAGATCTGATTTTGTATCAATGTATAATAATGATTCTTCTTTTGATTCTGATGCCCGCTACTTCTTTTGATTCAGATACGTAAAACAATGGGTATCCCAAAAGTTTTGCTTTTATTTGGCCTTTTATGTGACAATCCAATTTGTGTTTGGTACCTGATTCTTGTATCTCTTACTAATTTCCCTTGGTTCTGATTTTGTTAAATTTTTCGTTAGGTAAATTTAAGCCCTTATGAAGATGGATGGATCATAAAGGTAGAGATGAACAAAGCTGATGAACTGAACAACTTGATGGACCCTGACAAGTACACCAAGTTCTGTGAAGAAGAAGATGCTCACTGATGAAGCCTGACAATTTTATCTGCAATCAGTCTCATTCTGTTACGTCAAAAGATTTAAGCTCCCTGTTTTAGTAATAATCCTTTTATGTGTTGTACGGAATATCAGAAAAAAGTTGAATCAAATTCATGGCTTTTTGGGGTTAGAAATGGTTTTAGTGAAATAGCTTTGGCGATCAATTTTCAGATAGAAAGACTATCTTTTTTATGAATGTTCATTTGGTTACGACAGGGATAACTAGATACTAGTCATGCACTAATTATCTTGTTCTAAAAAATATGTATTTCATGCATGTTTTAGTGATGTAAGGCGAATAGAACTTGATTAAAAATGTGAAGATGTTTTCCTTTGTGAATTAATAAACTTGCTAATGTCATCATTAGAGCCCATAGGTGTTTCTTATCAAATTGCTGTTGTTTCTCTTTGTGATTTTGCAAATTCTATGTTCTTCCTTTTTTCTGTTCATCTTAAATTACATAATTTGGCCTAGTAGTTTTCAGATCCCAACTGTCAGTATAGAACCAGGCATTTCACAATGGCATCCGTTCTACGTTTCTAATGTGATGTAAATTCTACGCTTCTTAGCACACAAGCAAATACAGACTCCAGACAAGAATACAGCGTAGAACAGTAAGTGCTGCTTTTCAAACTTCTTACTTGGAATAAGATGTGTAGAATTTTAACATTGCAGAAGCATCCAATCTTAATAGTCGTTTTCAGCCACTGCGCGAAGATTTGCACCTTAGCTAGTCAGAATTACATAGCTGCTAAATTCATACATATCTCCCTCATCTTGAGATCAGCATCCTCATAGGCAATTAAGGGACAACTGCTTTTCTCTTGTTGGACATGGACGCTATATAGAAAGGCTCATCGAAGGTGATGCCTATACAATAAGAGGAAACAAAGTTTCTTATCCTGCCATAACTAGAACAAGTTACACCTGAAAGATTCTTGGACAGAGAAGATTAAAGTAGACAAAGGTACAGGGGTTTGTATTGTATTATATCTTCGTAGAGGTCAGGAGCCACATGTATCAATTGAAAGAAAATGGAAAAGAAAATAAGAAGAGGGAATTAGCAGGTGTACCTCAAAGTTTCCTTTGTCCCACGGCGAATCTTGCAACGTATACTTGGTAGGCCCAGCCGCTGGTGAGCTTCATAGCGATGGCAACCAGAAAAGCCTGAAGAGAAAAGTAAAAGATGAACTTGTTGTGTACTAAGATCATGAATTCGGTGATATCTAAATGAGCTGGGCATATGCATAAGTTATTCAACGCACCATAATACTCGCCATCAACCTCAAGCACATCAATCTGCACGATAAAAAGGAAAAAACAACAGATGAGTGACTAAGAATTCATGAAATATTCTACGCTGCAGCAGTTTGGCATCAGTTACAAGAGTTCGTCTAAAATCATAACGTTTTGCATTTAGCCGATTTCTGGCCTATCACACTTTATACAACCCCCTAACAACTTATCAGCCATGTAGTCCTCTATCTACTTTAACCGACGGAGGCTCTTTATTAGGTTCATATTCATCTACAGCTTGCCATCTGCAAAGAACACTTCTTAGACCTTTGATCCCATTTTCCCACCCACAACACACCATGTCACTCTTTCTTCTTTTCAACTACGCTCCTACCTACTCCTAAGTCATAACGTTGCGTAGTTTATGTGCACTGCAAAAATATCAATTTTAGGAGATTTGCCTGATAAATTTTTCTAGTATCAAAATTTGTTACTGATAAGTTAAGTTTAATAAGTTATGCAGATGCAGTCCTATTATTGACTGAGACATATAATAGAAGGAAAAACTAACATGATGTGCTGAATAGACATTTACGTATAGGCTTCAACTCCAGAAACTTATAACTACATGTTCCGAATTTCTTGGCAGAAAACATTTTGCCCATGGTCATGACCCAACAAACTAAACTCGGCTTGTGCAATAAAGGAAATTAGGTTTATATAGAGAGCTTACAGGTACTTGGAGTCCAATTTCACTTATACTTTCCATGAGTTCCTTCACTTTGTGCGGATCGTTTGCTCTCGTACGCATGAGGGGTCTCCGGATTTTATCAAGCGGAAGTTCAAGAATCACCGGTCCCGCCATCTGAGGCACAGTAGGAGGAGATCCTGGAATACAGAACCTAAGTTCATTAGATATATGTACCCAAGATTAATAATACTCCCGAAACAATTTCTGCGAACACTGAGCATGAATGACTGGTCTTTTGCTAAATAAATCATTTAGAATTACAACTCTATATTCCAATTGTATATGTAATGCAAATAAACAAGCATAAGCAGACCTGAAGAAGCTCCTGCATACAATCTCACCAAGAAACTAAAACATATCAAGTTCTTGAAATTATTAAAATCTCTAATTAAGTCACTTGTGAAACTTTCACAAGATGGGCACGACAGAATCTTGATATATTCACGAGCTAGTCCAAAATTTCAAAGTTTTATCCGAATAATAAATATGTCGGAAGCATAAACATATTAAAAAAACATGAAGAGCAATACAAGGCATGCATGAGTGAGTACCATTAGATGAAGTAGAAGAAACGGAGACAGATAAACTCCTGAAATTGTTTGGCGATTGGAGCAGGAAATTTGCCATTCGTAATAGTATTGCCTCGTACACTCGACTTAAAGTAACAAAATAAATTAATCATCTAATTTTTTAGCCGCAAAAATGGAGGATATTAGATATATATAATATAATATGATGCAGCTCAAAAAACATGAGGCCATATGGCCTTCTCCTTCCGTATTATGATTGCCTAACGGGCCCCTCACCGTAGCGAGTAAAGTAGATAAATCGTTAATATTATTTTTAATTGGCAAAAGGATTTCTGATGCAGTAGGTAACTTATATTAACAAATACATCTGTAAAATCTTAATATTGGCAATAACATCCTAACATTAACTGCTTCTAAAACTAACACTTTTATATAGTGAAACCTTCATATTAAATGTGCGTTATATAACTACATAGTTTGGTTTTCTAACAAACAAATAAAAAAACTACATATTTTGAGTTTCTTTATTTTAATAATTTATCGTTTTGGAGTCTCTAGAAGATATTGAAAAAACCGTCCCCCTTTATTTTGTTTTAATAGCTAAAAAACAGATTATTTTCAATTGTATAATCTACATATTCACTTTCAAAAGCAACGAAATTATGCAAGCTAAAATAAAAAGATTTATAAACCATATAAACTCAAAGTACCAAAATGTAAATTAAAAAATTACACAGATTAAAGAGTTATACAATAAAAATAAGTGAATATTCAATTCAAACTCCAATAACATCATAATAACTTCTTCATAATTCAACTACTTCATTCCTCTTCTTTTTTGTCTCACTCGAAATAGAAGCTCTCATTTTCTGTATGTTGGTTCTGTCAATTGAAGAAACATTATTTATCCTTTAACTCGAGTAATATTTGCAAAATTAAGTTATAGTTACTTGTTACAACATAATTCCATTCAGTTTTTTAAAAAACTAGCAAACCGTCCCCTAAATTATCCATACGCGTACCGGATACGCTTCTAAGCCGTATCTAATATGTGTATCCTAATTAAAATTAAATACGCCACATGATATATCCGATACATATACAACGCATATCGTATTCGATATGTATTCAACGCTGTATTATGTGATTATTTCAAATCAAAGTACACCTTAGCAACAAACCTTTATTACTCACACCGACAAGTCCAAAAATAGCTACTTCACAACACGCCTCAGAACAATCTAAGGATAAGTCGCATTTGTGTCCAAGTGTTGTTGACGTGTTAATACTACACAATTTGTATTCTTCTCTTCTCCAAGCAGCAAGTGGCTGCATCTCATCATCACCACCACCACAACACCACCGCCTCAGGTCTACTCACTATCTCAAAACCAACAACAACAAACAACACATCTCTGGTATTAGCAATTTTCCACCTCTGGCAGTAGCAATTTTTCCACCTCCACCACCACTAATGGATCTGGCAGCAGCAGAAGAGCTTCAGTCCCTAACAATCCCTCAAATCCTGATAGAATCAATCTCAATCCCCAAAAACTCCCCCAAAACCTTCTACCTCATAACCCTAACCCTAATTTTCCCACTCTCATTCGCCATCTTAGCTCACTCCCTCTTCACCCACCCAATTCTCTCTCACCTCCACCAATCCCCTCTCTCTCTCTCCTCATCCGATTGGTCCAAACTCCTCACCTTCCAGTTCCTCTACCTCATCTTCCTCTTCACTTTCTCTCTCGTCTCCACCGCCGCCGTCGTCTTCACCGTCGCCTCTCTCTACGCCTCCAAGCCCATCTCATTCACCGCCACTATCGCCGCCATCCCCGGAGCTTTCAGGCGCCTGTTCGTCACTTTCATGTGGGTCTCGCTCGTGATGGTTGTGTACAATGTGGTCTTCTTGGGGTTCCTAGTCTTGCTCGTGATCGCGGTCGATACGCAAAATGTGGTCTTGTTCTTGTTATCCGTGGTGATTGTGGTCGCGCTGTTTTTGGGCGTGCACGTTTATATAACCGCGTTGTGGCATTTGGCGAGCGTGGTGTCGGTTCTTGAGCCGGTTTACGGGTTTGCTGCGATGAGGAAGAGTTATGAGTTGTTGAAGGGGAAGGTTGGGGTGGGGTTTGGGCTGGTTTTCGGGTACTTGGCGACTTGCGGGGTGATTAACTGGGTTTTCGGGTCGGTTGTGGTTCACGGTGGTGGCGGGAATGGATACGGGGTTTTTACGAGGATTGTGGTGGGTGGGTTTCTGGTTGGGTTGTTGGTGATTGTGAATTTGATTGGGTTGTTGGTGCAGAGTGTGTTTTACTATGTGTGTAAAAGCTATCATCATCAGGGGATCGATAAGAGTGCGTTGTACGATCATCTTGGTGGGTACCTTGGGGAGTATGTGCCTCTTAAGAGCAACATTCAGATGGAGAACTTGGATGCCTGAGCCGTAGTCGAATCGTGCTGGAGATGGTAAAACTTTTGTGTACAATGTGAAAAATACTTGTAAATGTGAACTTATGAGACGACTGGTGTGTGTGTTTTCTTGGGAGGATTCTACTGTTTGTTGCAATGAACAATTTGGTGGTGATCCTTGATATCTCATCGTTTCATGTTGTCGTCTATCTGTTTTATTCGTAGTTCCTAATTTCCAATGCTGAATGCTCTTCGATCATTTGGAGATCATTTGTTGTTTATCAGTTCACTGCTAGTTAATAGCTTTAGTGTTCTGGCCTTATATCAGTATTTAGCCATCGTACATGACCAAATTAATTCCCATCCTAGAATACGATTATTTCGGGTGTGAATACTGAATACAATCCTGCTGTCAAATTGCTAGGAGGAAAATATATGGAGAGAAGTAGAAAGAGGAGAAGAGCATGAACAACATTATATTTTCTTATGCTATGTTCAAATCTCTTATTGTATTCTAAGTTGCTTGAAGTGTGCTTCTGGAAAGGAAAAGATTTAGAACTCGACGATGTAGCTCGATTGTGTCTATTTGTGTTGCTAAGATATATGGTGTGATGCAAGGCTTTTCTGAGCGTTTGCCATTGACTTGTGTTTGAAATTGAAGTTTGAAAGCATGTAATAGTTACATTTTATGATTCCCGATGGACTCGGTGTTTTCGAGCATATAACCCAAGAGATGCTTATGGAAATAGCTCAAGGCAAAGGGTGTTTGAATATTGCTTATTACAAAGATGAGTTTCAAAGTTGCGGGTTTGTAAAGGTGGTAGGTACAACACTGGCAAATGTGAAGAATTGGTGAGGATAGTGTTAGAAACCAAAGAAATGGAATATATTTGATTCTAGAACAATTCTACAGCCGTCGTCTCTAACATGTGCAAACTCGGGAGTGAGATGAATCCTTCATTGCCCTGGCAAATCATTTCAGTTCGTGCTTTTGAAAATGAATCGGGAAAATGAACATACATGTGATTTGACACGTGATTTTCTTGTTCAATTTCAGTTGAGTTTAATAGCTAAGCCCCTCCGTGTTATGTCTGATTTTTTGGCAAAGAATCTTCTTCTGTTTTATTTATTGTGATTATTATACATTTACAGCGCTGAGGTACAAAAGGGGATTTTACATTGTTGATCCTCTAAGTTGGCTTATCTGTAAAATTAGTCCTCTAACAATTTTATCGGCAATTTTAGTCATCTAAGTTGCAATGTATTTCGATTTTGGTCCTTCGACCATAATTTTGGCTGGAAACTCCTATGGGATTGCGTGGAGGAGAACGAATTGGACAAGAAGATCGATTGAATTTTGTTTTGGACATGTCCAATTTCATAGGAGTTTCCGACCAAAATTGAAACACATTGCAACTTAGAGGACGAAAATTGCTGATAAAATAGTATGAGGACCAAATTTGCAGATGAGCCAACTTAAAGGACCAAAAATACAAAAATCCCGAGCAGCGGCAGTTAAAAAAACTACGAAAATTTGAATGAAATTTGTTTGTGACTATCGTGACCAATTAACTGGAGGTATGTGTAATGTTATATAATATATTGTGTATTTAATACTCTACTAGCGTTTCAATGTAGTAGTCTATGAAGTCTTTATAATATTATTGTGAGATTTTTACATAAATTCTAAGGAATTTAAAAAAAAAAAAACTTAGAAGTGATATTAAACAAATTTATTCAATATTCATATGACAGTAAAAAATATTATTTATTATCAAAAAATTTAAGAAGTCAAATAATGTAACATTTTAAATTTATTTTTTTAATTAAATTTATTGTGCCTTTAAACTAATAATTCGTACACGTTTACGTGGACGTGATACTTATAATTGAATATACTCACTATATTCATTGGGCTTATTGGCGGAGCTTAAACCATACGGTGCAGGGGCATAAGCCCCATCAATCTTGAATTAAATATTTGAAAAAGTGTATATTTATTAAAAATAAGAATAAAAATAAAAATATATTTAAGATGATCTTGAAATAAATAAAAGAAATAATGTGCTAATATAAAATTGTAAAAGCAGACGAGAATTCCAATGTTACTTTGCATTTTATATAAGTTACATAAAAATATTTTCATACACCCACAATATTCCAGATATTTTATATAAATTGAAACATAAAACTTTAAATATATAACTAAATAGAACCCACAAAGAAATATCATAAAATTTAATTTATGTGATTGATCTATTACTCAAACATCTTTTGATATACTTGTTTTATATATTTTGTGTGTGTGTGGGTGTGTTTAGATATCATTTTTTTACTTAGCATAGTTTCTTTATTGTTTCAAAACAAGAGCTTTTGTATGTTTAATAACGACTCATTTATGGACTCTGATACTTTATTTGAAGGTTTATATAATAGTAATTTGATAAAAGTTTTTCTAAAACTCTTCTTACCCTAGATGATGAAGTTGGAACTAGAAGTTGACGTGTTAATTAATGTTCATTTATCTTGCAGGCGTAAATGGCCTTTTTTTATATATAGAGAAATGATGGATAAATTAGTAAAACAATAGATTTTTACGAATCTAATTTTTAAATTTTGGTATTTGTGTAGATTGCATTAGTGTAAAAAAAAAAACATTACATACAAGAACAGTGTTATAAGAAGTAGAGAATTTATGGAGATTGTCCATATTGGTATTTATGCAACTTCGGTCCACAGTCTTTTGGTGAAAGAAAAACTATTTCATTACATTCATAGGCAATTTTTTATGTTACTATTATATAAAACTGTGACTGAAGTAATAAATGTCTTTTGTGTTTATAATATTGAGATTGAGCAACAACTAGATAAAAAAGTGAAGACTGTCTGATCAAATAGGGGTGGCAAATATTATGGAAGGCGTGATGATTAGACCTTTTAATGAATTTCTAGAGAGCATGATATTGCATGATTTTAGGATTCAGATCATTCTTTGTGGTTGCAGAATTTCATCTAGACTTTGTAATAGTCAATATTAGCCGAGTCGCTATATTGTATTATTATTTCTGTTGTTCGTACTCTCTAAACATGACAAATATATCAATAGCTCTAAGCATATCGAGCTCTAATATTTAGCCGATAAGAAGGAGGTTAAGAAACAAACAATATAAATAGACCATATTAAGGCTAAGCGTATTTAACTTAATGGTTGACGCCAAAGACATTCAAAGAACACGTTGATCGACTGAGTCTTATTGACGCTCTCTAATTATAATTGTGTGCTTTTTTATATTTGTTCTTAGACACTTGTGAAATCTCATTAACATTGTTTCTTACATGTCGTGTTAACTATGCATTATTAGTAATTATGGAAATTGATCATTGGTAACATGACAAGTCTTTGCCAAAGACATTAAAGAAATATTACACAAACTTCCATCATCGCTTATCATTAAGTATTGTAGTACATGTAAACGAATATTTCGCTTTAATGATATAAATAAGTTACTTATTTTGGTATCACACTAATGATTGATTACAAATGAGCTAACTTCAATCGTTTTAAAGATACTCGTTAAAACAAGTATTATCGTTATATGTGCATAATACACATATATATTTGCATATATTAACGAATTAGCAAATTAGTTCTAAAGGGAAGCTATAATTTTTTTTTTGGTAAACAAGCGAAGAACAAGCTATCAAGCTACATCATAATCTAAAAAAGATAAAACTGCAATAGGAGGATCCATTAATAAACTAAACTCTCCCGTCGATAAACTAGGTAGCCGTGCCACCACATCCGCCAAGCGGTTTCTTGAACGAGCCATCCATCTAAAATTTTGATTACATGGCTTGTGGAGAAATGATCGACATTCTTCAATATTGCCTCTAAGAGGATGGCTATCAATGGACTCAACCATAATAAGTGTGTATGCTTTGCGAATCAGCTTCAATTGCAATCTTGTGAATGTGTTTCTCCCACGCAATAGACAAACCAATCTGTATGGCTTCTAACTCGGCTTCCAATACTATAGGTTGCGCTAACTTACTCACAAAATCCCATATCCATCTTCCATTGTCATCCCAAAGGACACCACCAGCCGCACCATTATTCATTAGTCCACATTTAATTTCATCCATCCAACAGACGATTTCTGCCAGACCTGAATCACGGCCTTTCTCCTCTCCTTAAAGACGAACATGAGATCATTCACAAACGTCTTGACATGAGATAGGGCAGTAAATTTACTCTCTTCTCTACCTTGGAATACTCGGACATTTCTAGCTTTCGAAATAAAGATAACATTCCACTGTACCTGCAGAAAGTTTGTGCAAAACCGATAAGTACACTTGTTTTTCTTCTCTATTCTTTCTTTTATTCCGCTCAAAAGAAGTGTGAAACATAACTTCTTTATGTTAACTTCTATATTTTTAGAGTGATACAAAACCAGTAGAGAATCTTGACTATATATAGGCAAAAAGAGGACACTTTTTCATACGTTAAATATTTTTACTCCCTTATTAGAGTTAAACAAGTGTGAATCGAGAAGAAAAACAAGTGCCATTCCACATATGAATTCCGGTGTATTATAGTTTGAATAATTTTCACATCGAGTGTTCGAAATGTGAAAATTATAATTGTTAAAAATCATATTACACAAATATTGTATTAATAAATTTATGTGTTTCAGATCGACATACAATGGGCCGTTTGGTCGCTAGCTTTTGTGAACAGATTGGTATGAGTGGTTAAGCTTTGTTCAACCAGCGAGTTGTTTGTAGTTGATGTCACCATTTTTATTTATTTATTTATTTATTTATTTTTTTGAGAAATGAAATTGAAAAAGATTAGGACAAAAGCCACAAGAACTCTCTGCCTAGAGTACGTCATGTATAATGGCTTTCATTTTTTTTTTACTTTAGTCTCGGGAAGAGGACCTAAGAAATAATCTGTTACATCTTGGAATATTTTATTTGTTTAGGTGTAGTTTCATGTCACAATGTTTTTTTTAAGACCATAAATCAAATCAGATGATGCGCGAAAGCTCGTTTTCGTTAACGAAGCTAATATGAAAAAGGAAAATCGCTTATGATTTGTCATGGATGCACTATAAACATATTAAAATATTGTGGTTTAGTATATGACAAAATTTGAGATATCCATGCAATATTTTACATAAAGAATACGATTATTAAGTATTTCATATTTTTTTTTTGTTAAACTAAGTATTTCATATGAAGAACTTGTAAATGTACATGGAATTGTTATAGATTTTCAAAAGGTCATACTGAAAATCATTCTTAATATTTTTCTAGTAAAGTGTACATTACCTTTAGTGTTCCAACTTTTTGTTTGTATAGTTTTGGGAAACTTGGATCTATATATCACATCCATAATTAGTAAATGTCATTTTCTTTATGGTATCCTCGCATTCTTTTGCGGATTAATACAAGTATCTATAACTATAAGAAAACGTCTTGAGTTTTATGAAGTGTTAAGAGAGATCATGAATTTTTATTTTCATTTTCGCTATTGAACCAAATTAAGAATAAGTTTTACTTAAAATATTATAATAACACCTAAAACCCAATGCCTCAACAACCTTAGACAGTGAGACACAAACAACTGGAGCTACCTTAATGAGATTTTTTCAGCTTGAATCCTTCTAAATTTTGAAATAGCACATAGAAAACCCTTTTTCCCCTTAAATATACGTGCAGGTCAGTTCTAATTAAAATATTTTAAACATGAAACTCACTAATCTGAACAAACCACAAGAAAGTAATTTTGTTTTATTTTTATTTTTGATGAATAGGTAAATGATGATTTATATGATATATATAAGTATAAAGAAAGAGGTAGTAGTATGATGCATGGACACGGACACGGCGACACGGACACGACACGATATGGACACGGTGACACGGATTTTTGAAAATTACAAGACACGACACGGCCGAGACACCGTCGTACTTTTGGGTATTAATATATATATATATATATATATATATATGATCAAAACCTGCACAAATAACATTCTAAGTCCAAATAAAGGATGAAGCAAAAGTATATTTGAATTCAAAAACAATTAATCACTACTAATAGTTCAAATAACTCATGAATTCCAAGCATTAAACATATAGTCACAAATACAATCTCAACCACAGAACAAACAATAAAAAGTGTGTGTTTTATGTTTTTTTTTATTGTTAAGGTATTCAACTATAAAAGTGTTTCAAATTGACCCCTCAATAAATATCAAATATTACAAACGCATCACAAATGTGTCGGACACAGCCTCAAGAAGTGTCGGACACGGTGTCGAATTTCTTTTTTCTTTTCTTTTATTCAGACACGCCACGTGGCGTGTCCAACACGTGTCGAAAGAGTGTCGAGGAGTCGGTGTCGTGTCGGAGTGTCGGACACGGCATAATTTTTTTCTGAGGTGTTGGTGCATCATTCCGTAGTACCGGTCATTGTAGTCTTTTTTTTTTTACCCCTTTCTGTTTTTCCTTTTTCACTAAAGCATTCATGTGAATTTGAATTGATTTGATCCCCACGGTAAATAGTAATTTTCGCCTCAAACTGACACGAAGACTAATATAGCAAAACACTTTATAAAATGCTATTTTCAGTCTGATTTCAAATTGGAATCTGTTAATCATCTCTTTTTTTTTTTGTTCAACTAATTTGTTAATCATCTTCAAACAAATCATTTGTACACTTAAATACAGATCAAATTCAAAATCAAAACCAAAAGCTTCAACAGCACAAAATATGCAGGTTTTAGAGAGAATGAAAAAGATGATCATCATCATCATAAATCATCACTCATACAGCACTGAATCAATTTTGAAGAAGAAGCAAAGAGTTTTGTTGAGAGAATGAAGAAGAGGTGTAAAAATTGATGAAATCGTGGGGCTGTTCCACGTGTCGAGCTCTGAGTGGTAAGGGGGTTTTTGAGGGCTCTGTTCCCGAAACAATTTACATGTCAGTGTGTGTTTGTGTGTTGTGTGTTGTGCTATTGAATCCGTATTTGTTGTTGTATATATTTATTTTATGTATGTATATATTTGATACGAAAAAATTGCTAATGTAATCTCACACACACTTTCTCTCTCTAGGATTCTCTCTCTATCTATTTATTTCGGTTTGTCTGCTGCCTCTCTCTCTCTACACACTTTCTCTCTCCTCATTCTCGTACTATTATCATATACCCTAATCCCCCTTTTTTGCCGCACCGCTCCAGCTATTCTCGTATCATCACTTTGTGTATTTATACTCTAGATTGGCTTAATTCTTAGTTTTTGATCCAATAAACTTGGTTTGGTGAGTGATTATCTCTATTTGAGATGCTGTTTTTGTTTTTGTGTGTCTCAATTGATGTGCCGAGTTTCAGCTAAATCGTGTGTTTCTCGCACTTCATTTTGATGTGGAGGCTGATTTGTATCCTGCATGTTGTGGGTTTTAAGTTTTTCACCGAGTTAGCTGGTATATGATCTTTTAGTGTGCAGCTGAGTTTTATTGGTCTTGGATTTTCGTTTTGGATTTTAGAGTTGATGAGTGGTGTTTAATGATGTTGTTTTGATCCCGTGATTGTTTTGATTAAACGAGTTAAAATCGAGTAGTGTCTGAATAGGAAATCGGGTCATTTGTTTGTTTATGCTTTTGAACATGTTGGTGTGCTTATTTTCGAGGGGTTTTGATTAATGTGATCGTAGAATCTTGCCCTGCATGGATGTTTCGTGCTTTGTAATACTTGATGCTCTTAGCTTTAAGGTAACCAATGAGCGTGTATGATAATTGAGTTGGCGGGATTCACATTCCTATTTTGCTGCACCGAGCATGTTGTTTACCAAATTATTAATTTGGAAATGAGACGGCAGTGCACGTATGTGGTATCTCAAAACTGAAAATTAGTGAATGAATGTTGATTTGTTATGCTTTAGGGATTTGTCGAATAGTGAGGACATTAGATTTTTGAAACTTATCATAAATAAGGGAATTATTAACAAGAGCAAGATGTTTGATTCCTCGGAATCTTATCCAAAAAAGGACAAATATGCCGCATTTGGCAATGGAAACATAGATTCTGTTCATGGAATTCCGAGATTTCGTGATGCCTATAGTTTGTCATTTCTATTTATCATTGCTTTCTATGTTCAGCTGTATTCAACCATTAATGATATGATATGTTGATAATGTTTTTAATTAGCGAAAGAAAACGACAAAAAGTAGATATCTGCTGCTCTCATCATTCATTATCCGCGGTCAATTGTTTTGTTTACTTATTAATTCTATTAACCTAGTCATAAGCTTGCTTGAGCATCAGGTACAAATCGGTCTTGCTTCCAAATCTCTTTATAGACTTGTTTTCCTACTAGTAAATAAAGATGAACTTTTTTTTTTTCTACTTCTTTTTCTATTTTTCGCTGTTTTCTGCTTTTGGAATCAATATTTTTGCAACTATTATGTTATATGATCATCATTCTTAAACAAAAAGTAGGTTCCAGGCAACTTAAGCTGTTTTGATGATCATTAGCTAGCCTCTTGAAGTATATAATCTAATGAAATCATTACTTTTCTTTCATTGAAGATCTCATTTTGACACTAGTTGTTTGTTACAAGCACTTTTTGCTTCTCTACGATTCAAGTTAGTTGATGTCAAATCTGATATAGTCATGTGAAATTATGATGCTGTCTTTTTCTCATATTGTATCCACGATACCCCATAAACTCTGATTTTGCCAGTGATAGTCATGTTTTGTTTTGTAGACTGATTGCTTCCCATTCCTTTAACTTGTATTAAACTTTATACTGTCATTTTCTCTTCAAACATTTTTATGCTTTCTGGGTGAAATGTAGACATTAGAGTATATTTTCTTGAGTGTGTTACTTCATAACATGTACCTAAGTTTCCTTATAGTTATGCAAGTTTGTGACGGCTTGTTAATGGTAATTTATATATGCTTTCATCTAAAATTGGTGTGTAGTTGATTTTTGTTACCTTAGATAGAAAGAGTGGTTTGGCTTAAACATACTTTGTTTTGATGGGTTTTATGAATAATTTTTTCTTACTTTCTCATCTTGGATGTTTGTTATGGTGATCAAGATTATTGAGGTTTGGCTGTGAGACAGTTTTCCTTTATTTATATATTCTTATTGCTATATTTAATGCCAATGCCTTAAGTGCTTCCATTCTAAGTACTATATTTAATGTGATGCCTGAATTAATTATTTGTGTCAATTGCTCTTTTCTCTTTTCCGCGTATCATGCTCCTCACAAGTTGCAATCCTTGTTGCAGTTGACAACTGTATGGGCCATGAAAGAAACCGGTTTAGAGACTAGTTCAATGCTCAGCAGAAACTGGTTGTTGAAACGCAAACGAAGAAAGCTTCCTTCTGGTGCTGGTAGGTCGAGCGTCAAAGAGAAAAATCACAATCTCATTAAAGTTTCGTCTGCCTCTTCATCGGAACGTGGTCTGAAAGATGATATTAGTTTAAATCATTCTTCTGGCAAGAGAAAAGGAAATGATGGAGTAAGTTACCTTTTTTTTTGATCTTTTATATCTTTTCGTGTTCAAATTGGCAGGGATAATTCTCTTGAAGAAAAGGTAATAGTTGAATAGGGTAAATTCAGATGATAACGTAGGTTTTCATAAGAAAACCTGTGCATGTAGTATTCATATCATACTCTATCTCTTTAGCGTATATTCCTAAGGTTTTTCAGTGTAGTTCTTGAGACATTCATGACTTCTACATGACTTCGTTGTAGAATGTTGAAAGCTTAAACAGTAATACAAGCACTTATGAGCTGCCCGCTTTACCTGACGTCTCGATTTTTATTTTTATTTTTTCAGTATTATTATGAATGTGTGGTTTGTGAACTTGGTGGAAAGTTGCTGTGTTGTGATTACTGTCCCCGTACCTATCATCTCGAGTGTTTGGATCCTGCATTGCAGGTTTGTTTTATTTGTTGATATTATTGATCATCTGATCAGGAGGTCTTAATTCTTTTGTTTAAATGCAATTCAATTTTGTCTTTACTTTTTTAGAGTATACCAAAGGGGAAGTGGGAATGTCCAACCTGCTCTAAGCAGCGATGTCGGGTCTGTGAACTTGGTGGGAAGTTGCTGTCATGTAGTTCCTGTTACCAAGCCTATCATTTTGATTGTTTAGATCCTGCTCAGCAGGTATGGTGATACTTTTCCGGTTTCTCTACTTTTTTCCTTTACCAGAGTTAAGATATTTAACTATCATTAGTTTTTCAGAAGCATATTTCGGAGGAGAGTTGGGTATGCGCAGTCTGCTCTTCAGGACGTGCTGATCCAGAGGGGGTAAACGATTTAGATCCCGTTTCAAAACGAGCACGAACAAAAATAGTTATTAGAAGACCAAAAGCTGAAACTGAACCATCTGCAATCGACAATTTAACGGAGGCAGTGAAAAATTCTAATGTTGGAAGGAAGAGGTCTTCAAGCAAAGAAAAATCACCATTTTTACCCCGTGAAAAAACGGGTGAAGAGTTGGATTGTTCACAAAATGATGAATGCATTAATGAACAAAGTCATCTTGTTCAAGATGGTTCGCCAGATGGTATAAGTAAGAAGATTGCCCCTGCTAAGGGATCTTCTTCGATTTCAAAGAAAAGAAATTCAAATGTTACTGAAGAAGCTTCTGAGAGCGTGCCTGAAGCATCTGCTGAAACTGATTTACCTGGAAATGAACCTGTCCTAGCACTGGAAGCTGCCACACGTGCAGCCAGAAAAAGAAAGCTTAACATTTATAGTCCAAAGAAGCAGAAGACTGACAAGGTCAAATCTAGTTCAGATATTTGCCAAAAAGGCCTTCCCAAATCAAGTGCTCTTCGTGGAGGAACTTCAAAATCACATGGAAAACGCAAGACTCTTGGCCATAAATCTTGCTCAACTTCATCAAAGAGGAATCTTGCAGCGGATATTGTTGATATCCAACCAAACAATACGGTTTGTTCCTGTCTTTCAATGTATGTGTTTACTTTTGGTTCTAATTGAGTCTATATTTCTCTTGTTTCCTATCCTTATAAGGTCTTGAAATGAAGGTATCGTTCCGCATAATTCAAATAATTTTTCAGAAAATAAATGGAAAAGAAAAAAGAAAATGAAGTTTAAGTTACCTCCTTAACATTCGAACTAGGCGAATGTCATGATTCATTTTAGACTTCATGCCACCTTTCGTATTTGAAGATGTATGTTCTAAATCTACCTCCAACGTATACATGTTAGTGGGCATTCACCAATCGATTCCTCTTACTTTGTAAAGTTTGGCACATCCAGTGGTAAAGACATGGAGCTAACTGAAATATTGGGTGAATGTTGCATCATATTCTTGTTGCTTTATATACTGCATTCGTCAGTGTGATATAGTCTTGTCATCTGGACATGAGTTATTCTATATATGTTAAGATGCTTTGTCTTGTTATTTTTCTTTTCCCGTTTTTATATGGTTGCTTATGACTCAGCTGTTTCTGTATTTTTAGTTATTTTCTGTTGCCATGATATTTATTCTTTGGATGCAGATGCTTTCTGAGGATGCAGCTCACGAACCCTTGACATACGAAGAGAATGCTCCTGGAACTCAGCAGGTAAAAATTGTGTGCAGAGGACTTGCTGCAAAGAAGATGAAGTTAATTAGCTCCTGTGCTATTTTACTAAGTCTAACCTTGTCATCCAACTCAAATGATGCCAACTGTTCTAATTTACTTCTGTTTATTTTAAAAAACAGGTTGACCGAGTTATTGGTTGTCGCATTCACGGTGATAACACAGGTTTCGGTTGTAACGATTTGCTGATTGATGCAAATGACCAACCTTTAGCGAGTTCATTGGTTTCAGAAGATTCAAGTAAATTATCTGGGAAAAATCCAAGCTGTGAGATGGCTTTGGATGGGGTTGCTGGGGGCAACTTAGCTGACTCTCAGGATCTCACCAACTGTTCTGATGGAGGATTAAACATAAAACATCATATGAGTAAAGAAAAGCTACAAGTTTACAAAAGATCAGTGATTAAAGAATGTAAAGAAAGAGGTCTTACCTTGAAGAGTGAAATTGAGGGTTCTGGTTCTGCAGAGCTGAATAACACTAATGAGGATGATGATGTCTCAGGCACCTGTGCATCAAAAACTGATGGAGGAGATACGCGAGCTGAAAAGTCGCAGATAGTCTTAGATACTTGTATCAGTAATGATGGTTCACACGCCTGTCAAACTCCTGGGATTTCAAAGAATGATCAAACTGATGAGTCTGGAAACACAAGGGAGGTCAAAAAGGACATGAGCATGAACATTGCTCCAAAAAAGAAACTTGTAGAGTCTTGCCGTGTCGAATCTGGATCCTCCACTCTTTCGTATGAGTTTTTAGTCAAGTGGGTAGGTAAATCTCATCTTCACAACAGATGGATTCCAGAATCTGAATTGAAAGCTTTGGCAAAAAGGAAACTGGAGAACTACAAAGCAAAGTATGGAACAGCAACAATAAATCTGTGCCAGGAACAGTGGAAGATGCCTCAGCGAGTTATTGCTACCCGGTCGTCCACAGATAATTCAAGTGAAGCATATGTGAAATGGAGGGGCCTTCCTTATGATGAATGCACTTGGGAAAGAATGGATGAACCTGTTATTGCTAGGTCACGTCACTTGATAGATTTGTTCTTCAGGTTTGAACGGCAAACATTGGATAACGATACTGATGAGATGGCCCAAAAGCGGAGTAAACATGATTCCCAACAACGAGAGGTAATTACGCTCACAGAACAACCTAAAGAGCTGGCTGGAGGTTCTTTGTTCCCACATCAGCTGGAAGCATTGAATTGGTTACGGAAAAGTTGGCATAAATCAAGAAATGTGATACTTGCTGACGAAATGGGGCTTGGGAAAACAGTGTCTGCTTCTGCTTTCCTATCATCTTTGTATTTTGAGTTTAAAGTCGCACTTCCTTGTCTTGTTTTGGTTCCTTTATCCACGATGCCCAACTGGATGTCAGAGTTTGCATTGTGGGCTCCGGACCTCAATGTTGTGGAATATCATGGTAACACAAAAGCTCGAGCGGCAATTCGCCAATACGAATGGCATGCCTGTGATCCTCATAATTCGAACAAGAAAACATCTGCTTACAAGTTCAATGTTCTCTTGACGACTTATGAGATGGTTCTATGTGACTCTACTTATTTACGTGCAGTTCCTTGGGAAGTTCTTGTGGTTGATGAGGGTCACCGCCTGAAAAATTCTGAGAGCAAACTCTTTGGGATGCTGAATTCATTCTCATTCCAACATCGAGTACTGTTAACTGGCACTCCTCTCCAGAACAACATAGGGGAGATGTACAATCTACTAAACTTTTTGCAGCCAGCTTCATTTCCTTCTCTCTCTTCATTTGAGGAGAAATTTAATGACCTGACAACCACAGAAAAGGTGGAGGAACTAAAAAAACTTGTCGCTCCACATATGCTGCGTAGACTAAAGAAAGATGCCATGCAGAATATTCCCCCCAAGATTGAACGAGTGGTTCCTGTTGAGTTGTCATCTATTCAGGCAGAATACTATAGGGCGATGCTCACAAAAAACTACCAGATATTACGAAACGTAGGGAAAGGAGTTCCTCAGCAATCAATGCTCAATATTGTCATGCAGTTACGGAAGGTCTGCAACCACCCTTATCTCATACCAGGTACCGAGCCTGAATCAGGATCACTTGAATTTCTGCACGACATGAGAATAAAAGCTTCAGCGAAGCTAACTCTGCTACATTCCATGCTTAGAGTGTTGCACAAAGAAGGCCACAGAGTCCTTATCTTTTCACAGATGACCAAGCTACTAGATATCCTTGAGGATTACCTGACTATTGAATTTGGGTCAAAAACATACGAGAGGGTGGATGGTTCTGTCTCTGTGGCTGATCGACAAACAGCAATATCT
This sequence comes from Misopates orontium, assembly GCA_946800315.1. Classification (NCBI taxonomy): domain Eukaryota; kingdom Viridiplantae; phylum Streptophyta; class Magnoliopsida; order Lamiales; family Plantaginaceae; genus Misopates; species Misopates orontium. The sequence continues at coordinate 9,054,316 of OX326951.1, forward strand.
AGATTCAACCAAGATAAGAGTCGATTTGTATTCCTGTTATCAACACGCTCCTGTGGCCTTGGCATCAACTTGGCAAGTGCTGATACTGTGATTATCTATGACTCCGATTTCAACCCGCATGCAGATATCCAAGCTATGAATCGAGCACATCGTATTGGCCAATCAAAAAGACTTCTGGTATACAGGCTTGTTGTGCGTGCCAGTGTTGAAGAGCGTATATTGCAGCTTGCGAAGAAAAAACTGATGCTTGACCAACTTTTTGTGAACAAGTCTGGGTCGCAGAAGGAGGTGGAAGACATCCTAAAATGGGGAACAGAAGAACTTTTTAGCGACGCCTCTAACATGACTGAAAAAGACAGTGAAGATCTCAAGAATAAAGATCAAGCACTTACAGAGAAAGAACCTAATAGTAGGAGAAGGACTGGTGGTCTTGGAGATGTATACCAAGATAAATGTGCAGATGGTGGTTCCAAGATTTTGTGGGATGAAAATGCCATTTTGAAATTGCTGGACCGCACAAAACTCCAGTCCAGTTCACCTGACAATGGCGAATCAGAGTTAGAGAATGACATGCTGGGTTCAGTGAAGGTGTCAACTGTTTCCTCATTTTGGGACACTTTTATGGCATTCCTTTCTTGTTACATTTTAAACTCCTCTTGCTCATTTTGCTACAGTGATTCTTAAAGATAACATTGATCTTGCACCTACCCAATTTTTGGCTCTTGTGATTCCTTTCTTGTTGCCTTTAAACTCTGCCTGCAGTTGTTCCTACAGTGGTTTCTCATAGATATAGTTGATCTTGAATCTGCCCAATTTCAGTAAAACCTATTTCATGCTTTGCGTAATAAATGTCTTTTGTGTTTCCATATAGACACTTCATCGACAAATGTTTGTATATAGCTTGTATTACAGTTGAACCACCAATATTGGACAGTGAGATGAATTAATTAGACCATTCCGTTAGATGGTTCTCTCCTGACACTTCAACATCATGTATTTAAGATTTCTCTTCTTTTTCCCCTTATTTCCTGTTATCTCCGATCTTTTTTTTTAATCATTTGTCAGAGGTCAGAACTGATGGATACTGTGCTAAAAGTGAATAAATCACACATCCTTTTGAAGTTGCATATGTTCTCTTCAGTCGTCATGTTTGTATGGGTAATACATGTCATCTAAAACATGTGTATAATGATTGGCTTTTTTAATATGAGACTTAAAGGTTAATATGATTAGAACTTCTTTCTCACTTTGTGTCTCTCTCTTTTTCCACTCAGTCGCTGGAATGGAATGATGAATCTACAGAAGAAGCTGGAATGGGGTCAGTTCCTTTGGAAAGCAATAACACAAGTGCACAGATTATGGAAAAGAAGGATGATAATTTGGTTGGTGCTGGTGAAGAAAATGAATGGGAAAGGCTTCTCCGCGTTAGGTAAGGAGTTAATCTCGTTGCACCTGTTCTTACTTTGCACTGGGTTTTGTTCAATGCAAACTTTATTTCTCACTTGCCACACTTTCCGAGAATTTAGGGTTACTGAACTAGGCTAGAGATTCATATGAGGCCCTGGGAATTATTAGATTCATGAACTGAAGTTAATTAATACTCTTTTTCCTATTCAAAATTCGAAAGTGGGCTTGAAAAGCGTGAGACAAATGCTTCTCTATGTAACACAGGAACAAGGTGAATACATAATCCTGTCAAGAAGCAAAGAATAGACCTACTTATCCTTGATGTAGTAAGCCAATAAAGTTTACTTCTACTTACATTGTATAGCAAATTAGGTATCATTTGTTCCTTTCTTAATGAGCTAAAAAAGAGTTGTTCTCAATGCACTAACACTATTCTTCCGTCGAGCTTGTTATGAGATTTTTTTTCTGTAACATAAGTATTCAGCTGCCACAATACTGTGGAATATGGATAGATTTGGTGCTCTGTAGGAGTTAATAGATTATTCTATCCTGGCAGTTGAGGTCAAGTCAAGTCATTTTGTAACCAATTACATTATATATTCGTGAAGGGGGAAGGACTGATATATTTACCTGCTTGCATATGTCGGAGCAAGGTTACATATTATTATTTGTTAACAATCTCGAAAGCAGTTATCTTGTTTTTAATGATTATACTTAAGGGTTCGTCTTACATCATTTGCCCATGGTCTCTGTAGATGGGAAAAGTATCAAAATGAGGAAGAAGCAGCACTTGGTCGTGGAAAACGCCAAAGAAAAGCAATTTCTTACCGGGAGGCATACGTAGCGCATCCAAGTGAAGCACAGACTGAAGTAATACTTATCTCTCTATCTCTCTCTATATATATATATATGTGTGTGTGTTTGTGTGTATATATATATATTTAGATTGTGAGTATTGCGTGTATCCGTATATAGATGTTGTGCCAAAGTTCTTAGCTTGAGTAAAATCCTCATAGATATGTTATTTGTGTAGCATCTAGAAGTGTCAAGAGTCTATACTATTTGTTTCTTCAAGAGTTACAGTTAGTGACTATTTATTGAAACTCTCTGTGTGTTTGCCATTGATTGTATCTGCTTGCTTTACATATGTTTGCTTCTGTATATTGCTTTCTGCTGCAGTAAGTTGTCATGAAACAGCTATAACTAAAAGGATTAATTGCGGAAAACCTCCAAACTATAGGGTCTGTAGCAAAGTACTCCCAAACCTATTAAAATGTGCGGATTGCTCCTAATCTGTTGGAAAAATGTGCAAGTTGTCCCCTGATGCAAAAGCTAACAGATGAAAATGCAGAAACATATCTAAAATGAATGGTTGATCAAGGACTGGGGGGGAAATTCACACATTTTTACTAGGTTAGGGGGTCATTTACACATTTTGATAGGTTTGGGGGTACTTTCCTATGGACACCATAGTTTAGGTGGATTTTAACGCAATTGACCCTAACTAAATCTTTTTGCCAAACAACCAAGATGGTATCAGCTAGCAATGACTAACTCATAGAGGTTGGAGCAATGGGCTAAAATAATGAATTTGTCTTTTGTTCCTAACTGATCTGTTGTACTTTTTATGCAAGCATCTCTTGGCCCCTTAGGTTTTGACTTTGGAATTCTGTTAATTCTTTACCTCATGCGGGGGAGCACTTATTGGATCTATAACCATCAGAACCACTTAATTTCTCTTCCATTACTTCCACTCCAATCATTCACCTGGTATATTATTGTTGCTAAACTTTGCTCATTTAAGGCTGAAATTTGTGTGAGGTGGATGGTCCATAAGAAGGAAACTTTCATGTCCTGACTTACTTATTGTATGTTTTTTAATGTCCATTATCAGCCATGTTTCGCTTTTTTAATATCCATTGTCAGCCATGTTTAGCTTTTCTAATAATGAGATAAGATCTTAGTGCACTTCAAGAAAGTAGGACTATCAAGGAACAAATTTAGCCAAGAGTTACCCAGATAAGTAAACCTCAGAAATCGAAGGTTGGCAAGGTTGTTCTCTTGGAGTGCTGCTGTGAATATTATTAATAGGAATACTAGATTGAAATCTGGATTGTGTTCACATCCTCACAATTTGTTTTCCATTAGCAGTCTATCCCCTTTATTTGATAAATGGTGTTGCAATAGCTAAACTAAACCTAGGTGCGAGTAAAGCTTATACCGTCAGTTGTAGTGATCTTGACATAACCAAAATAGCGGCTTTCCTTTTTGCTTCTTTCATCGGTTATCGACAACTGCAGTTGGGCTATTGGCATTAGCCTTATCTGTGACATTATGTTGGAACATTGATGTAATTCTGAGAAACTTGGGTTTTTATCCAGTGTTTAATTGAATAAAATGTATGCGCATTTAGAAGCATCTCACCATATTTGTCTCATATGGTATGACAGAATGCTGCTGAAGAGTTACCAGAGCCTGAGCGCGAGTACACACCAGCAGGGCGGGCTCTTAAAGAAAAATAGTGAGTTTCACATCATCTGAAGTATATTCCCTTATATATTAACTTTCTGCTTGAATTAGGGAGATGATATTTCTACTATTCTTAATCTATTTGACCTTTGTGAAATAGAATTTATTCCTTCATATTCTTTTTCGCTGTACTTAAATGAGAGAATCCTGACCAGATGGATTTGAAAATTAATGCACAGAATACCAATATATTTTGCTAAATTTTCGTCTCAGATTCCCAAACAAAAAGTTAGACATACAGAGCTTCAAATTGTTATAGAGTAGTAAATATGTGAATGGTGTTACTAGTGTTCTTCCTACAGACGCACATAAATTGTGCAGAAATTGCACAGGATCAGTAATAATTCCTATTATGATAGTACTACTATTTGTCAACAGAAAAATTCGACTATATTACCTTGATCAACTCTGGTACTCCTACTTTTCTGAAGGTAATTGATATCTAATATATGTCTAACATGTTTCTTCATTCGACAGTGGCAAGCTTCGTGCCAGGCAAAAAGAAAGACTGGCAAAAAGAAATGAAACTGAACCAACTGCTCCACTTCAGGGAATAGAGTCGATTTCCCAGCTCCCTCCTCCCCATGTTCGGAAAGACGACCAAATGGCTGTATCAACTCGTCGTTTTGGAGAAAAATCTTCAGCTACTGATTTGGAAGATAATAGTCATGCTCAAACAGCAGGACCATATAGCATGGCGGATTCCACCTTGAAGCTGGGAAGGATGTCGAAGCAGAAATCTGGATTTCATTTGGATCTTCCTGCTGTATGTAGCGGGCAAGAGATTCCTGAAGCTCCCTTGGCCATTGACCAGTTGCAAGATATCAGCTCTTTTGATATTATGAACAACAACCTGCTGCCAGTTCTAGGCCTCCGTGCGCCCAATGCTCCTAACAAAATGGAAGCATTGCAGCGGAAATTCTCCAGACCATATCAAAGACAATCCAAGCAAGGTCTTCGGCAGGAGTTCCCGTTACCTACTACTCATTCCGCCTCTGGCTTGTCAAGTGAGACGACTGTTAAAGGCCATGACGCAATTTCTGCCCGATATCATTTGCCTGATCTTTTCCCTGGGACTTCTCATTTGCAAGCAAGGAGGGATGTCCCTGATAAATTCCTGCCTTTTACTCCAGTAAGTTCGTTCTATCTCATAGATTTTTTATTTTTATTTTTATTTTTTTTAATGAAAATTACAGATTGGATTAACTCTATGTTGTATTTGCAGCAATCTTTGAATATCTCGAAAGGTAAAGGACCTGCAGAGGTGTTGGGGAACTCTGGTGCTTCTTTTTCTGATTTTCAGGAAAAGATGTTATTACCCAGACTACCATTTGATGAGAAGCTGCTGCCTAGATATTCATTTTCTAGTGAGAACTTGCCAGGTAAGACTCCTGATTCGTTCCCAAGCCTATCACTGGGATCCAGAGTTGCAGAAACCAGCGGCACTGGCCACGATTTTCCTATGCTGCCATTGTTGCCTAATCTCAAATTTCCACCTGATCCTCCCAAGTATAATCTAGCAGGACAGGAGATGCCTTCACCATTGGGCTCAAGTCAGATGCCATCTTCATTGTCATCATTTCCTGAAAACCATAGAAAGGTTCTTGAGAATATCATTATGAGAACTGGACCTGGATCGAGCAATCTGGTTAAAAAGAAGTCAAAAATAGATATCTGGTCAGAGGATGAACTTGATTATCTCTGGGTTGGAATTCGTAGACATGGACGGGGTAATTGGGAAGCAATGCTACGAGATCCAAGGTTGAGGTTTTCAAAGTTCAAAACTGCAGAGGATCTGTCAGTGAGATGGGAGGAAGAACAACCCAAGATCCTCGATGGACCAGGACTTCCAGGTTCGAATTCTCTCAGGCCCCCAGAATCAGCAAATCCTTCTCTGCTTTCTGGAATATCTGATGGAATGATGGCACGAGCTCTGCACGGAGCTTGCTCAGACGGAATGATGACTCGGGCGTTGCACGGGACCATATATAATGGGCCTGCAAAACTACAAACACACTTGACAGACATGAGATTGGGTCTTGGTGGTCTACCATCCAGTAGACGAAATTTTGAGTCGTCGGATCCACTTCTTCCAAACTGGAGTGGAGATAAGTTCAAGGCCAGGTTTTCCAGAGACTTTTTTGCAGATAGATCAGTTGCGTCTTCAAGTACTCCTACTGAGTCACCATTTCTGCTGAATTCACTTGGAAATAGTCGCTTGGATTCTCTTGAATTACAGCAAAGGCAGACACAACAAGATGCGACTAGCTTGGGACTTTTGCCTGGGCTTAATAATTTGGGAAGGAGTGAATTCGGTGGTTCTGCTCTAGTATCTGATTCTGATGAAGTCCGAAGGATTCCTGGATCAAGAGGAAAGGAGGAGGTAGCAATACGTACATCTCCAAAAGGTAAGCTACCTCATTGGCTTCGAGAAGCAGTAAATGGTCCTGGGAAAACTGCTGAGACTGACCTCCCTCCAACTGTGTCTGCAATTGCACAATCTGTTCGAGTTTTATATGGAGAAGGGTCCTCCAAAATCCCTCCATTTATTGTCCCAGTACCACCTCCCCCGAAGCCCCAGGATCCGTTGCATGGATTAAACAAGAAGAAGAAGCAAAAGAAGAAGTTGGGTGCACCGAGTAAGTTATCTCCTGGTGTTGTCAGTAGCTTTCCCGGTATCTGTCATGGAGAAAATGTCGCTTCAACTTCTATTGCCCGAGGTCCAGCCTTTGTTCCTCATGTTCCCGTATCTTCATCTGTGATGCCATCTTCGGAGACAGTTGATGAAAGGTTGCAACACTCATCTGAAGAGCTGGAGTTGGATGATTCTTGCATGGCCCCTGTTCCAAATTCCTTTGATCACGGGGGACCAGAACCCCAAGAGTCACATGTGGAACAAAAAGCAGAGGAGGGGCCGTCTACTGCTCAAGATCAAGCCGCAAGTGCTGATTCCAGCAAAACACTTTCCAGTCCTTCTCCTTCCAGACAGCCAGATGAGGAAGCGTCTTCAGAAGGAACAATATCAGATGATTCTGCTGGCAGCCATTAAGCCTAAGTAGATGCAGGGAGTATCTTGAGACAAAGGTTCCCTTCCCAAACTACTAAAGTTCAGGCAAGTACCAATGGGCTCAGTTTTGTAGTGAAGTTCCGACTGTTGTAAGTATAGGACAATCTAGATATTATTAATTTGTAGAGTCGTGTTACATATGGTAAACTGTATATTTTTAACGTTATATGGTGATATCCGCAATTAAAATCAATAGCTTTCGGCCTGGTTCCAATTCCCCTTTCACTTCATGCATCTGATAAGAGAGATGCACAGAAATATTGAATAGTGTATCTAGTGCAGTTGTCGTGCAGTGCTTAATTAGTTCACTAAGACTAATTCTTCACAGCCGCTGCACAAACAACTGAAAGGATTATGCACGCCATTCGCACCAGACTACTAACCTGCGTGATTCTTAGTTGATCAGAAATAGCAGACGTAAACTCAGAAAATATTGTTTAAACCTACGCCAGAGGTATTTGATATGTTTATTTCTGGAAATTTTGGTTTAATTGGCACTCAATGAACTTATGGTTGTGGGACAATATACCTTCTCTCTCTATCTATTTTTTTCTCAATATGAACTTATGTGAACCTTGAGAATTAGGCGTGGCCTAAGTCACGTAATGTGGATGCATGAGCGAGTGCGTCCGTGCGTCAATATTTAAAATTTCATGAATATGAGTGCGTTTAGTGTGTTTATTAAACATAATTAAATATATATTCATATGACTATAAATGATAAAAGTAGCTAATAAATAATTATAAATGATTATATTTTAAACACATAATCAATTGATATCTACTTATCTATTCATAGGTAGAAGCAAATTTTGATTTCTAATGAGTGATAAAGTTATTTGTTTTTCTGATTTTATTTTGTCCAATTTTTACTTCAACTTAGTCAAAGGAGAACACACTATACACATTGAGTAGATAAGAGGTGTAGCAAAATATAGATTTGAATGCATGTAAATGAAGAATTTTTAATACAAGAACTAAAAATATTTAGTGCGAAAACTGAGTTTTTCTAAAGTGTCACGTGGAGAGCACAAGCACCGCAATTAGCGAGAGCGCGACAAATGCAGGCATTGGCCAACGAAGGAGTATTATGGGACTTAGGGCGTGGCTGCACTTGTTATGTTGGATTTTTTTTTGTTATTATGCAATCAACTATGCTGTGTTGATCATGAAAGATCTAGCATATGATGTCTTTTCTCTAGTAAGTATAGACGTACCATTAGTTGGATTTGCATGTAAGTTTCCGAGGATGCTTTGAGAAGTGACGAAGCTGAAAGTAAGAATTGGAAGCATAAATTAAAGTTTAGATTTTTATGTATTATTTCCACTTACAACATATAATCAATTTTTTAAATCATTCTGAATGTTTTTCAACATGTTTAAAAAAAATAAAAATTCAACATGTTAAAAAAAAAAAAAAAGACATTTTGCGGTTTTTGGAAATGTTTCAGGATCTCATGAAACTAATTGGAAGTTTAATCCATTTAACCCTTTCAGTAAATAAATATTTTCATTCATGATTGGAAGTAGACGATGGCCATCATATCAAGACTTTAGTGTGACGGACAATAGTGACAATACTCACATCCACTTCGGTCTATTAGTTTATTTCAGATTCTAAATATTCCCACAAAATCTGCAGTTGCTTACTCCCTTTGATCTGAGGAAGGGGTTCAGACTGCATGCGTTGAAATACAGTAACTATATAAAACAATTTGATCAATTTCACTTAGTCCTAATCAATACCTAAACTTTAACAACAAAAGCACAAGATTGCATGCTGAAATGCTTGGACATTTCTCTGAAAAATCATTCTCAAAGTTGCAGCACAGTGTATAAATACCAGACTACTACATTCCAGAAAATCATATTGATGGAAAACAACAGCTGAAGTGCCCCTCATGAAAATGTAGAACCAAATTTTTATGCCCAGCCACTTGCTAGATTCCGTTTGAACCAGGCACTGAAGGATTAGAGAGCAAATAATTTAGCTGAGCTACGAGTTTGCAGCAGAAACAGACTCGAGTCTACAAAGATAACAGAATGCCAGACCAGCAGCAATAATATATATTACCAGCGGAAAATTAAATATATTGCCTCATCAGACACTTTTATGCCAACAAGATGTAATTCTACCACTGAACTCATGGTTTCTGATGCGCATGTAACTTCTTCTCAATACAAGTATTCTTACAGCTCTTAAACATCACTGTCTTATCTTGAAAACCAAATGCCTGATTATTATGTTGCTTATGCTACAACAAGCTGTCTGAATCACCATCACTAGAAGAGTGCAACAAAATCACAATCAGGCTGGGAAATACAACTTGGGCTGGGTAATACAACAGGTCGTCAACAAAATCTTTGAACTTGGAACAAACAGAACCATGAACAACCTAGGTGTTGGGGAATACAAGATAAGACAGTGCTAAATAAAGCATATCACAGTATGCATATAACTTTCACAATTTAATATCAGTTGCCTATTCTCCTTCCCGCAAAACATTGCCGAAATAGTAACTCCAAACACTTGATCATGTATATAATATATGAAATCTGAATACAATTGGACCTGATATGTAATTGTCAGAGAGTGAGAGTGTGTGACTTAGCCAAGAAGCATTTCTCAATTTGCAAACAGACAGAAAACCAAGGAAAACATGCCAAGTCTTCCATAAATATTTCGTTGCCCAAATAAATCGCAAATCAATAAATTATAATGGATAAAATCCAATCTCACAAGAAAATTGATGCGTAGACAACACAAGCGTCCAAATTCAACATGAATCTAGTTCACCGGACATCGATCGTACTCAAGAATCAAGGCAGGGTATGTCTAATTATTGAACCCCATCACTTGCCTAAGAAGGATGGGCAAAGAGGTTGTGTGAAGCAACACGTGTCCTCTTACAGGCCAATTCTCAAGCGCAAAAGGAAAGAAAAGAAAGAAGAGAGTACAAAAGCCAGAAGCAAGTTCCTCTACTTTAACAACATTTAGCAGAACCTTAGAGCATATCAAATCACTATTTCTATATCTAAGATTGCAGGTAAAGACAATGTAATGGAATTGCTCTTCCGGGTGACCGTAAACAAGATCAAGCATGTACCGTACGATATCATTCCATTATGACAATTGCCCCAACTGCTTTCATCTTCTCAATAATTTTTTCTGCTTCCTCCTTGGACACTCCCTTCTTAATAACCGCAGGCACCTTCTCCACCAAATCCTTTGCTTCCTTCAAACCCAACTCCGTAAAACTCCGAATCTCTTTGATAACCTTGAGCTTTGAGGCTGCATCAAAAGATTCAATCTTCAGCTCAAAAGCTGTTTTTTCCGGCTTCTTCTCTTCCTTTGCAGTGGATGCTGCCGCATTCACCGCCACTCCAGCAGCACCTGGTTTCATGACACCAACAACTGGTGCCTCCTTCATACCCAACTTCTTCATCATGATAGAAGAAAGCTCTGCAGTTTCAACAAGAGTGAGGCCAGAGATCTCATCAACAAGCCTCCACACTCTCTCGGTTGGGGGACTACGATGCTCCGTGGGATCAAAAGTAGCGGGATCATAATCGGTTGGGAGCCGTCTCTGGTCTATCTCTACTTCCTCATCTTCGTCCTCCACTCTAGCAGGTTGAGCAAAGTGTCTAGTCAACCCAGTTCGTTTAACCAAACAAGGTCCTATCGCTGTAGCATACGCATATTTACTCAAGGACCCATACGAGAAACGATGTCTCACTCTCGCAATCAAACTCATTGCCAGATTTCAACAACTTTGCATCTAAATAGAAACGATTATTTATACCATCTAGAGCCTAGCCAATAACCCAATAAAACCCTGCAAAAAAAATCACAACGAACACGAATCATTAGTAACACGAGACATACTAATTCTGATTCAAATAAAACAGAAAAAAGATCCACTTTAAAACTCTATAAATAAAAATAATAAAAACTACAACTTGGCATTGGCTAAAATCTACTTGATTGCTACATTAATCGTCTAATTAGCAACTGTAACAGCCCCAAAATTCGATCCTAAGACAGAACAACACATGAACGAGTAATCTATTAAAACAATCAACAAAAATATCTTATTACTAAAAAAATGACGTAATCACTGAAAGAGAAATTGACAAATACAAGAAGAAATCTTAATTACATTACTCTAATCTATGACCCGAACTGGTTAACTCAAAACACCTAAGTCTTTAAGGTCATTCCCTGAAGGTTTCCCGAGTCTGAAAGGAAGGGAAAAAAAACACAAAACTAATGAGATAAAAATCTCAATGAGTGTTCGATGTGTGTGAAAGTGCACTACCATTTCTTTCAAAAAACATACTAAACTATACATGCAAATTATGCTTTATGTGACTTAAGAATATTATTATTAGGTACCAATAATTTACTTTAAATTCAGAATTTCGAAACAAAACAGATTATTTTACAAAACAAAGAAATGAATGTTGGTACTAAATAATAATAACTTAAGACAAGCACATCGATTATTTTTATTAATTATGATGATCAAAGCTGATGCCGTCAACCTTAACGCCCCACACGAACACTCCTTATCGCCCCGTCCAAGGAGCTACCCTGGAAACTAATCACATGCCATGGTACATGCGTAACGAATGATCTCCAGAGACACAACGAACCTCCCGCGGTGTCTAAGGAGAAGGGGCAAGGGGACATGAAGCACCACCGACCGCCCTCTGCTGCCCAGCAATACTCCATGCCTAACCAAGCCAAGTTGGATCCAACTAACTAATAATTGAACTGAACATAACCGAAAATGTGATCATCATAACCAACTTAACTTCTTTTACAATTCAAAATAAACATTTTTGCTTATTTTACAAAAGTAGTGTAAGGGTACTCTTATAAGTGACATATATACATATACAAGCATTCCTTCCAATTTTGCGAAATAAATAGAATTTTGGGAACACTCACCTGAACCGCGACAGTAAATTAGAGTGCAACGTAAAAGCTAATTCGAACCACCTATTAACCAAGCAAAACATTAATATTAATGCTATGAAAACTCAATTCTTAGTCTAGACACGCAATTATCTTTCAACAATAACTACTAAATAGAACCTAAGCTACATATGGTTCTGCTTATATATTAATCCTAGCTAGCCCTCCATATATCCACTTCTGTATCCACCCACATAAATAAATATACGCATATAAATGTTCCTGCTGTTCATAGTTTATACACATAATCACGCACATACTAAATACATGAAAAAGGACAAACAGATCAAGAATCCCCCTCAACATAGTGCACTAAAAAGCATTCAATTAGCTACAGACAAATAACCATATCAAATATAACTTCAAACATGCTTGACTAATTTAACAACTCATAACTCGACGCATAAGCAACAAGTGGGATTTTAGACATATTGTTCTGTTTTTGTCAATAACATGCATACATGATTCCTAATTTAATATAATTAATTATAATAGCATGATTAACCACAAAATAATCGCAGAGATTGAACATAACTTTCACTATCGATGCGGTCTTGGTAAAATTCACATGCCATTGCTTAACTCTACACGCCACAATTCTTGAATCAAATTTACAGACATACAAATTAATGAACATATATAATTCACAGCTAAATTATTCAAAGGTATGTAATTATATGGAGTTTCTTTCAATCTGGAATTCTTTGACATCAAATACTATTATTAGAAAAATCATAAGAAAATAAACCCTAATCTGAAAACTGAATTCAGCAAACTTACATAATATATATCATAAAATCTTTGGCTCCAACTTTAGCTTAATTACTATTCACATGAAGATTCAGCAAAGCAAAGGAATAATATACCCTGTTCCCAACTTCCTTTCAAACCACAAAGAATTACAAGTACTGCAATTGTATATAACATGTAAAATTAAACCTTAGACTTAACACTGAACCAATTAATAAGAATAATTTACCTGTGAGATAGAAAGGGGCATGAGACGGCTGCGAAGAGGTTGAGGAAATGAGACAGGTTTAATCTTGTTCCTAATTAATATATTACTTTATAAATTATTGGGCTTGGGCTTTTACAATTCATGTTAATACGGGGCGGGGCCTAAATTAAATTATAAGGTGATCTGGAATTTTTATACAATTTTAGCCCATTCCTTCCTTATAAATATGACCCAAGTTTATAACATCTCACTAACATTAATTAAGATAATTTACTAAATAACTAGGCATAAAAAAAAAAATTAAATCAGGATATTATAGCAACAGTTTTCAAATTTGAATAAGCACTCAAATCACCTAAACTAAGCTGGAATAGGTGAGATTTCACCAAAATCCCTAAATTAACATCACTTAATTGTGTACTAACCTAAGATTACTAGCTTCTGCAAGCATAATCATGGAGAAGAAAATATATATTTTAGAACCCTAAACCCTAATTCGAAAATCCTAGAACCCTAGTTCGAATCTCTTACCTGGGTGGTAGGCCGGTAGTGTAGGGCCGAAGAGTGGCGGCGGCTGATTTGAGGCACGGCGGCGGATTTCTCTGTCGCAGATTTGAGGCAGCGCGCAGCGGTAGTGTTCTGTTCTCTCTTTGTTTTTTTTTTCTTAGGACGCGATTGGTTTAGGACCCGTTTGGATGGGTTCACTAACCAGGCCCACCATAACATTGAAATTATTATTTTGTGAGGGCCACAAATATAATGGCGTTTGGATTGTGTTTTTGGGCCTTCATTACACAAAATTGTGAGCCCAATCCGGCGTTTGCTAACCCGAAAAAATCAGCCCGATAACGCGTAAAATTCCGAAAATGCCCTCATGGATTATGCTTTATGCAGGTGTCCTACAAGAGAATTAACCGTGTATTTTTCATTGTTCTGCTGCTATATTCATTAAGGATTATTCCACTGCACATATTTCTATAAAATCACAATTTCAAGTCATTTTGAAAAAATGAATATATATTATTATTTATCAAATTCACAAACTCTATTATCAAAGTCTAACTATTAGAGGATCACATTATAATGAATAAATCTGTAGCGTGTAGATAAAGTATTCGGCATTATTTTGATGTCAATTTGGCTAAAATTTCTTAGAAAACTATGAGACCACACTAAAAGAATTGCATATGCACAACCTTAAATAACCATAATAGAAGCCGAATATTCTGGAAAACAAAATTAGACTCAGAATATAATATGTTGTATACACTAATACAAGCAATGGCTATGAACATAAACAAAGAAGTGTATCCATGGGGACAAAAAATGAGGAGGGAGAACATCATATCAGAAACCCAACACCATATCCCACAAAGCCATGCACATTGCAACGAAAAACATATATCCAAAAACAGAGCAATATCTAAGAAAAAAAAAATCACACGTTTATATCTGAACGCTGTGATCTTGCACTGGCATTTTCCTGGTTGGAGGCCAGAGCAAACCTTGGGATATTGTAATAGTCCGGTGTCGACATGGGCTGCTGAGGTAAAGCGTAGGAGGTAGTGTCAAGTTGCGTTGAGCAGGAAGAGGCGGAAGTATGTTGTACTTGTACGAATCACCAGTCAAACTGAGAGTATAAGTTCAAAATCAGGCGGAGTAATTTTTAAGAAATGTCAACGTGAATCCAAGAGTAATAAACTGAACAAGGACTTATATATAATCCAAGAGTAATAAATTGTACCCTCAGGTTTGGTCTAATGAAACCTCTAGTGTCATTTGGATCAGTACCGAGGCCCCTGAAGCTTCAAATACGTATAAAATAAAAGGTCTATCTGTAAAATTCTAAACCTTCAGGGTGTCTCCATCTTAACCTTCAAGGATCTATCTATGATGTGTTTAAAATTTCAAGGAGTTTTCATGTAAATTATTCATACTGTATGTAGGAGACATTTTTGTATATACCAGATTACAAGGAGTGTTGTTGTAAGCACCCCCCCCCCCCCCCAACCCCCTTTTTCCCCTCAAAATTTTATAGATCATTGATGAACAAATCATTAGTTTAATCCATATCTTCCAATGAGAGTCTTATCTTCCTTTCGAAGATCGATTCACGATGAAAATAGTTCATACCAATAAGCTCAAAGAGGAATTCATGTAGATTCTACTGATCGGAGAAAGCATGCAATGGTTGGTAATCACATTCCACCATAACCTGATGTACGAATAATCAATATATTTCTTACGACATAGAATACTTCAGGTCTTAGGAAACAGAAAAAAGATTATAACATGAGATTTTCCCAGTAGTGTTCAGCATGTCGTACCTCGAACTTTTATACACTTGATCCTCCTCGCTCACAATCTCACCAGATTGTGTCATTGGCCTGTTAACTACGGTAGACCACGGGGTTGCACCGGGCAATTCATCTGAGAAGTATCTCCTCCTGATCAACTACATCCAATGCACAACTATTTAGATGATAGAACCAGAAGATTGTACTAAAAATTCATGAGGACAAATTTACAGACCATTTTGAAAAATTTCATCACTGCTTCCTTATCATATCTTGCTTCCTTGGCAGCCTGTACCAAGAAACTGATTTCTGTTACAAGTCGATGGATTAAATAAGCGTTTCCTAAGTCAAAATTTGTACAGTGATTTTACCCAAGTGAAAAAAGCAACAAACTAGTGATATCACATCCATTCCATTTTTAAGTTTCATGAAGCAACAGACTTTCACACAACTGTATATCGAAGTTAAAGTTATTACTTTATACAACTTTACCCACTATTCTCGAAATAAGATTCACATTTTTCATTTACACACGAAATAATCCAATACCATTTCCTGCTGACAATGATCTTTTGACGACCAGGGAACTTGAACTTAGCACGACGCAAGGCCTCCTAAGCATGGGTGCTGTTTCCATCCTTGCAGCGGACGGACAAGAGAACCTGACCAATGGCAACACGAGCACACACACCTTGTGGCTTGCCTCATACCAGTTTGGAGCCTATCAGCCCCAGCACACGACAACATCTTGTTAATACGCAAGACATGGAAAGGGTGCACCCTCACCCTCAAATGGAACGCATCCTTCCCAGCAAACTTGGTCATGTACTTGTTGCACGCAATACAACCTGAGCATCATGAGAGGAAAAGGTGAATTATAACGAGCAGAGAGCCAAAAACAATTCAACAATCACCAGGTGCTCTTCAACATCGCAAATATTTTATCAAGAGCTTTTCAAAGTTTACGACATGTATGACATACTTTCCCGTGGTAAATAAGGAATAAATCATATTAATAAGTATCATTTACAACAACACTACACATGATTATTGAAGCTAATATGGGCCAAATTACAATTTTTTTAGTCCAGTGACTTTATTCCTTATCACAATTAGTACTGTATCTTTACACTCAAGAAAATACATATTATATCTTAATTAATTCAACCAAATACATCCTTCAAGTTTGAGCTCAACACATTGAGTCATTATTCACCAAAACAGATAGTATCTTACTTACAACTGAATCCTCTCATTTAAAAAAGTGAAATTGCTTAAGAACTCAGATTCCTAGAAACCCCAAAGACTCCAACAAACTCATCAAAAACCGAAAACGTAATTCTATTATTACTCTGTCTTCTCCACTTTTAATCATTTAATTGTTCTTTAATAATATATACACATTATTTTATATTATTTGTCTAGTAGTAAATGCAAAAAGCTTATTTAACAGTACAATTTAATAGAAATGCTCAATGTACAACGTGGCTGGAAATAAAGAAATGAAATAAAATTATTTTCATATTATAACTAGCTTAAGTATTGGTCTACAATGTATACAATCTGAATCCATCATTTATAGTATACATATGCATCAGAGATTGAGACACAGATAATAAACACTTTTCCAAAAGTATATTTACATTGTAATTTACCCAATATTCAGTCCTGTTCCTTAATTTTACTTGTCTAGCAGCCAGTCCCAGCTCAGAAAGTGTACAAAGTTTCATCTAGCAGTTTGAAATCATGCATACAGAAAGACTATTTAACCATACACTTAACACATTTGAATTCAATTGAACATCTACTAAAATTTAAATACGCTAACAAAAACGTGTAAGCGAAGGGTGGTATGCAACAAAGTTTTTGATTCTTCACAAGTTCTCTAATCCAGCATATACTAAAAGATAACTCAACTATAAGATGCTATGTGTCACTGTGCACAAGAAAAAACCCACTAACCCTGGATTATATAGAATTTATTCCAAAGAAAAGTTGTATGAAAGGGACATATTAGAAGAACGGGAAACACAAATTCAAATAAGAATAAGGAAGAGAAGAAAATTCTTACCAAAGCCAAAGTCTTAGTAGGAGGTATGATGACTTTGTCTAAACTTCCAAATTTTCCAAACATATCAGCTAGTTCACTCTTAGATGAACCATAAGGAAAATTCTTCACTAGTATAACGTGATCGCTTCTTTTCACACTGTCGCTCCTTTCCACATTACCGGTTTTGCTAGCAGCAAGTTCCTCTAATGAGGCGATATTAACTCCAGAACTTGCAAGATTTGTTAATACGCAAGACATGGAAAGGGTGCACCCTCACCCTCAAATGGAACGCATCCTTTCCAGCAAACTTGGTCATGTACTTGTTGCACGCAATACGGGCAGCCTCAAGAGCCTCACTCGAGACATTCTCCTTCTCCCAACTGACCAAGTGCACGCAGAAGGGGAACTCATCAACACCCTTCTTCTTCATTCCGACATCGTAGATCAGATCTTGGGATCAGGCACACCACGACATTACCTCGACTTTGGGTACGGCTTGTTCTTGATCTGACGGTAACACCTTGCAGGTCCAGAAAATAAGAAAATTAGTAAAACCAAACATGTCAAGGAGCTTGTTATACATCAACAGACACTTGTGTACAGATCCCAACAACAGCTAATGGCAATTTTAAAAAAAAATAAAAAATTGCTTCTTCCATTTCATTTTAAAAATTGAATTGTGCAAAATCAGCAAGTATAAAGCAATTAAAGTTTTGCCTTCTCCAATTCATTTCTACGCAGATCAGAATATATATATATATATATATATATATATATATATATATATATATATAGCAGCACAGCCATATAAACACAAGATGAATAATCTCAAACCCTAATCAGCTATATCAGATGAATACGAAAAATCAAACCAAATAAAATCAGAATTAACACTGCATATCTATCTACATACGTATATTTGTAGCAAAATAGACATAAAAGCGAAGAACGATAAATTTACAGAAGAGAGAAGCTTACTTCTCCCCATGGCGAGCTTGCGGAAGTTTTTTTCGGCTTCGAGATGAATGTGTTACGAGAACCTCAAACCCTAATTGAGAACCAGGCGCAAGAACCCTAGAATTTGGGGATTTTTTCTTGCGCGATTTTAGTTTTGTTAACAGGAAAAAAAATTCGCCGATTTTTTCTTGCGCGATTTTTGTTTTGTTAACGGGAAAAAATTTTAGCAACAGTGAAAATAAGGGCGATTTCGACATTTCAAGTGGCTAATGGAGGCCCAAAACTTTTTTGGGGGGTCCAAAACCCCACTAACAATGGGGAGTTTTATGGTGGGTGGCCCACAAAACACGGGCCGACGGATTGTTTTATTAATAGATCCAAACCCAAAATAAACACTACTAAATTATTTGTGAGGCCTAATGGACCCATCCAAACGGGTCCTTATAAAATTACCAATTGGGTGATTAACTAGTCCTGATTACACGTGTACACAATTTCATATTTTAGAATTGGTATGAGAAGTTCATTATGTGTTGACTACGGCCACGTTTGGATCCCATTACAACCCCATGATTCAGTTATTAATCTGTCAAATTTTCACGTTTGGACCGTCATTTTTGTAAACCCAAGAGCCCGTGAATTGTGGGGCCACACCCTGATTGTACAGGTTTCACAATTCCCCCTCCCCCCCTCTGATTATTCATCGCAGTCCCAATTGCCCAATTTTCGGACGAAATTGTCCTCGTCAAAAACAAATCTGGACCGCGTTATATCCCTTTGACAAAAACGTTATAACACTTTCAAAAGAACAACATCGTATCTTCTTTCAGCCTAGGGTTTTTTCTCATTACATCTCTTTCACCTGCGCCCGACATTTTTTAGCGATTAACGTTCACAGTTTGCGACAAATCCTTGTAATCGATGAATTTTGAGTCAATAAGCCTATTTTTGGTGTGGTTCTTACTCGTAGTTTTGATTTCGCAGGTTGTTTGACGATTACGGGGGAGCTCTCGCCACACTTGGTCGTGTACTGCAAAATCTGGTAAAATCCCCTTTCAGTAATTTTCGTGTTGATTCTCGGCGTTTCGAAACTAAATCATTCGGCGCCTCCCTATATGCTGTTGTCTTCTGCCGTCACTGAATCTTTAAAATATTAGGCTGTTAATATGTCGTTTATTTTCTGTTTGTGGTGTGTGAAGAATATGCCATTATAGGTTACTAGTTTGTTTCATTGCAATCTGTATAGTACCAACCACACAGTAATAACATTAACTTGATATGATTTCTTAATAGTTTCTGCGTGTTTGTTTTGACAGAATTTGGTGATGGATAGTCATGAGGAATTTTTCAATCTAATTTTCCTTCATCAATTGATATTTCGTGCCATTGTATTTGGGATGCTTGTTACGTTGATACACCGCCGACGAGTCAATAGTGGTCGTAAACCACGTAGATTAGGGATAACGTATAGCATCGTTAGGCGTATCCCGAAGCGTGTTCAGTTTCTAGATAGTCTTTTGAACACTGGAGACGTGACCTGTAAGGACAGCCTTCGAATGAATAGGCCTAGTTTCAATCGTCTATGCTACATGTTATACGAGTCTGGTGGGTTACAACCTACAAAAAACGTAGGTATATCTGAACAAGTTGCGATGTTTCTTGGTGTATTGTCGCACCATACAAAATACCGCATTCTTCGACGTGATTTTCGTCGATCTGGAGAAACAATTAGCAAATGTTTCAACAAAGTGTTGTTGGCCGTAGTGAGACTCCACCCTTTACTTCTATCAACTCCCGAAGCAATTGAAGTTGGCGAATCGAATTACAATTGGAAAAGCTTTAGGGTAAGATTTGAGTTGACACTTTTTAAATTGCCCACCTTATACTCTGTTGCGTATGCAATGTTTTTTAACTAATAAGAACATTAAACAACCTTTCTCTTCTTCTTCAAGGGGTGTCTAGGGGCCTTAGATGGAACTTTCGTGAATGTTCGTGTCCCTTTAGTTGACAAACCACGGTATTGATCAAGGAAAGGGGTAATCGCCACAAACGTCTTAGGAGTGTGTGATCGTTATGGCAAATTTGTATTCGTGTTGGCGGGTTGGGAAGGTTCGGCTGCGGATAGTCGTGTGTTGAAAGATGCAATCTATCGAAACAATGGTCTAAAGGTTCCAGCGGGTAACTATTTGATACATTTTCCTTAGATCACATAGATTTTTTGATACAATGTCAACATAATAGTAAAGCTAAATCATGCAAATATTTGACAGGATCCTATTACTTGTGTGATAATGGATATACCAACGGTGACGGTTTCCTTACACCTTATCGGGGGGTTAGATACCATTTACAAGAGTGGGGTGAGGGTCGTCGAGCGCCACAAAATTATCAAGAATACTTCAATATGAAGCATTGTAAAGCGAGAAATATCATTGAGCGCACATTCGGGATTTTGAAGGTTAGATGGGCAGTGCTCCGAAGCAATTCTTTCTTCCCGGTGAAGACGCAAAACTACATAATATTATCTTGTGCATTGCTCCATAATTTCATCCGACGGGAGATGAGAAACAATTGTGACGATGATATAGTATTGCCTCCTCCAGAGATTGACAATTACGTTAGGGAGCGTGACGCCGATTATGTCGAAGTGGTCCAAACATCCACAGCTTGGACGGCATTTAGAGACAACCTAGCCCAAAGCATGTACAACGATTGGCGCTCTAGGAGATAAAGTTATGTGAATCACGAGATGTTGTTGCCTTAGCTTTATCAATTGTGATCTAGGTCGAATTCACTAGTTATGTTTGTTATAGACAACTTTATGCTTATGCTGTTATTGTAACTTTGATGAATTAAATGTGTGATTATTTTCTATTATCCAGTGTATTGCTCCTTTTATGTTAGTTGGAACCGCGTTGTTTTACGTTGTCAACTTTTCATGGTTTGGTACTCTTAATCAATGGGTTTTTTATTGTTCTTGCTGTCGTATCCGTTTTACATTCAGTTGAACAGATTGTTTAGCATCATGCTATTCTTCATCATTTATTTCATCATTACTGGAATGCAGCCTCACTTGTTTATAACAGATGGAGCGCACACAACTTGTCGCTGTTCCAAAGCCAGCACCCAAGAAAGCAATTGTTTCGCGCAAGATTTGGTCAAGACCCGAAGAGGAAGCTTTAATCGATGCATTGAAAGATCTTGTGACTAACGGGTGGCGGTGTGACAATGCGTTTAGGTCCGGGTATCTAATTCAACTGGAGGCGGCATTGGCAAAGAAGTTCCCACGTGCAAACATTAATGGACACAAACACATAAACTCAAAGCTTACCGTTTGGAAAAAGACATACAACCAGCTTAGTGCCATTATAGATACGAGTGGATTCGCGTTGGAGCCGGAGACACATATGATAGGGATAGAGGACGATGTCTGGGAAGAATACGTGAAGGTAATCATCAAAACTATGCTCCAATTTCTACTAAATACATTCTTGTAGTTGGTTGTTTTTTCATTTATTGTTTTTTGTTTCAGTTGGAAAACCACTTTATTCTAACATTGCCTTTAAATGCATGATCAGTCGCTATTTAACACCACTTGTACCTTGGATGACAGATGATGTGTTAGCTTTTTTTTTTTCACATGTATTGTTGTTTTTCACTGACTAACACTGCCTCCCCTTTGGTATTTGAAACCATACATAACATTACTAGTTATTTTCAAATGCAGGCACATCCAGAAGTTGAAGGTTTGAAGAACAAAAACTTCCCATACTATGACGACTGGAGCATTATATTTGGAAAGGACAGGGCTAATGGAAATGGGGCTTGTGAGTTCAACGATGCCATTCTCGACCTCCAGCACCCTCATCACGAGGACGACGTTGTCTATTCTAATCATGTGCTGCACGGGGCTAAGGGAAAGAAACCGGTGGATGGACTTGGTGGCAAGGATGATGTGAACCTGGATTCCGATGAGTCGGATGCTGGTGACTGTGGATCAAAGTCAGGTACCTCGTTGAAGGGGAAATCTGTCAACTCGGAGAGTGTTAAGAACGGCAAGAAAAGGAAAGCACTATCTACACAAGCTGCCGATCCATTAGTTGGTGCATTTGGTGAATTCTTCCGAAAGAATAATGCAATGCTAGAGAGTCTAGTGTCAAAGTACACTTCCGAAAGACAAGTGATGGCTGACAAGATTAAGCAAGTGCAAGAGATCGTTGGTAGGATGCTATGCCTCTCTATGATGGATCGAATTCTCGCAACTCACAAGATTGTTAGTGTGCCTTACAACACAGAAATATTTATAAACATGAATGACGATTCTCGGGCGACCTTCGTGCAGATGCTCTTACAGAACCTGATGGGATAAGGGGTATTGAAAAGCTAGCATGACATTGTGGATTGAACATAAAGACTCACATTTTGTAAATGCTTTACCAGCATTTGTTGCTTAACATTAAATGACTCAAACTATTTTGGTGCCTCTGTATGGCTCATATGTTCTGTGGTAATTTCATGTGTGAGCAGCGATCAGGTTTTTTTGTAATCCAACAATGTTAGCTGATAGTTGTTTTGTGCACTCTCTCGATTATTAACGTGTATTGTAAAACGTTTGCATGGTGATGATGAAATTAAGTTTCTTTTTTATGATTTGTTCCATTAAATCCCCTCGTATTATTACTGCACAACAATATGAATTAGTTAATTATTCCTTTTCATTCCTGTATCAATGTTGGTTTAAGGCTAAAAATATTTGTTAAATTTTAGCTGTGGGTGTCGATATCGTTAGTATTTTTTATGCTGATAAATATTATTTATGTTAGTGTATTTTGTGACTGTAATTTATTTTATGACTGTCTGTGGACGACTTTATAACATCTAAACGAACTTTTGTAAGTGTCATGGTTAATAAATGAAATTACTTAATAGACATCTTGGTAGAAACTCTCTGTTCTTCGTCTTAAGCATATTCTATCTACTTGTCCTTCATTGTTCTTAACTAGCAGAATATTATTTAGAGCAATATTAATCATCATGGTTAATAAATGAAATTACTTAATAGACATCTTGGTAGAAACTCTCTGTTCTTCGTCTTAAGCATATTCTATCTACTTGTCCTTCATTGTTCTTAACTAGCAGAATATTATTTAGAGCAATATTAATCATCTCCCTTTTAGAGTTTTGCTTACAGTTTTATGTATTATGTTTGATTGTCCCTTTGTATTTTTGTAATGGAGAAAAATTTCAGACAAACAATGTAAATGATATTGTTATTCTACAATAGGTAGGCCTATAGTCTGGATATGTATTCCTTCAACCCATCAGCTTTGATTATAGTAGTTTTTTCCCCCCCTTGTTAAAAAGCTTAGAAAACAAAGTAAGTCCCATGAGTTTGTATGATGGAGCGTGTTTAGGAGCTGAGGAACTTAGCCTCCGAACTCTTTCATTACGATACGTTCTCGTTTGCCTTGACAAATTGGAGGATCAACACTCCGGCAATACGAGACACACACATACTTAAAATATAAAGACAGAATACAAAACAACCGAAACTTGTCTGTGTCAAGGATGAACAACTATCCCAATAACAGAACAAGCTACTAACCACGAAATAGCAAAATACAGAGAACAAATAAACCCAACACTAGTCCCAAACACAATTATCCAGAATATAAACTTGAGCAGAATGTTCATTGCTCATCACCACCATTACGAAACAAAGATCGGTACTTCGAAACATGCGGTGAAGACGCTTCAGAACTTGCACGATCATCGTTTGGCTCCTCAATAACCTGAAAATCCTCGCTGGTCTCGATGTATAGCGCACCTCTTCGTGTTTGCCCTCTGATTCGACGCGAACTAGAGCCACCTGGTGTGTTCCTCCCTACAGTAGGAACCCGAGCTCTCCCCTGCGCAACGGACTCTTGGCTGCTCACAATGTAGCTATCTTCTGCAATGTCATTCCAGAAACGATTGTCAACGACGTTAGCACGTCGCTGAATGTGCGCGACTGGAGCCCTTACGATATTGGCCGGAACTTCAACTACATCCGAAGACACTTGTATGACTTCAGCTGGATTTGGTGCAGGTTCTTGGACAACGTTAGTTAGATCAATTACCTCCCGCCTAATAAGTGGTGGTCGACGATGAACGACAAAACCAAAGATGACCTTCAGCTCGTCCCATAGTGGATCGGTGCCCGACATATACGCCTCCGCCATTGCATAAAACTGCAATGTAAGATATATATTCTGTTAAATATATAAAATTTTAAGAGTACGGTTATCAATTTAATTTGCAAAACTAACCTCCAGAATTTCATCCCATACTCCATCGTTATCAACAATAATTTGTTGAGCAGCATCGTCCACGGTCACTCCGCTCATTTCTATCAAATGGCTATAAGCGCTATGCCTCAATTTGAGTTTCCGAAACATGTCGATACATTTCTTCTCGTCAAAGTTGGTGTTGAATTGCTCGTTCGTTTTATCAATAGCAGTCTTTAGATTGACGGAGTCGTTTCGTCGAAGGGTGCGGCCTAATGCAAGTGCCTCTACGGCTAACATTGAGCCAAAGTATTGATCAGCATCTTTACTCCATTCTGCATTGTAAAAGAAACGAGATTGAGGTCTGGGGTTAAGTGGTGCCATTGAGTTGGTGATAAAACTATATAACAAAAAACTTTGCTGGAGAGTAATGGCTTAGTATGAATTTTTTTTTTTAATTCACTAGCTCCCCTACTTATACTAAAAACCAATTGCAAAGTTCACCTTTAATTTACCTTATGGAGTTTGTACAGGTGATGTAATGATATTCTCATTGAAGAGAATCAAATCTTGAACGGCAGGGAAATCATCTATGCTTGTGGTGCTGACTGCATTTTCTTACAAGTTTTTTGTATGTGAGATGTGTGGCATGTGAATACATTAACATTAATTTGGTAGATTTCAAAGTGCATGGCAGTTAAAGCAACTGTAGTCCTGTTTATATTGGTTCTCTTGCTTGTGAAGAGGAATAAGAATCTTGAAGTAAATGACGAATTTTTTTTAGTTCACTTTTAAATTGAAAAACCATAATAGGATAGTACAACAGAATACAACAAAAAATAAAAATTACAACAGCAGGTTATTGTTGGAATAATGGACATATTAATATTTCGGATTGATCGGAGTTCTAGCTGGTTCTTCTATCTTGATGGTCTCTTCCGATGTGATTTTCGCTTCTGCCTCTCCCAAATCAATGCAGTCACAAATCGAAAAAAAGAAATGTAGACCATCGTAGTCGTCTACGCCAAAGTTTCTGAAATAGCTGTACAAAGAGGGTTCGGACTGCACGAGTGTTTATAAAATTGTTACTTATAACCATTGAAGTAATTATGATTATGGTAGAGGGGAGGGAACCGAATTTACCTTATTCGCAAATTGGATCCAATAATCTTGATTTACTACAACGACATTACGAGACGACTTGTATTGAACACCTGGTAATATTATGAAATCTTCGAAAGCATTATAAACCGCCCGAAGGCTACAAACTTTGTCTAAAATTTGTTTAGGAGTGTAACAACGGCAACATTTGGATGACATCCGCTCCGCAACCTTAGATATTAGGATAAGCAAACCATCAGCATTGTTGACTGGGTATTCTAAAGCGTATTTAGCTAGAGCTTGTTTGAGCATCTTCTCACGGCAATCGTTCCATTTCTCGTCAATTGTAATAGTTGGGACTTGGCATCGTGGGGCAGCAGCCATACGAAAAAAATAATCTGATGACATAGTGCAATGAACAATAAAAAATGTTTGCAAAACACAACAAACGAAACGAACACGAAAATAGTAAGTTTGTACGTGTTACAAAAAACAACACTAAATTTTCTGGAATAATTCACGCGACGCAAATAAAGAGTGGATTAGATGGTTTAACGAGTTCAATGTCATGATTATTACAACACAAACAAGAGTCTAGAAATTATAAATAAAAACAAACAAAATCATCAGTGAGATAATTATAAACTTCTGCACACGAATTGTGTGAGCGGCTTCTTTCTCAAGCTGGTTTAACCGAATTGTGACGATGTCTAGCCTCTCATCGCATTCACAGCAGCGTATTTCGTCGTCCCACGCGAAGAATCTGCATTGTCGATCACGGTAAGCTGGACAACGCCAAAACATTCGTTCTGGATTGCTCTCGGTGTGACTGATTATTGTAGCAGCAGGGAATCCACAAAAGCAATTGATCCTCTTCAAAGACAATGGTTGGGAACGACTACGAGATGTTGCATTACTCGAGCTACGTGATTGTGTATCGTGAGTTGATTCGTTGTGTGTTTCCATTACTACAGCGAGGTAATCAACAGGTTTTGACAGTCATAGTTAAACTAAAACACCCAATAACCAATAACTTCACAAACGACAGCTTCTTTTTATCAAGCAACAACAAACATTTTATAGAGTATAGTTCAATAATAACAAAATTTTGCAAGGCTTTTACCTTATGAACTAGAGGAGCAATGGTAGAATATATAAGATAGAGCTTATTACCTACAAAGCACTGGAGAACTTAATTGGTTGCTTCCTTGCCAATGTCTGATTCGATACTGTCTTGTTCCTTAAAACATATATTCATCACCTGCTTGCATTTATATAGTGAATGAGGGTAATGAGGTTGGTGTTAGTAGTAGATAAGAGTGGTTCACGAATTTACTGCATCCTTAAATGTGAACAAACAATGGCAGGTGCTAAATTTACTACTGTGACAGAGGGGTAGATGTAAATACATGAACATGGTGGAAACACAGTTAAAAAGTAAGAACAAGCGGGGTAAATGCTTACACGAATTTCGTTTATATGTGATGCACAACAGGCCTCTGAATTCAACTAGAGCAATGAAGAGGGGGTAAAATTGTCTACAGCTTGACTAAACTTGGGAAATATTTGAAAAAAACTAGAACAGGACTTTTATCAAACATATTGTGTGCGATTTTAATGCTGAAGTTTTAATCTAAAAAAATGAAGTGTTGGTGGATGTTATTACCTTATATGAGAATTAGAGGACGTGAATCATGCGTTTACCATGTAGTTGTTAGATTGAACTATATATGTGCTGATCGAAGAATGATGTTTTGATAAAAATGGAGGTGAATTTTTGCTGTGATCGCGTAGTAAAACTGATATGGTGATGTAGGCAAATGGTATGGGCAAACTAGTAATTGGAGCAAAATTAGGAACACATGTTGCAATCCAAACGTGAGTTTGAGGGATAATTTTCAACCCAAATTGTTAGTCTGTCCATAAATCCAAACGTGTTGGATGTAGATACATAATCAAGTGGCCCGCCTAGTTTGGTAATCGGCACATAATTGAAAATGGGAACCAAACGAGGCCTACATGTATTGAAATTGGTTTGTCCAATTATAATTGAGCATAAACATCCAAATACCGAAAATACCCTTACATGTGCACGTGAAATTACATTAGCCCCACACAAAAATCCCCAAACATGCCCACCCATCCCTAAAAATCTGCCTGAGAAATTCCTCTACCGTACTCTAATGATGTTTGAAACTATATTATAACTGCGCTAGCTGCATTATTTTAAATACTTCAACTGGTTATTATCACAAGTTTAAAAGAAAAACAATTATGAACCACAAGATTTCAGTCTATAGAAAATACTTCTGTTTGAATTTGAAATATACATATCAGATCACTTAGAAAGTAGAAACAGAATACCACACACCAACGCCACAAGACTACTTGAATATATAAAGAAAAATTAATCCTAGAATAAGTTTGAGTTGCCACGTTAAGATTGAGGTAAATAATAAATACATTTTATGAAAGCAACGTACAACGAATTTGCACCTTGCATGGTGGGAACTATAAATATTTATTTTTGTGTTACGTTTGAATATTTAGCTTTAAGTGAGGAAACCTATATTCTATCTCATTTACGAAATTTTAATAAAATAGGCTCAAACCATAACCATAATTTCTTATGTAATTTAGTACTTTTAATTTGTAAATGAGTTGTTTATGACTCAATGTTATTCTCTAATTTATGTTGGCGATATGGTGTAAAAAGAAACGAGGAATGTGCTGAAAATGATATAAGATATATTTGTTTGGCAAGTCCTGAATATTTTACATTATTGCATTTAAACTTAATGATAAGCAGGCCTCATTATAGGAGAGAAAAAAAAAATACTATGAGGGTCACTGGGATTTTGCATTATCGACGATACTTTTCAAAAATTCTCCTAAACAAATAAAGAATTTGTGGCGAAATAACGGGCAACAACTTGGAAATTTTGTAGAGTGTGTTATATATATACTTTATAATTTATCAAGGATACGTAGCAGGTCGAATGGCGACTTTACTGAAAAAATATTAGTTTCAGGTAGAGTGTGGTACATATTAGTTAATGGAAAAATTATGTGTGAAAAGAGGTGTTAATCACTTAATCTTAAAAATTTACATTTTCATAAGGGGTATAAATGTAAATTGGCTTATAGCTTATTGCCCCAAGTTCTTATACCCATCTCTCAATGGCAATTTGCAACGGGGAGATTACATCGCCACATCAGCGCCACGGTGTAATCTCCCACACCAAATTGACCCAACCAAATCTGAAAACCGACCATTCCATATTTTATTTGCCGATATTTGCCCAACCAATTGTGTCCTTAGAGTTGGCTGTATGTTAGTAATTAGTAAAGGCCGGATTTAATTTTATGCTGAAAACTGAAAAGTGAAAACGCACTATTCCACTAACCTTTTTTACAATTACAAGTAAAAAAAAAAAAAGGGATAATATCAGTGACACCCCCTGAGGTTTGATGTAATATCACTCACACCCCCTGAGGTTTGAATAATATCAGTGACACCCCCTGAGGTTTGATTTCTAGGGGTGTCACTTTTAAAAGGACACTTGTACCCTTGAATTTTATATTACCAAATACTCTTCAATAATTAAAAGACACAAGTACCTTTTATTGTTCAAATAATAAAATCAAATTAAAATATAATAAATTAAAAAAATTCATATATACAAAATTATAAGAAGGAAAAAAAAGGTCCCACCCCCCCAAGGGCAAGGGCGTATGCACATTGGGGCCTGGGGGGCTTGGGGGGGGCTATAGGCCTATAGCCCTCCCAATATATTTCTGCTTATTTATTGCTATATATATATATATATATATATATATATATATATATATATATATATATATATATATCTTGTATATATATAAAGATATATGTTAAGTATGGACAGAAAGATAGAAATGATTCTAACTAAACTTTTGAGGCTTGTGAACTAAGATTTTAAATAAAATCCAGCAATAAATCTCAACTGATGAAAAATCATATTCTCTTCAAAATTCAATACAAAATCCTTTCTCTTAGATAAAAGGTTAAAAAAACGCAGTAAGTATTTCACTCTCTTTAGAAAAGAAAAAAGGCAAGTGATCAAAAGTTTTCATGTAGTTTATAGTCCAAAAAATATCTACAATCAAGAGGTATTTAAATAGTATAGCGTACAAAAACAATTATTTGTATAAATCCATATAAATCGTTTTAATTTATGCAAGATGACCAACTATGTTCTTATTTGATTTTATCATTTGAACAACCAAGGGTACTTGTGTCTTTTATTTTTGAGGAAATTTAGGTAATATTAAACTAAAGGGTACAAGTGTCATTTTTAAAAGTGACACCCCCGAAAAGCAAACCTCAGGGGGTGTGAGTGATATTACGCCAAACCTCAGGGAGTGTTACTGATATTATCCCAAAAAAAAATTATAACGGTTAACGGTTTGGGTTTTTAAAACCCAGTTTACCCGTTAGGCACTTTTTTGAGAACCGTTAACCGGACCATTTGGAAACGGTCCGGTTTGGGCAAACCGTTAAGAACGGTCCGGTTTGGGCAAACCGTTAAGAACGGTCCGATCCGGTTACCCGTTTCGGACCGGACCATGAACACCCCTACACGAGACATACTAAAAGCTGATATATATACACATAAAAGAAAAAAAAAACCCATAAAAATTTAATGTTGATCCAGCTGAAAAGAAACTCTGAGCTTTTAAATGATGCAATTTCAGATTAAAAATTGATTCTTTTTTTTTTTTTTCAAGACACCCAATAAACAAAGAAACAAATGCTGCATCAAATTCTCATCAGTACATTCAGCCTTATACATACACCCAAGATGAACACTTTTTCCACAGAGAGAAAAAGAAAAAAGCAAAACACTATTTGCTGAATTCAAATCGAGATATAAATGATTGATGTTGAAGCATCGGTGAAAGAGAGATGAGTTTAATACGCAAGCATTATCAGTAATTGATTTGAGATCGAAGAGAGTAACATACATACCTTCAGTGGAACCAGAAGCTGATGAACCCTAATTTGAGGTTTTGTAAGCAGAATAAGGAACTTAGTTTTGTTATTATTTAATTCATTATTAATAATGAAAAAAAGAAATGGGAATGCGGCTTCAAAAACTTTAGGGTGCGTTTGTTTCCGATGTGTTTATTTTTATATTGTATATATTCGTTAAAAATGGTAAAAGAACGTTGTTAGAGATAATTCTATATTTTTATTAGAGTTATATTCACTAAATTGAGCTTCGCACAACCGAAGAGGTTAATATTCACCAATTGATCACATTAAATCGTTTATTGAAAGTAATAACGAATTTGTAATCTATAATATGTTAATGTTAATGTTAATGAGTTTATACAAATTTGGTTATATCCATAATTATTTGTACAGGCACAAGTTATTTCATTTACTACACTTTCTTTTGTATTATTGTACTCCCACAAATAATTATTTTATGGTTAAATTTATTTTGTACTTTGGTGATGCCATATAATGTTTATTATAATCTTAACAAGCATTTTTAAATTTGGCTTTTGATATTAATAATAATAATTAAAATCAAACCTATTTGACTGATAACTTTACTCTCATAATTACAATTTGAGAAAATTGCCTCTATATTCTCTTTTTGAAGATAAACTAGCATTTTGTCCCATATGTATCCTTTCTATTTATGACTTGCCCATTAAAAGTTCTAATTTTCAATGCTCCTGACAAATTTATTATGACCAAAAGATTTTTGCTCCGGACATGGTGATAAAGTGTTTTTTTTTTTCAAATATAAGAGACCAAATGCTAAAACTATATCGTTTACGTGCAATGCTTTTATTCATTAATTTAATGAAGATGTGACCGACTATATCCCACATTCCTTTTTTTTTTTTTATAAGCATAAGGATTTTATTAATCACAAAAAGCAAACAGTGTTACAACGGGGATACGGGGATCGGGTGATACGGGATACAACTGCTGATACATCAAAAGACAAAAGTGGGCTGAACTAGTCCGGACACGTAAGCCACGTATGGAACGCATGTGGAGCCTGCGTTTCCATGTCAAAAAGTTGTCCCTGTTGGTGCGTCTGTGAATCTGCCCCCCGTTTCGCCAAGCAGTCCGCTACCGTATTCAACTCCCTATAGAAAAAGGTCCCCGTCACCGCTATGAAACTCGCGAACAAGTCCTGGATCTCACTAGCCAGTCCCGCCAGGTGGGCGGAGGGGCCTGGGTCCTGCTCAAGCAATATAGCATGAATAAGGAATCTGTCCTAAAGGTAAGGTGTGTGATATGCATGTAACGTGCAAGTACTAATCCCTCCCTAAGTGCCCAAAACTCTGCATGGTTATTGGTTGTGATGCCTATGCTACCCGAAAAAGCCGTTACAAAAGTAGCGTGGGCGTCGCGAATGATCCCTCCGACACCTGCTGGGCCTGGGTTTCTAGGGCTGAGCCGTCGATATGTAGTATGTAGTGTCCTGGTAGTGGCGAATCCCAAAACAGCGTGTGTTCATACGATGACGCCTGAGTCCCTTATGAATGTACTAAAAAAAAGTTACACTTATGGGAATAGCATGTCACACGCATGATAGAATCTATAATTGAATATTGAGTCTAAATTGGCCAAATTGATTACTGGGGGCAACTCACACACTTTTGTAAAGATCGTGGGGGTTGTTTTCTCCTTTTTAAAGATTGGGGACACTTTACGAAAGGGGGCATTGACACCTTTTTTCTCTTAATTACATTTAAAGAAACTTTAGTATTGGATGAAACTTGATCTTACTCTACCTAAATTTTACTTAAGAATGCTGAGATTCATATTCTACTTACGCGTATGGGATTGGTAGAAAAAGTAAACATCTAAATATCAACTGAGCTCACTGTTGAAAAAAAAAAAAACCTAATTCTAATTATTCAAATTCAGTTCCATATTTCTTTTGCCCCTGATAAACGATTCCATGTTGTGATTATGTGGTTACGTACAATATACATATAATTGATTGAGCCAGTTGCGAAAAAATTCCACCCTACGCTTAATAGGCAAACAACTCGTCTGAAAAGAGAAAAAAATGACGAATATAACTCTTTTTTATATGGAACAAATAAATAACTGTGTAATATTAGATTGGCCGCACATTGCCCTCTTATTTATTTATTTTCTTATGATTTTTTTGCTCGAAAAGATAAAATGACCCTAATTAAAGATTAGTAAAAACAAAGGTTATATATATATTTTTTAATGAAAGTCGTTTGTTCAGTTTGTAATTGTTATGTGTAAAAACAAAAAAGAGTGTTATCTTTTCTTTTTCTTTCTGAAAAACATATAAGGAGATTAAGAAAAAGTACATGCATAAAAACCATATCAACTATCAATGTGTCTATGATACTATACAGAGCCTTTTGGTTGGACATATGTTTATGTTGAAGCAAAGACATATATGTCGCACCAATGAGAGCTTTCTCTGATATTTCCTTGTCGTGCATAGGCAATCTATATTCTAGCCTTATGATACTTGCGAGGAAATTATACTGGGTAGTGGGAGCATACTGTTAACCAACTGTAACACTCAATCAACCCATGTTTATAATATTAATCCGTTCCATTATTAATTAGTTTATGTACGGGCATGGGACCAACATGCACATTGTGTTCACATGTTACAGTTGAACTTTAAGTCCAGATAGTTTGCCTTTGCCACTTCCCAACTCCTAGACAATTTCAACAAATCGAATTAATGGTTCATATTCAGTCACCAAATCAATGAAATTGACGTTAATTAGTTAATCTAAATGTTTGGAATTAATATCCTCTTGCTCAAAAACACGCACACGCTATATATTGTTCATCAAGTTGAATTGACTGACATCAGAAGAGGTTGAATAGTTAACAGATTGACATTTATCTTATGGCAAACTGGCATCTCTTAGATAAATACTAATCAACGTTAAATGAGTAGTACGACTGATCATATGGTGATGTAAACGCGTATGTTCTCGATAAAAGAATTGCCCCTGCATCATTTTATATTTAAAGCTTTATAATTATGAATAAATATTATGTGATAATACACAGAAAAGGATAAGATAATTATCATCTATATTGAAAGAATATCTTAGGGGTATGATTATATAATTAATCTGTTGAACGAGTCGTAATTTCTATTTTAATGTTCGTAAAAAAAAAAAAGTACTTTCTTGTTCTTCTGTTCGTCTGTGAGGAGTTCAGTTTCCCGGTCAACTCCCAATAGCATCAACTTATACCATTGACTACTATTAATTCAAATCCTATCCTAATTTTTATGACAAGTCTTTTCGACACTAATTAACATCCACTGTTTAGACTTTACATGCATTCAATCCGAAAACCTCTAAATTAAAAGCTCCAATTCATCGGACGTACGTTAATTAATTGTGTCGAACCAAATTGTCTATTAGGCCAGAATCATTCTTCAAGTATATATAATAAGTTGTTGGAATTGGTCTCTCATACAGTTGCGTACGCAACATCTGAAATATAACTGAAAGACTAGTGACTACCTTAAAATCAAGTATGCTAAGCATCAATAACTCAATAAATAAATGGATTAACTTTAAACCAAAGATGATTTAATCACTGATGTAAAATTACATACATCATCAAAAGTAAGCCCATACTTAGTAATTTCTTGGAAGCAGCTCATTGGACATTAACCCCACTGGAGGCCTCTCAATCTCTTGTTTGATCACTCTTCAACACTAACACATCATATGATGTGAAAGGTCAACGTTCAACATCTACGACCAAGTAAAATCCAAATATAATCACTACATAGAAAAATTCTTTTGATTTTTCCAACTTTCTTTTCTTCCCTGCCAAGGGACCAAGCACTGTTTAACGACTAGGAAATGGGAAGACAAAAACAAAAACGAAAAACATGTTAATCCAATGCGATCGACAACCCAACCATATGTTATTTATCAATACGATGAACAAAAACCATATATGAAATTTTTTAGAAAACATAAAAATTTGTTTACACCAATTGACAAGGTCAGAGTCATCAAATTAGGGTTGTCCACTAGTTTTTTTCGAGGAATTAGATGATAATTACTTATAAGTAGACTATGAGTTAATTGTAAAACTAACACTGTGTTGTTCATAATTAGCAAATAAACCTTTGTACTATTTTATTAGCAAGCAAGAAAAACCCCTGCATGTCATTACATTGACTATACCTGTGACTAACATTTTTATCCATTAACTTTTATATCATAACATATATTTATTAAAATAAATATCATGAACTTTTTTATATTCTTTTTTGAGATTTTTCAAAACTATTTAAAATATAATTTTTCAGTTCTCGTCTACGGATTGGTATTTGCACCCCTGGTTTGATTTCAAGGATGTAGCTAAATTCTCTGGCAAAGCTTTGATTTCATGTAAGGGTGGGTAGTACCCTTGTACTCATATTAGTAATAATATTTTCTTTGTCTTACCAAAAAAAAAAACAAAGATAATCAATATCCGTTTCTATAGATTTTAAAAGTAATGTTATTTTCAAAGTTTTGGATAAAAAGATTTATATAAATGCAGTTTGAACACATTAATTATATTCTTTATGTATCAAGTGAAAATAAAAGTCAAATTTTGTTATTCAGTACTTGCTTGCAGATTAAATAAGTTTAATAGAGGTGTTTCTTCTGATGCTTAAATTTGCCATGGGGTTTTCGCTAATAAAAATAACAAAGAGGGTTATTTGCAAATTCAACAATAAAAAAACACAAGAATTGTTTTTCTAATTAAATTCTCCTTATATTAGGGACAGAATCTTGACACAATTATGTAGACCGCCTATAATACCCAAAGAGATTTGGACCAATATCACACACACACATATATACAGCAAGATTAAGTAGCCAATAATAGTCATATTGTCCTTCACAAATAAACATGAGAAACCTCCAAGAATGGGAGCATAAGTACCAAGAAAACATGATGAGCTGCAAGCCGGAATATGTAAGCTCCACTACTCGGTCGTTTGATCCCTCTTACAATATTATGGCTACAGATAATTATTACGACGTCGTTCCAAGGGAGCCGAGAGTTTCGCCTTTGTCCATCATTAAACCGGTCAAAAGGCGATCGTCCAGGGCTTGTAAAAAGGTGCCCACGACTCTCCTCACCGCCAACGCTGACAATTTTCGTGCACTGGTGCAACAATTTACGGGCTGTCACAGCACATTCGGGGCTAATAATTATAAAGGCCCCATCAACTTAAGCTTTTCTCAGCATCGTTCTGAGAAATGTGATCACAAGCAACATGAAGAGGGCTATGGTGATCAAAATTTGTTCTCTTTTGGTGGATCCGGTTATAATAATAATAATAATAATATTGCTATCTCTACTACTTCTACCGTAACAAGTACTATTTCAGATTCATTAATATTATCTGTTCCAAGTACAGGTAATAATAGCCCTATGTCTCATGACCAGTTGTTAACTATAGATGATATTGAAATGGTTGATTTTGCTTTGCAAGACCTGCATCAGTCGGAACTTGGATGTAGTTACTCCGCGCTGCAGACCGGAACTAGCATCAACGATGAGTTTTGGGGATATTAAGGTTAGATTGAATCATGTTCTCAAGGAAAAGGGCATGATGAAGATGTTTGGTTGTTTGTAGTTCATTGATGGATCACTATGTGTTGTATTATACGAATAATTAGTACTAGACTAGTATACCAGGTTATCAACTGTCAAGTTCAACGTATTAGACAATTTCTTTTTATTTTTATGTTTTCTGTTGCTAGCTTGCTAGGTAATTATCGTCAGTGCTTGTAATGACTTTGTAAATTTAATCTGCATTTGGAAAATTGTATTTCGAGATCTGAATCGGATTTCCAATTTAACTCACTGATACCATAATTGTCTATATATATACCATACTTCCTCATCATGATCAAAATCCTAGCTAAGAGTAAATTTGAATATTTATAGAGAAATGTACGTAGACAATGATTAAAATATGCACAACAAAATATTTTAGACACTCATGCATGTATTAGTTTCACAATGTCGACATTCTAAAGCTGAAATTTGTGACTATGATTAAACAAAAGAGCATGCCCCATGATTTTCATTTTTTAGTTTCTTGTTTTTATGGTTTTACGGAACTACGGAAGTATAACTTCCTAACTTTTAAAGATTACACATCGCGTAGCTGATCGCAAGGGTGGATCCAGATTATAATCTACTTTAAGCTAATCTAATATTGCCAAAAATTTAATTTTTCTAAAGAAGATACTAAAACGTTACACAGAAGATTAAAAACTAAATACAAAAGTATATAATACTTGAGAAACAACAAAAGGCTAATTGTAACAAACCCCCTAATTTATAGGATTTTTTGCACTTACCACATAACCTATGATAATGTGTGATATGGCCCCTGACCTGTTGATTTTTTAGCGATTTACCCCGTGAGTTATCGATCAACTGATTATTTAGGGGATGTCAATCTAAAACCCCCTTGTAGTTTCAAAAACTTGCACGAAACCCCCAAGTAATTTTTAATTGTCTGAAACCCTTGTGGTTTCATAAAACTTTGCACAAAACGCCCCTTTGTACTTTTTATAAAAAGGAATTTTCTACAGAATATATGAAAAAACAAAGATTTTTGGGCAATTAACAAACCACACGAGGGTTTTGTGCATGTTTTCAAAATTACAGGAGGGTTTTGGAGGGATATCAACTCAAGATGAACGGTTTCTCAACAATTCAGAGGGCAAATCATACAAAACTCAATATGTGGGGCATATTGCATATTTTCATATATTATGGGATAAAGGACAACAAACACCATAGGTTGAGGGGTTTGCTTCAATTAACCCAAAAAATAATGTCATAAGTAATATACCAATGATAAATAAGTAAAATAAAAGTGCTATTGGAGTTGTACTTTGTGATGCTTCATATAATAGAATTCATCGATTATTGAATCGAGATCGATATTTTCTGCCAAACTCTCCTTTAATGTACATAACCATAGAATCTAACAAGAACGCATCCTCCGTTTTATTGCGAAGAACACTTCTAGTATGTTTTATATATGGCTAAAAATGCATGTCTTGTTGTCGCGGTAGAAACAAGTAGTGTCAAAATAAGACGGATTAACATGTCAATCAAATTGTAAGCTTGTGCTTTATTTAGGATAATTTTTGACAGAACTCTGAAATAGTTGATGTACTTTCGAATTTCTCATAATTAATTATATCAAGCTTATTATGATGTGATATGGGTAAATTGTGGTATTTTTACATGTTACTTACTTACTTTTAAGTTATTTCTTGTGCATTTTGACTCTTTTTATGTTTTTTTTTCTTCATGTTTTATAGGTTTAGGATAGAGTTAGGTGAAAAGAAGCAAATACAAGAAACAAAGAATGAATTTCCATAATTTAGAAGGAGTCGTGTAAGGTAAATTAGGTATTCTTTTCATATACCATTGGAATCCACAGATGTCTAGTTTCTAATACATAAAGCGGATCACAATTCCAACATTTAAAAAGAAAGTTATGGCAAAAAGGGTAAAGTCGCGCAAAGCTGTTGTGAGTCCACCACTGACCAGCATTGAGAACACGAATCATGGAGACAGTTAGCGTCGACAACGCTAATCCCACAAAGAAATTTTGACTTAGTTGCATGTTCATGCAACATTGACAATGATGTCTCTATATGTGACCATGCTACCATGGCACAAAGTTTGACTTAGCTACTATCTGTACAGTGCTCGCTAACCATCGTGACCACCCTAGCGTACAAAAATTGTCAAAGATTATCAAAATTTGGTAGAATCGTCCAATATTTGAGTTCAACGAGGAAAACTACATTTTCGGCTTATCTTATGCACAAACTCATCTTCCAAAACATCTACAAAAGGCCCTATAAGTCTCACAATTCAACAAGAAGTAGATAAGAATAGAGTAGGTAGTGTAGGTTAAATAAAAACTTTTACTTTTTTGTCTTTTAGTTCTTGTTCTTAGATTAGATTTATCGTTTTCATGAATCTGTAGAACAATGAATGATGAATCAGTACATGTATCTTATCAGTAGAGTGTTTGGCGAAATTCACCAATCTTCATAGTTTGAGAAGTAATTGGATTATGGATTTCATTTATAGATCTTTTCAATTTGAATTTAAATGGGTTGATTTGTTGTTTGTTCATTATATCATTGACTTTAATGCTTTTGCTTGTGAACACATGAATAATTTGATTTAATTGCATAAACTTTTGGCAATAGGATTCGCATAATAGAGATCTTATTAGATACAATAAACCATACGCTACATGAGCTTTCTAATAAACTGACGCATTACGTTGCACCGGTTGATTCATAGAGAACTAATGCTTGTCTCTCAGCTACAATCCACGTGAAAAACGCATGAGGTTTAGTTCGTACTACAGACAACTAAGTTCACTAAGATTAACAAAGGGTTTTGGTTATTTGACCATCTAATCTGGAGCTATAAGGAATTTGGCTGCATTGAACAATATCTCAACGAATCCAATGATAAATCGAAAAGTTGATAGAAAAACTTGTTTACGAGTAAAAATCATATTTCGGATGCGATGTATACTCAGAACAATGCTTTAATTATACGTTTGTTTTATTTATTTAATTTGTCTTTTTAGTTAATTAAAAATCTCCACCCCTGTTACTTTTGTTATTGAACTTATTAATTAAAGTACTTGAGTATAGTACAGTAGTACATGTAATTGCTCGCTCTTTTGTCGTGGGACAGTATTTTAGGTTGTAATATTTACTTTCGTTGCTTGAGGCTCATACACTTACGGTTATAACAAGTTTCTTGTTTTCTGATATGTCATGCTCCAACTAACATCTTAAGTAATACATCTCTTATTTAGTAAAATCTGGAGGATATAATTTCTCGACAAGACTATGAATACAACAAATGGCAAATGACATCTGAAAATTTATTGTAGCATGAAACACATCAAAACGATACTGATGTTTAACTGTGACCGGATCTTTTTTGTTGACCGCCCCTGAGTGCTTTATAAAAATCCTTCATATTGGGGATATTAATGTCATGTTCTTTTTACGAACTGATTTCATTTCTGTAAGAAGAACATTATAGCATTTATCTCCCAAAAACTTTAGTAAATGTTTTGTAGATGAGATAAGATCCACTGCATTTAAACTTCTAGAGAAATTCTTTTTTTTTTTGCAAAGCTTTGCATAGCAAATTCATAAATATCCCCATAATTTGTTTTTGCATTAAATGCAAGATAAATATGAAATCAAATGATCTCATTGAAGTAAAACAATCATAGGTTTCCCCTTGTATGAGGTTAGAAGATTCTTCAACCATCTATTAGCTACATATTGAATCAGTGAGAACTCCAGTGAGTCTTTCGAGTATGATTTAAGGTACCAACTTGATTGGCCCATTAACAGTAGTACGGTCAAAAGTATCTACAACCTGTGCATTTTATGTACATTGTGTTGAATGCAAATCAATATTAGGCTAAGAAGAAACACCAACAAGATTGACAATAGAAATTAGGATTGAAAAGATCAACCAGGTGGATTTTTGCCAGCCCCCCACCCATGTAATCAATGAGCAAAAATAATTTACATGATATTTGTAAAAATCCTTTAAGTAAAGAGTCTTTAATTAATTTCACGAGTCTTGCATATACTAGCTCCATTATAACCATGACCTCTCATATCACATATATTTAAGTTGCTTTGAGCTAAAACTTTAGAGATTGTTTCTTAAGTGACACAATTGTGGTATATGCAACATGCAAAATGTCAAAGAGGCGCTTTTATAGTAAAAGGAAAAAAAATAGCAACATCAACAAAATCTCATTACAATAGTCATATGATGTTTATTTAATACATCTTTTGCTTCATCGACCGAAATACAAAACTTTGTTTTCCTTTTTCTTCACCAATTTCAGCTCTCACCCTATTACCTAAAATGTGCAGAATATCTTTTCGAATCGATGGTGATACATGCTTAGCAATCCCTGGGGCATTCTCTAATGTGGCACCATCAAATTATGTATTCATTATTTCTAACAACTTTACCGATTCAATGAGATTTCCTCGAATATTAGAAGATTGAGATTCATCATGCCCCTTGATACACATGCTTGAGAATGAAGACACCTAATATTTTTTTATTAGGCTTGTAAGCCTTAACTGATTTTTCTATTCTTCTTCTAATGTTTGTGCATTCATCACATTATCAATATGATTAGTTACACTCATAAGAGCATCAATAAGATCCAATTTATTGTGTGGTGAATTAGGACTTCCCACATGCATCAGAAATGCATATCTATCCCATCGTTAACTCTCCTCCAAGTTCTGTATCCATTAGTAGTAAACAGACGGTAAAGAAAACTGTTTTTTCCAAAAAAAGAAACGAGAAAAGCAAAATGCAGCTGCTTTCTAAGAAGAGTATTCTAACCATGAAAGCTGTTTAAACCGAGAACTTTAAAACCGTTTTTTTTTTTTTTTGCTCTTGATTTGGTTAATAGGTACTCAAGAATAATAGATTGTTATGGCCTCAATCTAAAATAAGACTGTCTGATCTAATCCATTTGGGTTAATCAGATAGCGGGATATCAAAATACGTAAATATGGATCTCATTCAACAGAATCATAATTTATCTCAACCTTTTGGGATTTCTAATGGCACTGGTTATTAGGGGTTTTGGTAGCATCATCGGACTA
This sequence comes from Misopates orontium, assembly GCA_946800315.1. Lineage (NCBI taxonomy): Eukaryota > Viridiplantae > Streptophyta > Magnoliopsida > Lamiales > Plantaginaceae > Misopates > Misopates orontium. The sequence goes on from OX326951.1 coordinate 9,095,697, forward strand.
ATTATGCTCTTTACATGTAGAGCCACGTATTAGATATACTTCCTAGTATATATCTTTTAGGATATTCTTTTGTAATTATCTTAGGAGTCTTTCCTTGTTTAGGATTCTTTCCTTGTTGTAATTCTTTTGTATAAATACTTCCTTTGTGATCAATAAAAATCATCACTTTATATTTCTTATATGGTATCAGAGCCTACCCAAGACAATGTTGGGCCTGCGACCTAACCCACGTAGTAGGAACCGATGTCCAGTCCGGCCTAAACGTGAGGGGGCGTGTTGGGATTTATCCTACATTGCTTGGGAATGAACTTGGGCTTCTGTTTATAAAGGATTTCCCTCTCTCCCTCTAATAAGGTCTTTTAGGGGGAAATATAAGGGGGCCCTAATTTCTACATGGTATCAGAGACTACCCAAGACAATGTTGGGCCTGCGACCTAACCCACGTAGTAGGAACCGATGTCCAGTCTGGCCTACACGTGAGGGGGCGTGTTGGGATTTATCCCACATTACTTGGGAATGAACTTGGGCTTCTGTTTATAAAGGATTTCCCCCTCTCCCTCTAATAAGGCCTTTTAGGGGGAAATATGAGGGGGCCCCTGCTCCCACCGAGGCTGATTGGACAGCTCTCAAACGTGTGCTGCGTTACCTTAAGGGAACGGTCTCCCATGGGTTACTTCTTCGCCGCGACTGCTCCATTTCTCTCACGGCTTTTTCGGACGCAGATTGGGCTGGGACGTGTGACTGCAGCCTCTACTTCGGCTTACATTTTGTTCCTTGGTTCTAATCCTATATCTTGGTCGTCTCGTCGTCAACGTGCTATCTCTCGCTCTTCAACTGAGTCCGAATATCGAGCTTAAGCAAATGTGGCTGCGGAAGTTTGGTGGCTTCAACACCTTTTTTGTGAGCTTGGTGTTAAGCTTCCCACACCGCGCGTTCTTTGTGACAACTTGGGCGACATTAGGTTGTCACTTCATCCGGTTCTTCATTCGCGAATGAAGCATATATCCGTTGATCTTCATTTTGTTCGGGACCTTGTGAATAAAGGTTTTCTTCATGTTTCGTATGTCAACACGGTTGATCAACTCGTTGGCATGCTCACGAAACCTCTTCCTCGTGCTCGTTTTTTATTGCTGCGCTCCAAAATCTCCGTCGCCGATGGGTCGTCAATTTTGCGGGCGTATTAGATATACTTCCTAGTATATATCTTTTAGGATATTCTTTTATAATTATCTTAGGAGTCTTTCCTTGTTTATGATTCTTTCCTTGTTGTAATTCTTTTGTATAAATACTTCCTTTGTGATCAATAAAAATCATCACTTTATATTTCTTATACCATGCTCTTTTGGCAACAAAAGAGAATCATAAGTTTTCTCTTCTTGTCTCCTCCTGCTTTCAGTATCATCTAATATTGTAGTCAATATTAAATATAAATATTATAACAAGAAATGAAAATCATTAATTAAGTCATTATCACCAGCCCAAAAGAACAACACATAATTCAAAAGGATGAATTTGTACAAAAACTATATACACTCATTCAGTAATGCCCTAATTGTAGCAATAATATTTAGGTTTGTTGTACTAATTAGTAGTAAACCTATCTTATTACTTAATGTCTTAATTGCTAAAAAAATCTTGGAGGCAATGGATACTAATTGAACTTTAAATTTCAAAGAAATATTGTTTTATGCACTTTTGCAATTTTTCTCATCAATAGCAGTACTGTTGTAGGTTGTGAGATTTTTAGATAAACTAGTTTTGTGCACGTGATTCGCACGTCTTTGCTTTTGTTACGACACTAACAAGTAGTAATAGGTTTCGTACATAAACTATATCAATTCAATAAATTAAGTTAGTTGACGAAGTTTTTTTTTTTTAAGTTTAATCAAAAACTACCGACTTAATTATTTAAACATAATAATAGATAAGTGATATGATCGATAATGCATTTTTACATGTATCAAAAAATGTGAAGATTTACGCCTTAAACAGTATTCGTAAATACTTTAGACCAATATTTTTGTTAACTTGAAATTATTAATAAACCGTAGTCCGTCAAAAATAAGAAGACTTGATCAAAAATGAAGGAAAACTTAAAATCTAAATATTACAATAGCGTTTGTGTAAAGAAATACAAACTATAGGGTATGTACTTTGTGCAGATTTTCAAACATAAGGTGGTGATTCTGTAATTACTGTGTACCTGAGGGGTGTTTTTTGTTTTGTTCTCTCTATTATAATTAAAAAAAAGTAGGTTTGGAGTTTCCTAGCTTGGGGAGGAAACGGGTTAGGAAACTCATTTTTTTAGAACAGTATTGACAACAACCTAATAGTTTAATATTTTTCTTGAGCAACATTTATGAAATATACTGGACCATGTTAGATAAATAAACAAAGGGGAGTATCCGTTAGAACTAGGCTTTGATTTAATGAGAACATATCATAGTAAATTACTATTGGATTTTTCTTTTCAGTGTGCTACATATACTACTAATAGTTGAACCCTCGAAAAAACTCTCAGGCTCGAACCCAGTGAACCCCTAATAGTTTTTCCCCTGGTCGATCTTATGTGTAATGGAAGTTATTGCATTTCGGTGATGTAGCTTTATAAGATTCGCCAATAAATATTCTAGTTGGGAATACTTATTTGGTAGCAAAAAAATAATTTTTTGTGTTCGTAAAACTACTCAAAATCACATATAACTTCATAAAATAAAAAATTAAAGTAAATCTAATTTTTCACCATTTTTGATCAATGTTGTTAAATGTGTTAGGCATAAGTCTGGGGTTGTAGGAATTTAGAGGTAGAGCGTAAGGCCCATGCCCCAAAGATTTTGATATTTAATAAAAGAAAACTATTCAATAACAAAAATCATAATAAAAAGAAAAAAGAAGAGTTAACATTATCAACTAAAATAAATTTTAGTCTACACATTTATATAAGTTGCGTAATGACACCTCCATAGGCCCTAAATATATTTCAAATGTTTTGAAATTAATTGATAATAAAATTGAACATGAAATATTGAAGTAAAAAAACACAAGGCTCAACAAAATAATGAAAAGTTTAATTTCTATTATTAAAAACTTATAAAAATATAAATTTGAATTAATAAAATTTTAATCTAATACTGTTATAAGAATATCAAATATCTTTCATCATACTTATGATCATGTCAAAGATACTTTTGTTGGCAAAATATGAATGAAAAAATGATCAATACCTTAATATATTTATCTTTCAATGAGTAAACCCAATAGTTTGCGCTACGGGCATGCACCCCATATCATAGGGCACATGCCCCATGAAAAGTTATGTCTTAAGATCAACTCAGGGTGTTTTAGGAGGAACGTAACATAGCAGTGGGGGAGTCCTAAGATGAGCCTTGAACGAATTTTTAACGACGCTGCTTTAGACCAAGTCAAACTAATTTCATCATTAACTAACAGTGGAGCTTTAGAAATTTGTGAAAAAGACCTAGAAAGAAAATTAAAAATTAAATACTCCCATCCCCAAATTTGATAAAAATACACTAAAAAAAATAAAATTGTCCAAACTCTTGAAAAATTTCAAAATATTCTCGTGTGTGGCTTGCATTAGTACTTCTTAGAATAATTAAAAAAATCTAATGAAGCTTATCAAAGATTTATAAAAATTAACTCTTATACAAAGATCTAAAATTTAAAGATGAGAGTGTCATAAGAAAGTTTAATCATAAAAAACGTTCCAAAATTAATGACGTTTTCTTAACAGATTCTTAACACTACATATCAGATATCAACGGTTTAAAAGTATATGAATTTTAATAAATATTGTCTATAAGTACAATGATGGCCGCTCAGTACGAGAACCTATCAATCGTTGTGTGCACGAACTACAAAGTAACCCGGATATCGATCGCTCCAAGAAACTTATTCAAAGTACAAATCTGGCCTTGATTCTATATTAATTAATTAAATCCTAAGAACAATAGAGTAAACACTAGGGGGGTTTGGGGAGATTTTTAGCAGCTAAGAGATGAAAAAGGAAGTAGAACGTATACGAGATAATTCAACAGTTGTTTGAAATCAATGTTTAATTGGTGATTGAATCAATACTCATCGGCAAATGCATCTAATTATTCCTAGTAAAATTATCATGTATCATTGAGTTTATGTTTAAAATGCAATAATTTCTAATGTTATTTCAAATCAAGTGGTCGTATCACTAAAATATGTTCTTAATTAATGAAAACTATTAAGTAAGACATATCGACTAAAAACCTCCTAAGGTAGATCCTGGAGGGTTGCAGAGAACGAGTCTCACCTATCCTCGTCAAGGATCAACAATTAACGGTGAAATGCTGAGATTTTACTAAACTAATAAATCCAAACATACTTTGAATTATCATACAAATTATATTTGGCAACCAAAAACCATTAAATTAGGTGTCACTCCAACGTGTAATTAATGAATAATTATCTTAGTTTATATAACAAGATCATTCAATGGTTAATTAACCCAAATGAAAGCATTCAAACAAGACAATCATCGTTTTTTGCTGCACCTTTCTTTTTTCCTTTTTGCTTATTTTTTGTCAAACTATATCCTAAAGCTGTAAACATGGAGACAAACACAAAAGGACTCAAAATACACAAGAACGAGCTTAAAAGTAAGTAAATAAGCATGCTATAAAAGAGCACAAAATTATACCTATATCATACTGCTTAGCACTGTATTTTAACTAAAAAATCAAAAATGGGTAAAACTATTTAAATATACTTTAAGATTCCCACGAATATTATACACATGTACAACTAAGAAATGGACAAAGTATGTTGATATTTCCAATCCGTTATTTTTCTTTCATAAATAAGAAATTAAGACTTTAACTAATTTTGATAATGCCTCCAACTCTATTATTTGACAACATTGCGTTACAAAAGAATAATAATGTCTTACATATCATTAAATTAAAATAAATGTTTGGAAGTTATATTTTATTTTATTAAATTGTATATTCCTTTATTAGTAATTTTAAATTTGTTGGGACAAGAGCAAAAATACATGGGGTCATCTTTAACCTCGCACCCCACCCCATACAAAATGTAAAAATTATATAACCATGCAACGGGAACATCTTGGCTACCCATAAGGTTAGAGCCACTTTAGACACATTGTATGTGGGCCCCATATGAGTGGGGTCCACACACATGTGAGGGGAAGTGGCTCTAACATTATGAGTAGCCAAGATATTTCCCCATGCAACAATGGTTGCACCTGGCAGCACAAGCAAGGCATCTCTTGGTCACCCCTGAGCAGCCCAAACGTGTCGTCATATGATCAACTTTTAGTCCAAAGACGAGTTATGGTGGTGTGTTTAGTACAATTTTCTTTATTTATTTTATTATTAAAATTTTTGTGTATTACTTTTTGAGGCAAAAATAAAAGACTCTCAAGTTATAAGCTGAAAATTTTATCAAATTATAAGGACTTAAATATATTTTTTTATTATCTTTTTTAATGTTTCTTAACTATTACCGAACATTGTAGTTGATTATTTGTTAGATTTTGCGTTTTGAAGAAAAGTGATGGAAAGACATGAAAGTTGAGATTGCTTTTGATTTTTGTATATCTATGAAACTAAAGAAGACTTTTTAGTAATCATATACACTATAAAAAAATCGAGTATCAGGAAGAGAAAAATTACTCTATCAAAGTCCACATTCCTTGTTGAAGCATTTCAAAGTCAAATGAGTTATAGAAGACTTATCTGAAGTGATATTTGTTGTCAAAAATTAATTTTCCAGGGACATTTATTTTTCTCGTTAGTAACTTCTTTTCAGCGACAAGCTTTTCAACTCTAAAAACCAAATGTTTTGTTGTTGTTCTTTATTTTAGAAAAATCTCGCTTTAACTTATATAAAGTATCAACCCACCTATTATAGACAATGTATTGTCTTGGATGCCAAAACATTATTAAGTCAAATATATCAGCAATGTCTAACTTGTAAATGAAAATACTTATATAAGTAAACAACTAATTATATCAGAAATTACTTATATAAATAATTAATCGGTCACTTGAATATCAATAAGTGTGAATAGTTACATAAAACACAAACTATATATCTATTAATAACCTAAAAATATATCATTAACTTAAATTGTCAAAAAACATTAGACATTCTAAAATAAAAGGCCTCCCTCATCACAAAACACATTACAACGTATCTTAGAAATTGAATATATAAAAATTATTTAAAACAACATGATAATCTAGTAATTTTATAACTAGCTAGAAAATTAACTACAAAAAGCTTTCACTAAGCCACTATTCTAATTGTTCTAGGTCTGCGTGTAAGTTTTCTACTCGAGTCGCTTCTCTTAGATATGTCTTCAAGGTCTGCTCAAAGGTTAGCTTGTTATTCTTAAATCATGAACTTAAGCTTCTCTTGATTTTGCATTATTTACAAATGTATGTATATATGTTAGAAGTACTAGATGATATATAGAAGGAACACAAGGAAAGAAGGAGAAGAATGATAGATAAGAAAAAAAGATTAAAGATGGAATGCATATACATAGAGTGATTCTGACTTGTGATTGGCCATCTTTAGCTGTCAAGGTCATATAGCCATACCCCACACTCTATTGCACATGTAATTGGTTCCTGCGCGCGCTTAAGAAAAGATGAGAGGCGTCATCAGTGCGACGGAACAAGAAAGAGGAGATAGAGTAAACATTAGGCAAGAAGAAAATTCTACACCTGTAACATAATTCAAGCACTATGCAAGAACAACAATAACAATTGGATGATACATAAATGCCATCAATCAACAAGGAAAAGAAAAAAAAGCGACAAATATATTGACACCAAAGAACAATGACAAGTGGATAGAGAAGAATAAGTTTTGTAGAAAAGTGAAAAGTGTTTTTTTCCTTCTTTTTGTTTTTCTTTCTGGTGTCCAAATATAATAGATAGATCTGAAAGAAAAGAAAAAAAAAAAGAGTAAAAAGTAACATTGTGACAAACTTTTGTAGCAACGGGGGCTAGCTGACGATGGTAATACCGATTTATGAAAGAACACATGGAGTCTATATGTACAAAAGAAATATGCAAGCCTATAAAGAGAGTACGATTCTAATATAACTAAGATTTTAAATTTGGGAGTTATTCCTAAAAATAATTTCAGATAAATTTATAATTGGCATTGATCTTATAACAATAGTCTTCGTGATATCTATTCGTAGTGCTTCTTCAAAATACTTTTTTTTTTTTTTATTATTATAAAGGTAAAATTAGTGCATGGTGTACTTTTCTAACCAAAAACTTTCAAAAAATTATAGTTTGAAGATTCAAGGATGCCTATGAATTTCGAGAGTAAACATATCACTTTAGGCTCGCAAAATTTTGAAAAATAAAAAAATATCAATTAATATTCTAAAAAAGTAAATGGCATTCATATACTCTATAACTTATTTTCTCGAAAATAAGACATTAATTTGACACCAGTTTGCAAACTCTTCTTTCAAAAAATAAATAAATTATAATTTAAGTTACAGTTGAAAAAGCATACTTAAATTGTAAGTTGATAGTGTTTGGAAAAAAATATTTAAAAGCTCACAAAAAGTTGTAATAGAGTGTTTGAAAAGAAGAGTAATTTTCTTAGGTTTTCTTACATATTGACAACAACTTCAGTTAATCTCTTATTTATACTTGATTTCATAATCGCCAAGAATGGTAAATCCTGATTATATATAATTAATATGTTACGAACCAAAAAATTATATTTCTACTCCTGAATTTTAATTAAGAAGTTGTATTTTATTTTATGGATGAAAAATAATTAATTGCTTTGTGTTTTAACTTATACTAGATTTTCATAATAGTCCTTATTTGTTAACAAATAAAAATATTTTCAGTGGTCATTTATGTGTATTCATGCTACGAATTGGACACAAATTACATAAGTCAACGCTGACTTATTGTAAATTTACAGAGTACAAAGATATAAAAAATCTTTAGTTTAACTATTTTAGAGAAAATATCAGAATAAGCAAAAAAGCATATTTGTAGCAACTTCGGGGTGTGTAAATAATATTGGAGGAAAGTATTTGGTGCGAAAAATGGCTAAAACCCTAAGTCTTGGTTATGGGGTGACTCATCAAATACTTATAAAAAAAAAAAATTTGAGTTTTGGAGAAAAAATTGTGCGTTTTTTAGCGGTCTCGACTGTCATATGTGTTTTAGGTGTAACACGTGTTTTTCAAATAATGTGTATTTCTTAAATAACTTAAGTGTCATGTATTTTTTGGTATAATAAGTGTTTTTGTTAAATAATTAGGTAAAGTGTATTTTAAGGTAATTTAAAGGAGGAGTAGGGTAGAGTATGAGTAGGGCTAGGTGGGGGTCGGGGTGAACTTGGATATATTAGATAATAGGTGAGTAATGGGTTAATTTTTTACTATGTTGTTACGAGCTTGACGAGTTTATCCATCCATTTATGATCTCAAGCCATTATAGTTAATTGTTAATAGATTGAGTCTCTTTTTACTTACCCATTTTTTATTGTTTTAGGTATAATAAGTATTTTGATAAGTAATTAGGTAAATTGTATTTTTAAGGTAATTTAAAAGTTGGAATAGGGTAGGTATGAGTAGGGGTAGGTGGGGTGTGGGTATATTTGAATATGTTACATTTAATATTTAGGGCACGTTTGGTTAGTGTTATTAGGTGCTGTAGCGGAGGTATAGCCAGGCTCAATCCGACTTCGTCCAGCTTTGGTTAGTCAGTTTTAAAACCGGGTAATCTGGGTTATAGCCTGTTGACCCGGGCTTGAGGCGCCGATTTAATCCGATGTTCAACCCTCGGTTTCATAATCTGAGGTGAACAGTTAAAAAAACCGCGTTTGTATATTTACATAATTGTCCTCATCAATTAAATTTTATACCCAAATTATCCCTGCTGAAGGGTTTTCCCCAAAATTCTCGTCATTCTCTCCCCAAAAATTTCATCGCAGCACAGAAACCCTAGATATTGGCACTCTTCATCGTGAACCTTCGATTTGGTCTGAACTCTCCTTTTTTTCATCTTTCTTCTCTCTGAAACTCATCATTCGACGATACTACCTTTCTCGGTGTCGTCAATTTGAATTTCAATACTAAATCTGTGGGTGTTGTTTCTACAGTTGTTTTTCATGAATCTATCGAAAATAACCTCACCTTCTTTAATTTATGTTGCAGGTTTAAAGGGAGACGGTGACGAACGTGCAGCTGACAACCAAAAACTTTCAATTTCGGACCTTTTGCTTTGTAAGACTAAATCCCTTTATTATGGTATTACACCCTACGACTACGTTTGTTAATAAATAATTAACAAACATTTATGTTAATTGATGGTTGTTTGATTCACTGGTTCAATTTTATCCTACTGAGTTTGGAGCAGCGGGGCTATAGTAGACAAATTATCTCTGTTGTTGTCTGACTGTATAGGGATATTCAACATCAATTTAACCTGCAGATTACTCTCTCCTTGTGTTATAGTTGTTTATACATAGTGATCTCTAACAACCTTAACACTGTTAGAGTACAGGGGATGTCAAATGCCAATTTTGTAATATAAAAACATAGGATTTGGAGCCCTCTGAGTGATGAAATCACAAAAAAAAATAATGTTGGTTGCCATGTTTTTAATATGCATATCAGTCTATGTACTAAAATGTGAAACCATCCTCTCTGCATGTTTCCTTGCTCATTTGTAATTCCACTATCTTCTTGTTTGCTATGTTGGCAATCTGCTTGTGTCAATTCACTTGCAACAGCAGGACATAAACTATTCTTATAATGTTACTCACACTAGTGTATGGGTAGGTTTGTAAAACTGATTCAAGGTTTTTGCCACTCAATGGACCCGAGAGCTAAAGCCATGATCTTGGCAGCTACTAAGTTGGTAATGCTACGTATTAGGATGATGGAAGTATTCCTATGTTTGTACATTTTAATAAAGCGTAGGGAGCGGATAAATAAGAGGAAGAGAGGGCATCGTTATAGTCTATTGAACAAGATCCCCAAGCAAATCAACATACTTAAGGATTTGGTGCATTTGAACGATAGAGATTGCATTGACATCCTACGTATGGATAGAGATTGCTTTCATAAACTCTGTCTTGTACTACAAGAATCTGGTGGCTTATGCGACGGCCGGTATGTGTCGGTGCAAGAGCAAACTGCATTGTTCTTACAGACGTTAGCACATCATCACAAGAACCGTGTCGTTAGGTACGATTTCAAAAGATCTGGACAAACGGTTAGTAACTATTTCAACAAGGTGCTTGTTGCAATGTTTAAAGTTTATGATCAGTTAATCGCAAAGCCTATTCCGGTTCCGGCAAACTCGAGTGATGAGAAATGGGAGCATTTTGAGGTTAGTTGTCTATTTGTGAACAGAATAATCGAAAGCATCTCTTACTCATGTTTCAAGCTGAATTTCATACTCATTTTTAAAATCTGATTTGTTTACACTATTGAATTGTATGTACAAGGGCTGTCTTGGGGCATTGGACGGCGCTCACATAATACTCCGTGCACCACTTGTTGATAAGGAGCGTTACAGATCACGCAAAGGGGATATATGTACTAACGTGTTAGGCGTGGTGGATTCGAACATGAACTTCGTGTATGTCCTTGCTGGTTGGGAGGGTTCTGCGGGCGATGGCCATGTGTTGCGGGAAGCACTAGTCAGGGAAAACGGACTGAAAGTACCAGAAGGTATGTTTTCAATAATTAATTCATATCTAGAATTACTCTGTACCTACAATTACAGCCCCATTTGACCCCAAGATCCCAATAGTTAAAAGTTTACTCTACATCCTCTAACTCCAAGACTTTGGTCCAATGCAGGGGAGTACTACCTATGCGATCTCGGCTACCAAAATAGTGATGGATTCTTGGCACCATATAGGGGAACACGTTATCATTTAGACGAGTGGAGCAACGGGGCTAGTAGGCCTAGGAACAAGGAAAAGTACTTCAACATGAAACATAGCAAAGCGAGGAACGTAGTCGAGCGTGCCTTTGGGTTGTTGAAAGGGCGGTGGGCAATTTTAGAAAATAGAACTCATTATTCCATTGAGAGCAAGTGCCGTATTATAATGGTATGTGCACTTGTTCACAATTTCATCCGCACGAACATGTCCGTTGACCCTTTGGAGATTAGTGGCATCGCTTTACCTAGTCAACCCCCAGACTACACCGAATACATAGACACGGTTGAACCTTCACTAGAGTGGCATGTTATCCGCGAAGAGATTGCAATGCGAATGTGGAACAACCGAAGGGGGAGAAGAAATAATTGACTGTTGGGCGATGGATGTTAGCAAACTGCATGAAAGTGGGCTGTTAAGTGGGGTCTTAAGAAATCAAATTTAAACCCTGATCATTTCTTGTACTTTGAATTTTCGTACTATGTTTGATTTATGCTTTAGCTGTTGTGTTAATTAGAGAACTAATCATCTTTGACTGAATCATATTACTTTGGAGTTGTTGTGAAACTGAATATGCTTGTGTGCCACACTAATTTACCCTGCCTTTTTGTTAGTTATAGCATGGTTAGCCTTTACGCTATACTGATTTATGCAATGGACAGAACTGTTATGTGTGTGCAGGATTAACATATATAACACTTTCGGAGAAATCTTGCCAACTCCAGGCCGACACTCATTTGTATCAAATTATCTCTGTTGTTGTTGTAAATATAACCCTCTCTTCGTGCAGGTTTCAATGGCCAGCAACGTGAGTAATCTTGAGACCGCGGATGCATGTGTTGAAACACCAGGGAAGACCCGTAAGTACTGGACAAAGGCTGAGGAGGACGCCTTGGTCGTAGCAGTTAAGGAGAAAGTTGTGGACAACTGGAAGAGCGGGAACAGATGGCGCCCAGGTTTCTACAAACAGGTGGCGCTGCGTATACGAAAATTAGTTCCAGGTAGTACTATCTGCCACGACCCTCACGTGGTTTCGAAGCTATCTTCATGGAAGAAGGACTATAACAATCTGAAATCGCTGTTCGGGGCAAGCGGGCAAGGACTAAACCCGGACGACTATTCCATCCCTATCGTTGGATCAGAATCATGGATAGTTCATGTTCGGGTGAGAAACTAACTTTGTGATTTAATACGTATACACTGCCCCATTGTTTTATAACTGCCTACTATTCTATAAACTGATTTTTGTTAAGCCTTTTGTATTCTGATTTCCCTCACCGATTTATTACTAATCTCCAAAATCTTGTCAATCTTCATTTAGGTTAACCCCGACATTGAGAAAATGCGTGGGAAGCCATATCCCTACTACGAGGACTGGAAATTTATGTTCGGTAAGGATCGTGCAAACGGTTCAACTGCAAATGATTTTGGAAGTACTCTGCAGCAGATTCAGACGACTGAGCGCGAACCCAACAGCCCACCAACACCAACAACAACAACAACTGTCCCGACTCCTAACTTTGATACTAATACGGAGAATGAGGAGACAATGTCCTCAACCATGCCGCCAGCTTACGTTGGTGATTCCCAGCGCAGCGACTCGGCTAAACGCAAACGAAATGCAGCGGAAGTTGAGGACAGGCTTGTTGGTATGATGTCCACGTATATGGCTGAAACGAAGGAAGCAATATCCGAACTGTCAAGAGCTATCGCATCCCTCAATGAGGTTGATCCTGGGGTGACTAAAGTGTTTGGAGAGTTGAATAACTTGCCAGGATTTTCCGTGACTGAACGAGTGGCCGCCGCCCGTAAGATTGCGTCTTCGCGTACTGATGTGGCAATCTTCTTCACCATGGACGAGGGATCGAAACTTATCTTTGTCCAGTTTATCCTTTCTGGTTAGTTCCAAGTGATGTTTAAGTACCTTTTTTGATCCGAGGCCGGATTTAGTTAAAGTCTCTTGAATTCTTAAAAACAAAATGGTATTGATTTCTGTAATTTTGGGGTGGCTGCTATAATGCATGTCTAATAGCAGAAACTTGGTAACCCGATGGGCATGCTATGTTATTTTGCTATGATATTTTAGTACTTGGTCATGATATCACCGAACATGTAATCTGGCTGCCGACTTCAACTTTGGAAGTATATGTTTATGCAATTTCTATTCAGGTTTTTCAATGGATTGTGTGCATTTCTTTTGCGTTGTGAAAAAGCATGTTTTTTAAATGCATTTCGCTGACTGCTTTTATCTTAACGTACAATACATTCAATGCTCATGACCAAAGAATGGTTTAATCTCATAATAATGTAGTACTTAAATCCAATGGATCAGAATCATTAACTTTATTGAAACTCTTACTTACGAAATTTGAACGTACTTATGCGATAGTGAACAAAGCTACAAATCGAAACTCTTACTAATAGAAGTAGATTAACAAGCACAACGACAAATAATAAAACTGCACCATGTAATCGCCCACGAGAAAATGCAATTATTGACATGGTGTACTTCGTATAAACAGAATAATCCCTAAGCCAAAATATATAAATAAAAGTCATAAAATTAGGAAACATGCATGAAAATTGTTTTTTATGAAAAGTAGTAGACATAATAGTAAACTGCATGAAAGTTGAGGCAGCAGACGGGGCTAAATGTAGTTTTCAACATTCCAACGTTGGTTGTAAATCTTTTTGTACTCTCTATCCCTTATGCGAGCGTGTAATGGCTCATCACAAACTCGAAATGTAGGTGGAATTTCAAATAAACCGTCGTCGGATGTGGGGAGAATTAGGCGGGGGTCGTCGTACCAAATCTCCGGTTTGTCATATATGTACTGCATTCTATCCCAAAGAGGCTCGCCATGTCGATGGTATCGTACCGAACTTGGATTGTCCTGTCACGTACAAAAAATAGACAAATATTTCACTCATTTAGGGCGGTATAAAATATGGGGACGAGTCCTTTTTATTGACCTAAAACATGTCTACACAAAGTAGTTAATAAGAACTTGTGCCATATATAATCACGTATGCCATTGCATCAACAATCCTAGGAGGTATTTCCATTGTGTTGGTAGGCCGATTCCACCAGACCATGGGACATTCCAACACGTACTTGAACAAGCGAAAGTGCGTACGTAAGCGGTTGAAATGGTATTGGAGGAATGCTTTTGCGTAAGGAAACCGAAACTTTGATGTCATCACAATAGTGACAACGTCAAGCATTTTCTCCACAACCACTTCGTCCTCAAAATCATTATATCTCCTCGCCTCTTCTAGTTCGTCAATGAAAGTGTCGCGTTGAGTTCTACCCCACAACATGGGGCCTGATGAGGTTTGAACTAGAACTTCCAAGGCAGAATTCACTTCCATGATAAGCAGAAGGATGGGGAGAAGGGGTTGTGTTTATGTATTTGTTGTGAGAAGTTTGCTATGTTGCTGAACAATAACAAAGCAAAATAACTCCCTTTTTATAGCGAATTGGAACTGGACTTTATATACACAAATGATGCGTTCAGGTCAGGAATATTGAGTTAATGTGTGTCTAATCAAATTATTAATTTGAGCAGAGTGGTTGGTAAATTTTTCCCTCCTGTTATATATTTTCACTAACTACTGCCCACCCACTAAAATAAATACAGACTTGACATGTTGTCAAGTGGAGAGGGTAAGAATGATTTTGTATCACAAAATGAAGCATAATTATATAATCAAATATTTCACTTTGGATTGTGTTAACATAATTATCTTTGTTTGAGATCCATTTAACATGATTAGATGGTACATGTTGTATTGTAATTTATATTAGAAATTCATGAGCACATTAAAAGTTGTACTTTAGAATTGGAGGGTCGTGATTTAAACCAGGGATAGTAAAAAACAAATAAGGCAGTAGCATCTATAATATAAAATATGGTATGCAAATCTGTTACTCTACATGTGAATGTTAAGAAATTACTAACAAACAATATGGCAAACTTTTAAAATAGAGTTGGTGCAATGCGTGGACCTCTTTATTATTTTATTATTGGTTCATATAAGTTACAATAAAGCATGGCACACAATTCGTTTAATGACTTTCCCATACTACTACAATCCTCTCACACAAAACACAATAACAAAAAAGAACACACAATATTAAACCACGCACTAAAAAACACATAGCACAACACAAACTATAATCGAAGTACATGATCGTATAACACACATAAAACCTTATAAAAAACATGGATGCTTTATTTTAAAAGTCTTCTACATGCAGACGCTAATCCCACTTATGTATTTCGATAGATTTCGTTCAAAATTCCGCAGTAAACCGGTACTCGACTATCCCCCTCGTCACCTTCTTCAACACGACTTGCAAGCGATGTGTAGTCAATTCGCTCGATCTTGTTGTCCGGATGGACGACCCGGACATCGTAGACGAAGAGCTCGTGAACTTCAAACATGAACTTTAGATCTTTCCACATCGGCTCTCCCGTAATCATGTAGCGCTCGGCTTCGGGTCGAAACTGCACACCATGCACAAAATAGAATGAGTAAATTTAATAACAAGTCAGCTACCATGCAACGAGATTAACCGGACGAAAAAATTGCAACATTAGATTATAGATTTACAAAGCAACGTTACATGTCGCAAGGCAGCATTGGTATCAGCCGGCATACTAATTGAATTCGTTGCCTCATCGTATACAAGATGTGGAAATCCAACTACGTAACGAAATAACTCGTATTTCGCTTTCAACTTCGAGAACATTTCTTTGAGAAAGGCAACGTTATATGAATGATCGAATTGGGCAGTGAGAGTGGAGCATATTACATTCAACACTGGCCCCTCAACCTCCGGAGCATGTAATGGCACATACTTACGGGCAAAAACTAGTTCTTGCACGAATCGGTCTTGGTGCTTTCTACTCCAAAGCATATAACCCCAAGGGCCCTCCAAATGCTCGATTACGTTTGGCCTAATCATACGAGGTGCCATACTGTTTTCTATGATAATCTGGATAACTATTTCCTAACCAAAATAAGAGATTTTTGTTACTTAGATATAGTGAAAGTTAGTGTGGGTAGTAGCGTATTTATATTGAAAAGATGACTTGGATTTTATTAATAAATGTAGTCCACCCACAATTTATATGGTGGGGTCTATTTCTCATACAATATGGTTGAATTTACAGTGGTGCAAAATAAATTCTCATAAATAGTAAACAAGAGAGACCATGACACATTTTTAATAAATAATAGTACAGACATGAGACCATTTCAAAGTAGGTGTACAAACATTACTACGGACACGCTTGAAGAGTACAGAACACTTCAACAAGAAACTTAAAGGCTAGACTAGTAGACACATAATTAAAACAATAAAACAATAAAAACTATGAAATCAAAGTTAAGTAAACAAAGCAACTTCATTCAGTAGACAACATAGCATTTATCGTATAGGCAATGCATTTTAGTGGCGGAAAGAGTTCAGTTTATATCTCTTTCGATTGATTAGGTTTCCATGAACAAGAAGCTTGAGAGCTTGGATCGTCGTCGCTCCCCATGTGGCTTTGTGTCGTCTTTTTTGAATTTGTGCACGAAAAGATTGACCTACGTGTAGACGAAGCTTCGGAAGCACCGCGGGACGGGCCATTAAACGTTCCAGAGTTTTTGGTGAGGGAGTTGTTCGTATAACCTGTTCACAATTTAAATTACGCACGATAATTTATTCAATTTATTTAATTAGGCAAAGTAGGTACATGTATATATTGAATTTATTAAATAAAGAAATTTAACCTGTTGGCCGAGTTGGTGAATTGTTTTGGTCCGATGAAATGTTTATGACTTCCACTTGCCGAATGACCTCGTTGGCACTGCTACGCCCAAAAATCCTCTGTAGGTATTCCCAACATGGTTCCCCTTGAAATCGATACGCAACGCCTAGCTCCTTCGTCTAATAAACGAAAATGAAGGTGTTAAAAATTAAATAATGCGTCATGTAACTTATATGATTTCCGAATATACGAAAAACAAAGGTTATGAAATTATATTTGCCAGTCATCATAACGGGGCATTTACCATGCAAATTTCGTCCCACACTTTCGGATCGGCGTGTAGGGTGTTATTATCGAGGTCGTAAAAGATCTCGGGCATTTCAGTTAATTCCTTGAAGGTCTTGTAACGTTCTTCTAACTTTTCAAACCTTTTTTGACAATAACTTTTCGAGAAGATGGTGCAGAATTCAAAGTTCACTTCTTTGCGAGCACAATCTATACTTGTCTTTGCATGTTTGTTTAGCGGCATTCCAAGACGTGTAGCCTCCTCTTCCAACTTTATTACGAAGCCAAGATCCACATATTCCGTCCAAAAACCGTCGTAGAAGATTGATTTTTGTGAAGGAAATCTACGGGGCGCCATCGATAATAGTTGTGATTAATCTAACGAATTTTAATTAGTAGGGGTGGTTGAAATATTGAATAGCAACTAATATTTTTTCAGAAGAGGAATGAGTTTCGAGTGGGGATGGTGTGGATTATAAATGGTTTTCCAACAAGATTCTGTGGTTACACAACAAATTTCTGCGAATCCAATGGCAGATATTAAAACAAAATTCAATCACATGTGAGGGCTAGAAAAGGTGACATTACAACTCAATCTGTGAACCGGTCCCATGTGTTTTGGCAATATATAGCTTGGACATATGCAGTGTAAGAACCTTGCACTGACATGTACTTCACAAATTGTTTTTATAGTGCACAATAATTCATTTCCTAACTTCACAAATAAGCTGTCATCCACCATTTAATCAAGTGGAAAAACTATTTGACATCACTAGTTTAAAACTTGTGTAAAATGCATGTAAATGTGAAGCTATATTGATTGAGTAGGACATAGATTTTATGTGTTGGCCGAAAATAGAATCGTGGGGTTTCCTTACTACCATTTGGTGATGAAAACATTTCAATCAGAACTCATATTTTAAAGATAAGTGGTGCCATATGCAATCTGCACATATGAACATTTAAATGAATCAACCTTCATAAAGATTGGTACCCACATGCACAACAAATAGACAATTTCAATACAATAATGCATTCCAATTTGTGACTAATGTCACAAACAGAATACCAAAAGGTGAACACCAGTACATAAGTTCCAAATATTCGGTCGTCCTAAAACTCCAGAAAATAAAGTTCGTAGTCTAAAAAAGTTGCACACAATCCCATCGTCAACAGGGGCCAGATGGGGAATGAGATACAACAATCATTATTTGCTAGAACAAACGAGACAAAATGTAGTCATCCACGATACCAACACTAAAAACAGCAGTCCGCGAATCATGCGCTTGGATTGGATGGCACTAAGTTCCAGGCTATTGACCCGCGTCGTAAGATCATTCACATAATCCTTCACCGGTCATGCAACTTCCGGGTCGATCCACCAGTAGTACAAGCATTGCATTCCCTGATATGAATCATATCGCACAAAATTATAATGAATTTTTTGCAGTTCAAATTACATTAGGAGTCTGAATCAAAAGGGAATGTAAAGAGTAACTCGAGGTGAACTGCATCGTCAAAAACAACGCCCAGGGTTCTGTCTGGTCCTACTGGTTCTCATTACGGGGAAGCGCCCGCAAGCACACCTTCTCGGTCGACTTTCTTCTCTCTGAGGTTGACTTTGAGCAGTGGAAAATGTTGTAGTTTCTGTCCAAGTTTCATCAGATCCTGCGTAGGTGTGTTCCATAGCTGGTGGAAATGGAGTCCAACACTGATAAATAGTAGGAGTACTTAGTTCATTTAATTTGGATTCAACAATTTGTATTTTCAGTTTTCAAATGTGGTGAGTGAGTATTGCATACATAACTGCTACTTTGTTCAGATTATGCAAACCAGGGATCCACAACATAATAGAGTCAGATGAAATTAGTTTAAATAACACACATTCAAGTTTTGCAGCATCTGCATATACACATGTAAATTAATACTCTTATCTAATATTGAAAAGGTACACATTTCAACATCATTCGTAAATTGGACATGCCGATAAATATCATAGTTTCCAAATGCCATCCACAAAAAAACAATTATGTTATTCGATGAAAGTATCTAGTGTATTGTCCGATTCGAACGTACTATTCCACACAGACAAAGCTTAACATTGTATGGGCCACCAAGTTAATAAAAAAATATGTGTTAGTGTAAAAAAAAAAAAAACAGACCAACATAGGATTGAGCTATAGGATCTATGGCGCGAGATTTGTGTTAAGGGTATCAAGTTTTTACAACAGAAGATTTGCAACATAGACTAACATTTACACAACAGGGGATTTCATATATATTTTCTCAAGCCGCAAACATTCGCCACATACGTATATAGACAAACATTTACACATATAATTTACCATGTAGACTAAAATTTACAACAGAGGAATTGCAACATAGAATACAGGTTACAGAACAGTGGATTTGCAACTAATCTTTGTCATTCCACAAACCGTAAGCCACAGAATTATATACCATAAACCGTTGTCGGGAAAAATACTTAGAAAATGTAAAGGTTTGTATACCTGAAAACAAAATTGACTGATTCAACAAAATTCCAAAACCCTAAACCAAACTCAAAACACCTACTTCGCGTATCTCTTCGTTTCTCGTCGGTGGTGGATGATTGGCACGTACGAATCTCGTAACCTTCTGAAACCCTAGTTTTGCGAATGAATTTGGAGTCCAATCTGTCGGAACGAAACGCTCGCGAACTACGTTAAAATCTCATTTGGTGGTGCGAAGTTTGCCCTAGATTTTCGGAATTTGGGAGAGAAACAGGGATAAAATATTCGCGTATCAGACACAAATGAAGCCAATTTTGAAGTACCCTAAAAAAATTTTGAAAGGGGGCATTTTTGTAAAAACACGCGCAAACAAAGGAATAAGGGGTGTCAATGCGGTCAACCAAATGAGACAAAGTTAAACCTTGATACTAAAACTCTAACTTAATATGTGTAACCAAAGGAACAAAAAAAAAAAGCCGAATCTGGATATCAGCCAGACCCAGCCACAAGCAGGGTTAGTCTCTCCAGACTAACCAAACGTGCCCTTAACAGATTGTTACCAACTTCATGAGTTTATTCTATCCATTTATGACTCAGAGTCCATTACAGTAAATTGTTAATTGATTGAGAGTCTTTTTACTTATTCCGTTTATAACTCGTGCACTTACCATTCAATCAATTCACCATTCGCCACTATACAATGTACTTATTTTGACTGAGTTCAAACCTAAAAACAAGAAAATCAAATGTGTTCCGCTGATATCGAACAAGAAAAACTATAATAGCCTTGGTGATATCGAACAAGAAAAATCATACTTTTAATATCATCAAATTTATTCGTTTAAAAATCAAAATAGTATTACATATAACTTCACAACTAGAAATTAAGTAGTGACCATATAGTGTTCACACACACAGTGGACATGGTTTGTTTTGCTTTCCAACGAATAAGGACCCTTTTTCCAAAAGCAATCCCAGATTTCACGTGCTCTTACTCAACAAAATTTCATTCTTTAATAGCTAGCTAAAAAAAATCTTCTTTTTTTTTTTTTTTTACTTATATAAACAAGCATTTTTTCCTCACATTAGTAGTTTTCATTGAAAATTTCCCTTTTGGCGCCATTCTATTCGGCGGGGAAATAGGCTAACTGTGATAATGCGTAAAACTATTGAGTCGAGATAAAGATGATAAAAATACTTGAGCAAACTCAAGAATTTCACAAAGATTCAATGGACATTATCACATTTGAAGGCGACGCGGGCTTTTGACCTTACTAATGGTTGTTGTGGCATAATTGACAATTTAAACTTAACTATTAATAAAGTGAAAGTTGAGTTGGAGAGGGTGAAAATAAAATTGATGCTCAAGTTAATATGAAAGAGTTAACGACAGTTTTGGGTTAATGATGAACCCTGGTTTGGTCTGGATTAATTGAAGTTGAGTGTAAAAAACATAAACGTGTGCAACTTTATAATTTTTGTGTTACTTGTGTTGGAGATTTCCAATGGTGGTCGAGGATTAGCTCGAGTCGACAGTTGACACATGTTTCAAAATGCAGTATTTTTTCATAGGGTACCTTGATTGTTTTCTTAGTATGAGTTTGAATTTGAAGACTTCAAAGTGTTCATATTCATGCGGAAGATAAGAGTTTGATCATTCTATAACTATTAATTATGTCAGCTAGGTGTTGAAATTTTGCGATAGAACATAAATCTACAAAGAAGATCTTAAAAGAATACATATATGATGATAGAAATTTATAGAAACGCACAAAGAGTAATATTTGTAAGAAGGAACAAGAGAGTTTTTGTAGTAGAAAGTTTTGTATTACTCCTACAACTCTCAGATAGTTTACGAATGAGATCATGCCGATTTTTTATATGAGTCCACCTCCACAATAAATAGTGTAGATCAACTTGATTTCACAGTTATGGAATAGTTATATTTCTAAAGAATCCTCCAAAACTCTCTTAACTCTAGAAGTTGTTACACTTTTTAGGGAATTACGTATTTACATGATCACAGTTGTTACACTTTTTAGGAATTTACGTATTTACATGATGATCATAATGATTAACAAAATTAGGGAGTTTATATAGGGGTTTGGAAAATATAATGAATGTGATAAATCTTTATTAATCAATGTAAAGGAGTATATATACAAAGTAAACCCTATTTACAGAAAATAAGGAAAGAATAAAATACAACACAATATAATAAAAATAAATAGAAAACTATGTACTATCTAATATGCCCCGGCAAAATGGACGTTCCATCACAAAGATATTGGAACGAAGAAGAGCAAAACGAGTACGAGGCAGAGGTTTGGTGAAAAGATCAGCCAATGATCCTGAGTAGTAACGTACGAAACCATCAAAAGTCCCTTAGAAACGAGATCACGAATAAAGTGAAGATCAATAGACATGTGCTTCATACGGGAATGTTGAACATGATGTAAAGACAAGCAAAGAGCCCCCAAATTGTCAAATCGAATAAGAGGCGTAGACGGCAAAGTAAACCCAAGCTCGCCAAAGAGATGCTGCAACCATCTAACCTCCGTCAAAGTAGCCGCAAGTGCACGGTACTCGGCCTCAGTGGAAGACCGGGAAACGGCGCGCTTCTTTCAACAAAACCATGAAATTGGATTGGAGCCCAAAAATACAATATAAGCAGAGGTAGACGTGACATGAAGAGTATCACCCGCCCAATCCAAATCACTGAAAGAAGTAAGTGACAAGGAAGAATCTCGACGAAAAAGAACACCGTGAGAAACGATACCTTTGAAATAGCGAAGAACCCTCTTAGAGGCTGTCCAGTTTGACACGTCCGGTGCAGCCATACGCTAAGCAAGACGGTTCACGGAGAAGGAGATATGCAGCCGTGTAAGAGTCAAATACTGCAGGCCGCCTATGATTTGCCGATAAACCGTAGCGCCAACAGGAGGAGCCGAAGAGGGAGCGGACGGATTAGAAGCCATAGAAGTATGAAGAGGCTTCGCACCATCCATCTTATGACGGAAAAGCAAGTCCAGAGTATACTTATGCTGTGAGAGAAACAACCCTTCTCGACAACGAAGTACCTCGATGCCAAGGAAATAAGTGAGGGTGCCCATATCCTTGACGGCAAAACGAGTACTAAGCTGAGAAATGATAGACGAGATCATAGAGTCCGAAGAACCAGTAACAATGATATCGTCAACATAAACAAGAACAAAGAGACATACCTCACCCTGAATGGAATAAAGACAGAGGTATCGAACTTTTCTTGAGTGAAGCCAGACGGTTGTGAGGACACGGGTGGTGGCAGCGGAAGAGTAATAACCCGATTGAAGATCGGCGGTTTGGGATGGGCACCCGAAAAAAGATCCTCAACAAAGCGGAATACCGTGAAACATATAAATGACCTGTGACAAGATCACAACACTTGTAAGCAGCTTGAGATGTGGAGTACCCGACAAAAAGACACTCGTGGGAAGGCGGGAGGAGGTGGTCGGGAATATAGGGTCGAAGATGCGGATAGCAAAGACATCCAAATGTGCGAAGCCTAAGGTAATTCGGTTGCGACCAAATAACACCTTAAAAGACGAACGATGATTCAGCACACGACTTGGTAGGCGATTATGGAGAAAGACCGTAGTGCAAAAAGCAAACTCCCAATACTCACGCGACAACCTAGCACGAGTAAGGAGAGCACGACCAATAGTGGTTACATGGCGGTGGCGCCGCTCGACTGTTCCATTCTGCTATTGGTGTGTGAGGAGCAGCAGTGAGCCAGCTAATACCCTGAGAAGAGAAATAACGGCGCAACGCCACAAACTCACCCCCATTATCAGAATAAAATATTTGAATAGGACGACCAACTATTTTCATCCAACGCATGAAACTGAGTAAACACCTCAGATTTAGCAGCAAGCAGATATAACCAAGAATACTTCGTAAAATGATCCACCGACAACAAATAATAACGAGAACCATTAACCGAAGCACAAAAAGTGGGACCCCAAACATCGTCATATATATAGTGCAAAACATGTGTAGAAACAAGAGAACTCTCATGAAAAACAAGCCGCTGACTTTTATTTAAAAAACAAGGTAAATCAAAACTACGAAAAAGTAAAGAACTAAATTCGTGAAGACGGATGACCCAAACGATCATGCCAGCAAGCTTGAGAGACACGTTCACCAACAAAAGCATTAACGGATGAAGCATACAACGGAGGAAGCCGAATCCGATAAACCCCATCCACGCATCGATCTCGAATCAAACTAGTTCCCGAAATGCGATCCTTAACAACAAAATGAGAAGGATGAAACTCAACAAAAACATTGTTTGCTTCACTAAACTGATGAACAGAAAGCAAATTGCGGTGCAATTTCGGAGCACATAGCATATTATCAAGGGTAAACGAGCGACCATCACAAATAATACGGGAATAACCAGTATAAGATATATGCAAACATGTACCATCAACAGTCGCTACCTCATCAGCACCTTTATATTCAGAGTGAACAGAAAGGTTCTGAAGATCAGAGGTGAGTGTGTGAGCAGCACCCGAGTCCACTAACCAATCTGTACGAGAGGGGTTGGTTGAAGGAGGCGAGGCAACAAAGTTGGTGCTGGGCTGCTGAAAACGCCGACAAATGCAAGCCTCGTGACCCTGAATACCACATAATTGAAAGATGATCAGATAGCGAGGGGAATTAAACTGCTGCGGTTGTGACTGAGATGGATTGTAGTTGTCGGAACGAGACCCCGATGAATAGGAGGAGACGCGATTGTGTTGTTGTTGGTTACCGCGGCCAGAATTATTGCGGTTGCGATTGCCTCCACGATTCCCGCCATGATTAGGGTTACGCGGCTGTTGAGAGGCCGCATTAGCGGTGGCAACAAGGCTGGAGTTTTCGGCCTCAAGACGACGCCAATAGCTCTCTTGACAAACCAATAAGTCATGAAGCTCCGTGAAACGAATGGGATACTCGCGCGCACAGTTAGGACCAGCAATATCCCGATAGGTCGGACCCAAGCCATTGAGGATATACAGAGTGATGTCGTCATCTTTGAGAGGGCCATCAATGATGGCAAGTTCGTCGGCCTTCGATTTAATCGCTTGAACTCAGAAACTGACTTGGATCCCAATTTCATGGTATTGAGATCGTCTTTAAGTTGCATAAACGTGACCGAGAACGGTTCGCATAAAGACGCTGGAGAGTCATCCAAGCATCAGTCGAAGAATCGGCATTGGCAACGAGGGGAACGATATTGGCAGAAATGGAGCCTAAGAGCGCAGATAGGATTAAAGAATCCCGGTGGTTCCAAAGAACTTGCGCAGCCAATTCCTTGGTAGTGGAACCCTGAGGCGGACATGGGGTCGATCCATCCAAGAATTCGAACAAGCCATATCCAAAAACAAGTGACAAACTTGAGAACGCCACGACGGATAATTGTTTCCGTTGAGATGAAGCGTAAGATGTGATGGGCATTGATAGGAACAGGGTTGAGAGGCGGATCACCACCCGAACCAGGCGAAGCCGCGATGGAAGGCGGGCAATTCGCAAGGACAGAGGACGGCGCCACAGCGGTAGAGGAACCGGGGATCACGGTGGCGGAGTCGCTAGCGGAGGCGAAGGAGGTGCCGGCCATGGATCTTAAGACTTGTGAGAGAAAAAGTCTCTTGATACCATATAAGGGTTTGGAAAATGTAATGAATGTGATAAATCTTATTAATCACTGTAAAGGAGTATATATACAAAGTAAACCATATTTACAGAAAATAAGGAAAGAATAAAATACAACACAAAATAATAAAAATAAATTCAAAACTATGTTCTATCTAATAGTTTATTAGCAACTAATTGATCTTCGCTCTCAAGCAATGAACTCTTATTATTTGTGTTTTGGTCCCAGCGCCACCCTTATCTAACTCAACGTCTAATGCTCAACCTATAAGGATATAGTTTAGGTGTGCATGAGGGTACCGCTAGGCAGTAGAAGACTTGTGGGTAGGTCGTTTCGGGCCTCACGCCCCCATGACCTCTTTTCTCTCAGATACATCGGAAGATCGTTGTGTCTTTCTTAGGTCGTAGCTAGCCACATGTACCAAAACTAACTACGAATCTTTTCTATCGGTGGGAATGATGCAGTGCAGAAAAAAATGGAGATTTAAAGGCCCTAATAAGCAGTTCATGATCAAAACTAGTCAAATTTTGAACAAAAAATTAATAATGATTATTTTCGACAAATGATACCATTTTTTCCAACATACAGACCAAATTAATGAAGTTGATTTTAGATTGCTTCTATCAATCTGCTTTTAGCCAAATTTTTGAAGTTTCAGGAGGTCAAAATGGCCGTTTATATTTTTTGCAAAAGTTTTAAGTTATTAATTTATTTCAGGATTCTTTATAATTTCCTAAATTTATTAGAATTTGTTTTCAATTAAGATTCTTTTTTTTTTAAATTAAGTTATTTAAGATTTATAAATAACTTGTTTTTTTTTTCAGTATATTGTGTATTTTGTTTAGATGAAATTAGAGTTGAGATTTATATTAGTTTTTATCAATTTCTCCGACTTAAAAAAAAAATTGCTTATTTTGTACTTTAGGACTTCTATGTAAATAAATGATTTTTAATCGTGTCTTTTTCATCTTTCCTATGGTTGTCGCATGTTATTC
The DNA here is from genome assembly GCA_946800315.1 of Misopates orontium. NCBI lineage: Eukaryota > Viridiplantae > Streptophyta > Magnoliopsida > Lamiales > Plantaginaceae > Misopates > Misopates orontium. Next base: position 9,121,873 of record OX326951.1, read on the forward strand.
AACTTCCCAGGAACTTGACTAAAGTTTTGACACCAAAGTTGAACACACCTAATGAATGCGTCTCCAGATGCATAGACTATAGACAACTATGTAACCACTGGCTCTATACCCAAGGGCGGAACCACCCACAAGGCTTGGGTGGGCTCCGGCCCAGGGTCAAATTTTGAGTAAAATGTATATATATATATATATATACATATATATATATATATATATATATATATATATATATATATATATATATATATATATATATATATATATATATATATATATATATATATATATATATATATAAGTGGCCTAATCCAAGTTTATAAGTTGTGAGCCTAATTGTATCAATTTAACATAACAATTTTTGATCATACATTTAAAATTCAATTAATTACCAAACTAAACTATATTCTCACTAACAAATGTTTACAGGCTTTACTCTCCCATATGCAATTTTTACGTATAAAGGAACAAGAAGAAAAAGCTCGTGCCATACTTACCCCCTTATTGAAAGACAGAGCAGCAAATGAAAAAGGCCACTGTTCCACCAAAGTCTAGAAATTTCATCTTCATACCATAATTTCCAAATTTTTAATAATAAAAATTAACTAAGTTTCATTGTTTTTTTTTTTAAAATTTCTAACAAATTGATGACGATTATTGTGCATCCAAAGTCTTATTTTTCAAACCAAAAACTTTCAAAAAATTGTAGTTTAAGGGTTTAGGGTTTAGGTAAACATGTCACTTTAGGCTCGCAAAATTTTGAAAAATAAAATCAATTAATATTCTAAAAAAGTAAATGGCATTCATATATTATGTAACTTATTTCCTCGCAAATAACACATTGATTTGACACCAGTTTGCAAACTCTTCATTCAAAAAATAAATGAATTATAATTTAAGTTAAAGTTGAAACGGCACACTTAAATTGTAAGTTGACAGTGTTTGGAAAAAAATATTGAAAGGCTCAGAAAAAAGTTGTAATAGAGTGTTTGAAAAGAAGAGTAATTTTCTTAGGTTTTGTTACATATTGACTACAACATCAATCAATGTCTTATTTATACTTGATTTCATAATCACCAAGAATGTTAAATCCTGATTATATATAATTAGTGTGTTACGAACCAAAAAACTATTTCTACTCATGACTTTTAATTAAGAATTTGTATTTTATTTCATGGATGAAAAATAATTATGTTTTAATTTGTACTAGATTATTTCATAATAGTCCTTATTTCTTAACAAATAAACATATTTGCAGCAGTGTTATCAAAACCGGACCAAACCGGCCGGTCGAACCGGTTCGACCGGTGACCGGCCTCTGGTCCGGTCTGGTTTGCATTTTCAGAACAGCTGAAACCCGGACCGGTAAAAACCGCTCAAAACCGGCCGAAAACCGGTAACCGGTGGCCGGTTTTGGCGGTCCGGAGCGGTACTACCAAAGTAAAAAAAAAATTTAAAAAAAGGTTATGCAAAACGGACTCCGCCTCTCCTGCCTGATCGCGCCGCCCCCGCTCCGCCACTCTAGCCGTCCATTGAACGCCCAACAATATGTATTTTTGTTACTTTTGGCAAAAGAAAAAGAAGAAAAATAGATTAGATGAAGATAAAGGTCTTGGAGAAGATGAAGAATCAATTGAAAACTAAGGAAATAGAAAGATTCATGAAATGAAGTAGGGGAAGCTTGACTATAGAAAGTTACAAATAGAAATAAGGAAATTGAAGATTTAGAAAAATTAAATGCGTGAGTGATTTTTGAAATTAGGGAAGTAATTAGAATCGTAATTGGATACTAATTGATGACTCTTGATTGCCAAGATTAAATGCTAATTAACCATTCATGATTTTTTCAAATCTCAAGAACCACCGATATAACTATATATAAGCAATTAATTAAAGTATTACTAGTAGTATCTTGCTAGAGTTTTAACTTTTAATTACCTTTACTATTCAAATGTAATTAAGGTAAATATTCTAATAAAGTATTACTTTAATCTTTTTTAGTAATTTATTTAATCAAATACTCTAGTTAATTTTTGTGTATAAATAATAACTCTTGGCAGTGACTTAATTACTTAGAAGGTTTGATCTCTACAATTGTATTGCTTTGTCGATTATAAATTATTTTGTTTTCTTAATAAATTGTGAAAAAGTTTCAAACTTGCACATCACTTTTCTAAGAAATTTACTACAGTATTTTCAATTGACAAATATATATATAAATATATAAAATTATGAATAGTTTGAGAATGTTAAAAGAATAGTATAAGATATATTTGTTGACTCTATTTGTTGGTTTTGACTTTTTATACCGGTTCGACCAGTGGTTAGACCGGTTCGACCTGTAAAACCTGTAACCAGTAAGGTCACCGGTTCGGGGTCCGGTCCGGTTCTGAGAACACTGATTTGCAGTAGTCATCTATGTGTATTCGAAACAAATTAATGAGAAAAAAGATATAAAATCTTAGTTCATCTATTTTAGAAAGAAAAAAAAGTTACAATAAGCCAAAAAGCATACTTCGGGGTGTGTAATAATATTGGAGGGAAGAGTATTTGGTGGGAAAAATGGCTAAAACCCTAATTTGTTTAAGCCCTAATTCGATTCCCATTCCAATTCAAAATCAAAGTCAACCTAAATTCGCAAAGTTGAAGATTCGTGCGCATTATCCTCTTGCCAGCAAAATTTGCGTTAAAAGTAAGTTTTGATTATGAAGCATTTGATAACTTAAGCGCCTAATTTTTAGGATGTTTTAATGAAGATGTGTTGATTGAACTCTGAGTATTAATTGAACTAGGACAGTGTTTTTTCTTGACAGCATAGTGCACATAACTTTGCATAAACATTCTGTGTCTGTTAGTCTGATTTTTCTTGTTAAGTGAAGAATTGATTGAAATTTTATTATCTCAGCTTCATTTTCAGAGTTTCTAGTTACATGGATATGTGAGATTGCAAATCTCAGGTTCCGTTTCCTGTTGTCGTGGAGGATAGGCTTTCGGATTTACCTTTAAGTACTGCGTATCGATGTTTTGGTATAGCGGTGTAAATCGACAATAAACTTTTGTAAGTGTAAATGAGTGAAAGAGTATAAGAAAGTGTAAGTGGTTGCTGTGAGGATCACTTACTGGCATTAATACCGTCATCAAACTCCTCTTGCTCTCCTTGTGTCTCAGCTCCGTAAGAGTTGGTCATTCGTGTAGAAGTGTTGAGTAAAGAAATTTAGAATTTTAACGTATTAGTTTATTGAGAGGGAGATGAATTTGGAATACCTTTTGCTTGGGATGTGGGCTGATCAACCGGCAGCTTACATACTTTCTAAAGTTTATTTGACGATGCGTTAATAGACTAGTCATGAAGCAAATAATAAAAGATCATTCGTTATCCATTCTCTCTAAAAGTTCTTGATTGTCATTGTGCCAATATCGTGTTTTGAAATGGCAATTATAAGGCTATTGTTTTCCAAATTAACTTGCAATAGCTGAGTGACGTAGACTCGTATTATGTTTTCTCTTTCTCTCTCACTCTGAAAGTTCCTGATTGTGCCTGTGCCAATATCTTGGTCTGAAAATATATTCATAAGGCTATTGTTTTCCAATTTAACTTGTAATTGCAGAGTGAACGTAGAGTCACATTATGTTCTCTCCCTCTCTCTCTCTCTTGGTTTGCTTTTCTCTTTTGTTCAAGAAAAGTGACCTTATATTTTATCAAAGATCGAGTTATTTTGCAGCTCATAACTTTCCAGTATTCGTCCATGATGTGTGTTTACTTGATCACAGACCTCCCGTATTCCATAAGCGAAAATTGTCTACATGAGAAATTTTCGAAATTCGGGCAGATTGCTGAAGGTACTTATTTTATACTTTTTTTTTTTTTTTTTTTTTTTTTAAGTTCTATCTGCGTCTTGTTTCTATAGTTTGGCTCTGATATTTTATCTATGTTCATTGGTAGTTAAACTCATTAAGGATGAAACCACAAAGAAATCAAAAGGCTATGCATTTATCCAATACACTTCTCAAGAAGAAGCAGTGCTTGCTCTAGAAAACATGGATCACCAGGTAATTTTATGCTTGATTTGTTTTCTTGAATTTTCACGGCAAGGTTTGTATTAAGAAATCTTCTAATCTGTCTCTCTTATTCTAGTACGTTGACGGAAGGACACTGTTTGTTGAAATTGCAAAGCCACGAAAGAATGATTTTGGTGGATATCCCAAAACCTTGGGTCCACCTCCAGAACAGAGTTTCACAACCGAAGGTGATAATGGTGATTAACTGATGTTATTCCTTGATTTCAACTGCCTGACCTCCCTTCTTTCAAGGGTTTCATAAAGCTGTTTTGTTGATTCTGACCACTATTCGTTGGCTGGTGGCTGTCTTCCGCTTAAATGGTGATCCTTATGTATGTAATGCAAAATTTTGTTTTTGGTAAGATGTATGTAATGCAAAGTATGTTACATTTTTCTGGAATTTTATCCAAAATGCAATCTTGTTATACATCTTCATTTGGTAGAAGCAAATTTCTTCGTCTGAATTGCGTATTTTTGCAGGGTTACTTGGTGGATTGTCTCTACTTTTCCTCTTATTTTGCTTTCCTGTACACAGTTATTAATTTGAGGCATGCAACTAGTATATGGATCATGCTAGATCTCGACATCCTACTATGCATTGCCTTAGATCTTTATCTCAAGTCCCAACCACGTTAAACTACATATTTTAATGCTTTGAAAAGGCTCCGCCTTCGCACGCTGTGTTGGGCTTTTGGAGTTTCGGTCTTCATTTGTGACAATGGGGATTGTGGATGCAGTAAAATGTGTTAAGGTTGTCATGTTGTTAAAGTCTCTTTGCCGATGTTTACGTTTTTATTTGATTATGAAAGTGTGATTTACACGTGACTGAGGACATAAAGGTCCTAAAGCCTTGCTATGATTCCTTACCCAAATGAGAACTTTGTATTTGCTTTGATATCTATATACTTGATTTCATTGAAAAGCCTAAGACGTACGTTAGTCAAACTCATTTCCTTCTTTTGTAATTATAGTTCATCCACCCTTTCCAAAAGTATGTGCCGAATATGAAAGTATCTATTTTAAGTTGGTTGGCATTTTTACCAAAGAAATCCGAATGGATGATGACTCGAGTGACCAGGAATATTTCACCTAAGACGCCAGTGAATTATGGTTACCTCTTAAGGCCTTATATTCGTTAAAGTCATTCAACAGCACGCAATCTCCTTTTTTGAAAATCGCCCCTCTTGTTAAACCAACAAACCAGCTGAAGAAACTTGAAAATATATACTTAACTTTTGACCAAATGCCAAGAAAATCTTGAAAATTTGGTGATTGATCTCAATCGTAAAGTGGAATCTTCTTTACTTCAGGGCTAGATTTTGCATTCAGATCAAAATTCTTAATCGGATACTATGTTGTATTTTGCCAATGAAGCGGACTTTCCTTCTTCCTAAGCAATATTATTCACAATTGACGATCAAGCTTGACAACTACCTGGGCTAAGCAAATAAGTTTTTTCCTGATCAGTTTAAAAACGAGTCTCCCCCCTGAGCAGCAGTTATAGAAATACTTGCATGAACCGCCACATCGGACTGAATCTCAACCTTATTACCTGATACATTTCGCAAGGCATGAACTGGGAAAGAGCTACCATTTGTGAAAAACGAGTACTGAACTTGTCTAATAAGGTTAGGAAAAACGAGCACCGGATTGAAATCTGCCACCCATGAACTCCCATTTCCTTGCACACTTCCTCTTGCAACCGTCGACTTAACATTCATACCATTCACGTTATTCCTATCAATCACAACTTGATCAACCCGATTGAACGGCCCATTTCCCTGATCCAATTGCACGATGTCGATGCCCCTCCCCGACCCTGAAAACATGTTATCCACTATGTTCACCCCATTCACCACACCATTCACAGATTTCAACACAATGTATGCATCACCAAGAAAAAAGCTGCCAGAAACCGTCAACTGCATCGGATCCTCGGCAACAATGCCCGTGAAATCCAAGTATGAATTTACGATGCGTGTCTGTGTCAAACCGGGTGTTTTCAAGTATATCCCAGTGCCACCAAAACCCGTCGCCTTGTTATAGCAATGTACCCCAGATATTATATTAGCTTGGCCAAGAACCATGATTCCGATATTAGCCGAAAAAATGACTACATCCGTGACAGAATTGTCGTTCCCCGCCAAAACAATCGCAGTGCCCGAGAATCTTCGCTCCCCAGGGTCACCGCCGGCAGTGATGTGTTGGCCGAGATAAGTGTACCTTATGTAGGTCTCATGACCGCCTTGAACTGAGATGCCGGTGGTGTTAAAGTGAGTGATGTAACAGTTGTCTATGCTGGTTCTTAAAGAGTTAACGACTTGAATGCCTCCGCCACGATAATTAGAGTCGAGTAAAAGGTCTCTGAGTGTCACAAATTCATAGTTGTATCCAGAGCCAGAGTTTGAGGCAGGGGATAAATCTATCAAATAGCCATCATTTGGGAAGTCATCAGATGCCTTTAGAGACCCTCCATGTATCTGTCACAATTCACGTCGGATAAGATAAACAGGAACTATTTGCTAATGAAAAAAATCCTTCGCATTTTGTCAATCAGACAAATTAACATGGTTAAGAAAATGATATTGTAGTTAAAGAGATATGTCCTACTGGAAAAATAATTACACGAACAACTTATAACACATTACAATAATTACGGAGACGCTTCCTAAAACTTAAATAAGATCACTATAATAGAACCCCAATGTTTATTTGTATTTGAAGTTACATGCAACGTGACTATAATCATTCAGACAGTATGGAGTATCTATAATTATACCAAATCCTAATGAGTACATGTAATTTTTTCTATTTAAAAAAAAAACAGTGAATTACCCTCATGTAGTTTCATAAAAGTAGCTTATGGACCACTTTTTTTGTTGTGTATTTTATTTGTTATAATTAACAAAAATACTCCAATGCAGGAAATTACTTTTTTTATGTTAAAAAATGTAGAGGGAGTTAATTACCATTATTTTCATCCACTAATGAGTGAAATTCCCCAAACACCAGTAAAAATCAACACGTTACAAAATTAAATTGCAAATACCACCCTTGGGTTATTTCCATATATATGGCACAATAATTCTCGTAAAATATTTACAAAAATGAACCCAAAAAAAATTCTGCAAACATCATAAATAAAATTTATAATTTTGTAGCTAGGACAAACTCAAATTTAAAATAAGATTTTCAATGCATAAAAAATGTTAGCCATCATTAATTGAGAAAATAATATCTGCATGCTATTTGCTAATTTTATACTTTACAAATTTGCTAAAAAATCTCATGGGATATTTGCTAATTACAAATAACGCGGGATATATTGTTTCTGTAATTTAATTAATAAACTAACTTTTTGAGCAGATGCCATAATTGACATTTTGCAGAATTCATTCCCAAAGAGGTTAAAGAAGAAATAAACTCATAGAAAACTCACCACAAAGTTTCCTCTTCCGGCGAGCGGAAGTTGTATAGGGCGGCTGATCAAGTAAATTCCGCCGTCAAGATCAACCCTTGCTCCGCCAAGATTCACAATACCCTCCATCAAATACCCGTGGTCTCCGGTCCCTTTAACCGCGTCCGATACCGCTCCAAGAATCGCATCCGTGCTGTCGTTTCTCCCCGTCGGGTCTGCGCCGTAAGACGTTACATGGTACACCACCTGCATTAACAAATAAACTTAAAAAGAATATTCTTGAAGAAGAATTTTTTTTTATCGAATTTAATTAGCACTTACGGACGATGCTATTGCTAGTGAGTCTGTTTGAATGGATGAAGAAGCGTGATGAAAATGTTCCTTGGAAAAATGAGCACCATAGGCGGTGGTTATTGTGATATTCATTGCAGCAGCAACTATGAACAAGATTATAATAGCGGTTCCCATTTGGAAGAGTAAAGGGTGGTGCGTGCAGCTGGAGTTTATTTATTGATGAGTACAATATATGTGTTGTTGTACGTATGGAAGAAAACTTGGGAGGGAGATTTAAGATCGATCTAGGAAATTATTTGTAACGCACGGAAACAGGTATGGGGCCGCTACTAACAACTTTAAAGGGGAAAAAAGAACTATATATTAATGTTTTACTTAACCATTCAAATGACACCTCAATTGTTGCTACAAGCTCTCTTTTTGTGTTTGCTTAATTCTAGGGATAGTATTATATTCACATGCTCGTAAACAAGATTATATATTATTGTTCATGTACATTATACACAAGCTGCAAATCTTTTTATTACACTTGACACGTGACATTTTCTTGACAAGTGATTAGCACTGAAATTCTCAACATATGACCTCTTGTTTGGCCTCACCTCTAATGCCATATTAAATTTACCAACTCGTCTAAAAACTCAAACTTGTAAATATTGGCATTCATGAACTTCTGTATTCTCCAACAAAACTTATATGTAATATATCTTAGACTTCTAAGCGTTATTAATTTATGTAATAGTTTAAATTTTTTATAATTAGATCCCATTTCGAATGGCGTAAATATGTGAATATATCCTTTACTTTGATATCCTATACGTAAGCCCTTTTATTTAAGCCAACAAGTTTAATTTTTTCATTTTTAAAAAGTATTTGATTCTTATTTAAATAATAGTATAACTTTTTCTAATTAAAATAAATCTCCAAAAGAGCAAATATAATGATCCTCTATTTTTACATCCTGTGTGTATATTGATAGCCGTTAAATAAATTTTTCTAATGTACCTCTCAGAGGAAAGGTGCCAACTTTTCACAATTCTCTTAATATGAATGGACCCTAACAAAGTATAACATGTGTGGAAGGCATATTTACTAATAGAGGGAAAGTGATTAAATCTTCAAGGAAGAGTTGGATCTTTTTTGACTTGGAAGTCTCAACAAATTGCTTGCTGCATTCATTCTTTGCCCGCATTATCAAAATTGCTGTGTAATCTTGAAATAATGAACTAGAATGACTTATGGTTTAAGTAATTCTCCTTTTTGCATCATAATAATTCCGGTTGTTGAAAAAAAACTTACCTAAAATATAAAGATTGAAGGACGGTGAATAATAATTGATTATAAGGTACTGTGGGGGTCATCCCTGCAAAATTATGTATATTCTCACGTGGACTGGATTTAATTTAGGGCCTCATAACATACGTACTAGACATAGCTACTCTCTATTATTGAAATGGGCCATTTGACATCACAAAATAGAAAAGTTGATTGGCAGAGTAGCTAATTAATTAAGTCATAATTATAGTAATTTGTATTATTTATAATTTCGGGTGTAAAAACAATATATATGTTTTTAATAGTATAGAAGATAATATTTAGCCACATGTAAAAACAAATGAAGAATTCTTAGGCCACATTTTCCTACCTGAGGTAAAGTATCTATTGTCACACAAAATTGAGGCCTGCTGCCAATATCATCATTCTTTTTCTTTCCTAAGTTACTTTTTTTTTTTTTTTTTGGTCATATTAGTCAAGAAAAATAAAGCGAAAAGCGTGAACGGAAATGATCACTTCAATGTTCTGCTGAGTAGTTTTCAACTTTTGTACTAGTAAAAGAATTGAATGCCATAAAGAAAAAATCCAACTACCGTTTGGTTAGTTCACAAACACATAATGTTGTTGAAAAGTAACCAATGTGTGAAGCACGTTAAGCAACATTTACGTGTATGCTCTTTATTCGGGCTCTCGTCTAGGACTACAAGTTAGGACACTGATTTTATCGAGATGTTGGGCAACACTAGAATATTGGAAATATTTTGGTCCATTTTGAAATGAAGTTGCCAAGCTACACCCAAGACTTTACCCTCATGCCCCCGCCAAAGATAATTTTTCAGCACTTTTCCCCCAAGTAAATCAGCACTTTGCTCCCCGCAAGTTAAAAAATAAGAATATTTTGTCTCTACAATATATTTGAGGTTTAGGCAATTTACCCCTAATATTATGCCAAATTGGTAAATTACCTTTCGTGAAAAATAAATAAGTAAACTATCTCCCGTGAAAAATAAATAAGCAACTTACTCCCCTCTCGGTGATTTCAAAAAGTGCCAAATTACCCCATATATAAGGAAGTGTAGTTCACTTATACAAACTTTGAAAATTTATTAGGTGCAGTCGTTGTATGATGACGTGGTACAGCAAAGAATTGAAATTAAACATAAATCCTGAACTACAGGTCACTAACTTCTCCACACTTCATCCTCACCATGTATTTATACTAATAACTGGCTTGTTTGTGCAGCAGCTGCACCTAATAATCTTTCCCAAACTTGAAAATGGAGGTAGTCTTTTGGAAAGAAAAAAAAAGACAACTATACCCCATTTTTCTTAAAAATGTGTATATCTTTCAATTAAATACTTTCAAAAAATACAAAATAAATACTAAAATTTTAAAAAATAAGTTATAATTTCAACATTCGTCGCATGCGATTGAAAGCGATCGCATTCCGCCTGAAGATGACATAACCCTAATTTCAACAGCAGCCGCATGCGATGGAAAGCTATCGCTTAGAAATCACTTTGACTCGGAAAATTAGGTTTTGAGAAGAATTAAAGAGGGAGACTTTCAAAACCCTAGAGGATATAAAAGCAAAGATCTAAACACTGAAAAGAGAGCAGCTAGTGGAGAAAATAATAGTTTAGAAAATAGAGAGGCTGGTGCACACTTTTGGAAGATAGTCTTGGAGTCAAACTTTTGGAAGAGAAGTGGAGATCATAGAAGACGGAGATGAACAAAGATTCAAAGTTGTGATTGGGTTGATGTTATTTAAATATTCGTAGACTTGATTTATGTTTTGTTGATTTAGATATTTCTTGTTATTTTCGTACGTTTGTTAGGACGAGATCTTTACTTTAGTTTATTTGATTCAAGACTATGGTTTATTTCATTGGTGTTTTCATGTTTACTTCGATAATGAGTAGCTAATTCCATCGCGTATCATGAGGCAATGGGATTATTTGGGTAGAGATCATGTTGAGATGATTGTGTTGAGATGAGTATGTGAGGAACAATTAAATTGAACTTATAACTTGAGTAAAATGTTTTATGTACGTCATGAACACATAGATGTTTAGATTCTTATGACAGATGCAAAAGTTGAACTCATAGGATAGATCTCATAGGTTATAAAGTTCCACATGTCGTGTGATAATAGCGTCTAGAACTAGAGACGTGGGTAATTCACTGAGATAAATGCGTTTGGAGGAATAGCGTACACATAGTAACATTTCGAATTACATAGTAGTGTTTTCCATTATGGGATCCCATAATCATGGGTTATACTTCATAGTTTACTATATCCTACATACGAGTCGATCATATTTCATCTCAACAATGGCTTGTCTATGAGTCTTTGATTAATATCTATTCAAAGAAACTTAGTCCTTACGATACCGTCTGTTTTATCATTGAATTAAGTCTTTTATTTATTAAGCGTTTTAGTTGCTAAACATTCCAGAATCCAAAATATATTTCATTAACCTTTACTATTAAATAGTGACTGTGATTAGTTTAGTAATTGCACAAATAGATTCTTAGTAGTTAAGATACAACGGAATTCTCCCTTGGGTTCAATATTTTTGGGTTGTAACTTACTTCCCTACACTACTTGCACTCGTACGCTTGCGGTAAGAAATTGCCATATAGAGTTTGGGATATATTAAACTATGAGATATTCCTATAATTGTGGATTTACCACTCTGTAATTCGAAATGTTACTATTTTTATTATGTTCTTTCAAACGCATTCATTTCAGTGAATTACCTATGCCTTAAGTTCTAGACGCCAACCATCACACGACACGTGGAATTGAATAACCCATGGGATCTATCCTTTGAGTCCAGCTGTTGCATCTGTCACATGAATCTAAACATTTATGTGCTTATGACGCACATAAAGCATTACACTGAAGTTATCAATTCGATTTAATTATTCCTCACACAATCATCTCAACATAATCTCTATCCAAGTACTCCTATCCCCTCACACTCGAGATTTCTTAAGAGAAGAAAAAGTCGGTTGGCAATTCGATGTGTACGCCAATAGAAGATTAGGATATAATAGAAGATTCCCTTAGAGCGCTTATTTCTCTGATAATGAGTTGGCTACGGTCAGCCTAACCGGTTAGCTTTGCCACTCGATTGTGGAGGAAGATCAAAATTAGAGATTGATCGAAAAGAAAAGATTGGTTCTCGTCATCCTCGTCTTGACTGGTGATAGTTCTTCATCTTCCTGAAGAGAGGAATGAAAGTCACACCTATGACTCTAATATCCATTTGAAAAAAGAGATGAATAGATAGGGCAAAGCTTTCGGTCCTTTCCTTTTGATGCTTCGACTCGAAGTGATAGCTTCTAGCTAGTTCAGGATTCTGCAATAGCTTGGTTGATGTGTTTCTCTTTGCTTCTCCCACTCGTTCTAGATAGCACGTAAGGCAAAGCGCTTTCTTTTCATTCTCCTTCCCGTCCAACCACTCCAGATCTGCACTTCCCTTTACTCGTCTCATCCCCACTGCATCGAAGTATACCTAAATAGAGTGGAAACATGAGTTGGCTTTTCATAAGAAAATCCTAAAGAGTGAATCAGAATCGGAAGTTAGACTTGTGGTGTGAGAAAGCGACCAAAATCATAATAGAAAGAAAAGTCGCTCTTATATTATATAGTACACGTTGTCATTTTCTTTAAACCTATGAATTAATTGGGTTTGAATCTCAAATATTTTACGCTCATCTTGTATACGATGCACGATGGAATTAGCTACCCATCATTGAAATAAACATATTAACACAAGTAAAGCAAAACATAGTATTCAATAAAATAATTAAAATGAATATCTTGTCCAAAGAAACGTAAACTAGAGTTCAGAAGTAAAAATACTAATAAGCATAAACTCAATCACAGCTCTCTTTCTTGTTCTTCTCCATCATCCAAAGATCTCCAAAACCTCATATGAATCTATGTTGGACTTCGTGCGTTATTTTCAGTACTTCTCTCTAGAACAACTCTTCTCTACGACCTCTGTCTCTTCTCACAAATTTTTGATCTTCTAAATATATATTCCCTTGGACTTGGAAAGTCTCACTGTTTAATTCTGCATCAAAAACCTAATTTCAGAGTCTAAGCAATCATAACAAATACTTATCAATCGCATGCGGCTACTGCTAATTTTAGGGTTGCGTCATCTTTAGACACAAGCGATCGCTTACATCTTCTTCTTCACTTCAAAAAGATCGCTTGCATTAAGCAATTTCTCCTCTTCGCATTCATGCTCCCATGATTTGCCCAAAATTCCACTTTTTGACATTTTTTCGTTCCTTTCACCAAAACGACTCCTAAACAACAAAATAAAGAAAAATAAGTAAAAAAACTATAAAAAAAAAAAAAAAAAAAAAACAAAACAATCAAGCATAAAATTAGTCTATTTGGTATATGTACAACACAGACTCGTCAATATTCAACACTTTTAGTAATAAAAAGTGCCCTAACTTTGTTCAAATATAAGTACAAAGCTCAGATTAGCGATAAGTCGATAACGATATTCCGAAATGGGCCATAAGGCGTCATATTATATAGCCACAAAGATACCATTCTACAGTGTATTTCAAGATGATCTAGAGTCTCACACATCTTTCTACTAAAAAACAACAATTGCCTTAACCTAAGAACATAGGCTAACAAACTAACAAGGTACAACTATTTAATTGCATACAACCTCAGATGTTTGTAAAATATATTGGCGTAAATGACCACTTTCAACCACAAAAGCAAATAACACATCAGTTCCTAGCACATTTATTACGGAGATAATGTATTAACATCAACAGAAAGTAAAACGCAAAGTAACGTTTGGTAGATGTAATCTTCACCTAGAAGTGGCAAAGCACACACTCGATTTCAACTAATTTTTCATAACAATCAACAAGTAGAAAGAAAGCTACAAGATTTGAAAAATCTACAAACAAAGAGATCTATCACATCCCAAAGACAAAAGGATTAGAAAAATATTAAAGCTGTTTTAATCACTATCTGAGGATTTTTTGATATTAACGAGCAATATGAAGAGTGGATGGTCGAATGACTCGAATCCCTAATTTGGGAAGTTTGGTATTGATTACTGAATGTCGTGCGCTCGTCATGAAGGTGGAATACCTAAATTCTTGGGCATGTATAAAGTGCATGAGCGTATTAGAAATTGTGGTTTATGCTTGAAATTTGAGTAGATTCGGAAGACTTGGCAAGAAACTGGGGAGAACACTAGGATCTAAAACTTTTAGAGTCGATCTTTCTCTGAATTCTCAGCCATAGTTTTCAAATTAGAGAGTGATTTTAAATACTTTGGATCAATAATGTAACTGCAAATTAATGCTAGCATATCATCTCCAAGGTTTTTCATCGGACAAAATGATTTTCTTATTGCAACAATATTGATTAATATCTTGTTTATAATGAATTTCTAGTTTACTACCTTGATCTAACAGATTTGAGGGCATATATAACAAGGACATAAATTGCTGGTGTTTTTAGTAGGAGTCCAACTTCTAATCTTACAGATGTGGAGATTTCTTTTCCTTAATATAACAAACTAACCGTAGCGTAAACCGTATATCCACTTTTCAAACTTTCTAGCTTCACCAAGAACATTGCAACACAATAGAGACTAGAGATCATCACTATCAAATTTCAAAATCTAAATTGGAAAGGGAGAAGAATATTTTGATGTCCGCAGATACTCGAGGAGGACGACATGTTGCGCAATATTTTTTCGTTGAGTACCTTGATTGTCTTCTTATTATGAGTTTGGATTTGAAGAACTTCAAAATATTCATACTCGTGTGAAATTTAAGAGTTTGGATCATTGTATAAATATTAACTATCGACTCTCTCTTGTTAGGTGTTGAAATTTTGCAATAGAACTAAAATCTATAGAGAGGATCTTAAAAGGATACATTTATGACGATAGAAATTTACAAAAACGCACAAAGAATAATATTTGTAAGAAGGAACAAGAGAGTTTTTTAGTAGAAAGTTTTGTATTACTCCCACAACTCCCGGACAATTTAAGAATGAGATCATGTCCATTTTTAATATTAGCTCACCTCCACAATAAATAGTGTAGATCAACTTGATTTCATAGTTGTGGAATAGAGTATATTTTTAAAGAATCCTCCAAAAATCTCTTAACTATAGAAGTTGTTACACTTTTTAGAGATTTATATGTACATGATGGTCATAATGATTAACAAAATTAGGGAGTTTATTCCCAACTAATTAATCTTCGCTCTCAAGCAATGAACACTTATTATTTGTGTTTTGGCCCCAGCGTCACCCTTAGCTAACTCAACATCTAATGCTCGACCTGTAAGGATATAGTTTCAGGTGTACGAGATCAGCTCCATATTGTCAAATAGGATCATCATATTCAGTTATGTTCTGTTAATTGGATCCAACATAGTTTAGGTGTGCGTGAGGGTACCGCTAGGCAGTAGATGACTTGTGGGTAAGTCGTTTCGGGCCTCACGCCCCCATGACCTCTTTTCTCTCAGACACAACGAAAGGTCGTTGTGTCTTTCTTAGGTCGTAGCTAGCCACATCTACCCAAACTAACTACGAATTTTTTCCATCGACAGGAGAATGATGCAGTGCAAAACAAAAAAAAAAAATAGAGATTTCAAGGCCCTAATAAACAGTTTAAAATCAAAATTAGTTAATGTTTGACCAAAAAATTAATAATGATTATTTCGACAAATGATACCATTTTTCCAACTTACGACCAAATTATTTGGAGTCGATTTCACCTTGATTCTATTAATGTGCTTTTAGCCGAATTTTTTAAGTTTGAGGATGTCAAAATGGCAGTTTTATATTATTTTTTTTCTGCAAAAAATTGAAGTTTTTAATTTATTTCAGGAATCTTCATATTTTCCTAAATTTATTAGAATTTTCTAAATTTATTAGAATTTGTTTTCAATTAAGATTCACTTTTTTAATTAAGTTATTTAAGAGTTATAAATAACTCGTTTTTTTATTATATCGTATATTTTGATTAGATGAAATTAGAGTTCAGATTTATATTAGTTTTTATCAATTTCTTGAATTAACAAAATTAGTATTTTTTTATTTTAGGAATTTTGTGTAGATAAATGATTTTTTTAATTTCGTGTCTTTTTCATCTTTCCTATGGTTGTTGCATGTTATTCAACTTCTCAGGAACTTGACTAGAGTTTGGACACCAGAGTTGAACACACCAAATGAATGCGTCTCCAAATGTATAAACTATAGACAATGATGTTACCACATGCTCAATACTCAGGGGCGGAACCACCCACAAGGCTTGGGTGGGCTCTGCCTAGGGTCAAATTTTGAGTCAAATGTCTTTTATATATATATATATAAGTGGCCTAGTCCAAGTTCATAAGTTGTGAGCCTAATTATATCAATTCAACATAACAATTTTTGATCTTACATTTAAGATCCAATTAATTACCAAATTAAACTATATTGCCACTAACAAATGTTTACAGGCTTTTACTCTCCCATATGCAATTTTTACGAATAAAAGAACAAGAAGAAAAAGCTCGGGCCAAACTTACCCCCAAAATTGAAAGACCGAACAGCAAATAAAAAAAGGCCAGTTTTCCACCAAAATCAAGAAATTTCATTTTCATACTATAATTTCAAGATTTTCAATAATAAAAATTAACTAAGTTGCATTGTTTAAGTTTTAATTTCTAACAAATTGATAATGATTATTGTGCATTTAAAGTCTTATTTTTCATATTTTCATTGTTATTGTGTCAATATGTTTTATAGAAGTTCAAGATCCTGAAAAGTGAGATATGTAGATTTTTTTTTTTTTTACTTCTATGCGCATGAAATGTTTGATGGACTTTTTTAATAGTTTGAATCTTAAACATTTGATGGCATGCATTAGCCAAAAAACTAGTTGAGAAAAAATCAGGAGCTAATAGCAAAAACTACCCCTATGTAATCTCTAATTAGCATAAAACTCCCTGTGTGATTTTAATTGGCAAAAACCTCCCTTGTATTATTTGGTCAGAAGCAAAAAACCTTTTAGAGTCCATAGTGAACTACACGCGCCTCAAATGCAGGTGGGTTTTGAATTTTCGGTTCGGAATTACTTTCTTGCCCTCCATTCTAAATTATTGTAAATCATAGTAAAACAAAACTAAAGTATAATTGAAATCGGCAACCCTCCCCCCTCCTCCAGCCCTCCGGTGAGTAAGATGCTAGGGGCAAGAGTCTTACTCTCGCCTGTCTCAGATGATGACACCTGGAAAACAATGATTTGATTTATTTTTTAACCTGTTTGCCAGCTATTATTTTATCTATCTATTACTATATTAAAAGCAAACCTTCCACCCTCACATATTTTGGCAGTTGTTGTACCAAATTATTAGTTTGCCCACAATACCCCTATTTTAAATCATCACCAAATTAAAAGTTAGGACACCAAAGTAATTTACTTCTTTTTCAGTTTTTCTACTCAATTTCAATTAACCACGTCTCTCCTCATTTAGTGGAAAACTTAACTGCCTTTACTTATCCAAATCACCTTATCTAGGTTTTATCTTTCATTTTCACTATTCCAGATTCTTACGAATTGCAATTTCTTTTTTGTTTCTGGGAATTCACACTCTTACAAAACATAACTTTCGTGCATGTGAAATTGAAGAATTCGTTGAAAATACTAAGCAATTAAAGGTAAACACTCTTACTCTCTTACTCTTCAAAATTGTATGTATGCAATAGTTACTTTTCGAAGTTTTTAATATTCTTCTTTTGTCGTGTAGTTTCAACGTTCTTCTGAGTCGACCCTTTCTTAAATAACAAAGGTATGTAACAGTTTTTTTATGATTAGTTTTCTTTTCATTTTGCTTCTATAATTGCATTCACCTATTGATTTTTCATTGTTTTGCGGTTTTCATGATTCTCCCTGACAACAAAGGTGAGTAATTTTTAATTAGTTCAAGAGTTACTTCTCCGGTTTATGTTTTGGCCAAAAACGTTTTGCATGATAGTGAAAATATGTGATTACTGATTCTCCGTCTTTCTTTGAACATGCTGACCATAATTGAGCATGGGCATCCGAATGAGTAATTCTATAAAATAATTTGGAGCGAGGTGAGTAGCAACATAGTTGATGGCTTGATGTTGGTTTTTTAATGCTTTTGGGTTTGCATATCTCAAAATCCTTTGGAAGAGTATTCTCAATTTCAATTAAAATTTCCTTTGTTTTTCTATACGTTTTTCCTAATGGTAACAGTTGTGCATCTATCTTTCTTTTTTTTTTTTTTGATTAGATTTTAACTTTCTTACTTCTCTAATTTTTGCAGATGGATTTATATCTCAACTAAAGCTGGCATTGCCCATAATGCAATTATTGACCACCCCACCATTTGTTTACCTATGATCCTTTCAAACCTGGTTGCATCGTCTATGTTGGCGTTGCTTCCCAAATATTTTGAATAACTTCCAATTCTTTTTTATTTTTTTAATCTATCACCTTCTGATTCCAGTTTGTTATTCATCCCACGCCTATATATGTGTGTGTATATGTGTCTATTTTGATTTGTCACCTATTTATGCTTATTGTTTATATTCAACAATATCTTTAGACTTATCTTTACTTATGAACTTAGTTCACTGTCCGGCCATTTCATTATTATCACTTTGTGATATTGGCTTATTTGCACTAAATGCAATTACTTTGTTTTGGGGACAATTTCAATCTTTGTTTTTTCTTTCGGGACTTTGCGAGGGGTTCTTTTGGCTAAAAAGTTACAAAATTTTGAAGAATTTTTGGTTTTAAATTTATTTTGGTTTTTAGAACTATCACGTTTGATAAAGTTTTGACAAAATTATCTACTCGGATGTTTACACAAAAAATATTCGATCTCGGTTGTATTTATACTTTGAATAGTTAATTTGTAAATGCTTAGATATTGGGTATTATCTAGATGAATGTTGTGCAATAATTTGTTGAGATAATTCCACAACAAAGATTTGGAGTTCTATTCTAAAATCAAGTCTCACAAATTCGAGATTCCTATTTTATAGCAGTTTAATTTGATCTATACTCCTACATGTATGAAACCTCTCTTTAATTGAAAAATAAAAATAAAAAAATCTTGCCCATTAGTAGAAATTAGTTTAACTTTTGAAGGGATAAACATAAATGATAAAGCCATAAGGCTGAATAAGTTAAACAACTGAGAAATTTATTTGCATCTTACACCTATTAGGTTTTATCTAATTACCAGAGCATACTATTATTGATAATATTAGATTATGTTGATTTTGAATTAGAGAAGGTGACACAATTTTTTTTGCATCAAGGGTCCATTCTTATGAACTCTAGATTTCTATCACCCTTACTCATATTTACGATTTTGTTCCTTAAACTAATCCATCATTTAACTGCATAAAATACTCATCCTTATACATATTGCCAGTTGTTGTACTAAATTATAGTTTTTTAAAATAATCCTAACTCCATTAATTTTTAACAATTCAAAAAGGATAGAAAAGTAGTTTTTTTTTTTGGGATAACTACAGCTACACCCCCTGAGGTTTGGTGTAATTACAGACACCACCCCTGAGGTTTGAGAAATTACCCTCACCTCCCCTATAACTAACTTATGCCATATAAAAGACAATAATGCCCTTCATTAATTTTGTTAAAGAATCTAAATTAATTACAAAAGGCTACTTGGTTTTTCTTTTTTCTTTTTGGTTTGATGAGCTCTCATTTTTTCTCCTTTCTTTTTTCTTTTAGTTTTTTAATAAACTTACTAAAATTTATTAAATTTGCAAATCAAGAAACCTATGTTTGCTTCATTTTTTTGTGCATTTTTTATTGAGATGAATGAGGAGTTCTAAGCATATTGTATTCCTTTATTTTATATTATTGGAAGAAACTATAATTAGTAAACATTAAAATAATATTATGATTTTTTAAACATTTATAACTAAATTTAAATAAATGAATTAATTAGATAGATGTGTGTTTCTTTTTTAAAAAAATATACTTTTAATTTTTAGTATTTTGAATAGTATAATTTTTATGTTGATATTTATAAAGGTATTTGTAGAATTTTAAAAAATACTATTTACTTTATATAATAAAACCTACTCAAACTTTGTATAATATCAATTGAAATGGAACAAGGGTAAAATTGGAAGTTTTCATCCATATATTCAATAGGGGACTTTATTGTAAGGTTGATGCAAACCTCAGAGGTGGTCTCTGTAATTTCTCAAACCTCAGGGGTGGTATCTGTAATTACACCAAACCTCAGGGGGTGTAGCCGTAATTATTCCTTTTTTTCAACACAAATCTACTAACCCACTTTCTCACTAACATATTGTAACTGCAATTTTACGTAAGGCATCCGTGTGTGTCTATTTTTAAACATAAAAAAATTAAAAAAATTATGTATACTTTAAAGTCCCCGTGTGCGTTGATGGCTAGTTTTAAAAACATATCAAGCAATAACCATTGACAGATTGCCACGTGTAAACCATGGTTAAACCCACCAAAATATTCGATCTGAAGTTACAAACCCTAGACTAACTCTCTCTCTCCATTTTTAATTATCCCCCTCCCTCCTTTCTTCTTCTTCATCTCTCTTCTCTTCTCTCCTCCCTGTTATGATCCTGATTGAACTGTAATATTTTTGAGATTTTCTGTAATAAAACCGTGTGTAACAAGATAGAGAAGAAGAAGAAAAACTGAAGAGAGATCAGTTTCAATGAGAAGAGACAAGAAAATCCGAGAGAATCAGAGTTGAGAGAGAGAATGATAAATTCTTTACTAAAATTGCATATACTCAAATGATGATACTCTGTTACATATAACGACCTCTGCCAAAGTATTTGGGCCAATAGGATAGCTCTAAAAAGCATCTACTAAAACTGAATTAAAAATAAACAGAAAATAAGATAAATAATGCAGAATTAAAACATAATGCGAAAACTCCTCAAAACGTCGTCATTCTGTCAAAAACGTAAAACCCAAAACGCGTCTTCATATCTTTCCCTTTTTTAGCAAAATTGCGCCCGATTCTTCTTCAAACCAAAAATCCCCAATTTGCCTCAAACCCTAACCCTTCTTCTGTTGCTCGTCATGACATTGCCTCCCCCTTACACAAGCTTGTCCTCAAGCTTGGAGATATGGAAATTTACCCTGCGCCTCTTCCCAGTCCATCCATGTCGCCTCCTCTGCTGTTTTGCCTCTCCATTTAATAAGCCACTGAATCTGAGCCCTGTTCTTCTTCTTCATTATCCTTCGTGCTATGATTTCTTCTGCAACTAACTCCTCTTGTGTCCCAATGTTGATTGCAGGTATATGCGGTGCAACTGACTCCAAGGGCCCCACCTCTCGCTTCAACAGGGAGATGTGAAACACAGGATGTATCTTTGCCTCAACTGGTAAGTCCAATTTATACGCTACTGCTCCAATTTTCTGTATAATTTTGAACGGTCCAGCGTATTTAGGGCTTAGTTTCCACACTTTATCTTTGCGCACTATTTTTTGTCGGTATGGCTGTAGTTTAAGGAACACCCACTCCCCTACTTGGTACTCCCTCTCTACTCTCCCACGATCGGCCATATTCTTCATTCGATGTTGTGTCTGAAGCAGGTGTTGCTTGATCTGTTGATTGGCTAATTTCCTGTCAGCTATCAATTGGTCAACTCCAGCAGTTTTGACCTCTTGATAGGGTCTAATCCCAATCTGAGGAGGCTTATATCCATATAACACCTCAAATGGTGTCATTCGAATGGTGGTATGATAGTTTGTTTGTACCACCATTCTGCCATTGACACCCACTTTGCCCACTCCTTAGGGCTTCCTCCTACCATACACCTTAAGTAGGCCTCCAAGCACTGGTTTACCCTCTCAGTTTGACCATTTGACTGAGGGTGGTAAGTTGTGCTAAGGTGTTGTTGAATCCCCAACACCTTCAACATCTCCCTCCAGAATTCACTTGTAAATATCCTATCCCTATCCGTGGTAATACTACTAGGCAACCCATGAAGCTTATAGATGGGATCTAGGAAGATATTAGCTAGGCCAACATCAGTATAGGGATGAGATAGAGTCAAGAAGTGAGCATACTTAGTGAATCTATCAACAACTACCCATATAGTGTCCTTACCCCCTGACTTGGGGTAGTTTTTCTATGAAATCCATGTTGATGTGTTGCCATGCTTGCTCTGGAGCTTGCAAAGGCTGTAGTAGTCCAGGATACTTTGAGTTCTCATGCTTACACAATTGGCACACAAGGCATTGAGCCACCACCTCCTTTACAGTTAACTTCATCCCTGGCCATAGGAATGTAGTCTGCAATCTTTGATAAGTTCCTTGTATGCCTGAATGCCCTCCCATGCTACTGTCATGCATTAGTTTCACTAATTGTTCCCTCATTAGTTTCACTAATTGTTCCCTCAATCCAGTGTTACTCCCCACATATAACCTTCCTTTGTACCTCAGTAAGTTGTTGTGATAGGAAAAGTAGGTTACATTGTAGGGTTGCATTACACATTCAGCTATGCTTTCTTGTGCCTTTGCATGTCCCTCATAACTCTGCTGCAACTCCTTCATCCAATTAGGCTCCAAAATAGTGATGGAGTTAAACTCCACTTCACCCTCCTCCCTTCTAGACAAAGCATCAGCCACTCCATTCTCTTTTCCCTTTCTGTACTCCACCTTATAATCATAACCAAGAAGCTTGGTCATGTATTTCTATTGCATAGGAGTTGAAACCTTCTGATTCAACAAGTATTTGAGGCTATGTTGGTCAGTTTTGATAATAAACTGACCATGCAGTAGGTATGGCCTCCATTTATCCACAGCTAGAATAATAGCAATGAACTCCTTTTCATAAACTGATAAACCCATGTTCTTTGGGCCCAAAGCCCTACTGATGAAAGCTATAGGGTGTCCCTCTTGACTTAGGACTGCTCCCAACCCATAATAGCATGCATCAGTCTCAATTGTAAAGGTTTTCCCAAAGTCAGGCAATCTCAACACTGGAGCTTGAGTCATTGCCTCTTTCAACCTTTGAAAAGCTTCCTCAGCTTCCTTACTCCACTTAAATCCCCCTTTCTTAGTCATTTCAGTGAGAGGTTTAGCAATTAGGCCAAAGTGCCTAATGAATTTCCTGTAATACCCAGTTAGCCCTAGGAATCCCCTTATAGCCTTCACATTTTTTGGTTTAGGCCACTCCACCATTCACTTAATCTTCTGTGGGCCTGCCCCAACCCTTCCTTCTCCTATGATATGCCCAAGGTACTCTACTTCAGGCTGTCCAAAGGTGCATTTTGACCTTTTGGCATACAAATTATGTTTTCTTAGGATAGTGAACACCAGCTTGAGGTGTTCTTTATGCTCCTCCATATTAGTGCTATATATGAGGATGTCATCAAAGAACACCAAGACCATCTTCCTCAGTTGGTCTTTGAATATGCTATTCATCAACTTTTGAAAAGTAGCAGGTTAGTCAAGTCAAAAGGCATGACTTCAAATTCATAGTGCCCTGAGACTGTGACAAAAGCAGTCTTAGGGACATCCTCCCTCTTCATTCTGATTTGATGATACCCTGCTCTTAAATTCACTTTAGAGAATACCCTGGCACTAGCAAGCTCATCCAACAAATCCTCAATTAGTGGAATAGGGAAGTTGTTCTTCACTGTCATTAAGTTCAACTTCCTGTAATCCACACAAAACCGCCAGCTTCCATCCTTTTTCTTAACTAGTAGCACAGGTGAAGAAAAAGGACTGTTTCTACTCTGGACGAAACCAGACTCAAGCATTTCTCTTACCAATTTCTCAATTTCCTCCCTCTGCCGATAGGGATATCTGTAGGGGTGTTGCTTAAAGAGAGTTGACCCTTCACTTAAATCTATCCCATGCTCCAGGCCCCTTTCAGGGGGCAAACTCTGTGGTTCCTCAGACAGCTCCCCAAACTCCTCCAGTACTCCTTGTAACTCTACTGGATCTTCCTGTGGGGGTTGATCCTGAACATCAGAAACCATAAACAAGCATCCTATCTTTGACTCCCCTCATTTGTTGATGATTTTTGTGATTTTTTCTCCAATGATGGCTTTGAGTGACATCTCAGCTTGTATCCCTTGCAAACTGTATTTCTGTCCATTCTGTTTGTATTTCACCCTCTGTTTGTCAAAGTCAAATGTGACTTTTCCCAATTTCTTCAACCAATCTACTCCTACCACCATGTCACAACCCCCTAGCTTGATGAATTTCACATCAGCTGAGTAAATCCTTCCCTTCATTTCCCACTGAAAGTTGGAACACTTAGCAGTGCATTCCATCCTGCCCCCATCTACTACAGTTACTATCAAGGGTCTAGTCTGCTCCCACTCACATTTAAGCCTCTTAGCAGTGTTGCAATCTAGGAAGCTGTGTGTACTCCATGTGTCCACTAGGATAGTGATCACCTCACCCTTCATCTTTCCAATTAGCTTGATAGTTTCTGAAACTACCTGTCCAGCTAATGCATGCACTAAAATGGTGTAAGCAGTCCCTTCCTCTGTCTCAGACTCTCCACTCTCTCCTTCCACCCCTAAAATCATGAACAACCTTTGACATTTGTGCCCTATGTGATAGGGTTCATCACAGTTAAAAGCACAACCCCTTTCTCCTCCTTCCATCCATCTCCTCAGGTGTCAATCTTTTAATAGGGGGTACCTCTCTGTATTGCTTGTTCCTCTATGATTATCATGAGAATTCTGTGGTATATTCCTGGGTTTGTATGGAATCACATTCTGCTTCCCAGGGTTCTTATAGTGCCTATTCATGTTGTCTAGTTGCACCTCCTGCTTCCTGGCCATGTAGATGGCTTGGTTCAGGGTAGCAGGTAGCAACATCTCCACCATCACCCTGATTTCATCCCTTAATCCACTTAAGAAACTCTTGATAAAGTACTCATCATCTAAGTGCCTGTTCCTTTGAAACATGTATGCTTTTAGTTCTTCAAACTTTTGGATATAACTATCCACTGTACATGTATGTTTCAGCTTGTTAAACTCTCCTATTAGATTCTCTCCCTTAGCTGAAGTAAAACGTTCTGACAACAGATCAGTAAACCGATTCCATCCCATCCCTTCTCTCCCTTCAATGTTGTCTAAATACCATACTTCTGCTACTCCTTCCATACACATCCCAGCCCCCATTATTTTCTCATAATCAGAAAGGTTGTTAAGCAGAAAGTACCTTTGACAACGTCGTATCCATGCTCTTGGATTGTCTCCATCAAACCGTGGGAATTCAAACCTTAAACCCCTGGTGTTTAAGGCTTCCATGCATCGTGCAGGAGTGTTTAGTATGTCAGCATCAGCAGGGTTCCTTTCTTGAGGTGTGTTTTGAGATGTACCTCCTTGGAAAATCCGGAAAATCCCTGAGCTTGTTGGTTCTCTTTCTCGATCATTTTTTAGTGTTTGTAGTATCTGTGCCATAGTTTCATTCAACGTTTCCATTTGTGTTTCTAACTTCTTTTGCCCTTCTTGCAGAGCCTGATGTCCTGCCTCCAACTCCTCAATCCTGGTGGTGTGGTTGCCTGGTGCCATTTGAAATTATCAGAGTAGTGCGCACAGGAACTTGGCTCTGAGGCCAAATGTTATGATCCTGATTGAACTGTAATATTTTTGAGATTTTCTGTAATAAAATCGTGTGTAACAAGATAGAGAAGAAGAAGAAAAACTGAAGAGAGATCAGTTTCAATGAGAAGAGACAAGAAAATCCGAGAGAATCAGAGTTGAGAGAGAGAATGAGAAATTCTTTACTAAAATTGCATAGACATCAAATGATGATACTCTATTTCATATAACGACCTCTGCCAAAGTATTTGGTCCAATAGGATAGCTCTAAAAAGCATCTACTAAAACTGAATTAAAAATAAACAGAAAATAAGATAAATAATGCAGAATTAAAACATAATGCGAGAACTCCTCAAAACGTCACCGTTCTGTCAAAAACCTAAAACCCAAAACGCGTCTTCATGTCTTTCCCTTTTTTAGCAAAATTGCCCCGATTCTTCTTCAAACCAAAAATCCCCAATTTGCCTCAAACCCTAACCCTTCTTCTGTTGCTCGTCGTGACACTCCCATATCAACGGCACAGCTCTTTCTCCTCAGTACGATGTCATGAACCCGCTTCTCCGGGACAGACTTTGGTTGCTCGTTGGCGTAAATCCGATGAACGTAGCTGGATATCGATGAATTCATGATTATATTTTTGTATTTTAATAAAATATTTAGTAGATAAGAATATTAGCATAAACTATCAAGAGAAAGGGGAGGGAGAATATAGAGAGAATTTAGGTGAGAGAATAGAACTATTTCATTGCTTAATCCATGTTCACTACACCACCCTCCTTATATAGTTGGGTTGTTACATAAAAGATAAAGCCTAACAATACTCATATAGTTAATATGCTAATTAAATAATAATGCTAACATCACTATATATTTAGAACAAATCCCGTGCACTCGCCCCTCCACGTGTCACCACTGGATTGGTACACATGTCGCGATTCCATTGTCGTCCAGCTGTCTCGTATATTCCCCCTTTGACAAGGTCAAGGTCATGACATTTCCCCCCTGTTGAATTAATCCTTGTCCTCAAGGATTGCAACTCTTTGTTTTGAAGTTTGACGACATGAACTTGCACAATATAATGTTGGATGGACTTGTGAAGACTCTCAATCATGAATGAAAGAGCGAAGAGTACTGTTAAAAACTCCAGTTGGATTATCATACACATGCTTGATGTCACAATAGACGCAACAATGATAACACACCCAAGGATTGGTTTTGTAAGTGTAGGACAATCAAAACACTTCATCCAGCTTGTACCGAAATTTCCAAACATTAAAACCTTGGTCACCCAGTGTTTTGTAGTTCTCTCCTTGTGCAAAAAAGAAAATTGAGCATTTAAGCACCTTCCAGTACTCATAATCAGCACCCCAATGAAGACCAGTTTTGGATTTTCAACATCAAAGGAATTTCCTGTATGTTTCATCGGATCAGTACAAGATGTTATACCTTCCATTTCAGCTACTGATGTAGTGTCCCGAAACCAATCAGGGACATTTGTACTTCGAAGACCAGTGAACGTAAAGGTGGGAACTACATCTCTAGGTAGCTCTAATATCCATCGGATTAGACCACAAAATATAATCTTAAATTTCAACCATATTTTAGCCTCAAGCTTAAAGACTGGCATTCCTATTTCCTTTCCCCCATCAATATTCTCTTTGATTCTATGAACTCTAAGAACAATAACTGAGTCACCCTCATCAATACTCATGGCCAGTTCATAGTGTTTCATGTTGACAGCCATCACATTAACTTCATGAGTATGACAAAGGCAATACCTTCTTCTTTCTACCAAGCATGAATGCATATGCATTAAAACTCTAAGTACCTCACTGATGATGGCGTGGACAAGAGTCATCACTCCCTGCTCTGGTACCTTATGCATAGTCTGGTGGCAATTCTTACAGAAAAGTTCTTCAACTTCAGTTAAACTTAGGGGTGGCCAGCTTTCTTCAGGTTCCCCTCGAGCATATAAAACAATGGACCGAAGAAAATGTCCATTTGTAAAAGAACACGCAAAACTGCCTGCCGAATGATTTTGCAATTTTCACAAGCTCATAAAGGCATTAGAGTCAATTAAGCATGGAGTCTCAGTTTTCAACCAAGCACAAATGAGAACAATACAAATGCTCCCTTTCTTGTAGCCTAACCTCATCAAGCTTTTTGTTTCTGTAGTAGATGATTTGAACCCGATAAAATCCAGCAGTTCCATAATATGTTTACAAGAGTTTCGTGCAGTGACTTGAAGCAACCACTCCTCCAATGTTATGTAGATTTTCTTAAGAGAAAACAGCAATATAAACCATTTAACATCAAGCTTAACACCACAATAAACATTTTTTGCATCAGCCATATCCAAGCTTCCATTACTCCTTATGAAATCATGCATAGGCAGAAGATATCTTTCTTTTGAAAAATATAAGTTCAAATCACTAAAATCTCTCATGGTGTCAAAAGCTAAGAGGGTCCTTATGAGCCTATTCCATTTTCTACCAACATATCCACCCGGATCAAATAAATCCCTGTTAACAAATTTGTCAAGCCTAAAGTTAGTAGAGACCTGACCTCCCATATTGTAATGTCGCGTTTCGTCATCCTCATTTTTTATTTTCATGAACACCTTACAATCTCGATCTTGAATTGACTTGTCCGGACTGTTGGTTTCGCTCTCCAATGCATTTTTCTGATTTTCCTCAAATGCATCATTAACAAAGATGTACAATGAACTTTCTTTTTCCCTCTCCGCCACAGACATTTTGTCGAACAGCTGATAGTCAACCATTTTCTCATCTGATTCATTGAACACACTCACAGATATTTCATCAAATCCCATTCTATGCTTAATAGGTACTTCATCAGACATCACCATACCTTTCACAGGCATTTTATCAAACATCTCGCAGGCAATCTTTTTCTCGTCTAACTCCTTGAGCACTTTCACAGACATTTTATCAAACACCTTGACTACATCATTTACCACTTCTTCTTTTTCTGTATTATCGTTCCTCTTTTCTTCTAGATGCAGAGATTCACGGTTCACAAGAGGGTCCTTGAGGCAGTAAGGTACTTTCTCGTAACCCTCATTTGGCGATCTAGGCTTGTTTAATGAAACAAGCAACACATCGATTTGTTTGGAAATCTCTTTCAAAGCATCAGCCACCTCACGGTTTGTTAGGATGGTGGCGTTCTGCTTCGGCATTCTTCCATTCACGAAATCATGAGATAAAAATTGAATATCTAACATGTTACAGCCGTCGTATATATATCGCCCGTGTAAATGCAATGCACTCTTTGCACAAAGGGAAAGTTGAAACCGTAGCAATGCTTGAAAACCTTCTCCGACGTTGAGAATTTCAATTTTCTCTATCTGTCCATACACACCAAAAATCTTTTCTAAAAGATCCTCGATAACAGGATACACAATTTCAAACACTGATATCACGAGAGTTCTCTCAAAATTCAATTGAACATGTGTTTCAATGGATTTGAACAGTTCCCTGGGATCGGAACTGCTCTGATACCAAAATATTTAGTAGATAAGAATATTAGCATAAACTATCAAGAGAAAGGGGAGGGAGAATATAGAGAGAATTTAGGTGAGAGATTAGAACTATTTCATTGCTTAATCCATGTTCACTACACCACCCTCCTTATATAGTTGAGTTGTTACATAAAAGATAAAGCCTAACAATACTCATATAGTTAATATGCTAATTAAATAATAATGATAACATCACTATATATTTAGAACAAATCCCGTGCACTCGCCCCTCCACGTGTCACCACTGGATTGGTACACATGTCGCGATTCCATTGTCGTCCAGCTGTCTCGTATATTCCCCCTTTGACAAGGTCAGGGTCATGACATAACGACTCCACATCAAGCGGCAGATCTGATTTCCTCCACGGCCAAGAGGTAGTTGTACTATCTTTCTTTTATTTCTCATTTGTTAGATTCAAACTTTTAGTTTGAGAACAAAATATGCTAAATATTATGCTAAATCCATTTGCTTATCTTTTTTTCCGGCTTTGTCTCAGGTTATCTACTCATCGCCGCCGGGCGCCGGAGTGTGACTGACCGCAATGTCCTGTCACATAAAATTGTTTTGCTAGGACTATTTTCTGACCGTTTAATGCAACATATATAATTATTTTCTTTGTAAATTTAGTTCTGTTATTTGAGAAAGTAGGCGTTTATTCTTGATGATAATGATATTAAAGTGGTTAGTTCATATTGAGATTAATTATATTGGTTACTTCATATTGAGATTAATTATAGTGATGTTTATTATTGTGATTCATCTTTTGTGTTTTTTCTATTGTGATGAATGATGCAGGTTGTTTATGAATAAATTAGGGGTTAATTTCATCCACCTCCCCTGAGGTTTCTTCTCTCTCTACCCACCTCCCCTCTAGTTTGGATTTTTTCCATCCACCTCCCCTATGGTTTAGATTTTCTCCATCCACCTCCCTTGAGTTGTTTGACTATTAGTCAACTGTTATTTTTGAGGGGTAAAATTGTCACTTGATAAGAAAATAAAATAAACTATTGAATTGTTATTCACCATACAACCAAATTACTTAATAAAATTAACAATTATTAATATACAATGTTGGATGACAATTATTATATGAAAAAAATTGTATTTCAATAATTATATTTTAGTAATAACATATGTTTTCATTGCAAGCAAATACGAACATAATCAACATGGGAAATACATATATTTGGGGTTACCTCAATTTGAAAGTAAGAAGAAAATAATTATGTTCATTTAATCTAATGATCTAATAATTCATAGATCTTGTATTTTTATGAACTAGTTAAATTTCGTGAATCATACACCTATATTAATTTTCTGATATTGTTTACAAGATATATGAACTATTGAATTATTATTTATATGAATCTACTTATAATACATCTAAGAAACTTAACAATTTTACAATTACTACTATATAGTATCCAATTAAAAATATTAAAAGAAAAAATGTTATATTTAAATAACTATATTGTGAAAACCATACACACGAGATTTAGTTATGTTTAACCCTAATGTTAGGGTACAACTTATTTCATACTTACACAAAGGTGTTCATATATTTTTATTTATCTTTTCTCCTAAATTATACATTGTTTGAATTCGATTATCGTCTACATAACCATGAACCTATTTCTTTTCTTTTTATTTTTATGTTGAGGTAAGCCCAAAATACATTTGTTCATTTACTAAACTTATGTTTTGGTTGCAATTAACATTTATATTATTACTAAAATTTAATAATTTAAATACATCTAATATTATATATTAGTAATTATTAAGTTATTTAGTTGTGTTGTCTATTGTAATTGAATAGATATTCAATACTTTACTTTAATTTTATATCAGTTGACACTTTTACCCTTTACTTTAAACTATTGACTAGCAATCAACTAAAGGAGGGGAGGTGGATGGAAAAAGTGAAACTAGAGGGGAGGTGGATGGTGAGAGATGAAACCTCAGGGGAGGTCAATGGAATTTGCCCAATAAATTAGTATCAAAACCTTTCTAGTGGAAATTTATTTGGGATATTGTTAATGATTGTTATTAATTTTTTAATATTATAATGAATTATAATGGTTGTATTTTATAAGGAAGTTACGATCAAAATCAGTTATCGTTTAAAATTCTGCTCTGTTTCATGTTTTGTTGAAAACAGAGGATAAAAGAGCCTTCTGTTGTTGACAACAAGTGCTATTTCTCATGTGATATGTGTGTAAATGTTTAAGTAAACATAACAATAGTTCAAATGTTGCTTAAAAATTAAAACGGAATTTGATTAAAAAAGTGAAGAGTGGACTACCCACACTAACAAATAGCAGTAACTTGATTTTACTTCTTTTTAATGGAATGCAGTAACTTAATTAACTTCATCAACCAAATATAACTTAATCAACATTAACCAAAGAGAATTTTACTACCACCAAAATGCACCATTATTTCTCATTGAATACAAGTTATACAACCATTATCTTTTACCAAAAGCTTCAAAAATAAAATTAGCAATAACCAAAAATATATTTCCACTAAAACCAAAAATCTCCAAGAGCCTAAGTTCTTTTCAAGAAGCTTTACCCTTTTTTTTTTGTTTTCGGTTAACCAGGAAGATTTACCATTTGTCACAATCCAAAATAAGCCTTGACGAATCACAATAATAACCAGTATAATTTATCACAATAAAAACTAATCACTGTAATTTATCATAATCATCAAGCATAAACATCTTACACTCCTCAAATCAGCCAACAGAAAAAGTGTATTTATAATGCATTTATTTTACATGGAGCAATAAAAAAAATCCTATAAAAGCTGTATGTCATGACATTATGGTTATTTATGTCCTGAGAAAACAACAAACAAAGATTAGCTAGTGAAAAAATCATAGTATTTGCCTCGTCTCTACCTCACGTCCTCACCAGTCCCCTCCCCTCATCGCCGCTTGTTGTCACCGTGCACTCATCTCCGGCAATAATCTAACGGTAAACTCATTAAGCTAATGTTCCCTTTTTGTTTAAGCATTGTATGATGATGTAATTAAAACTATAATTTTTAAGGTTGTATATTGTTTGTTTCAAAAGAATAGTTATTCTTGTTGTGCACTCAAGGTGTTTGATGTATTGTTTCAAAACAATTTGAGTTGTTGTTTTGTAAGGAATTCAAAACATGGTGTGCTGATTATGTTTTGTTGACTTAAATTGCTTTATGTCATTTGTCATTAAGGATTATGTTGTTAAATACTTTATGGATTATGTAGTTGTTGTGAACCAAGATGCTGTGGTTTTTTTAGCATGAATTGAATTGGTTTTCGAGCACGTTTTGAGCTGGTTTTTGAGCATATTGTTGAATGGATGTGAGCAGCTTTCGCGGTTAAGTTTGTGCCAGCAGGCTTTTGGGCTGGTTTATGATCAGGTTTTGGGGCAGATTTTTGAGGAATTTTCCAGAAATTTTAGCATGTTTTTGAGATGATTCTGGAGTACGTTTTTTGGGCAGGTTTTTGGGCTGATTTTTTAGCAGTTTCTTTCACTTTTTTCACAGTTTTTTGAGCTGGTAATTTGGCAGGTTTTGGAGCAGTAATTTGGCAGATATCCGATTTTTTCAGATATCCGAACTCATCGGATATCTGCACCTTAGGGTCGGGTTTCGGATACCTCAAAATACCCCCCGAACCCGAAAAACCCGATATCTGAAAAACCCGACCCTAACTCACCCCTAATCTAGGCACCCAATGTCATGAAAAGAAAAAGGACGCAAATTGTTGATGTGAATAAATAACAGCTATTTGCTGGTTTTCAAATTTATGGTATCACTATCATTTTTGTATTTCGATTTTTGGTACTGGATTTGTTTTCTTTGATTGATAGACCTCGTATGAAAATTCTGCTCGGATCAGGAGATTTGTGAATTGTCATAATGACCATTAATTATCATATTTAGCCGATCTTTTTCTAATTATGCATAAGATAGTGGAAATGGTGTTCTTAACTAACACCTTTCATTCCATTTTGATGCTAATACATTGAGCAGTAGCTCTTTCTTTTGCACATTACAGAGTCACACCACGCCTCTTTTCGAACGATGCTCTAAGAAAACCAGATTTAGTGTTCTTTTGTGTATGTGATTGTGGTGCAATGTTATTAAATTTGTAGTTTCCTTGACTCGCTCGAATAACTCATTTAAATTCTTTAAACAACTTCAAATCTTTATTGATGTCATAAATTATATATATATAAATCAGTTACAGTTTAACATTCTTAACACCAAATCAACAACTTGCACCTGATCTCCGCGTGCGCCTTGGTTGTTATATATATATATATTATATCGCCGACCCGCACGAAAGGAAATTCGAAAAACACTTGATCAATTCCCACATAGAGTCGTTAAATGCGAGAAATACCAGTTGAACTCCTGCAACTAATGATGCAGAATAAGCAGTGCAGCTGAGGCTGATGAACATTTTGGTGATTTAAAGTGAATGGATAAAGGTGACAAGACATCTGAGGGGGCAAGCTTGTTGGAAATTCTTCCCCCAGTTGAATTTTGCTGTATCTATGGATCCTCCCTTCATCCAAACAATTTTGACAAGGTCAGTTTAATTTTTCCTTTTCCACCTTTCTCAAAATTATTATATGGGATATTCGACTTACACAAGGTGTTAAATTTTCTTATTTGTAGACATCCATGGTAGATTACATTCTTGGTGTGACCGATCCCCATCAATGGCACACTCTGGTATTTGTCAATTTTTTCTTCTTCAATGTTTTACCCTGATGTACTGATAGTGAGTGTACTGACATTTCCTGCAATCAAGAATCTGAAGATGAATAGGGATCATTATGCGTCATGGATGATGCGGCTTGGTGGAGCATCCCTGGTGCTACTTCATGCCACTCCTCTCATTTTTTTTAATCAGTTTGTTTTGAACTGATATGAAATTTGTTATCTTAGATTAATAGAGTCGCTGATGATATTGGTGTCGGTGTACACTTCAACCCATTCGTTTCTCACAACCATCGGGTACTACACTCATCCTCTAACGTCTCTTGTATATGTTTCATTGAACAAGTGCTGGAGGCTGGAGTTGTACCTCAACCCTCTAATGTTTCTGATTTTTTGTTCAGCTCTTTATTCGTGGAACTTGCTTAAGTATTAACATTAGTCCTTCTTCCAGATGTTCAAGTACGGAGTTGTCCGAATGCATGATCTGGTTCAGGACATTCAAGGGTGGCAGAGATTTTACCTTAGTGGTCGTCTGCAGAAGCCAGTATGTTTTCTTTTCCATTAATGTACGTGGAGTTGTGAGGTGTGAAATCGACTTCTAGAATGTAAACAGTTACTCTAGTTATCATATTCTGCCTTTTTTACTTCACTTAAAAGTTTTTCATTTTGATGAACCACCAATAAATTGATGAATATGTAACTTCCTGGCGCAAGTTTCCAGTGTTGGTGTCTCGCAATTGAATTTGGTCAAACCTGTAGAAGTGGTTTCAGCAGTAAACTTAGATTTTTGTTTGCGCGCTTTGTGCAGCATGATACATGTCCAAATTTGTTTCAGTATCTTTTACTGTACTACGGGGGATGAAATGCTACTAGTTCAAGCTTCAAATGAAATACCTTAGGTCATTTCAGATGGTTAAGGTTTAAAAAGACCATGCAGTTTCTCGTGCATCTGATCAAATATAAATATGCAGCTCTCAACTTAAGAATGAGAAACTTGCAATTTCACAGGGATTAAATGGTGGTAGAATTCCTGAGGGTATCGCTGATGGGGAGTGCAAAAAACCGGATTTATGTATTCTTAAGTTAGCTTATAATATCATCTATCAAATAGACTTAATATCATCTATCAGATAGCCTTAATATCATCTATCAGATAGCCTTGTTCCACTTATTAGGCAATGGCCGTTGAACTCGTGCCTATCACCACTTCCAGATAGATGAGACAACAGTATTATAGCACATCAACTTTAAAGCATTTTTTTCAGTTGTTTGTGTACTTACTGCTGCCCGCTTCAGAGTGGAGCCCTGGCTGAACTATTTTCTTAATATAGAGCACTGTGTTGCAGGAAGATGATGAGTGCATAGGGAGATAGACGATAAACTTCAATCCAGATTCACACTTCTATCAGTCAATACGGTTAAATAAGCTTGTACTCGTTTCTTGTTTCCCGGAGCATTAACTCCATCCTACTAGCTAAAGAGTTATCAGTTCATTTTTTAGGTATCCTTTGGGGAAAAAATCATTTTTTATACCATAAATTGGCACGATTTTCATTTTCATACCTTTATTTGACACTCATCAATTTGGACATTGGACAATTTCTTCACAATGGGTACTTCGGCCCCGATAAAGTACGAGTTGCCATCCGTTAAAATCAAATTTGGAGACTTAGACCAATTTAGACCGATTTAGACAAATTCAGTTGCATACGTAACATCTGAAATATAACTAAAAGACTGATTTAGACCGATTTAGACCGATTCCAACCTTACACCTCAACATATTCCACGTCAATTACTCGTACTTTTTCGGCATCGAAGTACCTAATGTGAAGAAATAACAGGTGTTATTGAAATGGTTACTTCGGCCCCGATAAAGTACAAGTTGCCATCAGTTAAAATCAAATTTGGAGATTTAGACCAATTTAGACCGATTCAGTTGCGTACGTAACATCTGAAATATAACTAAAAGACTGATTTAGACCAATTTAGACCGATTCCAACCTTACACCGCAACATATTCCACGTCAATTACTCGTACTTTTTCGGCATCGAAGTACCTAATGTGAAGAAATGTTCAACTTATGGTCTGCAAATTGATGAGTGCCAAATTAAGGTATGAAAATGAAAATTGTGCCTAGATATGGTATGGAAAATGATTTTATCTCGTATCCTTTGTATTCCATTTATTTATTAGTGAGTTTCGGTGTTTAACTGCTGATCAGGAGTGCAAGCAACAGAAATATGTGTAAGATAGTATATTTTGCTAATGCTTGTTGCTAGTAATTAAAATCCATGTGGACTTTGTATTTCATAGTTGAGTTCTAGCTTTCCATCGTTGCATATATGTTGTTTCACTTTATAGTGGCTCACGTACAAATTCATATATTCTTATCAGAGGCATCTTAACTTTTCAGGTTAATATCATAGTGGATAACTTGGATATTGAGAAACTGAATTCTGTAAATTTGAGGGCTGCTGTATCTGCCGCTCTTCTCCTTTTGCCATCAAATTTCAGTGAAGTATAATTCTTTTCCATTTTACGCAATAGTCAAAACAAAAGCCATAGATGTGTAAGTTCAAGTGTTGTATATGCAGGAAGAATTGTATGCGAAAATATGTAGCCTCTCATACATGGGTGATTTGAGAATGCTTTTTGCCGAGGACAAAAACAAGGTAAATATATTGAAGCTCTGTTGGTGACTGGATTGAGAAACTAACTTTAGATTGCATGCATCTCAGGAGCTGAGGCTGTGTATACAATAAGTTGACATCTGTAAACATATGGATATGTCAAACTATCATAACAATGACAATAGAGTCCATCAACTTGCAATATTCAAGTTAACACAATACCCAATAGAAATTGAATTGTCCTAACATAAATTAAGGACGAAATCGCTTCAACATTTATAACCACCTGGGCAACATTACATCATATCCTTTTTAATTCTATCTGAACTTATTTATGTTTGAATTGTCTCTCTTTCGTTAAAGTGTTTGAGTAGCAAAATTAATTATTCTGTAGTGTCTTGATATTCTAGTGATTAAGTCTTGTATCTTCCCAGGTGAAAAATATTGTTCAGGGGCAATTTAAGTTATTCCAAACAATGTATCAACCACTTTTAGAAGAATTTGCTGCGCAAGACTTATGTAGACTCTCGCCTTCTGATGATCAAAAAGTAAAAATAATTCAGGTTTGTCTAAATACTTGATCTGTCCATCTGTACTCTCTTTCAGAGTTTAGTATTGAAATCTTTATTAGGCTTCTTATCTTAACTGTATCTTGATAATAGGACTGTTGTGAACATTCGTGAAATGTATTTGCTTACATAACCTTGATATGATGCAATTCATCCTAGAGTTGT
The DNA here is from genome assembly GCA_946800315.1 of Misopates orontium. Taxonomy (NCBI): domain Eukaryota; kingdom Viridiplantae; phylum Streptophyta; class Magnoliopsida; order Lamiales; family Plantaginaceae; genus Misopates; species Misopates orontium. The sequence goes on from OX326951.1 coordinate 9,159,182, forward strand.
ATAAGAGTTTTTATCTTTCCGTGTCTTAAGGAGAACTGCTCCGTTTGTTTTATTGGCTGTCATTTCCTGCGTACTTTAGTAGGCTAACCGACTCCAGTTCATGAACATAACTCCTAATCCTTTAGCGGTTTCTACTAGATTTAAATGCACAGTTAATTGCAACATGGTGAACAACTAGATTCCTGCTGGGTTCATAAGTGAGCTTTCTCATAATTAAAATATCATTCATTTCACTCTCCTCTCTGGGAAGATCTGATGAGAGAAAAACCAATGCGTGATCAGTAAGGTATTTACTTTGTCTGCATTGAACATTTACTGATAAGATGATGCTTGATAGTCTTGGAGGATTATTTATCGAGAAAATTACTGGTTTCTGCTTGCCTTCGACATTCATACCTGTTGTGGCATTTATTTATGATTAGTTATCAAGTTTCTTTTAATACTCCCAAGTTTCAAATCTGATAAGTGAAGTTTTCATTGTTCACTATAGTTTATTACTCTATATTTCTTTTATTTTATAGTTTATGTTGGCTTGTATTATTGATCTCGAAAAGGTGTGAAACATTTGATTGACGATAAACACAACTTTATTAATTGTTCCTAAGCTTGTATGAGTTATGTTCTTTGCAAAGAAACTTGGAGTGGCATTTGATTCTTTGCTATCTGGTCAATTTGGACGACACGAAATAAAATTGTGTTTAGCGAGGAAGAGTTCGATTTGGAAAAACTGACTGATACCATGAAAGTAAGAGTCTGGATTTGGTTGAAGGCTATCAGAAAGGATTTTTACTATTCTTTTGTAGATTGGTATCAAATGCCGCTTACTTGTCTGTTGAGCTTGTAGGTAGACTGTCTGTTGTAGTGTAATTGTGTTGAGTATTTCTTGGCTTATAAAAGAAAATGTCTAGAGCTAGATGGCTTATTGTCAAAATTGCTCCTTCAAAATATCTGACTTCTTGAAATTGCCAAACCAGGACTGTGGGTTATCTACCACCTGCTCCCTTGTTTCTTCTCTTCCTTTACCACTCAGAAGCCACATGGAGATTGTGCACGGTGAGAAGAAATCGGTTGATTTACCTGGTATAATCGATTGGTTAAGTTTGTAGAAAAACGAGAATTATTCCTGCGCTGAAACTTTGTCATTTTCTAACTGCTTGAGCCGTTTTGTGAAGATTTCTTTGGACTTCAACTTCTTGGTATGCATTTTTCCAAAGTAAAGAGAGTAGGTATGACATGTATATTGATTTAATTTTTTGCAGCTCGAGATGTACAAAAAGTGGTAATCACTTCGAAAGAAGGGGCTGCAGAGTGCATTCGAAGGACTCTGAGACGGAAAGTTATGGTTTCAAGCTCAAGACAGGCCATTGCTGGTTTTTTGACTTCTGGTGCAGTTCATGGATTAAGATACCTGGGAAATAAAATGCGGAAAGCCTGGAAATCTTGGTCATAATCCTTTACCATACTCTTTTTCGCATCTGCCACTAGAGGTGACGCTTGAATTCTAAGATGATGTCTGGAGACTCTACGTGCAATGTTATTAGAGTATTGAGAAAAAGAAAGGAAGGACTTTCATTTGCGCAAACTGGGGAAGTGTCTTTAAGGTGCCGGCATTTGTTTTGATTTAGCACATGAGGCGAAAACCCATATAAGAATATCTGATGGCTAATTCTATGAAATTAGTGTGCCTGTAGAAGTTATGCTCCTTCGAAGCTCGTGAATTATCTTATTTTTTTGCTAGTTGTTTGAATGATTGAGGAACGCTTCGAAGAACTCTCAAAAGTCTAGGTGCCTTGCAATTTGTTTTTTTTAGATTAGGCCTATGATAGACATTTAGCAACCGTTCTTCGTGTATTAGAAATACCAAGAACATTCATTATATATCTGATCATTGTTTGGTTGATAAGGCAAATTTGTAAGGGCAAATTCTATCCACCTCCCCTAAGGTTTCTTCTTCTCTCCATTCACCTCCCCTCTAGTTTGAGTTTTTCTATCCATCTCCCCTCTAGTTAGATTTGAGGGGTAAAGGTGTCTAATAATTAAAAACAAAACAAACTATTGAACTAATTCTATTGACAACACAACTAAACAAGTTTATAAATAAAATTTTACTAATATGTATGCTAGATTTAAATAAAGAAATTTTAGATGTAAGTCTTATATTTAAATAATGAAATTAGATTATTAATAGACATGTTCGGTTCAAGCAAAATATACACATAGTTATTGTACAAATGTATTAATTTGGGGCTTACCTCAACATGTAAAATAAGATGAAGATAAATATATTAGTTTAACTTAATAATTCAATAGATAATATATCTTTTCCTTTTCTTAAGAAATTATTGAATTATACACCTACTTTAATTTATTTAAAAAATATAAGAACAATTACATTATTAAGTTAAGTGAAGCTATTTAAATCAACAAGACAAAAACTTAATACTTAACAATTAGTAATGTAAAGTATCCAATGAAAATTATTAAATTTGCATAATTATATCTTGGAAAACGATATGCATGCTTGTATTCAATAAAACATGAACATAGCTAATATTTTTATTCTATTTCCGATATTTATTTTATATAAGAATGCATGATTTAGACAAATGCTTTAGGTTATCCTTAAATAAATTTATATATTTTAAAGAGTTGAAAAAATATGAAATTTTATATTTTTTGTATAAAACTTAGTAAGTATATTGTTAATGCAGTGATACTCCTATGCGATGGATTCTACATTAGTTGATTGCTCTAGTTTTTTTTAAGACATGAATTTAGTTATGTTTAGCCCTAAATTCATGGTCCTACTCTATTTTATACTTACTACAAAAGGTGCTAATGTATATCTATTTTCTGGATGGATAGAACATTGTTTGAATTCAATTATCAACTACTTAACCATAAACTAATTTATTTTCTTCTTATTAATTTTGTGTTGAGGCAAGACCCAAGATTAATGAGTCAATTGTAAAATAACACTATCTACAAAAATATTTGTCAGAATAACATTGTCAAAAAATTAATTGTAATTCTATCACTCTTTTGTCACATCAACTGCCACGTGTGAAAAAGATGGTGTTATAGTTTCAATTGTTTGACAAAGTCAAAGATAACTATTAAAAAGAGTCAAAGATAAGACTTGTGCTTGCCTTCTCCCACAAAATAAGGAAGGTGAGATTATGATCAAAATAAGTATACACAGGAGACGAAATCTTATATTTTTATTATAGGTTCTGATATCTTTTTGGATTTGAATTTATGGAGTAATTTGCTAATATTGTTATTTACTATTTCATTCATTTTCCTCACCGTGAGTGGTTTTGGAAACTAAGGGATAAATTATTTGATTTTATATATAAAAGAAAAAGAAAACAGCAAAAAGTGAGAGATGGTTTGCCGCTTTCTTTCTGTTCCCAAATTTTCAGTAAGATTTTGATTTGAGAGCTATGCAGCTATATATCTTTCTGTATAAAAAAAAATAGGTAGACATATTATTTTGATGTATGAATTTAAAAATTAAAATCATAACTTCACTGCAAATTACTGGAGGAATCTATTTTTTCCATTTCATCTTAGTTACTGAAATTGCACAAATATGGAGATGAAAAATTTTAAGACGTGTAAGAGATATTGAGGCTAATTTCCTGTCCTATACCTAGATACTTCGTCACATATGGTAAAAAATGGGTATTTGCAAAAATTAATTAGGGAATATAATTAAGAATCCAAAGATATTACCAAATTTAGAAAAAGAATACATAAAGTAAGAGTTATTATGCCCATGTGGCGATCTATGTGGCAAAAGAGTGTTAAAATTGGAATAACTTTTTAGAGAATGTTATTTTGACAATTATTTTTTAAGATAGTGTTATTTTGACAATTCACTCAAAATTAATATACTAGTACATTAACTATGTTTATATTTTGCTTTGCATTGAACGTGTATATTATTACTAAATTTTAATTATGCAAATAAAAGACTTACATAGTTACATCTAATATTTTTCCTCCAATTATGCATATTAGCAATTGTTAATTTATTAAGTTGTTTGGTTGTGTTGTGAATAGAAACTTAATAGTTTATTTTGTTTTTTTTATTTATTGTTTGGCACTTTTACCCCTCAAATTTAAGTCTTAATTAATAGTCAAATGAGTTAGGGGAGGTGGATAGAAAAATTTCAAACTAGAAGGAAGGTAGATAGAAAAATTTCAAACTAGAGGGGAGGTGGATGAAAGAGAAGAAACCTCAGGGGAGGTGGATGGAATTACCCCAAATTGTAACCACAATGCCTGTAAAGATCTAGGTCAGAATCACGCTTGTAGGCACTTAAATTTTGTGCCTAATTAAATAAATGCATTAGAAATTAATTTAATTTTACTATTTGAATTTTGAGATTTTACTAAATTAAATTCCAAAAGAAAATAGTTAAGTTAATTAATTTTTTAATATATTTTGTTGACCGATTAAATGGTGACAAGTGTCAAAGATGATGTGTTTTTGTTTGATACCTCTTGATAAATACAAATTTATTTTGTATTTATCTTGAGAATGGAAGAACCAATAGTAGGCCTCTACCTCAGCAGTCGATCTTATCAAGACTCTACCTCTACACCTATAAATAGAGGTCTTCACTCAATGAAAATTGACAACACAAAAATTATATTTTGAAGAGAACAAAGCCTCACTTGGCTCTCCCTCAAGTTCATCACATTCAAGGTGTTCTTCGCAAAGATCAAAGGTGTTCTTCATGAAGATTAAAGAAAGCCTCACTTGGCTCAAGATCAAGCTGCAAAGCCGTTGAAAAACTGTTTCTGAGGATCGGACTTCTACTAAAAGAGATCAAACCTCAATATATTCAACAAATTCAAAAGAACTCAAGGTGAAGATCATATTGTTCGTCGCGAGCTTCAAGTAAAGTTCAACTTTAATTCAAGATCAAGCTCAAATGCCCTTGAATCGAAGTTCAAATTAAAGCAACGTGGAAGAGATCAAAATCAACTCCAAATTGAAGTCTACCAAGTTTTTCAAGTTCATATGTTTTAGAAAAGAATCAGAGGATTATTGAGATTGTAACCCCATATCTTTTTGAATATATATAAATTTTATTTGTTTTAACTTTTCTTGTCTTTTATTTTAAGGACTTAAAATTTCATAGCAACAACGCTCTCTACCATGATTGTGATTTTTGACATCGCTGCTGCCGCCAAACTTTACCAACTTCATCATTGGGCTTTGGATTTATTTTTGTCTGGCAATCTCTGTATAATATGGCAACCTCCATTTTCTTTTTCTAGCAAAGTCAGACACTAAAGAGTAGGTTAATAAACTACTACTATCATTTATGATATTACTTGGGTTGTGGAATCGGCTGTTGACATAATTTTCGAGCCCGGCCGTGCAGAGGGGTCAATTTGGGTTTGACTTTGATAGAATTTTCAAACTAAATGCACTTTCTTTGGCTTAATTGTAAGATTGGTTAATAGTTCTAATTAATAAAATATAATGCATGTATGTATATATAATAATACGCATAAAAATACACACACACACACACATATATATATATATATATATATATATATATATATATATATATATATATATATATATATATATATAAACATATACACCAATTAAAAAATAAAAAAAAATAGGAATTCAATCGTCCGTCATCCATAGTAAGGGCAGGTTCAAACACCCTAGTGAATGATACCCCAATGTCAGCCATGGGGTCCATTGCCTATTGTGGTGGCCAATAGGGGTTGGAATCTTATCGGGTACCCGTTTCTACCCGTTCAGGTAACCCGAAACAAGGTTTTTTTGGATATTAAGGCTACCTGATATCCGGTCTCTCAAAACGGAACATGTATCGGGTGGATGGAGGGTACCCGTTTAGGTTTTGGGTAATCGATCAGATTTAAAGAAAAAAAAAGTGGGATAGCAGACGGCGGTGAATGAGAGATGGATCTGATGCACTAATCTGATAGGAATTAGTTATTTGGTAGCATGAAAATTATCGAAAATGAAAGGAATTTTTTGAAAGAGTAGAAAATATATTTTCTTGAATCAAGAATTTATTTATAAGGATCTTGGAATCTTTTCTAACAATATCTTGATATTGTCTCCTAAAAAGAAGGGAACAATATGTTTTTCCAATTTTACAAGGTCAGTCAATTTGTTGTAGATTGATTTAATTGTTACTCGGCATCCAAATGTTTATGAATTTAACGCGATTTGGGGGTTTAATGCCTCGTTCCTCTCCAAATAAATTTGAAGAGTAAAATGGGTCACTTACATGTATGTTTGGGTACCCAAAATGTTATTAGTCTTCGAGTACCCAAAATTTTCACTCGCGGGGGCGGATACCTGTCCAAAAATACTCGAACACGCGGGTACCCGACCCGTCACTGCCTTAGTGGCAAAGTGTAACGCGTTTGGATGTAACAATTCTTTCATTACACAGTTAGCATCTCACCTCAAATGTTGTGTTTGGATGTGCATCACGTTATCAGAGAGCAACAAAATGTTGAATTTGCTTTTGCTTTTCTACTTCCTCGGACGGAATTCACCAGAGTTTTTCTTTTTATATTTGAGTTCCCCCATTTTAATGATACAATTCTACTTTTGAAACCATTCAAACACTAGAAATCAAAAATTCAAGAAAATATACTATCTACTTCTCTGAACAAAGATAAAATTAAATGGTAGTAATGAATCTAAATGGAACTTTCAATCCTTACAAACCACGTTTATGTCTAAACAGAACATGCACTATCTACTTCCTTGAATAAAATTAAATGATAGTAGTGAAAGCATTTATATCTAACCATCTCCACAGTACACCCATCAACTATCAATGACTCCTCTACTTATAAGTGGTTTTTCTGTGGAACCTCTATCTACAATTTAGAAGAGAAAAAACCCAGCCTCAACAATTCTCGAATTTGACCACCTTGCATGCGTATAATGTATATTTTACTTATTTCTTATTTATGTTATTTCAATTGAATACAAGAAATTTGTTTACTTTACTGGATGTTTACCATGGGAAGTTACAAGTTATAGGTCAAGAGAAATGTCAATCTTCCTCTCATAATTCAGAAAATTCAACTGCTTGTCGAAACAAAAAACAAAAAAAAAACAGCACTTAGCCTTATGTTTTGTTGCATGAAACGAATCCTCAACAATAGTAGGACTAAATTCAATCCAGGCCAATTGTTCAGGAGTTGTCCAGCCATTCGAAAAAGGATTTTTTTTTTCATTATATTCAAATTACGAATTATGTCCATTTAAAAAAAAAAAAAAATCCTACCAATGAATGCACTAACAATAATCTGATATAAGTCCCATTTCATTATTACAGGGCCACCAGGGTCGGACAGTAAGGATGTATGTACTCAATACGAATAAATTTAAAAGAAAATAAATATATGTCTCACCTGATTAGAAGACGGATTACATCAAAATGCTTATCTACTTAAAATATTTATTTCATAGTTATTGTGTCAATAATGTTAAATTATTATAGATGACTTACGTTAGTTCATATCGTAATGAAGTGTAGTTTTCTACAATATAATGTCTATCAATATATAAAGCTTGTGATCTTTGTTTGAAATAAACGTGGTTTTATGGAACATAGTTTAAATATATGACATTATTTTTAGATGTAGTTGTCAAAATTTGTGGTATTTTAATGTTGTTCTTCACATGATGATAATGTATAGAAGGTCGCACTATATTCCAAACTGTATTTGAGGATGGACATACATTACAACAATACAAATATGCTTGTTCTATTTTCTAATCTACCTTTTCATTCACTCTGTGGAAGCAACCCACATTCATTCAACAAGAAATGGTTGATCACCCATTTGATGCCAAAAATAAAGATTTGTGATGCAGAAAAATCATATGGTAACATATTGTTGGCTATTTGTGAGTCTCAAGAGTGTGTTTGGTGTGTATTATTTGCAAAAAAAAACAACAAAATTTTATTGTGGTCTAATTACATTATCTCTTTATGCGCGTTACTTTACTTTACACCGTGACTACACCAACGTGGGAATGGAATCTCCTTTGGTATGCAAAAGGAGAAGCTAATGTATGAATGTTTTTCTTTATAATTCAAGTATCACATAATATTTCCTATAAAAGGGTGACATTAACTAATGTAATAAATACATAAAACTAAAATAAAACAATGCTACACCATTCCATAAAATTGATTTGAACTGTACCTACTAACCTAATATCACAATAATATTTCTTCTACAATGTCGAGTGAATGCAAGCAATCCACACATTTCCGAATAAGATGGAAGTTGAGGTTGCTAGAATAATTTGTGTTCTAACTTTGAAGTAAACTGATTCATTCAGCTTTGAAGTAAACATGCAGTTCAACACTTTATTTACTTTCAATAAGCAATGAACAAGTTTATGAAGCTGCAGCAAATGTATAACTTACTCAATTACATTACCAGCTTGAGTGAAGGGAATTACGATGATGAAAACTTTGTACTCAAAGTGGTAAAGCAACACGCTTGGACCAATCATACTAGTAAGACTTTTAAGCCTTGTTTAGCTTGTTCATTTGCAATAAATATTATTTCTCCATAGCTCGCGCACTGTTTCTAATATCTATTGTAGCAGAATCGCATGGACGAGGCTTACATGTTGAATGACGAACCTCTATGCACAATGATGCGTAAATGTTTCTATGAAATCTTTCCCACTTAAGCAACACAACCAATCAACCGTGCAAGCATCATTCTTACACTTCATTGTTTGAGGAGTGTTTTTAGTGGCCTAACAAAATAATTTGTGCAGCAATTCTAACATTTGAGAACACACTTATAAATTTAATTCTTTTTTGGATGATGTCCTAACCTACAGATGGCGGTATGACCCATCTAGTAAGAAGTCAGTGAATATGGGCAAGAAAAACAAGGATAAATTGACAACCTCAAGAGGTAGCGCACAAATGTATCAGAGCAAATTCTGGGCATATAAAAAAGGTAATGAAAGCTCTGAGGCTTTTTCTCCTACTGTGAGTGGTCAAAAAATGGGAAAATTTGGTGTTGATAGTACCCCTATAAATGGGAAAATTTATGTAGGGTATGTTGCTTGAGGATGTAAGTTTTTTTCCATTGTTATATACCTAAATAATTGAGGACTATCTAATTTTGTAAAATCGAAGTTACAACAAATTAAAGGAGGTGAGTATATCACTTGATGCCTGCTTTGTATTACTAAGAAACTTTTGATATTGGAACCATGTAAGACGTTTTGCAGATATCTTTTACTCTTAAAAAGTTTAATGAAAAAAATCATTTTAAAAATGACGTTGTTTTAAAATACTTTCATAAGAAATCTTACGTTATGTCTATAAAGTAGCATCACATGTAATATACAATTGCATAACCATTGCAATAAGCAGTCAGTACCCAATATGTTCCAAGTAGAAGACATTAATAAAGACTCCATATCACCAAAATAACTTTTTCCTCATACATATCACCTTAACTTCCCCATGTGGAAGTTTAAAATAAAATACACACTGACACTAAGCGTCTTTTAGAAATAGATATTGTTTGAATGATGTCATCAAATCACAATATATCATGTATCTAATAATGTCAAAGCAAGTTGTATGTCATACAAAAACTATCCAGACTTATTTTTCAGTACGAGTTGAACAAATAACGCGCAATTTTCATCATCCATGCTCACGAAAAAAAGGCCACAGTTTTGTGCAACACTATCTTGTGAGCAACGCATACATGACCTTCCCAAACTCAATTGAAAATATTTTTCTGCAAGTGCACGAGTGCAAGTAATACAAGAGAAATAAGTTACCACCCAAAAATATCGAACTTAAGGGAGGACTGCGTTGAACCTTAACAATTAATTTATCTATTTGTGCTAAAACAAGACAAATGAATGTGAAGTTGTCACCTTCCACACTCACGACTCGATAATTAAAATAAACAAAGGGGAATTTTGAATTTTAATGGTTAATAACTGAAATACTTAACAAGTTAAAGACTTAAATAACCAATAAAACAAGCGGTATCGTAAGAAACTAGGTTTCTTTGAATAGATATGATCGAAGGCTCATAGACAAACCATTGTTGAGACGAATTATGAACGATTCATGTGTGGGATATATTAAACTATGAAGTAAATTCTATACTTATGGGTTCCAATAGTGGGAAGCACCACTCTATAATTCGAAATGTTACTATTTTCACGTTGTTCCTCCAAACACATTCATATACCTACGTCTTAATTGCTAGACTCTACCATCACACGATATGTGGAATTTAATAACCTATGAGATCTATCCTAAGAGTTCAACTTTTGCATTTGTCATAAGAATCTAATCAATTATGTGTTGATGAAGCACATAAAGCATTTTACTCAAGTTATCAATTCAATTTAATTATTACTCACACAATCATCTCAACACAACCATCTCAACATGATCTATATCCAAATAGTCCCATCGTCTCACGACACGCGAGGGAATTAACTACTCATAATTGAAATAAACACATCAACATTAATAAAATAAAACATAGTCTCGAATAAATAACTAAAGCAAAGATCTTGTTCAAAACAAACGTACAAAAATAAAGTGCAATACCCAAAGCGGCAAAATAGAATTCAGATGTAGAAATACTAAAGAACATAAACTCAATCACGTCTTTTGATCCTTGTTCTTCTCCGTCGCATTTGATCCACTTCTCTTCCAAAAGCTAGTCCCCAAGATATGATTATTTTCTTCAAAAACACTTACCAAACTCTCTCTCTCTCTCTCTCTCTCTCTCGTTTAGGTCATCCATTTATATTCTCTAGGGCTTGGAAAGTTTCACTCTTGCATTCTGCATAAAAAACCTAATTTTCGAGTATAAGCGATCATTTTCCATCGCATGCGACAACTGCTAATTTTAGGGTTGCGTCATCTTTGGTCATAAGCGATCGCTTTCAGTTTCTTCTATACTTCAATGCGATATCTTGCGATAAGTGATTTCTCCTCTTCGCTTTCCTGCTTGCATGATTTGCCCAAAATTCTTCTTTTTGTCCTATTTTTGTCCCTTTTCACCAGAATGACTCCTAAACAATAAAATAAAGGACAAGTAAAATAATCAAAACAATCAAGGAATATGCAATAAGATGGTCTATTTAATATGGAATAATAAGTACAAAATGGTCTCATCAGTAAATGTGAAAGCAGTGAGAGTTCAACCATTTTGTTGCTAATTTTGTGCACCTTTTTACACTTGTCGGCATCGCATTTCGATCTCGGGTGTATTTTATTGCAAAACCTTGAAGAATATTGTTGTTCTTGTTGAAAAGTTGGTCACAAGTCTAACAAAGGGATCATTATCGCCTGAATATTTGCACATGAACAACCACTATGAAGTGGCTCAGATGAGTTCTCAAAGTCTCCTAAATTCAATGGAGTATTACTCGTACCAACATTGGAATTGTTGGCTGGACTTTTACTCTTGTTTTTACGAGAACTAAGGAATTTCATAATAGCAGACATATTTTGAAAGTAATTCTAATTTAAAGAAGACAAGCTTTAAAAAGATTTCAAGAATGTAGTGGAAGAGTGGTGGTCGTGATGTTTAAAATATTTACAACCATTCTATATTTTTAGTAGAAAATTGGTAGGAAAAACTATTTTAAAACCAACCGTGACCACTTTTCAGTCACTATCGCTAACCCATTACCCATTAACGGTCACGAAAGACCTTTAAAGGTGATGGTGACAGCGCAACGCGGTAATGGCACAACCTTAGTTTTTCATGACCGTTTTTTGGTCAAGGTAGAGAATTAAAACAGTCAAGGTAGGTTGCTTCATAGTTTTCGTGACCGCAAAAGAGGTCACAATAGGTAATTAAAGCTGCTCGTGGAAGCTTTATAATTTTCTTGACCAAGCTAAACAGTCACGGAAGCCTTGGTAGAGGTTGAGGAGCTCTCGCGACCGCATATAACCGTCACAAAAGCTTTTGGTAGCATTTGAGTAGCTTCTATGACCGCATATATCCGTCACAAAAGCGTTAGTAATGGTTGAATAGATTCCATGACCGTGCAACACGGTCACAGATGAATAGGTCGCGGTTGATGAGCTTCCTTGACCATGACATGCGGTCACAAAAGCTCCAGTCACGATTGATAGTTTTTGTGACCGCATATACAGTCAAGAAAACTCTTGATATCAACGGTGACCGTAAAGCGGTCAAGGAAACTTCATTATCAACTGTGATAGACTCGCGGTCACGAAAACCCTCTTTTCGTGACCATATTTTCTATGACCCAAAAAACTCGGTCACCATTGAATCTTTCTTTTGTAGTGATCTCTCATTTCATAAAGCATTTTTCTTTGAGCTAGACTTTTCTCTACGCCTCTTCTTTGATTTTTCACCTATCCCTAGGTCTTATATGTTAACATATGTTGTTTCATCATATTGGTCTCCATCAACGTTGAGAGTTAGGCTATTAAATACTCCATTATCATTTGGGGACCAAATTTTTTTAAGGGGTTGGATTGTAATACCCCAGTTTTTATAAATAAATTAAGTAATTAATCAATATCCATTTAATAGTAAATATTTTTTTTTTATCAGCAAATAGAATAATCTTCTAATGTGGGAATAAAATACTTGCAAATGTTTTTTTTTTTTTGAATCCCAAAGAAGTAGCACACGTTTAGTACTTAAAACTAATAATTAATACTAAACCAACGCCCTATTATATTAATCTGGATTTAGGGTTTCTTTTGAGTTCGTCAAAGGCAGCTTCTATTCCTTTGTTTCATCATTATCTTTGGATGTCGATTCTATATTTTCATCATTAAAGTTCCATAATAAATACATAAATGAAATAAATCTTGTATACTAAACCTTGGACGGAGCGTTGCATAATCTATCTATCTATTTTTTGAAATGTAATGTGCTAATACACATACACATTAGATAAAATGCTATTAACTCAACTTTTTTTTTTTTGTAGTCAGATTTTAAATATGGCACAAAACTGGTATCAATCAAAGGAAAAAAAAGAACTAAAATATAAGGTGAAGAAATACTTTCAAGCCTTAAGATATAAAAACTAAAAGGTATATATATATATATATATATATATATATATATATATATATATATATATATATATATATATATATATATTCCCCATAAAAAAGAGATCATGAGCAAAGTGCAAATTCGATAGAGTCATTGTCAAATGTAGGCAGTTGCAAATAAATTATTAACACCACAATAAATACCAAATTCTATTAACAAATAGTTGTACACATCAGAATTATTCCAAATAGCACAGTATGTTCTTAGCCAAATCCATACAAAAAAAAAAAAAAAGATAACAAGTTTGAAAGGGACAATAGAATTCATACAAACACAGTCAATGTCTTAAAAAAGCTATTCACTTTCCTAGATCACCAGTCATTAAACATATTATGTGCAAGTGTCTTGTGAAATGCAATTCGAGCATCTAAATGTTGAACATCATTCACATATTCTACATCAACATGTTCCTCGTAAATATCTTCATTTACCTCGGGCATTTCTACCATGCCATCAGCTCCCACCCCCCATTTCACGCCTAATAAAGTTCTGTAACAGACCACAACTCAAGATTATAGGAATTTGCGTGTGCATGAGGAAAAAGTTTGCTATGTAATATCGTCCAACACTGCTTTAGCACTCCAAATGCTATTTCTATTGTATTTTGTGTCTTCGAATGCTTTATGTTGAAGTATTTCTGGTGGTTTTGAGGAGCCTTCTGGCTCTCTTCCCACTACTTCAAATGGTAACAAATGTCACAGTATGGTGCAAGAAATTCTTTGCTAATTATTCAACCATTGTCAGCAGGTATTACGAACCTACAACAAAAACAATATAAATAGCGATTAAACTTGTGGTTATAATTGGTAACGATTGTTGCATCATAAGAGTATATTAACCTAAAAATTTAAACATGCCAATTGGGACTTTGAAACTGTTAGGGCGATAAGTTGCATTTTTGAAAACACGACAATCGGCTACTGAAAACATACACACAAGACCATTTTAATCACACATGACAAGCAAATTTGTTGATATTGCACTCTTTCTCCATCCATACCGATGTTTTTGTAGTATAGGTACCGAGACATCAATAACAGCGTCGTTTAATGCACAAAGGCAATCCTATTTATCACATTTGAACAAAAGTTTGATCGTATAACATAGATGAGAAATCAGTAGAATAAAAGTAAAGCAAAGTATTAGAATATTACCTGAAAATACTTCCATGTGTTGTCATTCTCATCTACAATTACATGTTGTGGTGAAGATAAGAGCTTCGGTATAACTTAATATTTGCTAGAAAAATAAGGTTGAAGTATTTGCTAATTGTCTTACTGGATCGACAAAAGTTGCGCCCCACAATTATGTTCTTTGTGGCAGGACAAGTCTTCATGAAAAATGGCAACTTGTTTGGCTATTGCAATGTACTTTGTTGGTTGTCGTCCACCAAAATCATGTAGCAAGAAGCATAATTTCATAAAACTCTCTCGATTCATCTAAGACTATTCTTTATCATAATGTTTCCGTGTTTAGAAGCTTGTCTAAGTATTAAACTTATTTTGGAATTTGACCGATCAAATTGTAGGTTATTCCATTCATATGTTGTCTACGATTATAATTATATTTTCTAATGCTAAGGATCATGAAAAACAAACAAATAAGAGATGATCTGAACAAAACTTTGTGGAGGATGACTAATTTCAATAACTCCCCGGTTGTGTCCATTTTTCAAATTACAAAGCTACTGAAACAAACATAATTGTTATTTCTTACGGGAAACAATATGATGATCAGTAATACTACTACAACAAAGTGTAGACTTTGTTAGAATCATGGCCAATGATCGGTTGTCATGGAGAAAGTAGATGAGTGTCTAACAATCCAACCCAAAGATGAATTAGTCAATCTTTGCAAAATCAATACACAAGCGTGCACGCTAAGCTTCAACTACAAGTGGATCTACACATGTATGACGAGCTAGATGCATGTGCAAAGATGAATAAACAATTGGGGTTTCACAAAACAAATGCAAAACAAGATTTCCGTTGAAAAGATATGCATCTCAATTGGTTTGAGTCATTCATTTGGTGGTTTGATCCATGAAATTGAAGAGAGGATGTTGTGATCAGTGCCTTGATTAGTTGGGTGTTCACGGGCCATTGAACATTTGATTCGGTCAAATTTTTGCATTCTTTAAGGTGGACGTGGATTAGTATGTAGTAACTTATTTCTACATTTGAACAAAAATTCACAAAAAAATTAGAAAAAGATAATTGCTTAAGTCCTTTGAGTGATAACGAATCAAGAGAAGGAAATGAGAATAAAAATGTTAAACCAAATTCTGAGGAGTTAGTTTTTGAAGGGTTTAATATTCATGAATGTAGTGATAAACCATAATTATTTGGAAGAGGACATCGATTGTAGAGGTCTTCAAGCGATCCAATTTTGAAAGCATAAAGACGACGTACATTATAGACAATATAAATAGCGCATTGTTGTTGGTGAGCGCTTAGACTTAGGTCACATAATTCCTCGATAAGAGTCATCGCATCGTCACGCTCCAATGAATTCAGTGTTGGAGTGTCAAACTACGAAAAAATCTTTATGTAAAACTCTTTATAAGTCAAACAGATTGGCCAGTGTCAATTCAATGCATGTTGCGGACGATTGTGTTGCATAGGATGATAAGAATATGTGAACAAATTAGACGAGATAAAAAATAAGAAAGTAAAAAGAAAAGAAAAGAGGTTGATCAAAATAATACTCAGCCATTGACATTTTTGTGGTGTCGTTGAGGTAGTAGAGTGATATGAAATCAAGACACAAGAGAAGAAAGAGACGATTCCTAAAAAGGGAACGACACGAATAGAAAAAAAAAATGGAAAAAGTGTAATTGGGTTGGTGACATTTAATTAGAGGGAGAAAAAGTCTCTTGAAAGAAGAAAAAGTAAAAGAGAGAAACAATTATTTTTTTTGTTGAAGATTGGAGAAATAAAAGATGTAAATGAAATAATGATACATAAATGCATATTATTAGTTGTTAGTTGTTACATATTTTGCAATAAGGATCCTCTCTTACATAAAAAACTTCATCCTCTCCTAAACACCCTGGATGAATGCCATGTGTCGATTATAATAAAGTAGAGAAACACAGAATAATTTTTCTCTCTTCTTTCTCTCTTCCCTGGTTCAATCTCCCCAAAAAAACTAATTTAAAAAAATAACAACTCACCCCTAAACTCAGGAAAATAAAGCTTCCCCTATTTTCTTTTTCAAAATTAGATTCATCAAATTTAGAAACAAAAAATAAAAATAAATCCATGTTATCGTTTATGTATATAGAAATTTTCCTTTGCAAATCTGATTTTGTAAAGAAATCGTATAAGTGCAAGAGAGTGCAAAGATCAAATATTTGATTTTCCTAACTTAACAATACAGACTTTACTAAAGATTTGGGGAAGAGTTGTGCAAAAGAGATGCGAAGAGAGAGGGAAGACATAATCTTTTAATTTGGTGAGTTTTGGGGGGAGATTTGAACCAGGGAAGGGAGATGAATTATTCTGTGTTTCTCTACTTTGTTAAAATCGACATTTGGCATTCATCCAGGGTGTGTAGGAGAGGATGAAGTTTTTTATGTAGGAGATGGTCCTGCTTGCATGGGAATTTCGCAACTTTGGTCCTTTAATGTGTATGCTCTCCAACTTTAGTCATTTAATGTGCATTTTCTCTAATATGGTCCTCTAATGAGCAACAATTCCTAATATGGTCCTTTTTTGACTTAATATTAAAATAATTAAGAAATAATTACACAAAGTACCCATAAACTATGAATAAATTACACAAACCACCCCTCATGTTTTTAAAAATATTACTTTTTTTTTTAATTTGGGAATTAGAGTTGTTGTAGCCTCTATGTTTTTTTAGTTTATTTTTACAAAATCTAAAAAAGTTTTATCAATTTCTAATTAACTTTTATAAAAATTAAAATGGAACTCGTCTTCCCCCCCTCCTAGCGTCAGTTTCACTTTTTTTAGTGGCCACACATGTAATCCTCAAATTTATTTTAACTTGAATTATTACCGCCTTTTTTTTCTTCTAGCGTCAGTTTCACTTTGTGCTGCTGCATGAGAAAATTAGCATTCAATCCCCCCTCCTATTTGAGCTTCAGTTCTCAGTTAGCTCTCATGGACATAACATCAAACACCAAAGCTGCTTACAACTCCTCCAAGAACCCACCAAAATCCTTTTTAATTCCCCAGTTAAAAGGGAAGAGTGGAGCTGAAGCTGTGGGTTTCGATTCTCTTTTTCTTGTAGTGGCGATGGGGTGGGGTGAAATGGGGTGAAGTGGGGAAGACGAGTTCCCTTATGATTTTTGAAAAAATAATTACAAAATTGAAAAGGCTTTTAATTTTTGTAAAAAAATACTAAAAAAATAAAGGTTACAATAATTCTAATTCACAAATAATAATTAAAAATTAATATTTTAAAAAATATGAGGGGTGCTTTGTGTAATTTACCCATAGTTCAGGGGTACTTTGTGTAATTATTTCTTGATTAATTTATGATTAAGTCAAAAAATGACTATTTTAGGAATTGTTGCTCATTAGAGGACCAAATTAGAGAAAATGCACATTAAAGGACTAAAGTTGGAGAGCATACACATTAAAGGACCAAAGTTGCGAAATTCCCCTACTTGCATATTTTGTTATATTAAAAATTAGTATGCTTTTTATGACGACACACCTACATACGTATATCAATTTTCATATATACAAATATACACATTCACCAACAAAATTTAGATTATTTCAGTAAACTACAATTATATTTATATTTATAGTTTTATTTATTTTGATATCATCCTAAATAAATAAAAAAAATTTGTAAAGGCCCACTCCATACAAAATAAATACAATTATAATAGAAATTTTGGGAATTTACCACACGTGTTATGCTAAATTGGTTCTGTGAAAAATAAATAGGCAAATTACTCCATGTGATTTCAACAAATTGGCAAATTACCTCCATATACAAGGAGGTTGTAGTTCACTTGCTTAAACTTGAGAGTGAAGATAGCTTTTTAGGTGGAAAAAGACAATTATATCCTATTTCTTGAAAAATATATAGATATTTGGTTTAATACTTTAATTTGTTTAAAAAGATGCTAAAAATAAAAATTAAAAATTAAAAATAAGTTATGATTTCAGAATATGTATGTTTTATAATAATTTCTATGCTTTTACTTATAATTTCTTAAAACAAAGGTTATAATCAAATTTGAAGTTATAAAAAAAAAGTATTAGAAATAACAACGGTATTTTGGTCATTAAATATAAACTATACACTAAAAAAATTAAAGGGAGGCGGTGTGCCGATTTTTGAAATTACACGGGGTAATTTGCCTGATTATTTTTCATAGGGGGTGATTTGACCATTTAGCATAACACATGGGGTAATTGTCGACAAAACCCTTATAAATGTAATTTTTTTGATATCCCAAGCAAGATTCACTATTATTAGTTTACGAACAGTGAATTTAAAATAATGTAAGTAAAAAAAATCAGGATTTACACTGTAATGAAATTTCGAAATAAGTTTCTGCTTTACTATTTTAAGAAACTTTAATTTAAATATAATATTATCATGTGTTTATTAAATTGAATATTGAATGTTCTTATATTATTACACGTTCATAACTCATAAGTTATTCGCAGGTGAATACAAAAAAATATTTTGGAATAAACATAAAGCTCTCGTCAAAAACCCTAAATCGTCGTCCCGTTGCAGCAGCAGCAGCAACCGCCATTGCTTGTCGCCACCGTGCCTCACCGTCACCGTCACCGACACCGTCACCGTCACCGTCACCGACACCGACACCGTCACCGCCACTCCTTTTAGCAGTCCCCTATTGTTCAATCCGCCTCATACAAACTCAATGGAGCCATCATCAGCTGCTGTAGACCCACCAAACTCCGGGTCCGATTTTCTTCTCTATATGCAATCATGTTCTGCTTATCTTTTTGTTCTTGTTCAATTGGATACTTATTGATACAAATTTTTAGACGGTATATATATTGGGATGATTGAACAAAAAATATGAAGTTGGATAACAAGTATAGATAAAAAACGAATTTTTATTTTTATTTTATTTTATGTGGAGCTATGCAGCCAGCTATAATCTTTGATTCTTTCAATTAATGGTGCAATGTATCTTGTTAATGTAGGTCAAGATTATGTGTGAAAAACTTGCCAAAGTACGTCGCGGAAGACCGCCTCAGAGATTTCTTCTCCCAGAAAGGCGAAGTTACGGATGCCAAGCTAATGCGGACCAAGTAACCTTTTTTTATCCCAATTTTGTTCGATTATTGTATTTTCGAGATATTGGTACTGGGGATTTTTAGTTAGAGGACTGAATAATGAAGCGCTGGTGCAGGGACGGGAAGAGCAGGCAATTTGGGTTTGTGGGTTTTAGGACCGAACGTGAAGCCGAGCAAGCCTTGAAGTACTTCAACAAGTCTTTCTTGGACACTTGCAGAATTACTTGTGAGGTCTGTTTTATTTTGTTGGTTGTGATTAGGTGTTTTGGGTTTTGAAGCTTCAAAATCAGTTTTAAGTCGAGAAATTAAGATAACTATAAATTTGGAGAAATAAAGATGAATTCGAAAACTAAAGAAACTGGTGAAAAGAGAGTTGAATTGGAGAGAAAGGTAGAAACCTCTTTTCAGTCTGTTTTCCCAATTGTAGTTGGAAGATATTCATGCTTTGGGGTCATATAACTATTGCAAGAAATTTCAACATGCTACCATAAATTTCTCCCCAGCTCAGTTGTAGCTGGGTATGAATTCCAACCGAACGTAACGGACATAATAAGATTGAGTATACTATCCTTGGAAGGGGTGCCTTCTCAACTCCTATCCTGAAAAAGGTGATAGTATAGTATGCATAATCTAGGGCTATGTTTTCTCCCATACAATGTAAATTGGATCTTCAGTACATTGCCTATTTTTCAGTAGACATCACTGAAAGGAACCATGTGAAAGTAATCCATTGAAATGGGCAAACTGTCTCTTGAAGATGGTGGGATGACGAATCACATAGTTATAAAATCTAAATTGAGCTTATATTGCCTCAGAATACCTTAGTGTGCACCTGTCATTTCGTAGATGAGATGCCGAAATCTCAGTAGTTTATGTCAAGTAATAACCTCTACTTTTCTGTAGCCAGATTGCTCGGAAGGTTGGAGATGCAAATATGCCACGCCCTTGGAGTAGGTACTCATTAAAGAAACACGAGAATATATCTGAATTTGAGAAAAGGGAAACTGGTCGAAATGCTTCTAAAGCTGTAGCCTCAGAAGTTGAGAACAAGAAGAATAAGGCCAGTATTGCTGATGATAGTGATCCACAATTCCATGAGTTTCTTCAGGTCATGCAGCATCGTAGTAAGTCAAAATTGTGGGCGAACGATACACTTGTGGGTCCCTCCCTGGAGCGAAGCGTGGAATTGAACAATAAATCCAAGGTGGCAAAAGTGCGTGGAGCAAAATTAGATAGGGAGAATGTTGAGCTTGAAGAAGATAATGAAGAAGGAAATGAATCTCTCGAGAAAAAGGAGGCAGATAAATCAAACATGTTGGTTCAGAAAGAAGATCAATCTGACAATGATTACTATAAGAGCAAAATTAAAAAAGCGTGGTCAGACTCAGAAAGTAGTAGCGAAGAAGGTAGCACTGTTGGAAGTGATCATAATGATGAAGATGATGATAATGATGGCAGCACAAATTCTCAGGAGAAGAGCTCCCATGGTCATGTTACTGATACACTTGGATCCAATGTTGCCGAAGGGGAGGCTGAAGATGGATCTCCTGAAGAACATGGAAAGGTTGACGCAGCTGATCCTTCCTCAGGTCGGGATGAGGAGGAAATTCTGGAATCTGGCCGTCTCTTTATCCGTAATCTCCCCTTCACTGCGACGTATGTGCCACAATCTATCGTTTCGGGTCTCATTTTGCATCTATACATATGTAAACACACACAGACACAATGTCTTTTCTGTCTTCATTTCATTCATAAGCTGGCAGTCCATCTGCTTTTTGTTTATGGCTTTTGTTGTTCTTACATACACAGCGAGGAGGAGCTAGAAGCTCATTTTATCAAATATGGCACCGTTTCTCAGGTCCATATAGTTGTCGATAAAGATACAAAACGCTCTAAGGGATTTGCTTATGTTCTATTTGCTATGCCAGAATCTGCTGCCAGGTATTGTTTTGCTGACCTAGGGTTTAAATTGTAAGGTTCTCAATTTGCTCCGATAGCAGTTGTACATCAACTAGCATTTTTATGTATTGTCCCTGTTACTCCTCATGTTTATATACGTGATTTGCAAAATTCTAGACGAGATAATAATATCTGTTCAAGGGAAAATTCTGCCCTACCCTGTGGGGCATTGCCCTGTGTCTACGTAGGCAGGTTATGTGGCACAATTTATTTCCATAATCACACTTTTTCTCAACAGCTAAATAATCACCGTCTAATAATTACCAATTAAAACACATAGCTGTAGTTTCTTTTAAAGTAGGGACCACGTTTAAGTGAAAAGAGGAAATAAAAATTTTCTCATATCTTTACTCAATTCCTTAACACTATTGCGAAGGAAAATTTATGATTTACTTCAACAATTGAAATTTTTGCCACTCTTCCACAAATCAGAAATGCAGTAATGCGGCTGGAGAAAAATATGTGATTCAGATTTTAACTGCAAGACTCCAAATGTTGACCTTTCGTAGATCTCTCTTAATTTTTTCTTTGTGCAAATTTTGCTGAACTTTTGATTTTAAGAACATAGAAAACTTTACAAGGTTTTAAGAATTCAGGATATTGGTTTATTGGGTTTTATACATTGTTTAGATAAAATTCTTGAAGTTAAACTATGGAATAAAGGAATACAGATTCTCAAATATGAAGTAAAGCATGAAATAAAATTTTCACAACAGAAAACTAATTAGTGAAAAGGTATATGTTAACAATTACTTATGAAACAGATCAACCTCACAATTCTTAGTCATTGTTTGCCTTGTAAATAAGTAGTGTATATCTACATCGATCTTAGCAAAACTTGAAAGGCTTGATGGCAATGGAGTAGTGCATTTTGCTGGTGTGCTTGGTGATCTCCAAAAATGGGACTAATGGAGTTGAAGTATTATATATTCCTCTACTCTTGTGAGCAACAATTGTTGTTTCTTAGGTATTTGGGAAAATTTATTAATTCTGAGTTTTTTCACAAGTTATTCATTTGTTAAAACCTAGAATTTTATGTTTTTAACTCTGGTTATACCAGCACAATTAGATTTGACATCAGGAATTTGAATGAGATGAAGATGCAATATCATCAAGAATTTGAGTGAAGATGCAATAGTTTGAATACTTATCCAATTTTTATCTCGTTTTGTTTGGAGATTATTTAGCTGTTGAGAGAAAGTGAAGATTATGTGAACAGATTTGCCACGTAATCTGCCTTTGTGGACACAGGATAGTGCCCACAGGGTAGGGCAGAATTTCCCCTGTTCAAGATACGAATCATCATATTTAGGTCTTTTTTAAGTTTGAGCTCTAGATCTACTGAAACTTGTACCTTCTTTACAACCAACTTGCTTCCACCCATAAAGTATCATGCTTATTCTGGTACATAAATTTAATTTAGTGAAATATGATATTCTGTTCGAATGCTTTCACATGTTTGCTCACAAAATATTAGTATCTTGATAGAAGAAACTACTAATATTAGTTATTTTTTATATATTGTTCTTGATTCATGCCAAAACCTGTTGACAACTTTAAAAACTATTATGAATATCTGCTTATATGTGATTAAATTATTACTACCATCACACGTGTTTCTAATAGGATTTTATATGTTTTGTCACAGGGCTTTGGAAGAGATGGACAATTCAATTTTCCAGGGAAGACTGTTGCATGTCATGCCGGCCAAACGAAGAAATCTGCCTGATAAACAAGAGTGCGCTGTCCTTTGCAAATCTCAGTGTTACGTTGCTTTATGGTAGTTGTTGAAGCAATAGGAAGTTTATCTATATGTTGTTTTGCAGGAACATTAACCCTGGAGAACAGTTTTCAAAAACATTTAAGCAAAAGCGAAATGAGGAAAGGAAGTTATCAGAAGCCAGTGGAAGTACAAGAGCATGGAATAGCTTATATATGCGCCCTGATACTGTAAGTTAGGAAGCTTTATATGAGCTTGACTTATGTGTTTAGTCTCCGAATTGGTGATGCCATGAACTTACAAGTGGGCTTCATGCTTTCAAGAGAACTAAAAAAACACTGGCTAGGAGCTGAATAGGAGAACGTAGTCAATGGGAAGCTTCTGAATATCTTCCTACCCCTTATTAATTTATCATTGGTACCCGAAACACATTTCTTAATAGCAGGATCAGGTTATTCATGCTTGAAATATTTGGTTCTCTATTTAGTGAAGTACATAGTTGGGTATAGTGGCGGTGTGAACTTAGAATGTTAGTTTCTTTCCTGTGGACTTGTATTATTGGCCCTGATGGTCAAAGCTCTGCTTGTAATGCTGTATACATTTTGTCCTACAATTTAATCATCTTCTAATTCCTACTTTCTTGTCCAATCATATTGTAGGTTGTTGAAAATATCGCCCGAAAATTTGGTGTTAGTAAAACGGAGCTGCTAGATAAAGAGTCTAATGATCTTGCTGTACGTATTGCTTTGGGTGAGACTCAAGTAATTGCTGAGACGAAAAAAGCTCTTGCAAGTTCTGGAGTAAATATCGCCTCATTAGAGGAATTTGCTACTGGCAAAACTGATAGTCTAAAAAGAAGCAAACATGTTATATTAGTGAAGAATTTGCATTATGGTTCATCCGAGAGTGAACTAGGTGATATGTTCAGAAAATATGGCAGTTTAGACAAAGTCGTCTTACCTCCTACGAAGACCTTGGCTTTGGTAAGAATTTTTATTTTTATTTTATATTTTTATTTTATTTTACGTGTATTTTAATTTCTGTTCCCCTTTCTTCTGGTTTATCCAGCTTAAACAACTTTTGCTTCTGAATAAATTCTTTATGATCCAATAGTGCTTTTTCATATGAGAAGGGATCGCTTCATTATTTACACTGACATATAGGACGCTTATAGTTGAGTATATCTATTAGTACGTGTGAGATTAGAGGACTTGTGAGGAATTAAAATACTTGTTGCATACCACCAGTTATGACTGTCTGATTCAAATCAAAGACCAGCTATTGTTGTACGATACTTACCTCGACCATGCTATTATAGCAATTACTCATCTTGGAAAGATGGAAAGGCCCATGTGTTTTAGTGAAATACGAGACCTGAAACAGATAAACACAGTTTGCTTGCACTATAATGGTCAATGCGGGTCCTTGCTCGATCTCGAATGCGGGTCCTCGCTCGTGGTGTGATAATGACCACTTATGGTTCAATTAATCTGAATGCTCAAATTTGAGACATGCTAATTATGCTTTTACATATCGTGGAATCAAATTATTATTGATTTGATGATACCTTTCAAACTACAGAATGGATAACTTATCCATACCCAACTTCCATACTATTTTAGGTAATGTAACCATATGAAATATCTCTTATTCTGCCAGCCAATGTAAAGTTCTCATGAGCGATCTTGTTTGGTAACGTAATATGGAGCACTAAGCATTTTATTGGGATGTATGAATGCTCAAGTTTGGATTGATGCCAAAGTACCTGACAAGTGGCTTTCCCTTGGTTTTTAGTCTAGCCTATAAGCAGTAGAGTCTTAAATATTTAAGGCTTTGCTTGATCTTTGTGTGATCGAAATAGTATGGCGTGTAATGACTTGAAAAATTGAGTGGGATCTTCGGTGATCTCATTGCATGTATTGCTTGTTTATGGAGCGTAATGCTGTCCTATAATGTGATGAAATATTCTCCGTGAGACTGTTCCTTTAAGTGGATAACTTTATTTCTGATTCACAATGGTCTTTACAAGCTGCACATGTAGTATCAGTTGGAAAAACAACAAATAATTTCATTGCACCAGGTCTGAATTCACTCGTGAAAGGTCTCTATTCTAGCAAAATTCTTCGAGTGTGAAAACCTTAATTTCCCAAATATGGCCTACAAAATCTTCCAATCCCATATTCAATAAATCCATCTCTACTCTCCTAAGGATGATATCCCTTCGTGTGTTGCTATCTAGTTTTTGTTTGTAGTTTCTTGCCTTTAGTTGATCTGCTGCTTTCTGTTCACTTGCACCGATATGTGGTGGTGGATGGTTAATTGTCTTTTGTCTGCATGATTAGAAATCCAAGATGTGTATACTTTCTGAGCTGGGAATTGCTGCTCAGCTAGTAACTTAAGGAACCAGGGCTGTGAATATTTGGTAATTAAGAATGTAATTATACTCTAAAAAGGTGTTGTATCATCAGTGTCACAATCTCTAATGCATAATTATATTGTAAATGATGGATTTATTTACATTATAGACTACTATTTAAAGTTATATGAAAATTTATATACTTTTTATTTCATCTCCAGCCCCGCAACTCCGTATCGACACCTCACTTCTACTTAATTAATTAACTTAACGGCTAAGCGATTTCGTAAGCGGAGCTTTCCTTAACCAGCTGACTATTTAGTATTTTTAACCAGCTGAACTTTGAGTATTTTTAAATAAATCGTACTGTTAACAAGCTTTTTGCAACTACTCCCTAGACTAATTATAAGTAATAATGTGAATATATTATTGAAGAAAAAATTAAAATTAAACTTGGAGAAGAAATGATAATGGTAGATTCATGTTCGGGGTTTTGGATGAGTTTGTTGGAAACCCTCCCTTTTTCTTTTTGAAGAATCTTTTGAAGCTATCCTTTTTTGCAAACTTTTTGATTAGTGGATTCAGTTGTCAGTGAGAGATAATCAACTTTTGTGTAACATAACTTAATATGTTGAATTCAAAATTAAAGGATGTATTTTGTTGAGTTGATTAAGATAGAGTGTGTACTTTGTCGAATGCAAAGATGCTTGACTGACTGTTAATATGGAGTAAAGTTAAAAATCACAATCTGGCCAATATTCTATCAAATAATCATGTGAAATATTGTTAATGAATGATAATTATTTGAAGTGTTTTTGATGCATTATTTGCAATCTTGAAAAGCACCTGCTGATTATTGAAATTTTTTTGCCACCTGCTGGTTGTATTTCATATTTTCTTCTTAAATCTTATGATTTCAGGTTATATTCTTGGATCCGGCTGAGGCACGTGCAGCTTTTAAAGGTTTATCATACAAGCGGTACAGGTAAGTTGGTTTAGAAGTTCAATTTTACTTTCTTCTGATGGCATCCTAACGTAATTCAAGTGGCCCCATACCACCCACTGGGCTATGATTATGTAACGGCTGTCAACAACATTTGTAGTATATTATTAATGGCCAAAGATGTTAACCTATCCTGGCATTTGTCAAATTATACAGTGTCGCATATATCCCTTACTTCGATGCATCAACCAACCTGCTCTTATTGCTTGTGGAATGAAAAGTAACGATAATGAATCTACAGATTCAGAGGATTAGTTTGAAGATTATTTGATCTTCAAATTTCAACTCCATCCCCCGTACCCTCCAGTCCATTTATCAGGAAGTAATAGGATGTAGATTGATATTTAGAGTTTATATTAAATAATACAAGATTTGTATGGAATGAGGGAAATAAAACGTGATTATTTTGCTTAAGACGATTGCGCTGGAGGACCATAAATATTTGAGTAATCATCTTACAGATTTTGTATAAGAGTCATATTGGATGTGCATAATCTAAGATTGAAGTGAAGTCATACGCTGTTGTTGATTTTGAAGGACCATAGAAGTACTACATTTTTTCTAAAGGGCTGCTAGTGTAAAAAAAAAGTGTATGCTAGAAATTTTTGATCTGACTTAAAGTTAATGGGTCAGGCATACCCTTAATATTTGTGCATGGGTATAAAATCTGGGATGTCTTGGGTGACTATTTGGCGATTATGTGAAAGGAAATTATCCAACTCTGATGACTTCGATAATAAATTATTTCTGTATAACGTATGGATTACATTACGTGTGTAAACATATTAGTTGCTGATGACTCTCTGCCAGTGTTATCGAATGTTAATTGTTGCTTGGCGTGTTTCGTTGGTTTTGAGTTTGATTAATTATCTGTTGTTACCATAGGGATGGCCCACTCTATTTGGAATGGGCACCTGCGAATATTCTCAACCCGACTCCAGTGGCTGTGGCTGCGGCTGATGATGATATGTTTGTTGGCAATCTTGATGTCAAGAAAGCTATACTAGAGCAACAAGTTGAAGTAAATGAGGCAGATATTGACCCTGATAGAATTGAGGTTATTTCTTTACTATTCTTGTACCTTCGTCAATGTACACTTGTGTGTGCTCCCTATGGAATAGTAAGACATACTTAGTGTGCTCCCCATGGAATAGTTTGACATACTTAGTAGCTCCAATTAGACATCAGGAAACTGTTGAATTCCGTTTTCCCTTCCACAGTGTTAGAGTTCAAAACCCAGATCTCTTCCCAGGCTACAAAGTCTATGAAGTTAGAAATCTCTGAACCTACTCCCCACTCCTTAGGAAATGATGTTCTGATCATGCTTGGGCATTGTAAGTTCATTTTTACCAAGAAATTGCCAATTAACATGTATTGCTTTACAGAAGGGAACAAACTTTCGTGTGTAGGTTGATTTTCTGTTTTGATGGGGCAACTTTGTTTCACAGTTGTTAATTATGAGCTTGTGATCGTGAAGCATTGACGTGTACATATTTCTGGTGCTTTAATTTGTTTAAACTGATATTTACAGATATTCAATCTTTTGCCCTGTTTTTTGCTGCAGTCACGCTCTTTATATGTCAAGAACCTCAACTTCAGAACATCAGATGAGGCCGTCAAAAAGCATTTCTCGGAGCACATGAAGGGAGGAAAGTTGCTAAGTGTCAGGGTATTATTTCTTGTCTCTACCTGCTTGCATCATACCAACTTGGTGGTGCAGCATTTACTGTACCTAACGATTGTTGGTTTCTTTACTATGTTTTAGGTGAAGAAGCATGTAAAGAATGGGAAAAATGTTTCGATGGGTTTTGGTTTTATTGAGTTTGATTCTGTTGATACAGCTGTGAAGGTTTGCAGAGACCTACAGGTATTATAATCATATCTGCCAGTTTTGGGTATATATCTTTTCTCACACGCTATTGTTTTCTGTTGGTGTCTTTAACTTTTCAATATTTGACACAGGGAACGGTTTTAGATGGGCATGCCCTGATATTGCAACTTTGTCACGCTAAAAAGGATGAAGTGTTGCCCAAAAAAATAGACCAGGACAGGAGTTCAACAAAATTGATCGTCAGGAATGTAGCTTTTGAGGCAACAGAAAAGGATCTTAGACAATTATTTAGTCCGTTTGGGCAGGTAAAGAACTCTTTGATTTTCCCAAATACTAATTGGAAACTCCTATTTCATATTACTGACTTATGTCGTTTGTACGGAGTGTTGTGTAGATAAAGAGGTTACGGATACCAACGAGATTTGGAAAGCATAGGGGTTTTGGTTTTGTGGAGTATATGACGAAGCAAGAAGCTGGGAATGCCCTTCAAGCTCTTTCTAATACTCATCTCTACGGTCGTCACTTGGTAGGTGTCTCTGGTTTCATCGATAATTAAATATTGGATACAGTACATTTACACTCCTTGAGGTTTGGCCTACTTATAGAAACATCAGTTATTATCTGTTGCTGGTTGAATAATTACAAAAGTATTCCTCGAAAATTAAAAATTGCTAATGTCTGGATGACGGCATTGACAATCTGAAGTTTCAAAATGTTGCAGATACGTTTTTTTTCTTTCCGTCTTTCGATGTAGCTTAACAGATTGTGTAATCATTCAAATCTTAGTTAACATTCTTGCAATTGCACCAAACTTCAGTGTTATAAACTTAATTATCGCAAGAGTAAATTTTCTGGTTATTACTCCTTTTTGAGTGTCTGGTCGATGGCTTTGCAGGTTCTGGAGAGAGCCAAAGAAGGGGAGAGCTTAGAAGAATTACGGGCTAGGACGGCCGCTCACTTCACGGATCCCACTAATAAGTTATTAGCTAACAAAAGAAAGCACATGACCGTATTGGATGAAGGAAATGTCAAGTTTCAACGGATTGCAGAGTACTAGTGTTTTTCTGTAACACTGTGTTCTGTACAAATTTTGTTTCAATTCTGTTCTATTTTTTATTTCCTTGAGAGATGGACACCTTTTCTCTTTCTTCGTGTTTCTTGGAGATGGGTAAACTAAAACAAAACTGGAAACAGTTCAAAATTGTAACGACACCGGGAACTACATGTATATGCTTTACAATACAAGCTTTTTTGCAGTAAACATACTTTTGATGTTATATACGCATTGTCATTGTTAGTATATCCAGTTAGTCAGAATCACATTTTATTGAATTGTACATTTCAAACTTTGAATCATCTGTATAGTGCGCTAATTTTTGATATGTTTATACAACAAATGTCAGTCGAAAACCGCTAGAAATATTTTCTACTAACTTAAGAGTGAATTTAGTACTTTTCTGTTTCCTTTTTCTTTTTTTTTTTTTTGCTGTTTTGCTTAATACTCAAAATTATCCAATATTTCTTTGAGAAAACATGAAGTTCGTCGGTAGTCTACTTTACATCTGGTATTGGTCTATGTTTTTCTTTGTTCAAAGTATAGAGTTTTCTTACAAATTTAGGTATTCTAGAACATATGAATATGAGAATAAAATTAGAATTTCGTTAATATTGAACTGCTTCTTGTGATGGCTGATATTTTTCCCTAGTTTGGTTTAGTGGATTTATCTACAGCCATAGTACTGTC
Source organism: Misopates orontium (assembly GCA_946800315.1). NCBI lineage: Eukaryota > Viridiplantae > Streptophyta > Magnoliopsida > Lamiales > Plantaginaceae > Misopates > Misopates orontium. The sequence continues at coordinate 9,189,210 of OX326951.1, forward strand.
ATCCTGCGAATTCATTATTGTAATAGTTCTCTGTCTTTTGGCATGAGAGGTTATTGCATATGTTTATTTCTTATAAAGTTATCCTAATGAAACAACAAAACTGAGGGGCTACTATGGCAATTCCATATGTTACTCGCGATCAAAAAAAAAAAACAAAGGTTAGAAGATGAAGTACAAAATAGTACGTATCAAACCTTACAAAAAGGTAGAGCAAAATTGTACAAGGAATCTACTTTCTATTGTTTCATACAATGTGGCTAGCAAGTGGTGACTCCCCACTTATTGTTATATACATATGACCAATGAGGGATCTTATCTTCTCTGTTTTATGTTATAGATTTTCTACAACAATTTTTGTATAGTGATTATGTGCTGCTACAGAAAACTGTGACCGTTTTGTGCCCACTTTAGTGCTGCCAGTTCTAATCACCTCAAACAGATGAGCTCTGTCTTAGAGGCTCGGAGTCATGGACAACTATTTGATTCTGTTGGTTGTCCAGGGGCATGTACTGTGACATAATGGCCATAATCTCTGAGTCCATGTATGACTGCAACATATGTAATATGTGCGCTAAGTTAGTTGCTACGAAAAAACGGGCAATTAAGCTCATTTGCAATGAGAGAGAGAGAGAGAGAGAGAGAGAGAGAGAGAGAGAGAGAGAGAGAGAGAGAGAGAGGTACCCTGAGTCTGTATTTATAGAATATGTAACCAGCTGCTGCAGCGCTCAATGCCACGGCCAACACCACCCAGGTCAGGATTTGCCCGACTTTTGAGCTGTTCCTTTCTGTATGTTCGACATCACAAATAACACAAGAAAATGTTGGTTAAAGATTTCTATGATATGATCAAAAACTGGGAAAAGATTGAAATGCTACCGATGCAAGTGTCGTGCTCCATTATGTAGAGCTTATCTCCTTTACAACCGCACTCGACTCCGCCCCATGTGTTCTTACAGCTGCATCCATCACACCGACATGCAAGACCTTCTTTACATTCATCCACATCTGGGATGACATCAAAAAACCATAAATAAATTGTAAGTTGTAGCAAAGTAGTGTATAACTTCTTAAGAAGTCTAAAATCGCAAGACAGGATATGCTTACGTAGATAGAACTTCGGCCACAATTATTCATATAGTAAAGTGTTGCTATAATTATAACATATACTTGATGTCACAACCTTACAACTTTTTAGTTAATGCGGCGTAATGTGACTACGAGGTCTATAGACCTCTTAGTTAGTATTAGTGTAGGAGGTACCTTCACATTGATGACCATCCCCGCGAAATCCAGGTGGACACCTGCAGCCTGATAGTTCCGTTTCCTGAATGCAGGTTCCAAACAAGATATTGTAAGGGCCTTAAGAAGAATGCTTTTATTTAAAGAAACTAAGGAAAGAATAAGGAAGATGACTGAACTATGCAGGCTGAGAATCTCATTCCATTTTTGATATCTGCCCAACAACCTCCTTCGTTTACTGAACACCTTCCTGGTCCAACAGCTGTCATTGAAGCCAAACCCACAAGTAAGAAAATTGAACTGAGAGTGCAGATGTTTTGTGTTTCTAATAAAAATGAGAAAGAGAAGGAAGAAAATGATGCACCTTCGCAAGAGCCATATCCATCTCCTTCGTACTGAACGCCATTCACCGAAGGACACTGGCAGATTCTTCCACGGAATGTATCCTTCAACATAAAAAGCGAAGAAAAAGAAAGAGATGTGTTTTGTGAGCTACAAGATTTGCATTTCTGCATTTGCAAATAAAGTGGGCTTTGTCACCATACCTTGCATGCTGTTACATTAGACGCTGAGTCCTTCCAACACCCACCATTATTTTCAAGGCACTCGTTCGTCTCTAAAGCTGTTTATTAAATATAAGCTAGATTAATATCAATGCATCATTTTGCCATCAATACAGTAATGCATAGGGTCCATGTTAAAACTTAAAACCTCCGCTCAAGCAAATAGGAGGATCAGTTGTTTCCTTGAACCCAGCGCAAATGGCCTTCAATATTGATGTCCTCTCCAACTTCCCTTCACGGTCGAATAAATTCAGGTCAGACATTTAAAAGTAACTGAACAATAAGCTATTATCAAAATGACAAAATGCCTCTAAAGTGTGGTTCCAAGAGGAAAGGAAATTCTGCTCATAAGTTGTTATGGGATGGATATCACAACTGACCTCTGTACTGAACGTCGTTTATCACCATTGTTGGCAAGATGGTAACATCACCACGTGACCCGTGACCAACCTAAATACAATAAACCAGAATTAATGATCTTGAAATACAACCTATATGGTAAGGAAAATCTAATTGTAAAGTAAATACTGGAAACCAAGAATAACGAAAAAATAGGAAAAAGAAGCAAAAGGAACATGATAAAGAAGTTTAAAAACCTGAAGATCCTGCTCAGTTTTAAGCACTTCATTTTCTTCATCAGCTTCAGGGTCACCCATGCACTTGTTGATCTTCTCAATTGGGAGTCCTTATTTCATCAATATAAGTTGATTTATGGATCCAATCCCATTACGACAAAAATAATTAAAAAAGGTAGAAAAAGCGAACTCACCTAACGATGTCATGACTTCCTCTGCACATTGTTTGCTGTATCTATTTTTCTTCATCGAGCACCTGATATGGAAATCTGTAACATAATCCCACCAAATCCACGAACGATTAGTTTCATTCGCGACTCTGTGGACGCAGAGCTGCCTTAGATTTTCAAACACCACATCTTTTCCTTGATATCCCTCGCTAAAATCATGCTCCGGATCAGGCGCACAATACCGTCCGTGGTTTATGCATTGAGACTTGCATTGCTCAGTCAGAATAAACGCCTGAGGACAGTACCAAGTTATGTAGTGAGGCGTGAATTGGGTATATCCGCCTTTCTCAAGAATTTGCGCGTGTCCCTTGAAGTCTTTGACGAAGTTCATTTGATCGTCGCACCGAATTCCGCACTCATCGTTGCTGTTAGTCCAGAGCTCATATTCCACCCTTTGATCTGGATGTGGCATTGATTCTGTCCAGTCCATTTTCACCAACACGTCTTGATCACCTTTCTTGAGGGCATTCTTGAGTGTTTCGCCTAAAGATCGGTCAATCAATGCGGAGGGAATCCCGATTTTATCTATGTAACCATCGGCGTCGAAGCTCTCTTCAGGAGAATCCATGGTGATCAGAGGCTCGTCTATGGTGTCGGCTACTAAGACCGCTGCTGCGCCAGCCTGCTGTCCGTTCCACACCTTCAATGCAAAGTAGCACTCTGAAATCACAAACATGCACATTTGCATTAGAACATAATAGTAATTCAAAAAGATACATTGTAATATAAAGTATGAAACATGTAAAAGAAATGAGCAAAGAAAGTGGTAGACTAGTGAAACTAACTCAAGAGTTAAGACACAATATCTTAAGGTATTGAATCACAATGTGATGTCAAAGTCCACTAGTATTTTCTTATTTATATTCATGGATTTATAACAGAATATGCTCATCAATAAATCAAACAGAACAAGTAAAATATACAGCAAAATAACCAAGAAACGAAAAAAGGTTCTTTCCTGTATAATGCACCTGCTCCTATAAATTACATACGACAAACACTAAACAGTACTAGGAAAATAATATTAAGCAAAAGAAAGGACGATGATGAATAAGAGATAATTAAGTAACGATGAAGACCTCCACGATCGACGAGAAGGATAACGGGACGAGTTGACTTGGATTTGAAGGGCTTATTATCCGCGTCTTCAAAAGGAGAGCAGCCGTTAGAGCCCTTTTCACGATAAACGAGAGAGCCGACCATTGATCCACCGTAATCAGGCACTCCAAAGTTGGCTATGGCCGCGTCGTGTTTGGACCGAAGATCATAGGGAGACAAAACGGTTATGCTGCTCTTCTCCACCACAAATCTTGATTCCACGCACAAAAACATGCTTAATGGTAGCATGCATAATATCATGAAACAAGAATTATAACAACCCGCCATATCTTAGTACTCTATATTTCTATATCAAACTATCTAGCTACCTATCTTTGTTTCAGAAGTTTATATACAATTAATTCATAAATTACAAATGGACATGAGATGAAGGATGGTGGTGGTGGAGGAAGAGAGGCCAATTGACGAGTAAAGAAATAGAGTAGTAGTTGTTACAAGTCAATTAATTAATGACAATATAGAATATACATAGTTGCGAGTAGACTTGAGAGAGAGAGACTTTGTCTTGAGGTCTACGAATTAAACAAACACTAGTTAGTTTAATTTTGTTTGTTGGTGTATGGTTGAGTGACTAAGTAATGCTATGACGTAAAGGAAACGACGAGAACAAAGAAGAAGACATTTTAGCTCCTTAGGTGGAACTTGGATTTCGAAAAAATGCAACTATACCACGCACGTACGAATTTTAACTTCCTAATAAATTATATGTATAAAAAAAGCATATATTATATATATGCGTGTCTAATTTAGACCTGACAAAATACACTATATAAACGAGCTTGTTGTTTGCTTGCAGAAAACTAAGACCGATTTTGCCTAGACAAAAAAAAAAATATTAAGTTAGAATCACAAGTAAAATTCGCAAGAATGGACTAATTTGTCAATTGAATATACTTTACACAATTGTGTTTTAGCTGTTGTAATTATAAGTACTAATACACGTCGAAATAAATAAGGGAAAATGAGCTATTTTTTTAAAGTACTTGGAGCATATCTTGGCCATTTTCATTACCAAGAAGCTCTTTGGTTGTCAGCACGACATACGAGGTTATATGATATTAGCTTAAAACTAAAAAAGAATTATTTTGACATATGAATTATAATTGTTTATACTGTAGTTTATAGATGCCCATCATTCTATCAAGAAGTTCTCTTTGTCCTCATGATCATTTCTTAACACAATTATTTTATGAAAATCAAAAAGTGGAGGGAACGAACCGTGCGTCAACTTTATCAATCAATTTTAGTTCCTTAGTTATTAATGCATCTATATAACTTTAGTTGTAAGCCAGTTTGGTAGAATGGTTGCTCTGTTCTGCTCATTTGTTTAGGTACCTAGGTCCACTTAACTATATCACTCATCGAGTAAAAAATTGCATATTTATAATGATTCATATTTAACATAAGTCATTGTCTTAATTAATTTTTTTCTAAACTAGGACTACGTCCTTCTTAAGGATGTACGCAGGTAGGCTGAACTATTCTACATGCTCCCACGACTAATCTTTGTTAAAAAATGAGGGTATATTTGGTGGGAGTATTTTTTCTTCTTCTGGCACACAGAAACTACATAGGTTTCTACAGAATTAATCCTAGTACTTATATAACAGAATTAACTGTTATATATGCATTTGAGCAAATCCTCCTAATCCAATTTGTTGATTGGATACAAATTATATATCACCACATTATTATTTCCCCCCCTAAATAATCTATTATGCATCTCAATTCGGTTGACTTCATTCACATACATAATAGAGATGATTACTTTACATACGAAGAATAGGGGAGAGTCGGGGCTACACTAAATAAAAAAACTTTTTCATACCGTTGAATAAATTACATGGCATCCAGAGGAATTTAAAACTACACAGACTCCTAAAAAGTTTGAACAATTATAGGCATACCGTAAAGTTTTGCAGAACTTTAAGATATGGTTTTATTTCTTTTAGTGCTTATAAAATTTTAATGGGTCGCATCTCTAAAAATTCAAGTTTGTAGAGAGGTTTAACATTTATTAATTTATATATTAATCTCCAATATTTCTGTATTTATGGAACTCGCACATGAGGCACAAAGAAAACAAGAATTAATCAAATGGGAGGTTGGAGAGAGTTAATTATTAAAAAAAAGACATGGTCATAGTTGACTAACAAAATACATTATAATAACAAGATTCTTTTCATGCTTTTCTAGGGAGCGGAAAGTAACATATGCAAGTACTGCAAGTTCCTCTCAATTGAACTAATTTCAATTAAATTATCTTTTCAACCATGGCTTAATATCCATTGTGACATGCATCCCCGGTAATTTATACTAACTTCAATATAAATTGATTTTCAAGTTCGAATGTATTGTTGTATAAATTCTGGTGGCGATAATTTCAGGTTGGTAAATGATTGCAGGTATATACATTAACGTAATGAAAATATCCTCAATCTGAAAAAATTAAGTTATCGTCTAATTTTTACGTACATTTACCTGATAATCCAGTAGTTTGCTTAACGGGGTCATATTCAATAAGTCAATGGCGGATTTTTCTCGAGGCTTTAATTTATTGATAATGCTTACACGTCAATTATTTTTGCATTAATAAACTTCTGATTTTAACCCTGCACTAACAAATCCATACTGACCATTTCAACAGTGTTTCTGTCGATATCCTATGAAGGTTATGTCATTTGACTGCACCATTTCAAATTTCAACTTTGACTTTACAATTTAAGTTACGTCATAACATAAATTAATTAATTTTTAAATTTAACCTTATAATTTAAAATACACTCTACATTATTTACGCTACATAAATTTTCATTTGATGTCATCACATAATCTCTCATATGTTTTAACTAATCTCGTAGATAAAATCACTATTCACTTTCTATTTGGTAGTTGTTTTTTTCACCTTTTAATATATTGTTGACAAATTTTGATTTTACAAAGAAAAAAATATATTTTATGCGGTGCTTCTTTTCATTCCAACTCCAATCAAATGCATATTTAAAAAGATATGTTTTACCTAATAACATTACATTATGAAATGTGAAAAATAGGAAAGAAGAGTTTTGTGTGACATAAGCGTCCTAAAGAAAATGTTAATTTTCTGACTTCATTTAATATTTTTACGTGGCAGTGTTGGAAATTTTCGACCAATTCGTTGCAATGTTTTATTATGTTTGCAAAAATTATTGAAGTAACTTATTCATGATAATAGCAGTAACTAAAATATTATATAGTTTACGTATTTAAACTAATTTCTTAAAAATATGAACCATATGCATAGGATCAAAGATCCTTTCATTGTCCTAATTCGAGAAAGGACGGTCTCCTAAGAATTGGGGATGAGGGAAAGAGACTTTTACAAACTAAAATTACAATTTATTTCTTCTTAAGTTCTAATCAGTGTTTTAAAAGGCGTTGGGCGTAGGGCGGGGAGTTTCGTAGATTTAGAGGCGGGCGTAAGCCCCGAGCCGTTGGGCGTAAGCCTCACAAATTTTGATATTTAATTTATTAAAATTATATATTTATGATAAAAAGTAGAGACTAGAATTAGGAATATAAAGAATAAGTTAAGATATACATGAAATAAGTAAAAAGAAATATTTGTGCCAGTATAAAGTCAAAAAAATATTAAAAAATGTTATCATACTTTACATATTGTATAAATTTCATATCAACCCCTCCCTAGAAAACACTACATAAATAACGAAAAAGAAACCCACAAAATATCATCATAAAACTAATTTGAAAAGAAAGACAACTTTCAGATTTAGAGAATAATTTAGCAAGAATATCAAATATGTTCTAATAAAGTTGTTAGATTTCGTCAAATATATGTTTTGAAAGCAAAGTAAAGAAGAAACCTTACAAATAAGTGAACAAAATCGACCTTAATTGTTATCTTTCTCGGGCGTAAGCCCAACAGCTTGGGGCGCAAAAAACGTAATTTCTAACCTCGGGCGTAAGCCCTAAATCATGGGGCATAAGCCCCATGAAGGTTAAGCCCCAAAGGACCGCCTCGAGGCGTTTTGGGGCTAGCCCTGGGCGAGCCCCGGGCAAGTTTTTTTAAACAAAGGTTCTAATACGTACAACCCATTACATTTATAGAATTACAAACACAATAAACTTCTAATAACCATATTGTGGATAACTACCCACTATTAGAATAACTCCTAATAAACTGCATTAAGGATAATTACAATACATTTAGATAAATCCTCATAATAATAATAATAATAATAATAATAATAATAATAATAATAATAATAATAATAATCTTCATTTGGCCCGTATCAATTCCCGACCCCTTGAAAATGGCCTTGTCCTCAAGGCAAAATGGAATGGTAAAATTTTCCTATTGCCTTGAATTGAATGGAGAAGTGAGAGATACGGTTGAAAACCTTGGCATCAATTCCGCTTTTTTTTTTTTTTCTTTTTTTTTTCTTGATAATCCCTTGCACCCTATATTTTGGGTTGTAAGCAACAAAGATGCTTCCAAAATCTGCCCCTGTGTTGGAATTGTTGAACGGTTCCAGCGAAAATGTAATATTCCCTTCAAGATTTTGCACTATTTGTCTATTGGGATAAGGCCTTCCATCCCTCAAAGCTTGGTAAGCCACAATAACAATGACTAATTCATTGGAAATCTTATTGAACCCATATTGCTGAAAATATGCAGTCTTTTCTTTGTGATCCTCAAACAGACAAAATATATTCACCATCTCTGATAAGATCTTGTATTTTAAATATTCAAATATTAAGTTATCATTTAATTAATAGTTAATTAATAGTACTTTTAGTAATTGTTATTTGATAATATATTAGAATGTATATTTTATGTATTAAGTATGTAGAGGATAAGAGTTTAAGTATTTATTTATTAGTGGGTAGTTATCTTAGTAGTGGATAATAGTAGTTATTAGTAGTTATCTTCTAAAGATTTGTATTACTACGGACGTTTGTATTTTGGAAGCTATGAATGAAATTTGATAGTTATTTAAAATTCTCCCTCTTTCTCTAAATTTCTCAAGGAGTCAGCCTAAACTCGAATTAGGCAGTGTATTAGGAGAATCTCACTCTTAAGCTATCATTTAATTAGTAGTTAATTAATAGTACTTATAGTAATTGTTATTTATATAATATATTAGAATGTATATTTTATGTATTAAGTATGTAGAGGATAAGAGTTTAAGTATTTATTTATTAGGGGTAGTTATCTTAGTAGTGGATAATAGTAGTTATTAGTAGTTATCTTCTAAAGATTTGTATTACTACGGACGTTTGTATTTTGGAAGCTATGAATGAAATTTGATAGTTATTTAAAATTCTCCCTCTTTCTCTAAATTTCTCGAGGAGTCAGCCTAAACTCGAATTAGGCAGTGTATTAGGAGAATCTCACTCTTAACAATCTCGAATAGTGCACCAATGATTAAAGATATTAAGTTTGATTTCTCTTTCCACTTTGAACTCCATACCATTTCAAGAGGCATACCTTTTTTAACATCAAAACTTGATTTGTAAGAGTTATGTGTTGGCCAAACAATCCAAACATTTATCGATTTCATGCACTTATTTCTCCATGGCATGACAGCGTCGCACGAGCATATCTTTGTGAACGGGATGTAGGGAACGAGTATGAATTGAGGAGGCATGGGAGTTCGGTGTATGAGAGCACCAATTGATACGATCAAAGATTCTTTCATTGTCCTAATTCGAGAAAGAACGGTCTCGTAAGAATTGGGGATGAGGGAAAGAGACTTTTACAAACTAAAACTACAATTTATTTCTTCTTAAGTTCTAATACGTACAACCCATTACATTTATAGAATTACAAACACATTAAACTTCTAATAACCATATTGTGGATAACTACCCACTACTAGAATAACTCCTAATAAACTGCATTAAGGATAATTACAATACATTTAGATAAATCCTAATAACAACAACAACAACAACAACAATAATAATAATAATAATAATAATAATAATAATAATAATAATAATAATAATAATAATAATAATAATAATAATAATAATCTTCATTTGGCCCGTATCAGTTGCACTAAATTTAACTAAAGTTTAGATGCGGAAATGTTGCATGCCATAGTTTGATAGAATAAAATAGTTTATATTATTTATTTTATTATTTTTATGTATTAAAGTATTCCTTACTAGACTAGATCTACCAGGAAACCTCTGGTAATCTATAAATACTTGTAATTGCTCTTTTCATTATTCAAGCAAATATAATTCTCTACATGGTATCATGAGTCTCTCTGACCTGTGACCTAAAACCCTAACCCTAATTCCCCCAGTCGCCGCCTCACTGTCGGCCATGGCTACCGACCCCCCCTCTCCAGCATCGGTCTCTTATATTCCTCCTCTCGTCCATATCTCGGCTATTGCTAGGCTTGTGACGCTCAGGGTCACACCGCCAAATCCTGTCCCAATTTCCGCATTCTGCCGATCAATTAGCTTGCTCAACCGCTGTCTCTCTGGAACAATGGCAATGCACACACACCTCGAGTTCATTACTCGGGAAATACACCTGATTCCGGAAATTGGATTATGGATGGCGGTGCCAGTCATCACGTTACTCCGGATCTTCAGAATCTTTCTTTTCATGCTCCGTACTCTGGGTCAGATAAGGTTATTGTCGGCAACGGTTCCAGCATGCCTATAACTCACATTGGTTCTGGTATTCTTTCTTCTCCTTCTCGTTCTTTTACTCTTAATCAGCTTCTATGTGTCCCGTCCGCTTGTCATAACCTTCTCTCTGTCTCTCAATTTTGCAAAAATAATAACACCACTATTGAATTCTCTCCCTCTTCTTTTCGTGTCAAAGATCCGCGTACGGGGAAAATCCTGGTCCAAGGCAAAACTAAACATGGTCTTTACCAATGGTCTTCTTCTCAGCCTACCAAGTCCACCAACCCTCCTCTTCTTGCTTTTTCTGGTGTCAAAGCTTCTTCCTCAGCTTGGCACAGTCGGCTAGGACATCCATCTAGCTCAATTCTAAATAATATTTTGTCCACTTTTCATTTATCCATAGTAGATGTTGCGTCACCTTCTTTAAATTGTAATGCTTGTCAATGCAACAAAATGCATAAACTCCCTTTTCATATTTCTACTGTTGTGTCGACTCATCCTCTTCAAATTATTTATTCTGATGTTTGGACATCTTCACTTATTTCTATTGATGGTTTTAAATACTATGTTGTGTTTGTTGACCACTTTACTCGTTATTCATGGCTTTATCCGCTCATACGCAAGAGTGATGTTTATCAAGTCTTTCCTAAATTTCGTGCTCTTGTTGAAAATCAATTTAACCACAAAATTAAAACCTTGTACTCTGACAATGGTGGTGAATATATTGCTTTATCATCTTACCTCTCTACCACTGAGATTTCTCATCTCACGTCTCCGCCCCATACTCCTGAGCATAATGTGATGTACCATATTTTGGTACTGCCACGTCATAATATTCGGTATAATATATGAGCATATTTTGGGATTATTATGCCACGTCAGCACCATTATTTTTAATGCAAAATTACAATTCAGAGTAAAACTCAAAATTAGGCCTGTGCAGGCCCAATTTAGAGTTATTCAGGGCCCAAGTCAACTTATAATTCTACTTGGAATGGACTTCTAGCTAAGGAAGGACTCTAAGTGGTATATAAAGGGGAGGAAGTTTTGGAGAGTCGATCCCGAGCTGGATTTCGACTAGTGAATTCGAGCTATCAATTCAACTCCGAATTCGATGAATTGCAATTGCCTGGAAAGCCTCTTGAGTCTAGTTTCCAAATCAAAAAGCGGATTTAGATTTCGAGGTCCAGAGAAGGAGATATAACAAAAATGGTGAGCCTGCGCAAAGCTGAAGAATAGGTCGAAATTCGACCTATTTGGCCTATTTCGACCTATTTGGCCTATTTGACCCAGTTGACCTATATCAAGTCCAATCCGAGCTATATGGGCTCAAATAAGATCTATTTGAAGGCCCAAAAGCCCAATTCGAGCTATATGGGCTAAAATCCGATCTATGTGAGGCCCAGGAGTCCAGTTAGAGCTATATGGGCCCAAATTCGACCTATTTGAGGCCTAATTCGACCTATTTGAAGGACCAATTCGAGCTATTTCAAAATAGCTCTAATTCGACCTATTTTGAGTCATAGTTCTACTTGGATTGCACTTTTAGACGAATAAGGACTCTTACTACTATATAAGGGGGTCCCATGCCTCATTCTAAGGTACGTTTTTCATATTTCAAGCATTCATTTCGATCTATATAAGTCGAATTTGAGTTCTCAAGCCTAATTCGAGCCATTTGAGGCCCAGTTCGACCTATTTGGGCCCAAATTCGACCTATTTAGGCCCAAATTCGACCTATTTAGGCCCAAATTCGACCTATTTGGCCTAAATTCGACCTATAATTTCGAGCTATTGTCTCTGACGACAATACCTCAAATTCCGACCTATCTGACTTGAGCGTCGGAGTGCCTTCGCCGGAGGAGGCACCGGCTTAGTTTACGTGTGGTGTTGAGTGCAGGTTCTGAACTCAAAAGCTGCTTAACCATCCAGCAGGAACTAAAGCAGTCTGACGTGGAGTGTTGGAGAGCGGACACGTATCCAGACGAAAATACCCCACATCAGTGGCGCCGTCTGTGGGAACCTTCTACACGCACTTAGTAACAAACACTGACACTCAATGGGTCAACGGAGAGCAATGGATAAGAATGGAATGGCAGGAAGGACTAGATCGCAGAGGGAGGATGATAATCGGGCACCTGATGCTTCTGAGCGAACATCAGTGGCAGCGCACAGCACTCCCCTTGATCCTCCAACTCCCACAACGAATCAACCTGACGTTCCTCCCACGGAACAACAGCTATTGAATTCCGCTCAGTTGGATCAAATCATGGCGGCATTCCAAAGGACTATGGTCCCAATGATTGTGCAGCAATTGGCTAACACTTCTGTTTTACAAAATGCTCAAGCTCCAATAGCACAACAACCAGCAACACAGCCTGCGGCACCGCAGCTAGGAAGGACTCACCCAACCCCACGTCGTGATGACTCAAGGCATTATACGCCAACTAGGATGACAAGACCAAGGGATCCATCTCCCTCGCTTGAAAGAAGGAATCCTCGTTCAGTGAGGCTAATGCTTACAGAGCTCCCAATCGAGCAACTGGTCGAGATAAAGAAGTAAGGGATGGAGAGGTGAATTCAAGGCAGAGAGTTTCTAATCATCGACTTGCAGTAAGTCGAACTGCCGGAAGAGATAGGGACTTGCCTGAAAGAGTTGCACCAAGATTGGAACCTGTTGTGGCAGAACATATTCCACTAAGGGAGAGGCCAAACCCCTTTTGTGAGGCAATCAGTAGATTAACACTGAAGGAAGGGACTATACTTCCTGATATGAAGAAGTATGATGGGACGACTGACCCAGCAACGCATTTTGATGACTTGGATGCAGAACTGCAAGTCTTGGGGTACAATGAGGATTTAAGGGCAAAGCTGATTTCCCTTAGTCTAAGAGGAACTGCCAAAGAATGGTTCAAGAATTTGCTTCCACAAACTATTAGATCCGCAGAACAGTTCAGGGAGATGTTCGTCAAAAAATTTGCTACTTATCGGATGAAGAAGAAATCTCCCAGTACTCTGTTCAATATTCACAGAAAACCTGATGAAACTTTGGGGAAGTACATAGAACGCCTTAATATAGAGATTGGACGTGTGCAATCTCCTACTGCTGATCTAGTTATATCTGTACTAGAAAATCGATGTCAAAGTAAAAAGTTGGTGGAAGTGTTAAATTGGGAAGCACCAACTACTATTGAGCAAATCATGGATCTTTCTCGCAGAGTGACTGACATGGAAGAAGCTACTCTGAACCAAGGTTTAGTCGATTCACCGACATCATATGGAAGTAAAGAGAATAGAAACAGGAGAAAGGATGACAGAGGCAAAGATCGTGATCGAGGCCGATCACCTTTCGAGAGGTTTGACAACTATACTCCTTTGAGAAAGGACATTGCTGAAATCTTTGCTGTCACAAAGGATCGTGGGATATTCAAAGTACCTAGACCCTTCAAGGAAACTGACGAGATGAAGGAGTCAAGGAAATATTGCAAGTATCACAGACAGCATGGTCATTATACTAATGAATGCAAGGCCTTGAGGAACGAAATTGAACGACTCATTCAATATGGAAAACTTATTGAGTTTGTCCTTGAGGATCGAGAACCACGAGACGACAAACCATCTGGGGGCAGAAAGAGGAGTCGCTCTCAGCAACAAAAGGAGGATGAACCAAGGTGCAAAAAGGGCAACCTCAGCGATGTTGATGACAATTGGATCAACGTAATCTCAAGCGGATCAATCTGAGATGAGGAAGTTGGTATCAGCCGCTCGAATCAATCAATCTGTGGACAACACAATCTTGGCTAAATCTAAATTTTTCGATGCGCAAAGCATGAATACTACAAGTAAGACACCAATCATTCCAATTCTTTTATTGTCTTGTTGGCACATTAGGGCCGTAGTTTGGATGTTATCATTACTTTTTATCTCATGGATTACTAGTATCTGCATGGGAACCTCAATTGTAATCTTTAGCACTGAACTACGTGGACTTGATTCTTGACCATCTAAGCATGGCAGGATACGTAGGAAACTCGGAAGTTACTCGAGCGCAGTCCCAAAACTTATAAAATTTCCTATTTTATTCAAGTTTGATTGTTCGCCTACATTTAACTTACACATTATTCACGTTATTTAATTTACACATTATTTAACTTACACGTTATTTATGAGTTAACACACTCGTAAAGCCGAGCAAAGTCTCGCACACTTAATATGAGTTCACACACTCGTAAAGCCGAGCAAAACCTCGCACACTTAATACGAGTTAACACACTTGTAAAGCCGAGCAAAGCCGAGCAAAGCCTCGCACTCTTAAAACGAGCACAAGCCTCGTAAAGCCGAGCACGAGCACTCGGATAAACGAGCACTAGCACTCGTAAAAAGGACGTTAGCCTCCGTACTTGAGCACTAGAACTCAATCACTTATTAGTAAGTTTATACACTTGCAATATTTTCGAGCACAAGCACTCGGATAAACGAGCACTAGCACTCGTAAAACGAGCACAAGCACTCGTAAATTTGAGCACAAGCACTCAAATTCGTAAGTTTCCACACTTATAAAACTTTCGAGCACAAGCACTCGTAAACTTTAGCGCAAGCACTAAAATTCATAAGTTTCCACACTTACAAAAATTTTCGTGCACAAACACGCAAAGTATGAGCACTAGCCTCAACTCATGAAGATTTTAATACCCTAAGCCACAAGCAGCTTAGTTGGTAAACACACAAAATCCAAAGCCAAGTAGCTTGGACGTTAAAGAAATGGGAAATGAGCACTAGCCTCGATTCAAGAAACATATAAATACCCTAAGCTAAGCAGCTTAGGCGATAAAGATCAATACCCTACGCCAAACAGTTTGGTCGCTATAAATACAAGGCCCTGAGACATGCAGTTTACCTGATCATGAAACTCGACTACTAAAAATCTTACAGTGTAAAAGACGTCATTCAGTAGCAAACTCACGTCATGAGTCGAAAATCTGAGTTTTCTAGCCGGAACTCTGAGTTTTCAAATCTTTACGGACTCGTTGCACGATTATCGGAGTTTCTTGAGATATTATAGTTTGTATGACCAATGTTTCTGCACATTACTCTTACAAACTGGGGGACTCCATGATGTACCATATTTTGGTACTGCCACGTCATAATATTCGGTATAATATATGAGCATATTTTGGGATTATTATGCCACGTCAGCACCATTATTTTTAATGCAAAATTACAATTCAGAGCAAAACTCAAAATTAGGCCTGTGCAGGCCCAATTTAGAGTTATTCAGGGCCCAATTCAACTTATAATTCTACTTGGAATGGACTTCTAGCTAAGGAAGGACTCTAAGTGGTATATGAAGGGGAGGAAGTTTTGGAGAGTCGATCCCGAGCTGGATTTCGACTAGTGAATTCGAGCTATCAATTCAACTCCGAATTCGATGAATTGCATATTCCTGGAAAGCATCTTGAGTCTAGTTTCCAAATCAAAAAGCGGATTTAGATTTCGAGGTCCAGAGAAGGAGATATAACAAAAATGGTGAGCCTGCGCAAAGCTGAAGAATAGGTCGAAATTCGACCTATTTGGCCTATTTGACCCAGTTGACCTATATCAAGCCCAATCCGAGCTATATGGGCTCAAATAAGATCTATTTGAAGGCCCAAAAGCCCAATTCGAGCTATATGGGCTAAAATCCGATCTATGTGAGGCCCAGGAGTCCAGTTAGAGCTATATGGGCCCAAATTCGACCTATTTGAGGCCTAATTCGACCTATTTGAAGGACCAATTCGAGCTATTTCAAAATAGCTCTAATTCGACCTATTTTGAGTCATAGTTCTACTTGGATTGCACTTTTAGACGAATAAGGACTCTTACTACTATATAAGGGGGTCCCATGCCTCATTCTAAGGTACGTTTTTCATATTTCAAGCATTCATTTCGATCTATATAAGTCGAATTTGAGTTCTCAAGCCTAATTCGAGCTATTTGAGGCCCAGTTCGACCTATTTGGGCCCAAATTCGACCTATTTAGGCCCAAATTCGACCTATTTAGGCCCAAATTCGACCTATTTAGGCCCAAATTCGACCTATTTAGGCCCAAATTCGACCTATTTGGCCTAAATTCGACCTATAATTTCGAGCTATTGTCTCTGACGACAATACCTCAAATTCCGACCTATCTGACTTGAGCGTCGGAGTGCCTTCGCCGAAGGAGGCACTGGCTTAGTTTACGTGTGGTGTTGAGTGCAGGTTCTGAACTCAAAAGCTGCTTAAGCATCCAGCAGGAACTAAAGCAGTCTGACGTGGAGTGTTGGAGAGCGGACACGTATCCAGACGAAAATACCCCACATCATAATGGTATATCTGAACGTAAGCATCGTCACATTGTTGAAACTGGCCTCACCTTACTTCATCATGCATCTGTCCCCCTCTCTTATTGGTTATATGCCTTACCCGCCGCCACTTATCTCATAAATCGCATGCCTACTCCCCTTCTCTCTATGAAATTCCCTTACCAGTGTCTTCTTGGTCACAACCCCAACTATACTAAACTACGTGTCTTTGGGTGTCTCTGTTATCCGTGGCTTCGCCCATATACACCTCATAAACTTGCTGGTCGATCTGTCCCATGCGTTTTTCTGGGTTATGCACCGTCCCAAAGTGCATATTTTTGTTTTGATCTTCTCACATCTCGACTATATGTTTCTCGTCATGTCCAGTTTGTCGAGTCTATATTTCCCTTTGCCTCTCGGCAACACTCTCTTCCTCCATCCTCTAGCCCTTCTCCGCATTTTTCCACTTCTGACCCACCTCATACTATCCTACCAGCCCCGACCCCTATTGTTCAGGCCCCGTGCGCACCTCTGGGCTTCCCCATCACCTCACCCGGGCCTCCTGCGGCGCCCGCAGTCTCTCTTCCGCCCGCGGGCCCATCTGCCTCTCCATTGGGGTCCACTCATCAACCGTCGGGCCTCCCGAGCTCCTCCTCATCCTCCCATGCAGCCTCGCCTGCATCCCACATATCGGCTCTTTTATTAGCCACTCCTTCCCCACCTCCGCCTCGCACTATAGTCACTCGCTCCATGCATAATATCTCCAAACCCGTCCAAAAACTCAATCTCTCTACTTACATTCCTTCTGTGGATACCAAACCAACGTGTGTTTCTCAGGCTCTTGCTCACCTGTGCTGGCGAGACGCCATGTCTACTGAGTTTATGGCGCTTGTTCAAAATGGTACTTGGGATCTTGTTCCACCGTCTCCTTCTCTGAATGTTGTGGGTTGCAAGTGGGTGTTTCGTATCAAACGTAACCCAGATGGTTCGGTGGATCGTTATAAAGCCCGCCTGGTGGCTAAGGGTTTTCATCAGCGTCCCGGGGTAGACTTTCATGAGACTTTTAGTCCGATTATCAAACCGACCACCATCAGGCTTATTCTCTCTCTGGCTGTTTCTCAGTCCTGGCCCCTTCGCCAGTTGGATGTCAATAATGCTTTCCTTCAGGGTCGTCTGTTTGACGATGTTTTTATGGCTCAGCCCCCGGGGTTTATTGATCGTGATTGGCCTTCTCACGTTTGTCGCCTACACAAGGCGATTTATGGTCTTAAGCAAGCACCTCGTGCTTGGTACACTGAGCTTTAGGATTTTTTACTCTCCTCCGAGTTTTCTAATTCTAAAGCGGATCCTTCTCTCTTTATTTTTTGTCGAGATGGTAATTTGGTCTATATTCTTGTTTATGTTGATGACATTATTGTTACAGGCAGTGATAGTTCACAAGTGGATTCCGTTATTGCGGGCCTTGGCCGCCGCTTTTCCATCAAGGATCTCGGTCCTCTGCATTTTTTCTTGGGTGTTGAGGTTCAACCACACCCTGGTGGTCTCTTTTTGTCTCAGAGACACTACATTCTTGACCTCTTAACCCGCTTCAAGA